>OX382330.1:0-1236941 GCA_947507615.1 Hemithea aestivaria
GGCGGCGAACTGCAAATTTGCAAAATCCCATCATTACTGCTACATCATTCTGTTTCATTTGCATGGTTTGGTTGGCGTCATTGTGGTGAACTCTCGTTTGTTTTGATACAAGTACCTGAAACAAAAAAGAGAAAAATTAACAAAAAAAAAATAATAAAAGAAAACAAAGTTTGTTGTTGTTGTTAAAGCCGAGGGCTTCACTCGTCTCGTGCTTGTCTATGTCTTGTGAGAAGTGACGTGACGTTTTTTGGGTGCCGTGTAAACTTTTGTGAGGAAATATTTTGTGATTTATATATATTCGGCATCCTCGTAAAAGCCCGCTTCTTTTGAGATATCGTGAGTCGCGGTTTGGCGCCAAAAATTCGGTTTTTTGACCGTTATTTTGTTTCGCGCCATTTCTGGAATGTTCTATAAATAAATAGCTCTGTAATAAACATTCAGTGCTTTGTTGATTATCGTGCGGTGAGCTTGTGTCGCGTGTTCGCTTGCTTCCCCGCGCCCCCCGACACCCCCCTGTCTCTGTAACTAAACGCAGGCGGCGAACTGCAAATTTGCAAAATCCCATCATTACTGCTACATCATTCTGTTTCATTTGCATGGTTTGGTTGGCGTCATTGTGGTGAACTCTCGTTTGTTTTGATACAAGTACCTGAAACAAAAAAGAGAAAAATTAACAAAAAAAAAATAATAAAAGAAAACAAAGTTTGTTGTTGTTGTTAAAGCCGAGGGCTTCACTCGTCTCGTGCTTGTCTATGTCTTGTGAGAAGTGACGTGACGTTTTTTGGGTGCCGTGTAAACTTTTGTGAGGAAATATTTTGTGATTTATATATATTCGGCATCCTCGTAAAAGCCCGCTTCTTTTGAGATATCGTGAGTCGCGGTTTGGCGCCAAAAATTCGGTTTTTTGACCGTTATTTTGTTTCGCGCCATTTCTGGAATGTTCTATAAATAAATAGCTCTGTAATAAACATTCAGTGCTTTGTTGATTATCGTGCGGTGAGCTTGTGTCGCGTGTTCGCTTGCTTCCCCGCGCCCCCCGACACCCCCCTGTCTCTGTAACTAAACGCAGGCGGCGAACTGCAAATTTGCAAAATCCCATCATTACTGCTACATCATTCTGTTTCATTTGCATGGTTTGGTTGGCGTCATTGTGGTGAACTCTCGTTTGTTTTGATACAAGTACCTGAAACAAAAAAGAGAAAAATTAACAAAAAAAAAATAATAAAAGAAAACAAAGTTTGTTGTTGTTGTTAAAGCCGAGGGCTTCACTCGTCTCGTGCTTGTCTATGTCTTGTGAGAAGTGACGTGACGTTTTTTGGGTGCCGTGTAAACTTTTGTGAGGAAATATTTTGTGATTTATATATATTCGGCATCCTCGTAAAAGCCCGCTTCTTTTGAGATATCGTGAGTCGCGGTTTGGCGCCAAAAATTCGGTTTTTTGACCGTTATTTTGTTTCGCGCCATTTCTGGAATGTTCTATAAATAAATAGCTCTGTAATAAACATTCAGTGCTTTGTTGATTATCGTGCGGTGAGCTTGTGTCGCGTGTTCGCTTGCTTCCCCGCGCCCCCCGACACCCCCCTGTCTCTGTAACTAAACGCAGGCGGCGAACTGCAAATTTGCAAAATCCCATCATTACTGCTACATCATTCTGTTTCATTTGCATGGTTTGGTTGGCGTCATTGTGGTGAACTCTCGTTTGTTTTGATACAAGTACCTGAAACAAAAAAGAGAAAAATTAACAAAAAAAAAATAATAAAAGAAAACAAAGTTTGTTGTTGTTGTTAAAGCCGAGGGCTTCACTCGTCTCGTGCTTGTCTATGTCTTGTGAGAAGTGACGTGACGTTTTTTGGGTGCCGTGTAAACTTTTGTGAGGAAATATTTTGTGATTTATATATATTCGGCATCCTCGTAAAAGCCCGCTTCTTTTGAGATATCGTGAGTCGCGGTTTGGCGCCAAAAATTCGGTTTTTTGACCGTTATTTTGTTTCGCGCCATTTCTGGAATGTTCTATAAATAAATAGCTCTGTAATAAACATTCAGTGCTTTGTTGATTATCGTGCGGTGAGCTTGTGTCGCGTGTTCGCTTGCTTCCCCGCGCCCCCCGACACCCCCCTGTCTCTGTAACTAAACGCAGGCGGCGAACTGCAAATTTGCAAAATCCCATCATTACTGCTACATCATTCTGTTTCATTTGCATGGTTTGGTTGGCGTCATTGTGGTGAACTCTCGTTTGTTTTGATACAAGTACCTGAAACAAAAAAGAGAAAAATTAACAAAAAAAAAATAATAAAAGAAAACAAAGTTTGTTGTTGTTGTTAAAGCCGAGGGCTTCACTCGTCTCGTGCTTGTCTATGTCTTGTGAGAAGTGACGTGACGTTTTTTGGGTGCCGTGTAAACTTTTGTGAGGAAATATTTTGTGATTTATATATATTCGGCATCCTCGTAAAAGCCCGCTTCTTTTGAGATATCGTGAGTCGCGGTTTGGCGCCAAAAATTCGGTTTTTTGACCGTTATTTTGTTTCGCGCCATTTCTGGAATGTTCTATAAATAAATAGCTCTGTAATAAACATTCAGTGCTTTGTTGATTATCGTGCGGTGAGCTTGTGTCGCGTGTTCGCTTGCTTCCCCGCGCCCCCCGACACCCCCCTGTCTCTGTAACTAAACGCAGGCGGCGAACTGCAAATTTGCAAAATCCCATCATTACTGCTACATCATTCTGTTTCATTTGCATGGTTTGGTTGGCGTCATTGTGGTGAACTCTCGTTTGTTTTGATACAAGTACCTGAAACAAAAAAGAGAAAAATTAACAAAAAAAAAATAATAAAAGAAAACAAAGTTTGTTGTTGTTGTTAAAGCCGAGGGCTTCACTCGTCTCGTGCTTGTCTATGTCTTGTGAGAAGTGACGTGACGTTTTTTGGGTGCCGTGTAAACTTTTGTGAGGAAATATTTTGTGATTTATATATATTCGGCATCCTCGTAAAAGCCCGCTTCTTTTGAGATATCGTGAGTCGCGGTTTGGCGCCAAAAATTCGGTTTTTTGACCGTTATTTTGTTTCGCGCCATTTCTGGAATGTTCTATAAATAAATAGCTCTGTAATAAACATT
The DNA here is from genome assembly GCA_947507615.1 of Hemithea aestivaria. Classification (NCBI taxonomy): domain Eukaryota; kingdom Metazoa; phylum Arthropoda; class Insecta; order Lepidoptera; family Geometridae; genus Hemithea; species Hemithea aestivaria. The sequence goes on from OX382330.1 coordinate 3,109, forward strand.
CAGTGCTTTGTTGATTATCGTGCGGTGAGCTTGTGTCGCGTGTTCGCTTGCTTCCCCGCGCCCCCCGACACCCCCCTGTCTCTGTAACTAAACGCAGGCGGCGAACTGCAAATTTGCAAAATCCCATCATTACTGCTACATCATTCTGTTTCATTTGCATGGTTTGGTTGGCGTCATTGTGGTGAACTCTCGTTTGTTTTGATACAAGTACCTGAAACAAAAAAGAGAAAAATTAACAAAAAAAAAATAATAAAAGAAAACAAAGTTTGTTGTTGTTGTTAAAGCCGAGGGCTTCACTCGTCTCGTGCTTGTCTATGTCTTGTGAGAAGTGACGTGACGTTTTTTGGGTGCCGTGTAAACTTTTGTGAGGAAATATTTTGTGATTTATATATATTCGGCATCCTCGTAAAAGCCCGCTTCTTTTGAGATATCGTGAGTCGCGGTTTGGCGCCAAAAATTCGGTTTTTTGACCGTTATTTTGTTTCGCGCCATTTCTGGAATGTTCTATAAATAAATAGCTCTGTAATAAACATTCAGTGCTTTGTTGATTATCGTGCGGTGAGCTTGTGTCGCGTGTTCGCTTGCTTCCCCGCGCCCCCCGACACCCCCCTGTCTCTGTAACTAAACGCAGGCGGCGAACTGCAAATTTGCAAAATCCCATCATTACTGCTACATCATTCTGTTTCATTTGCATGGTTTGGTTGGCGTCATTGTGGTGAACTCTCGTTTGTTTTGATACAAGTACCTGAAACAAAAAAGAGAAAAATTAACAAAAAAAAAATAATAAAAGAAAACAAAGTTTGTTGTTGTTGTTAAAGCCGAGGGCTTCACTCGTCTCGTGCTTGTCTATGTCTTGTGAGAAGTGACGTGACGTTTTTTGGGTGCCGTGTAAACTTTTGTGAGGAAATATTTTGTGATTTATATATATTCGGCATCCTCGTAAAAGCCCGCTTCTTTTGAGATATCGTGAGTCGCGGTTTGGCGCCAAAAATTCGGTTTTTTGACCGTTATTTTGTTTCGCGCCATTTCTGGAATGTTCTATAAATAAATAGCTCTGTAATAAACATTCAGTGCTTTGTTGATTATCGTGCGGTGAGCTTGTGTCGCGTGTTCGCTTGCTTCCCCGCGCCCCCCGACACCCCCCTGTCTCTGTAACTAAACGCAGGCGGCGAACTGCAAATTTGCAAAATCCCATCATTACTGCTACATCATTCTGTTTCATTTGCATGGTTTGGTTGGCGTCATTGTGGTGAACTCTCGTTTGTTTTGATACAAGTACCTGAAACAAAAAAGAGAAAAATTAACAAAAAAAAAATAATAAAAGAAAACAAAGTTTGTTGTTGTTGTTAAAGCCGAGGGCTTCACTCGTCTCGTGCTTGTCTATGTCTTGTGAGAAGTGACGTGACGTTTTTTGGGTGCCGTGTAAACTTTTGTGAGGAAATATTTTGTGATTTATATATATTCGGCATCCTCGTAAAAGCCCGCTTCTTTTGAGATATCGTGAGTCGCGGTTTGGCGCCAAAAATTCGGTTTTTTGACCGTTATTTTGTTTCGCGCCATTTCTGGAATGTTCTATAAATAAATAGCTCTGTAATAAACATTCAGTGCTTTGTTGATTATCGTGCGGTGAGCTTGTGTCGCGTGTTCGCTTGCTTCCCCGCGCCCCCCGACACCCCCCTGTCTCTGTAACTAAACGCAGGCGGCGAACTGCAAATTTGCAAAATCCCATCATTACTGCTACATCATTCTGTTTCATTTGCATGGTTTGGTTGGCGTCATTGTGGTGAACTCTCGTTTGTTTTGATACAAGTACCTGAAACAAAAAAGAGAAAAATTAACAAAAAAAAAATAATAAAAGAAAACAAAGTTTGTTGTTGTTGTTAAAGCCGAGGGCTTCACTCGTCTCGTGCTTGTCTATGTCTTGTGAGAAGTGACGTGACGTTTTTTGGGTGCCGTGTAAACTTTTGTGAGGAAATATTTTGTGATTTATATATATTCGGCATCCTCGTAAAAGCCCGCTTCTTTTGAGATATCGTGAGTCGCGGTTTGGCGCCAAAAATTCGGTTTTTTGACCGTTATTTTGTTTCGCGCCATTTCTGGAATGTTCTATAAATAAATAGCTCTGTAATAAACATTCAGTGCTTTGTTGATTATCGTGCGGTGAGCTTGTGTCGCGTGTTCGCTTGCTTCCCCGCGCCCCCCGACACCCCCCTGTCTCTGTAACTAAACGCAGGCGGCGAACTGCAAATTTGCAAAATCCCATCATTACTGCTACATCATTCTGTTTCATTTGCATGGTTTGGTTGGCGTCATTGTGGTGAACTCTCGTTTGTTTTGATACAAGTACCTGAAACAAAAAAGAGAAAAATTAACAAAAAAAAAATAATAAAAGAAAACAAAGTTTGTTGTTGTTGTTAAAGCCGAGGGCTTCACTCGTCTCGTGCTTGTCTATGTCTTGTGAGAAGTGACGTGACGTTTTTTGGGTGCCGTGTAAACTTTTGTGAGGAAATATTTTGTGATTTATATATATTCGGCATCCTCGTAAAAGCCCGCTTCTTTTGAGATATCGTGAGTCGCGGTTTGGCGCCAAAAATTCGGTTTTTTGACCGTTATTTTGTTTCGCGCCATTTCTGGAATGTTCTATAAATAAATAGCTCTGTAATAAACATTCAGTGCTTTGTTGATTATCGTGCGGTGAGCTTGTGTCGCGTGTTCGCTTGCTTCCCCGCGCCCCCCGACACCCCCCTGTCTCTGTAACTAAACGCAGGCGGCGAACTGCAAATTTGCAAAATCCCATCATTACTGCTACATCATTCTGTTTCATTTGCATGGTTTGGTTGGCGTCATTGTGGTGAACTCTCGTTTGTTTTGATACAAGTACCTGAAACAAAAAAGAGAAAAATTAACAAAAAAAAAATAATAAAAGAAAACAAAGTTTGTTGTTGTTGTTAAAGCCGAGGGCTTCACTCGTCTCGTGCTTGTCTATGTCTTGTGAGAAGTGACGTGACGTTTTTTGGGTGCCGTGTAAACTTTTGTGAGGAAATATTTTGTGATTTATATATATTCGGCATCCTCGTAAAAGCCCGCTTCTTTTGAGATATCGTGAGTCGCGGTTTGGCGCCAAAAATTCGGTTTTTTGACCGTTATTTTGTTTCGCGCCATTTCTGGAATGTTCTATAAATAAATAGCTCTGTAATAAACATTCAGTGCTTTGTTGATTATCGTGCGGTGAGCTTGTGTCGCGTGTTCGCTTGCTTCCCCGCGCCCCCCGACACCCCCCTGTCTCTGTAACTAAACGCAGGCGGCGAACTGCAAATTTGCAAAATCCCATCATTACTGCTACATCATTCTGTTTCATTTGCATGGTTTGGTTGGCGTCATTGTGGTGAACTCTCGTTTGTTTTGATACAAGTACCTGAAACAAAAAAGAGAAAAATTAACAAAAAAAAAATAATAAAAGAAAACAAAGTTTGTTGTTGTTGTTAAAGCCGAGGGCTTCACTCGTCTCGTGCTTGTCTATGTCTTGTGAGAAGTGACGTGACGTTTTTTGGGTGCCGTGTAAACTTTTGTGAGGAAATATTTTGTGATTTATATATATTCGGCATCCTCGTAAAAGCCCGCTTCTTTTGAGATATCGTGAGTCGCGGTTTGGCGCCAAAAATTCGGTTTTTTGACCGTTATTTTGTTTCGCGCCATTTCTGGAATGTTCTATAAATAAATAGCTCTGTAATAAACATTCAGTGCTTTGTTGATTATCGTGCGGTGAGCTTGTGTCGCGTGTTCGCTTGCTTCCCCGCGCCCCCCGACACCCCCCTGTCTCTGTAACTAAACGCAGGCGGCGAACTGCAAATTTGCAAAATCCCATCATTACTGCTACATCATTCTGTTTCATTTGCATGGTTTGGTTGGCGTCATTGTGGTGAACTCTCGTTTGTTTTGATACAAGTACCTGAAACAAAAAAGAGAAAAATTAACAAAAAAAAAATAATAAAAGAAAACAAAGTTTGTTGTTGTTGTTAAAGCCGAGGGCTTCACTCGTCTCGTGCTTGTCTATGTCTTGTGAGAAGTGACGTGACGTTTTTTGGGTGCCGTGTAAACTTTTGTGAGGAAATATTTTGTGATTTATATATATTCGGCATCCTCGTAAAAGCCCGCTTCTTTTGAGATATCGTGAGTCGCGGTTTGGCGCCAAAAATTCGGTTTTTTGACCGTTATTTTGTTTCGCGCCATTTCTGGAATGTTCTATAAATAAATAGCTCTGTAATAAACATTCAGTGCTTTGTTGATTATCGTGCGGTGAGCTTGTGTCGCGTGTTCGCTTGCTTCCCCGCGCCCCCCGACACCCCCCTGTCTCTGTAACTAAACGCAGGCGGCGAACTGCAAATTTGCAAAATCCCATCATTACTGCTACATCATTCTGTTTCATTTGCATGGTTTGGTTGGCGTCATTGTGGTGAACTCTCGTTTGTTTTGATACAAGTACCTGAAACAAAAAAGAGAAAAATTAACAAAAAAAAAATAATAAAAGAAAACAAAGTTTGTTGTTGTTGTTAAAGCCGAGGGCTTCACTCGTCTCGTGCTTGTCTATGTCTTGTGAGAAGTGACGTGACGTTTTTTGGGTGCCGTGTAAACTTTTGTGAGGAAATATTTTGTGATTTATATATATTCGGCATCCTCGTAAAAGCCCGCTTCTTTTGAGATATCGTGAGTCGCGGTTTGGCGCCAAAAATTCGGTTTTTTGACCGTTATTTTGTTTCGCGCCATTTCTGGAATGTTCTATAAATAAATAGCTCTGTAATAAACATTCAGTGCTTTGTTGATTATCGTGCGGTGAGCTTGTGTCGCGTGTTCGCTTGCTTCCCCGCGCCCCCCGACACCCCCCTGTCTCTGTAACTAAACGCAGGCGGCGAACTGCAAATTTGCAAAATCCCATCATTACTGCTACATCATTCTGTTTCATTTGCATGGTTTGGTTGGCGTCATTGTGGTGAACTCTCGTTTGTTTTGATACAAGTACCTGAAACAAAAAAGAGAAAAATTAACAAAAAAAAAATAATAAAAGAAAACAAAGTTTGTTGTTGTTGTTAAAGCCGAGGGCTTCACTCGTCTCGTGCTTGTCTATGTCTTGTGAGAAGTGACGTGACGTTTTTTGGGTGCCGTGTAAACTTTTGTGAGGAAATATTTTGTGATTTATATATATTCGGCATCCTCGTAAAAGCCCGCTTCTTTTGAGATATCGTGAGTCGCGGTTTGGCGCCAAAAATTCGGTTTTTTGACCGTTATTTTGTTTCGCGCCATTTCTGGAATGTTCTATAAATAAATAGCTCTGTAATAAACATTCAGTGCTTTGTTGATTATCGTGCGGTGAGCTTGTGTCGCGTGTTCGCTTGCTTCCCCGCGCCCCCCGACACCCCCCTGTCTCTGTAACTAAACGCAGGCGGCGAACTGCAAATTTGCAAAATCCCATCATTACTGCTACATCATTCTGTTTCATTTGCATGGTTTGGTTGGCGTCATTGTGGTGAACTCTCGTTTGTTTTGATACAAGTACCTGAAACAAAAAAGAGAAAAATTAACAAAAAAAAAATAATAAAAGAAAACAAAGTTTGTTGTTGTTGTTAAAGCCGAGGGCTTCACTCGTCTCGTGCTTGTCTATGTCTTGTGAGAAGTGACGTGACGTTTTTTGGGTGCCGTGTAAACTTTTGTGAGGAAATATTTTGTGATTTATATATATTCGGCATCCTCGTAAAAGCCCGCTTCTTTTGAGATATCGTGAGTCGCGGTTTGGCGCCAAAAATTCGGTTTTTTGACCGTTATTTTGTTTCGCGCCATTTCTGGAATGTTCTATAAATAAATAGCTCTGTAATAAACATTCAGTGCTTTGTTGATTATCGTGCGGTGAGCTTGTGTCGCGTGTTCGCTTGCTTCCCCGCGCCCCCCGACACCCCCCTGTCTCTGTAACTAAACGCAGGCGGCGAACTGCAAATTTGCAAAATCCCATCATTACTGCTACATCATTCTGTTTCATTTGCATGGTTTGGTTGGCGTCATTGTGGTGAACTCTCGTTTGTTTTGATACAAGTACCTGAAACAAAAAAGAGAAAAATTAACAAAAAAAAAATAATAAAAGAAAACAAAGTTTGTTGTTGTTGTTAAAGCCGAGGGCTTCACTCGTCTCGTGCTTGTCTATGTCTTGTGAGAAGTGACGTGACGTTTTTTGGGTGCCGTGTAAACTTTTGTGAGGAAATATTTTGTGATTTATATATATTCGGCATCCTCGTAAAAGCCCGCTTCTTTTGAGATATCGTGAGTCGCGGTTTGGCGCCAAAAATTCGGTTTTTTGACCGTTATTTTGTTTCGCGCCATTTCTGGAATGTTCTATAAATAAATAGCTCTGTAATAAACATTCAGTGCTTTGTTGATTATCGTGCGGTGAGCTTGTGTCGCGTGTTCGCTTGCTTCCCCGCGCCCCCCGACACCCCCCTGTCTCTGTAACTAAACGCAGGCGGCGAACTGCAAATTTGCAAAATCCCATCATTACTGCTACATCATTCTGTTTCATTTGCATGGTTTGGTTGGCGTCATTGTGGTGAACTCTCGTTTGTTTTGATACAAGTACCTGAAACAAAAAAGAGAAAAATTAACAAAAAAAAAATAATAAAAGAAAACAAAGTTTGTTGTTGTTGTTAAAGCCGAGGGCTTCACTCGTCTCGTGCTTGTCTATGTCTTGTGAGAAGTGACGTGACGTTTTTTGGGTGCCGTGTAAACTTTTGTGAGGAAATATTTTGTGATTTATATATATTCGGCATCCTCGTAAAAGCCCGCTTCTTTTGAGATATCGTGAGTCGCGGTTTGGCGCCAAAAATTCGGTTTTTTGACCGTTATTTTGTTTCGCGCCATTTCTGGAATGTTCTATAAATAAATAGCTCTGTAATAAACATTCAGTGCTTTGTTGATTATCGTGCGGTGAGCTTGTGTCGCGTGTTCGCTTGCTTCCCCGCGCCCCCCGACACCCCCCTGTCTCTGTAACTAAACGCAGGCGGCGAACTGCAAATTTGCAAAATCCCATCATTACTGCTACATCATTCTGTTTCATTTGCATGGTTTGGTTGGCGTCATTGTGGTGAACTCTCGTTTGTTTTGATACAAGTACCTGAAACAAAAAAGAGAAAAATTAACAAAAAAAAAATAATAAAAGAAAACAAAGTTTGTTGTTGTTGTTAAAGCCGAGGGCTTCACTCGTCTCGTGCTTGTCTATGTCTTGTGAGAAGTGACGTGACGTTTTTTGGGTGCCGTGTAAACTTTTGTGAGGAAATATTTTGTGATTTATATATATTCGGCATCCTCGTAAAAGCCCGCTTCTTTTGAGATATCGTGAGTCGCGGTTTGGCGCCAAAAATTCGGTTTTTTGACCGTTATTTTGTTTCGCGCCATTTCTGGAATGTTCTATAAATAAATAGCTCTGTAATAAACATTCAGTGCTTTGTTGATTATCGTGCGGTGAGCTTGTGTCGCGTGTTCGCTTGCTTCCCCGCGCCCCCCGACACCCCCCTGTCTCTGTAACTAAACGCAGGCGGCGAACTGCAAATTTGCAAAATCCCATCATTACTGCTACATCATTCTGTTTCATTTGCATGGTTTGGTTGGCGTCATTGTGGTGAACTCTCGTTTGTTTTGATACAAGTACCTGAAACAAAAAAGAGAAAAATTAACAAAAAAAAAATAATAAAAGAAAACAAAGTTTGTTGTTGTTGTTAAAGCCGAGGGCTTCACTCGTCTCGTGCTTGTCTATGTCTTGTGAGAAGTGACGTGACGTTTTTTGGGTGCCGTGTAAACTTTTGTGAGGAAATATTTTGTGATTTATATATATTCGGCATCCTCGTAAAAGCCCGCTTCTTTTGAGATATCGTGAGTCGCGGTTTGGCGCCAAAAATTCGGTTTTACCCGCCCACGTTACCACCCAGCACCTAGAGTGAATGGTAAAGACGGAGTGTGAAAACATCGCTTGCGAGTACTAACTTGCTCGCAGCGCCATCTAGTTTTGTTTTATGTAATTAATCATTTCCTGTGTTTGACATACCTGGGTACATAGCATAGTTTTTTACTGCTCGCAAATTCTCCAACTCCCCGTGGCTGCGCTGCCCAGCACCTGGAACACAAATTACAAAATCAACAAATTAAATAACTTGGCTCGTTTTGATACCTCTGTCACGATGGTGTTTAGATCGCCTGTCAGGATGATGACATCTTCGCCTCCCAGTGATGATCTAGAGTTCTCTGGGTCAATGGCACCACTGCGGTACGGAAGTTGTGACGGTACTTTCACGCTATCGGAGCCACTTCACCCGTCTTTCCCCCAATATGAGGATCCTTGTGACGCTCAGTCCACTCCATTACCTAGATTTAGTCGCAGTGCTCTTGTCGATAGTGGCACCAGCAACCAAATCAAATCCCTCCTTGCAGTGATCAGAGTGGCACTCGGACGCTCTGGGAACATCAAGCGGGAGGTGAGAAAAGACATCTCCAGCAGTGTCGACAATATTGAAAAATTATTGGATGCTCTACCTTCAAAATCAACTCTACCTCCTCCAACGCCAGCGATCAAGCCTGAGGAGATTAAGTCAACAATACAAGAATGCATTCGGTCAGAACTGCGCTCGTTTAAGCCGGCTTTTGCTGCTCCAACCAACACCACCCAACCTCCTGCAGCTCCACCGACACAGCCAACCCGAGCCACATACGCCAACGTTACTGCAAAGCCACCTCAAGTCCCGCAACCGTCGCTTCACGCGATAATCGTGGAAAAGAAGGGGGAGCCTGCAAAATCAACCAACGAAATGACTGAAACATGGCGAAAAGGCATATCATTTAAAACTTCTTCTTATGCACCGTTACGTGTCCAACCGATAACAAACAATCGTCTTCGCGTCGAATTCGAGTCGGTGAAGCAGCGCGATGACGCCGCCTCCCGCCTCAAGGACAGTAACTCACTCTCCATCACCACTATCAACAAGCTTAAGCCTATGTTCATCCTGAAGGGTATAACAAAAGATACACCCAAAGATGAAATACCGGACATAATATCGGCTCAAAACCCCACCATCAAGAACGCCACTGACAATGTACAAGCCGACATCAAAGTAAGATTCACCAGAGACAATAGAAAGAACGAAAATTTGTACAATGCTATCATTATTACAACTCCTGCCGTTTGGAAGGCCGCAACCAAGCTGGGAAGGGTTAATTTAGACCACCAGCGTGTCTTCGCAGAGACCTTTTGCCCCGTCTTGCAATGCTTCAAGTGTCTACAGTATGGACACTTGAAGAATAACTGCTCAACATCCATCTCCGCTTGCTCGCATTGCGCATCCAACAACCACACATTCGCCGACTGCCCGCACAAGAGTCACCCCAAAGCCCTCACCTGCCTTAACTGCAAACAATACAATGAGAAGAACAATAAAACACACAACACAAACCACTCAGCTACTTCCAACCAGTGCAACTTAAAATCAGTCATGTACGAGCGCGTTCGCTCCATGACGGACTATGGTTACTAATAATATTCCATCATTGGTGACCATACTTCGACAAATGGCAACCATAACTCAAACACATCCAATATAAAGTTCTTACAGTGTAACGTGGGACGCTCTAGTGCGTGGCAACACGAATTCATACAATATTTCGTACAACACGAATATCCGATCGCTCTCATAACAGAGCCTTATGTGAACAAGGAACTAAATATGACTAAAAATATCCAAGGCTATGAAATTTTTCAAACTTCTAATGGTAATCGGGTTAAAGCCTGTATAGTAGTGAAAGCCGGCATCGGTGCGGCTCTCGGACTAACACAGTACTCTTCCTCTAACATAAGTGTTATTCAACTCTGCATAAGACAACGCAAGATCATTATAGCTTCTGTTTATATAGAGCCCGGTGTGGACGAAATGAGCACTTTAGCTAAATTAGATTTTCTCGTACAGCACCATAATGATGCTGAAATTATAATTGGCGGCGATTTCAATGGTTGGCACTCTCTGTGGGGGTCATCATCTGCTAATCGAAGGGGAAATGACGTTCTTAATCTGGCCATTTCGAACGGATTGGTGGTTTGCAACTCGGGCACAACACCCACGTTTGAGACGGTCACGCACGGTGTCAGGAGGACGTCAATCATCGATCTCACCATGGTATCCGACTCGTTGGTACCCGAGATCGATGATTGGCAGGTCAGACCCGAGGCGTGTCCGTCATCAGATCACCGAGCCATCGAATTTACTCTGCTGTGCGACCTATCCGAAATTGCAAAGGCGAAGAAAAGATCGACCTTTCTTTATTCCACTAAACACGCTAACTGGGAATTGTTTGATACAAAACTAGAACAGAACATGGAACGCTCAAATTTATTACAAACTGACATAGAAACTCTTGACCAGAACGAGATAGACAACTTTATTAATAATTTAACCAAGACAATTCAAAAAACCTGCAACCAAACATTACCACGAAAAATTAACCGCGAAAAATATATTCCTTGGTGGAACGACGATCTTGAGAAATTAAAACAAGACGTTATCCAACTTCATCATCGCATCCATAGAATGGCACGTAGACGTGAACCGTTGGACGATATACTACAAGAAAGAGCCCAAGCAAAAACCACCTACGCTGAAGCAATAAAAAATGCCTCCACAACCAACTTCCGACAGTTCTGCTCTCGTCAGAACAAAGAAGATGTGTGGTCACTCACGAACAGACTCCTCAGCCGCGCTCCTCCCCCCAAGCCGACAACCACATTATCTTTTGACGGTATACATAGCAAAGACAGCCAAGACACAGCCGAACGGCTCTTGCACAACTTCTATAGCGATGACACCCCCGATACATCTGAAGCCCACAGAGAGACTAGACAGGCCAGTCTACTCACACCCAACACACCGGACGATACACCATTCGTTGAAGCAGAAATACTGTTCTGCATCCAAACCATGAACCCTAACAAGGCACCCGGGCCAGATCATCTAACCGCCGATATAATATCGGAATTTTGCTCAACCTACTCTACACTTCTCACTCGACTGATGAATAGATGCTTAACTTTGTCATACTTTCCAAGCCCTTGGAAAACAGCCCAAATAATAACAGTTCCCAAAGCAAATAAGGACAAATATGACGACGCATCTGCATACCGGCCCATCGGGCTCATAAACGTATTTGGGAAATTGCTCGAGAAACTAATCACCAGAAGGGTCACGCATCACCTGAATACAACTGGCCACTCAAATCCCAAACAATTTGGTTTTAAAGCGCAAACATCTACAGTTGACGCATTAAACGAGGCAATTACGTCCATTAAATCCGCCCGGAGTGCTGGGAAACTCGTTGCCGCCGTGTCTCTAGATATCAAAGGGGCATTTGACCACGCCTGGTGGCCAAAGTTACTCCAACGATTACAAAAAATACGGTGTCCGAAAAACTTACATTCTCTCATATGCAACTACCTAATAAACAGAAAAGTCACATTAAATTTCGCAGAAGCAAGCGTAACTAAAACAATGTCGAGGGGATGTGTTCAGGGCTCAGTCTGTGGGCCGAGCTTCTGGAACATCATACTAGATGAACTGTTCGAAGCAGAGCTGCCGGCTGGCTGCCAGCTGCAGGCTTACGCTGACGACGTGCTTCTAATCTGCACAGCCAACGGTATAGCGGAATTGGAAGACATGACTAACCGAGCTTTAGAAATTATTACATCTTGGGGGGAAGATGCCAAGTTAACATTCGAACCATCTAAAACGCAGCTAATCGGCTTCACCCCCAGTGCACGCAAAGCCATAATAAAGCACGGCGGCCATGTCCTGTCATTCATTCCAAGCATAAAACTTCTAGGCTTGATTCTAGACCAAAAATTATCTTTTGTCAGCCACGCTGAGTATATTGTGAACAAGGCGCACAAAATTTACCGAACTCTGTGCAAGTTTGTGCGTCCTACGTGGGGCGTTCACAGCGACAACATTTCAATCATATACAACCAAGTAATACAGCCCATAATTACTTATGCAGCTGGGATCTGGGGTGATGCAGCAAATTTTAAAAAGGTTCAAAACAAACTTTTATCCCTACAGCGTGGCTTTGCCATCAAGACAATAAAAGGCTTCAGAACAATCTCCACAAACGCGGCAATCGCTCTCGCACAATTTACACCCCTAGATCTGAAAGTCAAGGAGGTGTGTATCATAGAACGCACAAAACTGTCTGGTCGCTGTCCGTATCTCCCTTCCGATATTGAGCTACAGAAACCTACAGCACCTCATTGTCTTCCACATCCATCTGAACGCACTCCAATAACCTTCTGTAAAGTTTTTACCCCCGAAGAACTTGAAAATGCGTGCCCACCTGACCGCATCCGCATATTTACCGACGCCAGCAAACTTGACGACGGGCAGGTCGGTGCAGCTTGCGTTATATTTAAGCCGAATAACAGTACTCCAATAATAAGGAAATATAAGCTCCACGACAGCTGCACCGTCTTCCAGGCGGAGTTGCTCGCCGTCGAAAGGGCCGTAATGTGGGCTCACCAAACAATGGCACCTGCTGTTACCATCTTATCAGACAGTCACTCAGGATTACAAGAGCTTGAGAAAAGAGACTCAACTAACTCCTTTGCTACAAATATACAAAACCACTTGCGTCTGCACTCCGGCTCTGTAGAATTTGTGTGGGTGAAGGCTCATGTCGGTCTTGCCGGGAACGAAGCAGCGGACGAGGCCGCTAAAAGTGCAGCCTCCTCTCACCGAGCTCCGATCTATACAAAATTTCCAATAAGTCACGTTAAGAAAAACTCCAAAGCAAAGAACAAAGAAATTCACGCTGAAAGATATGTAACATCATCAAAAGGAACTTACACTCGCAAATGGCTTCCCCAATTAACTGACATTGAAAACCTGTATAAAACCGTGGGGCACTCATTCCACCTCACACAGCTAATGACCGGTCACGGATACCACCGACAATATCTTCATCGGTTCAAGATATCTGCGACCGACAAATGCAATTGTGACGTCAACATAGTACAAACGATGGACCATTTATTGCTCGAGTGTCCTCGGTTTTCTGCAGATCGGCTTAGACACGAGCAAGTTTGCTCGCACTTTGATGTATCAAATCCCTATAAAATAACAAATCTCCTGCGGGAGGCTGAAACAATTACATCTTTCGTCAACTTAATAAAAATAATTGTAAATAATTTAAAGGAATATAATAAGTAGGAAAAAAAAAAAAAAAAAAAAAAAAAAAGTATATATATACATACAAAAAACAAAAAAAAAAAAAATTTATAATAATAATAATAAAAAAATTTATAATAATAATAATATAAGAAAAAAAAAAAAAAAAAAAAAAAAAAAAACTCAATATTAACGAAATGTACATATATATAATAATATTACTGATATAACTTAAAATTTTTTAACTTTACTGTATTTGTATATTTTTTTAATGTGTATATTTAACTTGAAACGCCGATTTGTATCCAATAGCAAAGACGCGAATGAAACTATCTTTAATACACGTGCCAACAACTTTAAATGTAAAATAACTTTTAACTTAAATTGTAAATAAACTGAAAAAAAAAAAAAAAAAAAAAAACCTAACCTAACCTAACCTAACCTAACCTAACCTAACCTAACCTAACCTAACCTAACCTAACCTAACCTAACCTAACCTAACCTAACCTAACCTAACCTAACCTAACCTAACCTAACCTAACCTAACCTAACCTAACCCAAACCTAACCTAACCTAACCAAAAACTTAAGTTTTGGTTTTTAAGTGACAGTGACGTTTGATACGTCTATTGAAAGGTCTGGACGAGTGTGTTACGACAGTCATAGTTTTAATCCAATTTTACATATTAACACATATTTTTGGCGTATTTTAGTAAATTCAGTGAAAATCTTCATTAATAATTAATTTCTTCGTTGTTTGTTGTCCAATTTTGGTGTTAGGCGTGTCGGACCCTTTGTCTCGACCGCCCCTAATTGTTTCGGCAGACAGCGACCTACATTTGTGCAAAATTCCAACTTTTTTGATACATTTTCTTTAAAAATCACGTTTTTCGGCTATCTTCAAAATTTTTTCAGGAAACATTTTAGTAATTCCAATTTATTTGACATCCTCGTAACCTCCTGCGTCTCCAGATATATTGCACGTCGCGATCGGACAAGGTGAAATTACAATTTTACCTGTACTTGTATTTTTCAAGTACCAAAAAGTCGATATACCGGGCTCAAACCCGCCATACATTTACTAAACTTAAGTTTTGGTTTTTAAGTGACAGTGACGTTTGATACGTCTATTGAAAGGTCTGGACGAGTGTGTTACGACAGTAATAGTTTTAATCCAATTTTACATATTAACACATATTTTTGGCGTATTTTAGTAAATTCAGTGAAAATCTTCATTTTTAATTAATTTCTTCGTTGTTTGTTGTCCAATTTTGGTGTTAGGCGTGTCGGACCCTTTGTCTCGACCGCCCCTAATTGTTTCGGCAGACAGCGACCTACATTTGTGCAAAATTCCAACTTTTTTGATACATTTTCTTTAAAAATCACGTTTTTCGGCTATCTTCAAAATTTTTTCAGGAAACATTTTAGTAATTCCAATTTATTTGACATCCTCGTAACCTCCTGCGTCTCCAGATATATTGCACGTCGCGATCGGACAAGGTGAAATTACAATTTTTACCCACCCCCACGCCACCCAATAATATTTAGTATAAAGTACAGACTTAGGGTGAACAAGTCGCTTGCGTGTGCTAATTCGACGGAAGCGCCATCTAGCGCAAAGTATTGTGACAAATATTATTTACTATTTATTGATTAAGTGTTTGTGTACGTGGTTTATTGCCAAAAATTCTAAATTTTTAAACCCTTTGGACCCTCTGCAGGGCTTTTTACACCCTGTGGAGCTTTTAACTTTAATTATTTATTATAAATTATTCATTAAATCTTACGTAAATTATTAATTAAGGTTAGGTTAGCCAATCGTATAAAAATGTTCAACCCCCAGCGCACCCCCCCAAGGGCTCGCGCTACAAGTGAAGGGCCGATAAAAGCTGCCTTGTCGAAGGCTCCTCCGGCCAAGGATGGCTTCGTCCGGAGGAGGTCTGGGGAGCTTGAGTCGCTGAGTACAGCGGCTCATTCCTCCCAGACCACCGCCGCTGCAGCCAAACATCCGGAGAAGCCAGTTGCAGGAACAAAGGCGAATCTCACCTTCACTATCCCGCATGCGAGTAACGCGGCACCCAAGGTGAAGGAGCTGTTTGCGGAGTCGAAGCGGATTGTGGAGGCGAAAGCGAAAATTAAAGAAACAAAGAAAAAGATGGACGAGAATACCAACATGAAGAGAGAAGTCAAGACAGCGATTCACGAATGTTTAGAGATATTGATAAGGTTATTGAAAGAGTCTGAAGACGACAAGGGTAAAGATCAGATACAAATTGAAAAAACAGAGGTTGAGACGGGAAATAAAACGGAAAAGAAGGAGGAAGTGAGAAAGATGGTAAAAGTGATAGAGGAAAATAACACTTTACTGAAAGAAAACATGGAAGAAATGGGAAGACTACGGGATGTGATAATAAACCAACAGGAAATGGGAAGAGGAAGCTACGCGAATGTGGCGGCTGGCCCTCCTAGGGTAAAACCGGTTGCAGGGACGGCCGTCCACTCGGTAGTGGTCAGCTCAGAAGCAGCAATGGACACAAGCGAACAGGTGTTAGAAAAGATAAGAGTGGCAGTAAATGCAAGGGAAGAGGGAATTAAAATAGATAACATAAGAAAGGCAAAGGACTGTAAAGTGATTATAGGATGTGGAACAAGAGAGGAAATAGGGAGAGTAAAGGAGAAATTGAAAACAGCAGGAAAGAGTCTAAGCGTGGTGGATATGACAAACAAGGACCCCCTTGTCATCCTTAGAGACGTGATGCGGTACAATAAGGATGAGCAAGTGGTGGAAGGGCTTAGGGTACAAAATAGGGACATGTTTGAAGGCATTGAACCTGAAAATAACAGGTTAGAGGTGAAGTTTAGAAAAAGGACGCGGAACCCTCTCACCGAGCATATCGTACTGAAAGTGTCTCCCAAAATCTGGACACGCATGACGGAAGCCGGCAAGGTGCACATCGACCTGCAACGGGTGAAAGTGGCAGACCACTCGCCACTAATACAGTGCGCGCGGTGCCTCGGATACGGCCACGGGAAACGATTTTGTCAGGATCCCGTGGACGTATGCAGCCACTGCGGGGGGCCTCACCTTAGGTCGGAGTGCACCAGGCTGGCGGAGGGTTCGCTGCCGCGATGCGTGAATTGTGTGGGCGCCACGCTCGAGCGGGTGGATCACAACGCCTTCAGCGAGGAGTGTCCTATCAGAAGGCGTTGGGATGCACTCGCCCGCTCCACAGTTCAATACTGTTAAAGGCGCCCACGGGAACATTACGGCAGCAAACTTGAACACGATGGTGGTAATGGGAGAAACGGACAAACGATGTGCTCGGTGGGATGGAAAGGAAGTGGAAAAAGGAGAGGAGGGGAGAAAGCAGAAAGTGGTTGAGTGGACGGTCTTACTCGCTTTAAAATTGTGGAATAGGAAACGGAAAGATGATCTTTCTTTGGAAAAGGTCAAAAATGTGGCAGCAAATTGGGACCAGTTTTTGGTGAAACTGGCCAAAATTTGGAGGAAGGTAGATGATAAGTTGGATACAATTAAAAAGCGAGTGAGATTGCCACGGATGAGTGAACGTGATTTAGAAATGAATAGGACAGGACATGGATACCTAAACTTCAAGGGTGGAAACATGAGGAGCGACATCCTCAGCGATAAAGAACTGGCAGTGGAGACATACGGCGGAAAGGGTTCCTTCCACACCAGTGTAGATAAACAATGCGCGAATTACTTAGCAGCAATAATTCGAAAGAAAATGCTGACGCATTTTTGGATAAAAATAAAACACACTGGTGTGGAGGTCCGGAGTAAGCTTGCATCCGCTGAGGATGCCGCTCTCAGTACTGAAATAGAAAAGAAAACAGGACAAGAAAAACTGCATTAATACGAATAATATGAAAATAATAAATTAAAGACATTTTTATTGCGAAATGCTTCAGATTTAGACACGCGGCAGCGAGTCAAGCCAAGTTCAAGCAAAGGAACTGGCGACCGCGCCGAACCGTCCAAAGCGCGTTTTGACGACTTTTTACACCCTCGTTATACAAAAACTATTGCACATAGACAAGTCAAATTTGGCACATATACTACAATATACGAACTATATCTCTGTTCCAAATTCCAATAACACAGCTCAAACGGTTATTTAGATATAAACATCCAGTAATCGGTGAAGTTAATACATACTGAGGGATAGATCAAAAGTAATATCCCAGTTCCAGATGACCTAGACAGCTGAAATTTGGCATCCCGATAGGTAATGTCGTAGTAACAAAGGGAAAAATCAGAAACTAGTATTTTTCTATCATTTTAAATTATTATTAACTTTTTAAAAATGTATGATATTAAAGTTTGGAACGCCTAGGAACGCATAAAGCAATACATGGTGCATGTTGCTATAATTTTTGTGTAGGCGGCTATTTTCCGTTAGATACTACGAAGTGCGCGCGAGTCGACTATTCCTACTAATATAATTATAAATAAAAATAAAAACTTTATACCTTTATACCTACTGTACGTATGGATACATGTTTTTTTTTTTACTTTTTCACGCCTAAACTGGTGGGCCGATTGACTTTAAATTTGGTATAATAAAAAATATAGCTTAGACCCCTGGAATAACATAATATACACTACTGTACCAAACTGTATAGCGGGTAAAACAGCTAGGCACAGCTAGTCACTAATAAAAATAGGTTCCTGGTACCTACGCTACGTAACAATTGTATATCCTATGTAAATACCTATCAATATATCGACTCACCAGCACAAGGCGGCTCAGTAACATAGAGGTAATAATATTAACATTGTTTACAATAAAAATAATGTAGGTATGTGTTAAGGATAGCAATAATATTATCTGTGAAACTGTCTAAGATATTTACTCTATGGTTAGAACAAGCTGACATGTTTTTAGAATATACGTTTGTGAAATAGTTTTATGTTAATTACAAAGACCTAACAATGGAAAATACACAAATAAACATGGTGTCAGGTGGGTATCCACCGCTACAACTGCCTGAAATGAGTTTCATGGGAAACCTCCATGAAAATTTTAAACAATGGAGACAGAGGTATAACATTTACATAATTGCTAACGATATGGAGAAGGTTTCTGAAAAGAGGAAGGTCAATATTTTACTTAATTTTATTGGGGAGAAGGGAATACAGATATTTAATACCTTTAATTGTGGAGAAAATGAAACTGTTAGCAACGTGCTCGAGAAATTCAACACATACTTTAAGCCAAAGAAAAACCTTACGATACAACGAAACGAATTTTTCACTATGGGCCAACGCGGTATGAAGTTAGAGGACTATTTTCAGAAAGTTATAAATCTGGGAATGACATGCGAGCTCGGAGAACTTAGAGAAAGTCTGACAGTAGCGAAAATAGTAGCAGGATTAGACAATAACTATAATCAATTAAAAACCAAATTGATGTCAGAAGATGATAGCAAGCTATCTCTGGAATATGTCATGAAGTACCTGTTGTCTGCAGAGGCATCACGGAAATATGTCGAAGAAAAAGACCAAAATCAATCGTCCAATGACAAAGAGGATTCCCAGAAAGATATCTTGGTTGTCAATAATCAAAAATACAATCAGAAAATCATAAGAAACTGCAGGAACTGTGGACAGTCACATCAAGTAAACAAATGCCCTGCTTTTGGTAAAACATGCTTCCATTGCCAAAAGCCAAATCATTTTAGTAAAGTGTGTCGCAAGGGGAATAATCCAAATAATAATAATAGAAACCAAATACACATAGTGGAAGAGGAAAATGATACAGAAGACTATACTGACCAGTTCTTCGTTGGTTATGCGGGTAATGAAATAACTCAAAATTTCACTGTTAGAAATAAGAAATTACCTATTAAAATGGACACTGGTGCAGCCTGTAATGTTATAGGAACTGAGGTATGTAAACAAATTGGTATTCTAGACTGTGAGATCTCGCCCTGTGATAAAAAGATAGTACAACTGGATGGGAAATGTGTACCTGTCCGTGGAACATGTTGGTTAGAAATTACACACCCAAATTGTAAGAAGTATAATGTAAAATTCATTGTAATAAATGGTCATGTTCCTACTTTATTAGGTTGTCGAACTTGTCTCACATATAATTTTGTTTCAGCAAATACTAATTTGGTTAATGTTCATAATGTCCAAGTGAAAAATAACACAAATATAGATAATTATATAAAAAAGTTAAAAAATGATTTCAGTGAGCTGTTTGATGGAGGACTTGGTAGCATCCCAGGGTCTGTAAATATCCACTTGAGAAATGATGCAGTTCCAGTAATTCAAGCGGCACGGAGAGTTCCATTTTCACTACTGCCTGAGCTGCGCAAAGAATTGACTAAAATGGAAAATCTAGGTGTGATTGAAAAAGTACATAAACCAACAAAATGGGTAAATAACTTTGTTACTGTCAGAAAGCCAAATGGTCAGTTGAGATTATGTATAGACCCCAGGGCTCTCAACAAATACATTATACAGCCTAAATATCAATTACCTAATATTGATGAAATTAAAAGTAAGATGGAAAATGCTAAATATTTTGCCTTGCTTGATGCTTCCAATGGATTTTGGATGTTAAATCTAAATGAATCTAGTTCAGACCTGTGTACTTTCATAACGCCATTTGGCAGGTATAAATTTAAAAGACTACCATTTGGTATAAGTTCTGCGCCTGAAGAATTCAGTAGAATAATTACTCAAATGTTTGAAAATGTAGAAGGAGTTATTCCTTATATTGATGATTTGTGTTTATATGCGGACACTGTTGAAGAATTAAATTCAAGATTACAAAAGGTCTCAGAGATTGCTTTAAAAAATGGAATTAAGTTCAATGAAAGTAAATGTAAATTCTTTGTGAAGGAACTATGTTTTGTTGGCCATATATTCACAGAAAATGGTGTATCTCCAGATCCTAGCAAAATTCAGGCAGTAATGAATATGGAGCAACCCAAGTGTAGGAAAGATTTGGAAAGATTCTTAGGTATGTGTAATTACTTATCGCGCTTTATACCAAATTATTCAAAGTTAATTGAGCCATTGCGTATGCTTTTGAAAAAAGACACTGTATTCACCTGGGATAGCAACCAAGTAGAGTCTGTCAACTTACTAAAAAAGGCCTTATGTAGTAGTCCTTGCCTAGCCTATTTCAATACAAACCAAGACATTGTATTATCTGTGGATAGTTCATCTACAGCAATGGGTGCTGTAGTTCTTCAAAATGACAAACCAATTGCATTTGGTTCTCGTGCTCTTAACACTACAGAACAAAACTACTGTCAGTTAGAAAAAGAAATGTTAGCAATTGTTTTTGGATGTACTAAAATGCATCAATATACATATGGCCGTAAAGTATTTGTTGAAACTGATCATAAACCTTTGGAGTCATTATTTAAGAAACCACTTTATAAAGTACCAGCTAGATTACAACGTATGATGTTAGCAGTACAAGGATATAATTTAGAAGTTAAGTATAAACCAGGAAAATTAATGTTTATAGCTGACACATTGTCTCGGAGTCATAGTGATTATGAAGAATCAAAAATGAAACAGCTAGAAAAGAATATTGTATGTCATGTCAAATTGCATAGGGACTGCTTGCCTGTATCAGATACAAAATTAGGAGAAATACAATTAGCAACAGCAAAAGATCATACATTGAAAGATTTAATGTTGTATATAAAAAATGGTTGGCCCAATAGTATTAACGATGTCAACAATAATATACGTCCTTTTTGGACTTTTAGGGATGAACTAGGTCTATTAGATGGAATAGTTCTGAAAAGCAATTTGATTGTATTACCAGAGTCCCTTAAGAAGGAAATGTTGCAAATCATACATCAAGGACATGTAGGTATAAGTACTTGTAAAACTAGAGCACGTTCATGTGTATTTTGGCCAGATATTAATAAGGACTTGGAAATATTTGTTGAAAATTGTGAATCTTGTGCCAAGTACAAAGCAAACTTGCAAAAAGAGCCACTGATCAGTCATTCTTTTGAAAAAATACCTTGGCACAAGGTGGGCATAGATATTTGTACATTTGATAATAAGGATTTTTTGGTGTTCATGGATTATTATTCAAAGTACATTGAAGTCAGTAAGTTAGATAATTTGTCAGCTGACTGTGCAATCACAAATTGTAAATCAGTTTTTGCAAGACATGGCATTCCCGCGCAAGTAGTTACTGATTGTGGTACTCAATTTACTTCTGATAAATTTAAACATTTTGCTAAAATATACAAATTTGATCACACAACATCAAGTCCAAAACACTCACAATCAAATGGTCAAAGTGAAAGTGGTGTTAAAATATTTAAAAATATAATGAAGAAATGCAAAGAAGATCATTCGGATCCATACTTAGGATTATTAAACTATCGCAATACTCCTAAGCCATATATGCCATCTCCTGCTCAGTTGATGTTTTCAAGAAATTTAAATTCATTGCTACCTATTCCCAGAAAAGATTTAAAACCGAAAATAAGTCATTATACTAGTAAATATTATGATCATAAAGATAATGTAAAGAATTATTATGATAAATCAGCTAAAAATTTGACAGAGTTAAAAGTAGATCAAGAGGTATTTTTCAAAAGATCTTTAGATTCTAATTGGATTAAAGGGAAAGTTGTTAAGAAATGCACAGAACCTCGTTCTTATTTAGTAGGGGATGATAAAGGAAATATATTTAGAAGAAATAGAAAATACATAAATGAAAGCAAAATGAAAAATGTTAATGATAATGGTGATCCTAACAATAAAAGAAATTTCAATGATAATATAGACATGGCCCCTGATGTTGATCCTCAAATTATGGATAACACTTGTACAACTAATAATTTACATAGAGATAATACTAATATAGACACCCAGATTGTTAATAACGGTGTAAACACAGATGTCTCCTCAAGTCGTGTTGTATGTGACAGCAGTAGCTCTAAGTCTAGTTTCAATCACATACATACTCCTGATTCACCAACTATATTGCCTGATAATAATATAAATGAAAATGTGCCAGAACAGTGTGTAGTTACACGTAGGGGTCGTATTGTTAGAAAACCTATTAAATTTAATGATTATGTAGAATATAGTGATGATTGATTTGTTATACTTCTTTATTTAGAAAAGGGGAGATGTTAAGGATAGCAATAATATTATCTGTGAAACTGTCTAAGATATTTACTCTATGGTTAGAACAAGCTGACATGTTTTTAGAATATACGTTTGTGAAATAGTTTTATGTTAATTACAAAGACCTAACAATGGAAAATACACAAATAAACAGTATGTATATCGCCTTAGGTGCTAGTTGGTGTAAACATTTTAGATACCTACGTACATAGTCATAATATTATAGGTATGTGGCGGTATCTGGGGGCACGGCAGTGCCCCCGCCATGTCGTCGTCATTACAAGTCTTGTCGGCTTAGGTTTCTTTTGATCGAAATTCTAATCCAGTTCCAGATGATCTCAAAAAGTTAAATTGCCATCCAGGTAGGCGGTTGGTATAAGATAGCTGGGTGAATATAGATAAATTTATCAGTAACTAGTATTGTTTAAAAATCAATTGATAAGGTACAATATTCAAATCAATAGTGCACATGAATGCTACATATAAATAAGTACTAAATTAATTATAGGTATAGGTATATCGAAGCACGGCGAGGCTCACGGTGCGCGGTGCGACGGCCGTGCCGTGGAGAAGTGGGGTGGGGGGAGGTACAATAAATAATCATTTGGTATTATAATCTTATAATGACTGAGTGTTTTAACCTATTACATACTAAAAAGTACTGTACAAAAAGCAATGATATCCCATCAAAAACATAAATGTGAAAAGAGAGCCAAGTTCAATATTACGATGTATGTACCTACTCATAGTTACCTATGATTTGGTAGTTGACTTCAACGACAAAAGAAATGAGATCTAAATGGGTGCCAAGTTCAATGGTCAGTCCTGAAAAATATTTACAACATAAAATATTTTATTACAACTTAAAAGATTATTTCTTCTTATCACTTAGAATTAATATTATTTTGAAGCCCAAAGTTTGACTTGGCTAGTTCTCATGGGTACCATACGACGAAGTATCATTGGGATAAGACAATAGATACTTTATTGTATACCACAAAATGTTAGAAAATACATAAGTACATAATTAAAATTAAAAATTACAATGTACAAGTGGCGGTCTTCTCGTTAAAGAGCGATTTCTTCCAGACAACCAATGGATGGAGGGGACTAATTTACACGATAAAAGACGGTGGCGCACTAATTAGTATTAAGTGCGTTTAATAGTGATCAAGCTAAAGTTAAGAGAGAACCTACCTAGTATATTATGAGAACTGGCCAAGTCAGTCTTTAGGCTTCAAAAAATATTAATTCTAAGTGATAAGAAGAAATAATCTTTTAAGTTGTAATAAAATATTTTATGTTGTAAATATTTTTCAGGACTGACCATTGAACTTGGCACCCATTTAGATCTCATTTCTTTTGTCGTTGAAGTCAACTACCAAATCATAGGTAACTATGAGTAGGTACATACATCGTAATATTGAACTTGGCTCTCTTTTCACATTTATGTTTTTGATGGGATAATATATATAAACAGAATTAATTAAATAAATGAATATAGCGCCAAATATATAAATATATACATCATAATAAAAGGAAAGAAAGGAAGAAGGGCAATCAAGTTCCCTGTCACCCACTCGGGGGTAAACGGAGCGCAAAAAAAAAAAAAAAAAAAAAAAAAAAAAAAAACCTAACCTAACCCAAACCTAACCTAACCCAAACCTAACCTAACCCAAACCTAACCTCTACGATTGTTCTAATGCTGTGGTTGGCTGTGGGTACCTTAAAAATCTAAGGTTTTAACATTTTCAATTAAAATTAGGTCTGCGAGGTCCCAGTTCGAGGCGAACTACTAGTATATAAAAAACCGTTTGAGCCGTGTTTATGAAATTTGGAACACAGATGTAGTTCGTATATAAGAGTACATGTGCCAAATTTGACTTGTCTACGTGCAATAGTTTTTGTGTAAGGAGGGTGTAAAAAGTCGTCAAAACGCGCTTTGGACGGTTCGTGAAATATAACACACGGCGCGGTCGCCAGTTCCTTTGCTTGAACTTGGCTTGACTCGCTGCCGCGTGTCTAGATTTTGTATAAAACCTATATAAATCGATAGCTAACATTAATGCCAACAATAAATATTATAAAACTAGCTGCAACCCGCGGTGTTACCCGCTTTTTACTAATTTTGTTTACGGCGAAGATTTTTGCCAAGTGGGGTGGATGGTAAAGATTTTTTCCAAGTATTGAAACTTTTACGAAGTACCAGGATATCAGAAACATATAGGAGATTTTCGTGTCATTTCGTGAGATTTCGGTTAAGTTCGGATTTGACAATTTCGTCATTCGAGTCAAGTATTCGAATTTAAAAAAAAAATGAAAATTGAATATTGAAAATCTGATTTGACAATAAATGTCAGACTTCACCGGAATTTCACGAAATGAGCCGAACATCTCTTCATGTTTCTGGTATCCTGGTACTTCGTAAAAGTTTCAATACTCATAACTAAAAAACGGCTTAACCGATTTTGATGATCTATTTAGACACGCGGCAGCGAGTCAAGCCAAGTTCAAGCAAAGGAACTGGCGACCGCGCCGTGTGTTATATTACACGAACCGTCCAAAGCGCGTTTTGACGACTTTTTACACCCTCGTTATACAAAAACTATTGCACATAGACAAGTCAAATTTGGCACATATACTACAATATACGAACTATATCTCTGTTCCAAATTCCAATAACACAGCTCAAACGGTTATTTAGATATAAACATCCAGTAATCGGTGAAGTTAATACATACTGAGGGATAGATCAAAAGTAATATCCCAGTTCCAGATGACCTAGACAGCTGAAATTTGGCATCCCGATAGGTAATGTCGTAGTAACAAAGGGAAAAATCAGAAACTAGTATTTTTCTATCATTTTAAATTATTATTAATTTTTTAAAAATGTATGATATTAAAGTTTGGAACGCCTAGGAACGCATAAAGCAATACATGGTGCATGTTGCTATAATTTTTGTGTAGGCGGCTATTTTCCGTTAGATACTACGAAGTGCGCGCGAGTCGACTATTCCTACTAATATAATTATAAATATAAATAAAAACTTTATACCTTTATACCTACTGTACGTATGGATACATGTTTTTTTTTTTACTTTTTCACGCCTAAACTGGTGGGCCGATTGACTTTAAATTTGGTATAATAAAAAATATAGCTTAGACCCCTGGAATAACATAATATACACTACTGTACCAAACTGTATAGCGGGTAAAACAGCTAGGCACAGCTAGTCACTAATAAAAATAGGTTCCTGGTACCTACGCTACGTAACAATTGTATATCCTATGTAAATACCTATCAATATATCGACTCACCAGCACAAGGCGGCTCAGTAACATAGAGGTAATAATATTAACATTGTTTACAATAAAAATAATGTAGGTATGTATATCGCCTTAGGTGCTAGTTGGTGTAAACATTTTAGATACCTACGTACATAGTCATAATATTATAGGTATGTGGCGGTATCTGGGGGCACGGCAGTGCCCCCGCCATGTCGTCGTCATTACAAGTCTTGTCGGCTTAGGTTTCTTTTGATCGAAATTCTAATCCAGTTCCAGATGATCTCAAAAAGTTAAATTGCCATCCAGGTAGGCGGTTGGTATAAGATAGCTGGGTGAATATAGATAAATTTATCAGTAACTAGTATTGTTTAAAAATCAATTGATAAGGTACAATATTCAAATCAATAGTGCACATGAATGCTACATATAAATAAGTACTAAATTAATTATAGGTATAGGTATATCGAAGCACGGCGAGGCTCACGGTGCGCGGTGCGACGGCCGTGCCGTGGAGAAGTGGGGTGGGGGGAGGTACAATAAATAATCATTTGGTATTATAATCTTATAATGACTGAGTGTTTTAACCTATTACATACTAAAAAGTACTGTACAAAAAGCAATGATATCCCATCAAAAACATAAATGTGAAAAGAGAGCCAAGTTCAATATTACGATGTATGTACCTACTCATAGTTACCTATGATTTGGTAGTTGACTTCAACGACAAAAGAAATGAGATCTAAATGGGTGCCAAGTTCAATGGTCAGTCCTGAAAAATATTTACAACATAAAATATTTTATTACAACTTAAAAGATTATTTCTTCTTATCACTTAGAATTAATATTATTTTGAAGCCCAAAGTTTGACTTGGCTAGTTCTCATGGGTACCATACGACGAAGTATCATTGGGATAAGACAATAGATACTTTATTGTATACCACAAAATGTTAGAAAATACATAAGTACATAATTAAAATTAAAAATTACAATGTACAAGTGGCGGTCTTCTCGTTAAAGAGCGATTTCTTCCAGACAACCAATGGATGGAGGGGACTAATTTACACGATAAAAGACGGTGGCGCACTAATTAGTATTAAGTGCGTTTAATAGTGATCAAGCTAAAGTTAAGAGAGAACCTACCTAGTATATTATGAGAACTGGCCAAGTCAGTCTTTAGGCTTCAAAAAATATTAATTCTAAGTGATAAGAAGAAATAATCTTTTAAGTTGTAATAAAATATTTTATGTTGTAAATATTTTTCAGGACTGACCATTGAACTTGGCACCCATTTAGATCTCATTTCTTTTGTCGTTGAAGTCAACTACCAAATCATAGGTAACTATGAGTAGGTACATACATCGTAATATTGAACTTGGCTCTCTTTTCACATTTATGTTTTTGATGGGATTATGGTTTCTTCGATTCGTCTTCTTCTCCCTTCTATATGCATTTTAAAAATATCAACCAAATTATGTACGAAAAAAAATTGAAAATCGAAATATTTTTTTGTCAAATCCTAACTTCACCGAAAACCGAACCGAATAAAAAACCGAATTTAGAAAAAATGGAAAATCGAAATAAATTTGTCAAATCCTAACTTCACCGAAAACCAAACCATGACCACACCATGACCATACCATGACCACACCCTGACCACACCTTGACCACGCCATGACCACACCCTGACCACACTACTACCACAACCCGACCACGCCCTGACCACACCACGACCACAACCCGACCACACCCTGTCCACACCATGACCACGTCCTGACCATGCCACGACCACAACCCGACCACACCCTGACCACGCCACGACCACAACCCGACCGAAAACCGAACCGAATAATAAACCGAATTTGAAAAAAAATTAAAAGATTTTGGCCAAGTTGGGTTGATAGCGAAGATTTTGGCCAATTGGGGTCGATGGCGAAGATGTTGACCAAGTGGGGTCGATGACGAAGATTTTGGCCAAGTATGGTGGATGGCGGAAAAGTTGGCGAAGTGAACAAACTAAATATCATTAAAATCGGTCCACCCGTTCTTGAGTTATGAGTATTGAAACTTTTACGAAGTACCAGGATATCAGAAACATATAGGAGATGTTCGTGTCATTTCGTGAGATTTCGGTTAAGTTCGAATTTGACAATTACGTCATCACACGTATTCGAATTTCAAAAAAAATCGAATATTGAAAACAAATTTGACATTTGTCATTTGTCAAATCCGAACTTCACCGGAATATCACGAAATGAGCCGAACATCTCCTACATTTTTCTTGTCTCCTGGTACTTCGTAAAAGTTTCAATACTCATAACTCAAGAACGCCTGGACCGATTTTGATGATCTATGGTTTCTTAGATTCGTCTTCTTCTCGACTATAGACCTCCTTAAAGTTTCTAGTATCCTGGTACCTGGAGGTAAGAGGAGCCACCATTGAGACGCCAAAAATAAAGTTGTTTTTTTCATTTGACATCAATTCTCTCAGATACTGTTATATTTATCAGGATAAAAAGTAGCCTATGTGTTATTCCAGAGTCCAAGCTACCTTCATACCAAATTTCAAGTCAATCGGTGCATCCGTTTGAGCGTGAAGAAGTAACAAACATACACACACACACTCACACACTCACACACTCACACACATACACACAAACTTTCGCTTTTATAATATTAGTAAGATATATTGTATTGTATTTATGTATTATTCATACGTCTGGAAAAGACAGGTTTCGGCAGAACAATGCATTACATTAAGATCTTTATGTACCTGAAATCTATGAATAAACAAATTCTTATTCTTATTCAACGCATTGAAAAGAAACAACAATTTTAGCCGCAATTTTAAACTCGCAACTACACTCAGAAATCAAAACCTACAGGTATCTCTTTACCGTGCTACAGGGCAGGTACTTCGATAAGTAGGGTAAGTCCTCCAGGACTTACCCTACTAATCGCGCCACAAATGATATCGCAACAAGGCACTTTTACGATTTAAGTAGGTGCTTAAATAAAAATGTGTGATTACCACTTACTTATCACTTAACCCAAAAACCAAAACACGAATATTAATTTTGAAAACAAAATAGGTAGTTTATTATGCAGCCATTAACACGAGTGCAGTACAAACATTATATCTCTATATTACCTACAATATGTATTATTATACTAGTCACAACATTAGGTACGACGCGCACGAGGCGCGCATTCTAATTCTAAAACAAACGTGCGTAACCTGCTTAACAACTTATTATTTACTCATGTACTAAGTTATTGTTCATCGCACAATACATAGATAGATACTAATGTAGATAGTACATAAGAGACTGGCTACATACAGTCGCAGCTCCCTAGCTAGCGAGACGAGAGACGCGTCATGTCACGTGTCAGCCGTCAGCCGCGGGCTGTAAGGAAGCATCACGAGTAGGTATCTGCTACGCTCGGTGCTGCCACCACAACATTGAGTTTGAGTAAAATAACAAACGCAGCAATGTAGGTAGGTACACTGAAGTTGTCTTCGATCGTAGTGGGTGTGAATGGGCCCTCCGAACTCACCTATTACTAAAATCTTTTACACGTATAAAACTAGCTGCGCCCGCGCGGTTTCTCTACTTGTACTCTAAGCCTATGTGTCATTCGAGGGCTTTAGCTATCTCTATACCAAATTTCAGCTCAATCGGTCTACCCGCTTGAAAAAATAACAAACTACACACTCACTCACATTTATAATATTAGTGTGATGTGATGTCACATGTTCGACGTAGTATCGTCGAGTAATTATAAAATATGTCAGTTTTGAGTGTCTATTTCCAAAGTTTATGAACCAGATTCGGCCGTATGTACGGGTCCACAGTCGTCACGATCGTGTCTGGCGGTCAGCGGCGCTTGGGAGGCGCGGCGCGGCGGGCGCGGCGCCGGCGCGCGGCGTACAGCGCGCCCGCCGCCGCCAGCAGCAGCGCGGCGCCGGCGCACGCGGCCGCGACCGCCCGCAGCCGCGCGTACTGCGGCACCTGCAGCCGCGCCGCGCCGCCGCCGCCGCCGCACGACACGCGCGCCTCGTACGCCGCGCCCTCGCTCACCTCCTTCACTGCACGGGAGGACACGAGCGCGCCCCGTCAGTCACTCGACTCCGGTGGATCGAGCCGATCCGACGGGTCACAGCTCACCCAGGAAGTAGTCGTGGTGCGTGTGCGCGGCGACGACGAGGCGGTCGCCCTCGTACCAGCGCAGCGAGCAGCGCGCGCCCTCCGCCGCCGGCCGCGTCCACTGCACGAGCGCGCCCGCGTCCAGCAGCCGCACCGACACCTCCGGCTCGTCACCGACGCCGCCGCGCTGCTCCGGGGCGACCTCCGCCTCCGCCGCCGCCGCCGCCGCCGCCGCCTCGCCCGTCTCGACCGCCTCCTCCGCGTCGCTCCCGCCCGCCTCCGCGTCTGCGACGAGACGGCGGTGAGCCGCCGACGCCGGACGGCGCGCCGCCCGCCCGGCGTCGGAGGCTCACCCGCGGTCCGGACGAAGATCGGCTTGCTGAAGAGCCCGTCGCCGATGTGGTCCTGGGAGAGCACGCGCAGCTCGTAGTCGGTCGCCGGGCGCAGGCCGGTCACCGTCGCCTCGGTGACGCCGCGCGACAGGATCTTGAGCGTGCGCCACTCACCGGCGGCGCGCTCGCGGTACCACACCGCGTAGTCGGCGTCGGCGCTGGCGGCCGCCTGCCACGCCACGTGCACGGAGGCGCGCGCCGGCGCCGCCGACAGCACGCGCGGCGCGCGCGGCGGCACGTTCTCGACGAGCAGCTCCGTCTCCGCGGCGACGGAGGCCGCCTCGTTGGTCGCGCTGCACACGTACACGCCGCGGTCCTCCTCGGCGACCGGCGACACGGTCAGGTCGCCCCCGTCGACGGCGTGCCGCCCGGCCGGCAGCTCGGCGCCGTCGCGCCGGCTCCACGCGAGCGTCGCGTCGCCGGCGCCGGCGCACGGCAGCGTCACGTCGGCGCCGAGCCGCGCCACGTACAGTGGCAGCGGGCGCACGGCCAGCGCCGGCGGCCGCTGCACGCGCACGCGCACGCGCGGCGACGCGCCCGCCGTGCCCAGCGAGTTGTACGGCGTGCACGAGTACTGCCCCTCGTGCGACTCGTCCACCTGCAACGCGACGCGCGACCGTCAGTCTCGGCGCGCGTCGGCCGCGCGTGCCCGTCGACCTCGAGGACCTGGTTGAATAGAAGACTGCCGTTCCTGCTGTAGAACACGCCGGGCACGTTGTACGGGTCGAACAGGAAGCCGTCCTTCTCCCAGCGGAGGTTGGTCAGCGGCGGATTGGCGCTGAAGTGGCAGTCGAGGCTCGCCGGCTTGCCGAGAGGCAGGTGCCTCTCCTCGGGCGCGTACACCACTTTCGCCTTGTCTGCGAGAGAGGAGAGCGACGGTACGGAGACGGGCCGGGGCGGGGGCGGGGACGCGCGGCGGCGGCGCACTCACACTGCACGTCGAGGAAGGCGGCGGCGGCCTGCTCGGCGCCGGAGCCGTCGCGCACGCGGCACGAGTACTCGCCGGGGTCGGTGCTGGCGGCGCGGCGCAGCACGAGGCTGCCGTTGAGCGGGCGCTCGGCGCGCGCGGCCAGCTCGGGCGTGGCGTCGAGCGGCGCGCCCTCGCGGTACCACTCCACGGCGGAGTCGGGGCTCTTGGGCGCGCACTCGAGCTCGGCGCGCTCGCCCTCCAGCACGGTGACGTTGACGGGCGGCGTGGCGATCAGGTTGCCCCCTGCGAGCACGCGGCCGTGAGCGGCGGGCGGCGGCGGCGGGCGCGGGAGGGCGCCGCGCGGTTACCTTCCACCTCGAGCACGTAGTAGACGCCGTCGTTGCGCGCGGAGGGCGTGCGGTTGGGGAAGGTGACGCGGCAGCGGTAGAGGCCGGCGTCGGTCTCGCGCACGGCGCTCACGTTGATGGCGCCGCGGCCGAGCCCGAGCCGGCCGTCGCCGAGCCGCGTGATGCGCCCGCCCCACCTGTCCGCGACGCGCGCGCGACTCGCCTCCTCGCCGGACCCGCTGTACCACGAGTAGATGCTCTCGCCCTGCGACATCGCACCGCACCATTACCTCAAACTTCTGTACGGGTCGACACTTACACCTTCTATTTGTCGACACGGAGATGAGCCTTTACTTTATATATTACTAGCTGACCCGGCAAACGTTTTTTTGCCATATAAATAAAAAATTGATAATTTAATTATTATTGATAAAATAGGAATGATTAAAAGTTAATATGAGAGTTACACTGAGATAGCTAAATAATAATTGTCAACGCTACTACTACTACACTTGATGCATAAACAATAATGATGGCCGACAACTGTGTAGCGAGTGAGAAAGAAAGGAGATCGGCTTCGTTCTCATCCCTACTCCGTGCTGTTTACTGGGTCAGAAGTGACACCTGTAGACATCTGGCGGGGATAACTAATTAAATGACGATTGATCAGTTTTCGACCGGAGAGGAAAAATGATTAAATTACTAAAATGGCTAATAAAAAATAAGGGTTGATCGTAGAAGGGTGAAAATTGAGGATTGTATGTATTTTTGTATGTTGTATCATAAAAAAATAGAAATTAAAAATTTTGTCTAAAAAATAAAAAATAAATTTAGGGGTGGACTACCCCTAACATTTAGGGGGATGAAAAATAGATGTTGGCCGATTCTCATAGATACCGGATAAGCACAAAAAATTTCATCAAAATCGGTCAAGCCGTTTCGGAGGAGTATGGCAACGAAAACTGTGACACGAGAATTTTATATATTAGATAATGGTAATAATTATTGTAAATCGTGTTCTGGGCTACACCCAATTTGTGAACCGAATAAATAAAAAAAAGCATATTCAAATAACATGACCAAAAATGACCGCATTCAGCACAAGTAGGGGAAGCTGGGTAACAATGAATAACGTTTTTTCTAACGCTAAAAATTACTATACTCTTTATATCTAGGAAATTATTTTTACACAAATACTATAGATACATTATCGAAGCACAAGGGGAGCACATAATTTGGACGCTAACTTCAATAATTACGACTCAGTGAGGCATTTAACAAAAAATGGGAAATTATTCATAGTTCCCCAGGACTGGGTCACTATGAATAACTGCTCGGGTAACAATGAACCAATGGGGTACAATGAATTTTAATGGAAATATGAGGCACAAAAAGTGAAAAAAACTTGAGTTTGTCTTGGAAAATAACTTTCTTTGAATAATTGAAGATCAAATTGTATTTAACTTTTAAGGCTGTAACATAAAAACTGCATTTATTCATCAAAAATATATTTAAAAAACAATCTCTTCTCAATTGTAATTTAAATCGTAATTAAAAGTATAAAAATCACGTTTTTACAAGCTTTTAGCTACTTTCACCTATCCGTTGTCTGTCTGCCTGTAATCAAATCTTTCAAGTTAAATGCAATTTCAAGTAAAAAGACGTGGGTATACCACTTCCCGCTTTCGATTGAGCTGAAATTTTGCGTGCAAATCGGATGACAATGCAATATTATTATGACATGGAGCTGATCTGATGATGGAGCTAGAAGGCTGGATCTGACGATGGCTATACGAACTCCGTAATTAATCGACGTAACCCCATCGAGTTTGGGCTCATTTGATTCGAACGACAATTTCTTGAAGAAAGTACATAGCATGGTTCTAGAATTATAAAAGCTTGTTTTTTAAGTTTTTTTTATTTTTATTTCACTTGTATACATCCTATGTCTAATAAATATATGGAAGGAATGCCTGACAGAGTAATGATTGACTGATCTATTAAATCAAAGCCCAAACCGCGGAACTGATTGGGTTGAAATTTGAAGATGTTGAACATATCGACATTGTGTTGATATATGCCGTTGCCCGTCATCCCGAGGCTGACTCAAACTTCATTTATTCAAATAGGCTACAATAGAGTACATTTGCAAGTCAATTTTATATTTTTTTTCAAATTTCAATGTATCCATTTCCAATTCATCTATTTGGCTACATTTTAAAATTTTATCAGAGATAGAGCGTTGCGCAGCTTTGGATGTCTTCCGAATGTAGTTACGTGCCATTTTATATACCTAAATAATAAAGGATAAGATTCAAAAGTAAATAAGAACGAGGTAATTTTCATTGTACCCCATGCTTGTTTGGTATGGGGAACAATGTATAACCTATTCATTGTTACCCAGCGGCCGATTATTCATTGTTACCCAACGACCGTTTGACCAAACTAATTAAAAAAAATGATATTCTATCACGAGTATCAAAGTTGTAAAACAAAAAACACAAAATTAAAACATTACCGATCCCAAATTACCTATCAGAAAAATAAAAATTGAATCCAGAACTTCGTGAAACACTTTTCAAAAGGTAGTGAAAATTTACTTTTGTTAATCATTGTTCCCCAATTTTCGGCAGCGGGTCTCTCTCCAACCACAGCTCAGTGTGGACTGGATTGAACGATTGGTATCACCCACGGCTCATTTCAGTTCATTCGGTGTGAGTGAATAACTAAAGCACAGATACTTATTGGAATTTATTTACTGTTCCCCATTATCCATTGTTACCCAGTTTCCCTATAAAAAAAAAAAAAAGTATAAATGAAGTAGTAGATGAAAGGCGACAGAAGAGTTATAGTAGGGCCAACTTAAAAGGCCACATTTGACATTTCATGAAAATTCCCTTACAGGATGTTCTAAGAATTTTACTAATTTATTGAAATAGCAACGACAAAATCTGGGGGCACGGTAGTGCCCCCGCCAAGTCGAGCGCGAAGCAAGCACTGCCGTACCATCCTTTACAGAAACCATTTCGCCCCATTTTCAGGCCCCTATTTGAGAACCTCTGGATAAGACCAGAACACAGAAATTTTCATCATCCAGTAAGCTATTATTAGCCTAAGTTAAGGCTAGATCGTATTTTAAATAGAGTGTAGCTAATATTGATGTACTCTAGACAATAAAAAATAAAAAAATCCAGTAAGCTATAATCCCACCAAAAACATTCTGTAAAAAACTAGCCAAGTCTCGATGGAGCTGCTTGTTTATCTCTAAAAAGTAATGAAATCTAGACAAAGTCGTGCCAAGTATAAAAGGTTCCTTACTGCGATTAGACATTACCGGCGTTTTCAATGTGCAATTGGAATGGGTTACTATTATGCGTTTGAAATTGGATTAGTTTTGTTTTGTTGACGTTGACTTTCAATTTATTTATTTTTAACCATCCGATGATAGAATCAAGTGCAGTGTTTATATCAAATTCAAAAGTATTTATGTCATGTCCTTCAATTATTGGGGTCGTGTCGTCAGCGTACAAAATGCATTTATGTTCAGTTATGTCAGGGAGATCATCTTCTAATATATAAAATTCTCGTGTCACAGTTTTTGTTGCCATACTCCTCCGAAACGGCTTGACCGATTTTGATGAAATTTTTTGTGCTTATCCGGTATCTATGAGAATCGGCCAACATCTATTTTTCATCCCCCTAAATGTTAGGGGTAGTCCACCCCTAATTTTTTTTTTTTTTTTTTTTGACAAAATTTTTAATTTCTATTTTTTTATGATACAACATACAAAAATACATACAATCCTCAATTTTCACCCTTCTACGATTAACCCTTATTTTTTAATAGCCATTTTAGTAATTTAATCATTTTCATCAAGTGTAGTAGTAACGTTGACAATTATTATTTTGCTATCTCAGTGTAACTCTCATATTAACTTTTAATCATTCCTATTTTATCAATAATAATTAAATTATCAATTTTGAGTGTATTTTGCACGATTAGTTAATCAAGTGATTTTATAACCTCAAAAGTACTCAACACGTGACACGAGCTTTCAATAACAACGGATTTTGTGTTGTAAGTATACTTTTTTTTATTTATATCGAAAATGTTGTTGATCTTATAAAAATGTTATTTTAATTTAATTTTATTAAAAAAATGTAATTGAACAATTAAGATTTTCATAGTTTCCAAAAATCAATCATTATGAATCTTTATTTTGAAATGTCAATGGAAATATTGGTTGTATGAAAAAATTATAAGAGACAATGTTTTCATAAAATTTAATTTTTTACTTTTGTTTGAAAAATTTTTGCATAAAATAATGCTTATTTCACGCATATACCACATTCTTACATATATACAATATACACATTCTAAAATACATACATACTTCCAATAAGTAAGCTATTTTTTTGTCTACACTAGAAATTACTAGGAAATTATTTATATGGCAAAACAACGTTTGCCGGGTAAGCTAGTTTATATATAAGAGAAACAATAGAGGTCCCAGAATACTTCCTTGAGGCACTCCTCGAGTATTTACCTTATAGGGGGAACGCGAAACTACTCATTTTCCCTCTTCAGGGCTAATTTCTTTGATAAAACTATTTGGTGTCCTTCAACATTCAAGCTACTTCTATACCAAATTTTAGCTCAATAAAGTCAGCGGTTCTAAATTTCCCAAACAAAATATGACCCCCCTTTTCTCCCCCTTAAAAGTAAATTTTTGACATAAAAACTATTAAATATTCCTAAGCACAACTCAAACAATTAATTGTTTTACAAAATTTCAACTCAATCGGTTCAGCGGTTACGGATTTGCATACACACTTTTTTCTTATCTGTCGCCTAAGTTACCTAAAGAACACGCTGTTCAAATTCCAGCTAAAAAAGTTTAATGGTTATCGATTTTTTAAGAAACTTGCACCCCCCCCCCCCCTTTTTCCCACCTTTAACTTTGAATTTGGGGATAAAAACTATTCCATGTCCTTTTTTAGGCGTCAATCTACCTCTGTACCAAATTTTAGCTGAATAGGATCAGCGGTTCCAAATTTCCCATACAAACTTCGACCACCCTTTTTCCCCCTTAAAAGTTAGTTTTTGACATAAAAACTATTCAAAGTTCCTAAACATACCTTAAACAATCGTTTTACAAAATTTCAGCGAAATCGGTTCAGCGGTTACGGATTTGCATACGCACGTTTTTTGGGAATAATTCCCGTTCCCGTGGGAATTCTCCAAAATCGCTTCTTATCGGTCGCCTACGTCACCTAAAGAACACGCTGCCCAAATTTCAGCTCAATCTGTCCAGCGGTTTTGTCTGTACGATGATGAGTCAGTCAGTCAGATATTACCTCTTTATATAATAGTATAGATTAAGTAATTTTCACAAATATTCTGCGAAAACAAAATAGCGCACGCTAAAAGTAAAACTACAAAATTTTTTAAAATAGGTATTAGCGGCGATCGCAAATCGCGCGTCGCGCAGTCGCATTCTGTCAGGCGGACGTGACAAGTGTAAGTCCGAGTAGATACACAGAGTAGAGTAGGCGACACGCAGACGGGACTGGGGACCGGTGGCCGGTGACAGGTGTATTGTGCGGGGTGTAACAATGCGGCGCGGCGTGGGTGCAGCCGGGCCGGCCCGGGCGGCGCGGCGCGGGCGTCGCGGGCGCGGCCGAGTCGGCGCGGGTGGCGCGGCGCGGGCGTCGCGGGCGCAGCCGAGTCGGCGCGGGTGGCGCGGCGCGGGTGGCGCGGCGCGGGTGGCGCGGCGCGGGCGCGGCGGCGACCGGAACTGCTCCGTGCTCTTCAATTAGGAACATTACACAACGCATGCTTCAATCTATTCTTCTCTAGAAACCGCGCGAAGGACGTGACTCGTTAATGCTCCCACTTTATCTAACTAACATACCTACCGATGTAAGTAAGTACCTATATAGGTACGCTGCGGTGACAATGAACCGTGTTTAATGAACTAAACATCTGCTGTCACCTACATACTTGCGACATTATGGAGAACGGAGAATGCCACGCTCATTAGTAGGTATGTGCTTGGTGCTCAGGAGGAGGGGAAAATGCCGGCGAACTTCATTCCGCGGGAGTGACAGTGAGAGTGGGACTTGCACCCCTACACCGTACACCGCTCGCAGAACAGTCCACGGCCGACATGGTGACATCATGGGGCGAGCGGCGAGCTGTGGTCGGATAGTCGCACGCTCACCTACACCGTACACCGCTCGCAGAACAGTCCACGGCCGACATGGTGACACGGGGCGAGCGGCGAGCTGTGGTCGGATAGTCGCACGCTCACCTACACCGTACACCGCTCGCAGAACAGTCCACGGCCGACATGGTGACACGGGGCGAGCGGCGAGCTGTGGTCGGATAGTCGCACGCTCACCTACACCGTACACCGCTCGCAGAACAGTCCACGGCCGACATGGTGACATCATGGGGCGAGCGGCGAGCTGTGGTCGGATAGTCGCACGCTCACCTACACCGTACACCGCTCGCAGAACAGTCCACGGCCGACATGGTGACACGGGGCGAGCGGCGAGCTGTGGTCGGATAGTCGCACGCTCACCTACACCGTACACCGCTCGCAGAACAGTCCACGGCCGACATGGTGACATCATGGGGCGAGCGGCGAGCTGTGGTCGGATAGTCGCACGCTCACCTACACCGTACACCGCTCGCAGAACAGTCCACGGCCGACATGGTGACATCATGGGGCGAGCGGCGAGCTGTGGTCGGATAGTCGCACGCTCACCTACACCGTACACCGCTCGCAGAACAGTCCACGGCCGACATGGTGACATCATGGGGCGAGCGGCGAGCTGTGGTCGGATAGTCGCACGCTCACCTACACCGTACACCGCTCGCAGAACAGTCCACGGCCGACATGGTGACATCATGAGGCGAGCGGCGAGCTGTGGTCGGATAGTCGCACGCTCACCTACACCGTACACCGCTCGCAGAACAGTCCACGGCCGACATGGTGACACGGGGCGAGCGGCGAGCTGTGGTCGGATAGTCGCACGCTCACCTACACCGTACACCGCTCGCAGAACAGTCCACGGCCGACATGGTGACATCATGGGGCGAGCGGCGAGCTGTGGTCGGATAGTCGCACGCTCACCTACACCGTACACCGCTCGCAGAACAGTCCACGGCCGACATGGTGACATCATGGGGCGAGCGGCGAGCTGTGGTCGGATAGTCGCACGCTCACCTACACCGTACACCGCTCGCAGAACAGTCCACGGCCGACATGGTGACATCATGGGGCGAGCGGCGAGCTGTGGTCGGATAGTCGCACGCTCACCTACACCGTACACCGCTCGCAGAACAGTCCACGGCCGACATGGTGACACGGGGCGAGCGGCGAGCTGTGGTCGGATAGTCGCACGCTCACCTACACCGTACACCGCTCGCAGAACAGTCCACGGCCGACATGGTGACATCATGGGGCGAGCGGCGAGCTGTGGTCGGATAGTCGCACGCTCACCTACACCGTACACCGCTCGCAGAACAGTCCACGGCCGACATGGTGACACGGGGCGAGCGGCGAGCTGTGGTCGGACAGTCGCACGCTCACTATGACCGGCATACCCGGTACCTACTTATATTAGGTACTGACCTACCTACTCCAATCCTAATCAAATATTTTTCTGATATTAGACTCAGTCAGCACATAAAACCTATCGATGCTCATACAACTGACCACCGAGTCAATACTTGGATATCCTAAGTATTAAATATAGTAATGTATATGTGTCTGGATGTATGTCTGTTACTCTTTCAGCCTAAACGGGTGGACCGATTGAGCTGAAAATTGGTATAGAGATAGCTTAGACCCTGGAATAACACATAGACTACAGTACAGCAGGCTAAAACCGCTTAAGAGGGGAGAGTTTGAAAAGGAGATAACTAACCGCTGACTCTTTGAAGCTATTTTTTGGTATCAATATAGAAGGGTACATGGGTTGAACATTTGTATGACAAATAAGTAATTCATAAAAATAGTAAGTTAATCCGGTCCTGGTCCGAAGTCAACTTGAAAAAGGAAGGTGAAAAGGGGGTGGACGTTCGTAAGGAAAATCTATAACCGCTGACTCTATTTGGCCAAAATCTGTCAGAGTGATAGCTTGAGTCCTGAGAAATGATAGCATAATTTTATTTTTTGGTTATGAGAACTAGCCGAGTCAGACTTTGGGCTTCAAAATAATATTAATTGTAAGTGATAAGAAGAAATAATCTTTTAAGTTGTAATAAAATATTTTATGTTGTTGTAAATATTTTTCAGGACTGACCATTGAACTTGGCACCCATTTAGATCTCACTTCTTTTGTCGTTGAAGTCAACTACCAAATCATAGGTAACTATGAGTACTGAGTACATACATCGTAATATTGAACTTGGCTCTCTTTTCACATTTATGTTTTTGATGGGATTTATATTTCTCCGCGAAAGCACATTCACCGACTACCTACTTTTTGTTGACAGTTAACTCTCATTGGTTGCTACCACCGAGCAGAAAGCGGCCGAGTAATTG
The DNA here is from genome assembly GCA_947507615.1 of Hemithea aestivaria. Taxonomy (NCBI): domain Eukaryota; kingdom Metazoa; phylum Arthropoda; class Insecta; order Lepidoptera; family Geometridae; genus Hemithea; species Hemithea aestivaria. Next base: position 43,126 of record OX382330.1, read on the forward strand.
AAATTATTTTACGGAAATAACGACACTGTACGGTTTTACCCGTACGGTATACGGTTTTGTATGGGTCTCCTAAAATTTATACCGTCGAAACGGGCTAAAAGCACACTTTTCGAAGTTACTTACAATAAAATTTAATTTTTAATGGCTATTGGATCTCAAAATGAGTTTCTCATCAAAGGTTTCTCACTTAACTTCAAATGACATTCTTCTGATCTGTGGTCAGATTATAAAAAAATCGCGCCTATATACCTAAACGCACGGGAATTATCGAGCGATACTGGTAATTAGGTAATGGAACAACTGGAGCAATATCTACAATCTACCTACATACCTCTTCATGTGCACTTTCATATACTACTGCATCTGGCGATCTCATGAATTAGTTGAAACAAAACACAAAATGACGCGAACTGAGGGTGCGAAGTGCGAGCGCGAGCAACGGCAGCGAGCGCGTCCCCGGCAGCGGCGCCGGCAGCGGGCAGCCGGCAGCCGCCAGAGAGGGTGCAGAGTGCAGAGTGCGGGGCTCACGTCTTTGTCCCACTGCAGGTGGTAGGGTATCTCGTGGCCGAAGGGGAAGTCGAGGTGGCAGTTCATGACGGCGTACCCGCCGACGGAGGCGGCCAGGCGCTCGGCGTCCAGCGGCAGCAGCGAGGCGGCCGCGCCCCACGCGCAGCCCACGCACAGCACGGCCCAGGCGCGCCACATCTCCGCGCTCGCTGTTCACTCACTGCTCGCTCACTGGCCGCCGCCCGCCGCCGGACACTGGTCACTGGACCCGCGCCCTCCCGCCGCCCGCCGCACCACCTCACTACCTCACCACACACGGCTGCCATCTTCGTCCTTTCATTGTGCATCGCACTGTGGCATCGCATGAGATTTCACACTATAGGATGCGGTCGACCTGAGGGGCTATTGGCTAATTCTCACCCACTACGATTGATGGCAACTTCAATGTACATTGCTGCTTTTGTTACTTTACTCATAATAATAAGGAGGTTTGCACGTAATGTACGCAAGTTTGTCTATGGATCCTAGTGTTTTACCGTTTTAATAAAATCTTAATTTACCAACAAATACCTACATAATAAGTAGGTATGTGTCGAGCTAGTAAAGTCTTTTCTATCATCCAAATTGGAAAGTAGCATACTATAATATTATCAACTTTTTAATGATGGTTTAATTAGATTAATCGAGTGCCTACGAGAGTTACCTACAACTCTACAAGCTAGTAAGGACGAAATAAACGTGATATAAATTAGTTAACTCCTTAAGTATTTAGGTGTCAATTACCCCGGAGTAGGTACCTACTCCGCACACCGCGCGTGTGGTGCAATGTGACAGCGAGTGAATCATAGAGCTGCGGCCTGCGGCTTGCGGGCTGTGGCGCGGGCACGGTAAAGAGATATACAGTAGTTTGACTCCATAGAAACGGCCGGAATTTGGGAGTGAGTAGATGTGGGCAGATGTGGGTAGAAGTGGGTATATAATCCAGAAGCGGGTGCCACGCAGCGACGGGCGGACGTCGCGATAGTTTTTTGCAAGTATTTAGTGTAATTTACGTTATTTACTTTGGACGTATGTATACATAATATAATAAATTATATAAAATGGCAAAAAATAGCATTCGATATTATGCTGTTTTTGAGGTAAGTTAGTATGAAGTTATTATAATATTTATTTTTTATTTTTAAAGTATTCTGCTGAAGTAAGAGTGCGAGTAAGAGACCGAGTAAGAGTGCGAGTAAGAGAGTAAGAGTCCGATAAGAGTGCGATTAAGATTCCGAGTAAGAGACCGAGTAAGAGTGCGAATAAGAGTAAGATTCTGAGTAAGAGTTCGAGTAAGAGTTCGAGTAAGAGTTTGAGTAAGAGTCCGAGTAAGAGTTCGAGTAAGAGTGCGAGTAAGAGTTCGAGTAAGAGTGCGAGTAAGAGTCCAAGTCTTGTCTCTTGTCTTGTCTCTTGTCTTGTCTCTTGTCTTGTCTCTTGTCTTGTCTCTTGTCTTGTCTCTTGTCTTGTCTCTTGTCTTGTCTCTTGTCTTGTCTCTTGTCTTGTCTCTTGTCTTGTCTCTTGTCTTGTCTCTTGTCTTGTCTCTTGTCTTGTCTCTTGTCTTGTCTCTTGTCTTGTCTCTTGTCTTGTCTCTTGTCTTGTCTCTTGTCTTGTCTCTTGTCTTGTCTTGTCTCTTGTCTTGTCTCTTGTCTTGTCTCTTGTCTTGTCTCTTGTCTTGTCTCTTGTCTTGTCTTGTCTTGTCTCTTGTCTTGTCTTGTCTCTTGTCTTGTCTCTTGTCTTGTCTCTTGTCTTGTCTCTTGTCTTGTCTAGATAGAAGCTTAAGTAAGTAGATGATATGAAATAGGTAGGTACCTACTGTATGCGGGCAGCGGCTGCCCGGCAGCCCTATGACTTGCGCATGTACCGCGAGAATGTAGGTATTTATGTTCAAAAATCACGCTCAGTCAAACTACTGTATATCTCTTTACCGTGGCGCGGGTGACGGGTGACGGGTGACGGGTGCGGCGCGGGCTCATTGTCGCTCGTCCCTGTGTGACCGCAGCCGGCAGCTACTTACTCTACTGCTCCACGCGCCCGCCGCATGCCGCGTGACCACAACACAGGCCGTCCATCCCTCGTGACCTCGCTACCGACTGACACACTATTTAATTAAGTATGTCACCACCGCACCGTAAATCATCGTTTATACTTTTTTCAGACTTCCAAAAAATGGATGTTGTCCTCCATTCCATGACATGATGTTTATGATTGGGTCGATCTGGTAACTGGTACCTCTAAAGTTTATCCGATAATAGTCAGATACTATGAGACATGTGCATGTCGACTGTCGACATCGTTTATTATTCACGAAACACCGCCAAGAGCAGTGAGGTCCTTATATGAGCGGCGGTTAGATATCCATATCCATCCATCCATCCATACATATAATAAGATTGAAAATTTCTCCCCATTCATTGTGATCCTTTACTAAGATGAACCGTGAATACACGCATATAAACAAAACGACGCGAAAAAGTCGCTTGCGCGATCTAATTCGTAAAACATTTTGTAAATTTTTCCTAGGGAAACGTAAAATAATAAAATAAATAAAAATCATTTATTTCGGACACATCGCCCCTAATTTACATCAAAAATTCGAAATAAAAGTATTAAAATATAAAGTAAATTCAATTTAAAAAAAAAGGGTGCCACAAACTTAAAAAACGCCATCTATCGATGTGTCTAAATAATATATAAACGAAAATTGACCATTATAATTTAACATTATGTATTTTTAAAGCTTCGTTACACTTCTCTTATTATAAGCTTCATAATAACCATTCATGAATTAAATACCAGCACGGTAAAGAGATATACAGTAGTTTGACTAAGCGTGATTTTTGAACATAAATACCTACAGTCGCGCGGTACATGCGCAAGTCATAGGGCTGCCGAGCAGCCGCTGCCCACATACAGTAGGTACCTACTACCTACCTGTTTCATATCATCTACTTACTTGAGCTACCTACCACTACCTACTACCTACTTACCTATCATGTCGTGGCGGCGTATATTAAAATCCAAGACAAGACAAAAGACAAGACAAGAGACAAGACAAGAGACAAGACAAGAGACAAGAAAAGAGACAAGACAAGAGACAAGACAAGAGACAAGACAAGAGATAAGACAAGAGACAAGACAAGACAACCTCCTCCCCTTCCCCTCCTCCCCTTCCCCTCCTCCCCTCCCCCTCATACCCTTCCCCTCCCCTCCTTGCCCCTTCTCCCCTTCCCCCCCTCCTCCCCTCCTTGTCCCTCCTCCGCTTCCTCCTCCCCTTCCCCCCTCCTCCCCTTCCCCCTCCTCCCCTTACCCCTCCTCCCCTTCCCCCTCCTCCCCTCCCCCTCCTTCACTTCCCCCTCCTCCCCTTCCCCCTTCCCCCTCCCCTCCTTCCCCCTCCCCTCCTTCCCCCTCCTCCTCCCCTTTTTAACTAACTGACCTTTTTAATTTTATTACCTTTCCATGTTGCTTGATATACAAGTTAATTAAATTAAAAATTTAAAAAACCCCCAACGCAATAAGCAATTCTTCATTTTGTGGTGGCGGCCATCTTGGATTTTTAATTTTATATAATGGGTTGTATTCTACTAGTTAAGCCCTTTCATTTGATACCCATATTGAGGGGGTCGCGGAAGAAAAAAGTAATCCGCCATTTTGTAGCGGCGGCCATCTTGGACCGATTTCCACCAAACATGTCTGAGAACACTCTCGACTAACCTTACTTTCAAACAAAAAAAACTAAATCAAAATCCGTTCATCCGTTCGGGAGCTACGGTGCCACAGACAGACACACACACACACACAGAGACAGACAAACAGACAGACAGACACGTCAAACTTATAACACCCCGTCGATTTTGCGTCGGGGGTTAATAATGTTATTTCTGGATTTCCTGATAAGTTCAATGATAAGTTCAAGCTACCAAAAACAGCATAATATAGTATGCTATTTTTTTGCCATTTTTATATAATTTTATATAATTTATTATATTATGTATACATACGTCAAAAGTAAATAACGTAAATTACACTAAATACTTGCAAAAAACTACCGCGACGTCCGCCCGTCGCTGCGTGGCACCCGCTTCTGGATTATATACCCACTTCTACCCACATCTACCGACATCTATTCACTTCCATTTTCCGCCCGTTTCTATGGAGTCAAACTACTGTATATCTCTTTACCGTGATACCAGTAACCCTGTATAATATTAAACCCCGATAATTTTGGTACCTTAACATACCTAATACCTACCTACTTCAAATAGATCAAATGGACTCGTGCAAACCATTTTTTATAAAGTATAAAATCCTAACGGTACCGTGTCTATATTTATTTGAAATGTGCAAATTAGTACGTAACAACCCGCTGTTATATAAAACAGAACCAGTTCCCGGCGCTGACTCCAGTAGTTCCCAGCCCGGAAGCCGTCTTAGTGGCGCCTAAATCGCGACTTAGGATGCATTCGACTAGCACTTTGGTTATGTCTATAAATATATATAATAAATTGGACGAGGTAATTAAATGTGTAGAAAGCAATAGTATATTTGAAAGAAGGTTGAAACAGATGTTACAGAAAAAGGCATATTATTCTATTGAGGAATACCTTGCAGATAATACAGAATAATATTAAATATTGTATTCCTAATTTAATTTAATAAAGCAACCAAATATAATGTTTTGATTATATTTTTATCAATTGACCGTAGGCCTATTTAGTATAAAAAAAAAAAAAAAAAAAAAAAATTGACCATTTAATTTATTAAGTTTCTATTCGTTCATTGACCAATTATTATGATTCTATGACATTATTATTATTTTTTAACTACACAATCTTAAATTATATTTTTGACATATTATTATTAATGTACATGACTTATTCTCCCTCTCTTCTAAACTTTCACTACACCCGACAGGGTCCACAAATGACCTAGTAAAATGTATGTAATATGTAAGATCCTTTTTAAGAAAATTATGTGGAAAGTGAATAAAGTATTTGAATCTGAATCTGAATCTGAATATTTCAATAACATTTTTGTCGATAAAATTTGTGGTGTAAATTTAAATTTGTGTCTTATCACTAGCACGATAAAGAGATATACAGTAGTTTGACTCCATAGAAACGGCCGGAATGTGGAAGTGAGTAGATGTGGGCAGATGTGGGTAGAAGTGGGTATATAATCCAGAAGCGGGTGCCACGCAGCGACGGGCGGACGTCGCGATAGTTTTTTGCAAGTATTTAGTGTAATTTACGTTATTTACTTTGGACGTATGTATACATAATATAATAAATTATATAAAATGGCAAAAAAATAGCATGCGATATTATGCTGTTTTTGAGGTAAGTTTTTAAAAGGGTTCTTTTAAATATTTTTAAAAGTATTCTGCTGAAGTAAGAGACCGAGTAAGAGTGCGGGTAAGAGTCCAAGTAAGAGTCCGATAAGAGTCTGAGAAAGAGTGCAAGTAAGAAACTGAGTAAGAATTCGAGTAAGACTGCGTGTAAGTGTCCGAGGAAGAGTGCGAGTAATAGTCCGAGTAAGAGTGCGATTATAAGATTCCGAGTAAGAGTGCGAGTAAGAGTCCGAGTAAGAGTGCGAGTAAGAGACCGAGTAAGAATGTGAATAAGAATCTGAGTAAGAATTCTAGTAAGACTGCGAGTAAGAGTCTGAGTAAGAGTCCGAGTAAGAGTCCGAGTAAGAGTTCGAGTAAGAGTTTGAGTAAGAGTCCGAGTAAGAGTCCAAGTAAGTGTTCGAGTAAGAGTGCGAGTAACAGTTCGAGTAAGAGTCCGAGTAAGAATCTGAGTAAGAGTGCGAGTAAGAGATCGAGTAAGAGTCCAAGTCTTGTCTCTTGTCTTGTCTTGTCTTGTCTCTTGCCTTGTCTCTTGTCTTGTCTCTTGTCTTGTCTCTTGTCTTGTCTCTTGTCTTGTCTCTTGTCTTGACTCTTGTCTTGTCTCTTGTCTTGTCTTGTCTCTTCTCTTGTCTCTTGTCTTGTCTCTTGCCTTGTCTCTTGTCTTGTCTCTTGTCTTGTCTTGTCTCTTGCCTTGTCTCTTGTCTTGTCTCTTGTCTTGTCTCTCGTCTTGTCTCTCGTCTTGTCTCTCGCCTTGTCTCTCGCCTTGTCTCTCGTCTTGTCTCTCGTCTTGTCTCTCGTCTTGTCTCTCGTCTTGTCTCTCGTCTTGTCTCTCGTCTTGTCTCTCGTCTTGTCTCTCGTCTTGTCTCTCGCCTTGTCTCTCGCCTTGTCTCTCGTCTTGTCTCTCGTCTTGTCTCTCGTCTTGTCTCTCGCCTTGTCTCTCGTCTTGTCTCTCGCCTTGTCTCTCGTCTTGTCTCTCGCCTTGTCTCTCGCCTTGTCTCTCGTCTTGTCTCTCGTCTTGTCTCTCGTCTTGTCTCTCGTCTTGTCTCTCGTCTTGTCTCTCGCCTTGTCTCTCGTCTTGTCTCTCGTCTTGTCTCTCGTCTTGTCTCTCGCCTTGTCTCTCGCCTTGTCTCTTGTCTTGTCTCTTGTCTTGTCTCTTGTCTTGTCTCTTGTCTTGTCTCTTGTCTTGACTCTTGTCTTGTCTCTCGTCTTGTCTCTCGTCTTGTCTCTCGTCTTGTCTCTCGTCTTGTCTCTCGTCTTGTCTCTCGTCTTGTCTCTCGTCTTGTCTCTCGCCTTGTCTCTCGCCTTGTCTCTCGCCTTGTCTCTCGTCTTGTCTCTCGTCTTGTCTCTCGTCTTGTCTCTCGTCTTGTCTCTCGTCTTGTCTCTCGTCTTGTCTCTTGTCTTGTCTTGTTAAAAATAAATACGATTAAAGAGTGATCAATCGTATTTATTTTTAACTCCCGACGCAAAGACGAAGGGGTGTTTTAAGTTTGACGAGTCTGTCTCATAGATTCGATTTTGATTTTGTTTGAAAAGTTAGGTGGAAGTGTTATTAGGTATTTTTAGTCCTAGCCGCAAAAAACGCGGGGTGAAGGTTGTAATAAGTTTGATACAGTACATTTTCAAATCTGGGGGCACGGTAGTGCCCCCGCCAAGTCGAGCGCGAAGCAAGCACTGCCAAGTCTAAGATTTCTTACTGCGATTTCTTTATTATTATAGTTAATTTTGTGTGACTTGGCCGTTGAAGGGTACACAAGGGGACAAAACCAGATGCTCCATGTATAATACCCTTGTCTACCCTTCAACGGCCAAGTCACACAAAATTAACTATAATAATAAAGAAATCGCAGTAAGAAATCCTAGACTTGGCACGACTTTGTCTAGATTTCATTATTTTTTAGAGATAAACAAGCAGCTCCATCGAGACTTGGCTAGTTTTTTACAGAATGTTTTTGGTGGGATCTCATTTGACTGTTGCAATTTTATAACGGACATACAGTGGTTCCTAAGCGGACATAATAAGTAGGTACATATAGGTAGGTAATTTAAAAATGAAATAAAAGCTTGTAATAAAAATATCAATAAATATACAAAAAAATATAACTAATTTACAATAACTCATCTAGATAGTAGCTTAAGTAGATGATATGAAATAGGTAGGTACCTACTGTATGCGGGCAGCGGCTGCCCGGCAGCCCTATGACTTGCGCATGTACCGCGAGACTGTAGGTAGGTATTTATGTTCAAAAATCACGCTCAGTCAAACTACTGTATATCTCTTTACCATGTCACTAGTTTATCCGTGCGTAAGAGAGAACGAGATAATGTTATATACAAATTTACCAAGAAAGAATGAGACGAAAAGAAACTTGGCCATTTTTATATTGCATTTTATGTTAAACACTAGCTGACCCGCGCGCACTTCGTTGCGCGTGAGAGTCAATTAATAAAGCGAATTTGGTGCTGCTATGTTCACTATGATAGTATTTCCATCCCCGTGACTTTGTAAGCGTAAAATAAGGCATGGCTATATATTATTTGCTCCCGCTGTGGGTAGCGAAGAATATCGGGTTGGGTATTTCTATGCAGTTTTGTTCGCTACCGTAGAAACCAATCCTATGTCCTTTCCCAGAGGTCAAATTATCTCAGTTGAGCGGTAGTTTATCGCCTTCATAAATTTTCACGCCTCTTTTCAGGAATTAAAACTATTTGTGGTCCTTTCCCGGTAACTCTTTAACTTATCTCTACTGTAATGTACCTCAGCTAAATTATTATTCGTTACTAATTTCTCACACCATCCTTCCCACGACTCAAATCAATTCCATGGTTCCTGAATTCCCATTAAATCTCTGATCCTCCTTCCCCCTCCTTTAATACTTAGTCTCCTTAAAGTTAATTTCTGACATAAAAAAACTATTCATTAACAGAACTTAACAAAATATCAGCTCATTTTCGGTTCAGCGGTTACTAATTTCCATGCAAACGTTTTTGTGAAAAAATTCCTGTTCTGGTGAGAATTTCACAAAATCCCTTCTTATCGGTCGCCTACGTTACATAAAGAATACGTTGTCCAAATTTTAGCTAAAACGAAGAAGCGGTTACCTTTCCTACACAAACTGGATCCCTCTTTCCTCCCCTCAAAGGTTGATTTCTGGGATAAAAAGTATCCCATATCTTTTTTTAAGACTTAATCTACCTTTGTATCAAATTTAAGCGCAATAGGGTCAGCGGTTCTAAATTTCCCATTAATTTCTGTCAAAATAAATATTTAATGTTCCTAAACACAACTCAAACCATGATTTTACAAAATTTCGATTCAATCGGTTTAGTTGTTACGGATTTGCATACAATTGTTTTTTGTAAATAAATCCCGTTCCAGTGGGAATTTAGCAAAAGCCCTTCTCGTGAGTCGCCAAAACCACCTAAAAACACGCTATCCAAATTTCAGCTCAAATAAAGAAGCGGTTAACGATTTCTTACGCAAACTTGCACCCCCCCCCCCCCCCCTTTCCTCCTCTTTAATGTAGATTTCTGGGATAAAAAGTATCCCATTTTTTAGGACTCAATCAACCTCTGCACTAAATTAATTTAAGCTGAATAGGGTCAGCGCAGCGGTTCTAAATTTCCTATACAAACTTTGACCCCCCCTTATAAGTTAATTTCTGATATAAAAACTATTAAAAATTTCCTTAACAAAACTCAAACCATCATTTTACAAAATTTCAGCTTAATTGGTTTAGCGGTTACGGATTTGCACACAAAAGTTTTTTGGGAATAATTCCCGTTCCTGTAAGAATTTCACAAAATCCCTTTTTATCGGTCGTCTTAGTTTATGTAACTAAGAACACGCTGTCCAAATTTCAGCAAAAACAAAGAAGCGGCTAACGATTTTTTACACAAACTTGCACCCCCCTTTTTTCCCTTAAAAGTTGATTTCTGGGAAAAAAGTATTGCATATCATTTTTTAGGATTAGATCTACCGCTGTACCAAATTTAAGCTCAATAGGGTCAGCGGTTCTAAATTTCCCATACAAACTTTGACCTCCCCTTTACCCCCCTTAAAAGTTAATTTCTGACATAAAAACTATTCAATGTTCCTAAACACACTTCAGACAATCGTTTTACAAAATATCAGCTCAATCAGTTCAGCGGTTACAGATTTGGATACAAACGTTTTTTAGAATTAATTCCCGTTCCCGTGGAAATTTTGCAAAATCCCTTTTTATCGGTCATCTACGTTACATAAAAAATACGCTGTTCAAATTTGAGCTTTAAAAGATGGCCGGTTACTGATTTTCTACTCAAACTTCTACCCCCCCCCCCCCCCCTCTTCCCCCTTCAAGGTTGATTTCTGGGATAAAAAGTATCCCATATCATTTTTTAGGACTCAATCTCCCACTGTACCAAATTTCAGCTCAATGGGGTCAGCGGTTTTAAATTTTCCATACAAATTTCGACCCCCCTTTACCCCCCCTTAAAAGTTAATTTTCGTCAAAAAAAATTAATGTTCCTAAACACGATCTAAACAAACGTTTTACAAAATTTCAGCTCAATCGGTTCAGCGGTTACGGATTTGCATACAAACATTTTTCGGGAATAATTCCCGTTCCCGGAGGAATTTTGCAAAAATCCCTTTTTATAGGTCGCCTTCGTTACCTAAAGAACACGCTGGTTTAAATTTCAGCTTAAACAAAGAAGCGGTAACCGATTTCCTATTCTAACTTTGACCTCCTTTATCCCGCCTTAGAGGTTGATTTTTGGAATAAAAAGTATACCATACAATTTTTTAGGACTTAATCTACCTCTGTACCAAATTTCAGCTCAATAGGGTCAGCGGTTTTAAATTTTCCATACAAATTTCGACCCCCCTTTACCCCACCTTAAATGTTAATTTTCGTCAAAAAAAAAAATTAATGTTCCTAAACACAATCTAAACAATCGTTTTACAAAATTTCAGCTTAATCGGTTCAGCGGTTACGGATTTGCATACAAACGTTTTTCGGGAATAATTCCCGTTCCCGGAAGAATTTTGCAAAAATCCCTTTTTATACGTCGCCTTCGTTACCTAAAGAACACGCTGGTTTAAATTTCAGCTTAAACAAAGAAGCGGTTACCGATTTCCTATTCTAACTTTGACCTCCTTTATCCCGCCTTAGAGGTTGATTTTTGGAATAAAAAGTATACCATTCAATTTTTTAGGACTCAATCTATCTCTGTATCAAATTTCAGCTCAATAGGGTCAGCGGTTCTAAATTTTCCATACAAACTTCGACCCCCCTTTACCCCCCTTAAAAGTAAATTTCTGACAAAAAAACTATTTGATGTTTCTAATCACAATCCCAACTATCGTTTTACAAAATTTCGGCTTAATCGGTTCAGCGGTTACGGATTTGCATACATTCGTTTTTCGGGAATAATTCCTGTTCCTGAGGGAATTTTAAAAAATCGCTTCTTATTGCTCGATGAAATCTTCTTACGAATACGCTGTCCAAATTTCAGCTCAATCCGTCCAGCCGTTTGGGCTGTGCGTTGATAGAACAAAAGTGTACGAACGATTTTATATAATAGATAAGTAAATCTTTAGATAGATATAACTCTTTTATTTAAAAACCGATTTAAATAAAACCAATACTATTTACAAATTAGAGAAATTTGCAACGTTTTAGCGAAAACTGCATACAATTCGGTTGTGCCGTTTTATCACACATAAGTAATAACCTTTTTACAAATTAAGCCTAATAAAACTACTCTGGTAAATTTTCGTTTATGGCCACATCGATAGATGGCGTATTTTTAGTTTGTCGCACTTTTTGCTTTTTGATTTTTTTGAATTGAATTTACTTTATATTCTATTACTTTTACTTCGAAATTTTGATGTAAATTAGGGGCGATGTGTCCGATATAAATGATTATTATTTATTTTATTATTTTATTTTACGTTTCCCTTGGAAAAATTGACAAAATGTTTTACGATCTAGATCGCGCAAGCGACTTTTTCGCGTCGTTTTGTTCATATGCGTATTTTCACAGTTCACCTTAGTAAAGGATCACAATGAATGGGGAGAAATTTCCATTCTTATTATATGTATGGATTTTTCAATGATTATTATCGGAATAATAACTTGCCTGTGTAATAAGATTTCGTCTTTTGCGTAACTGAATGTAGCGCTAGTCTTTCCGCGCCTTTTTATTGAACAATACGGCATTTTTAGGGTTCCGTACCTCAAAAGGAAAAAACGGAACCCTTATAGAATCACTTTGTTGTCCGTCCGTCTGTCTGTCTGTCTGTCTGTCTGTCTGTCTGTCTGTCTGTCTGTCAAGACCCTTTTTCTCAGGAACGCGTGGAGGTAACAAACTGAAATTTATAGGAAATACTAAAGTCTATTGCCTCTTAGAGCTGTGAAAATTTCAAACTTCTAGGCCAACGCAATCAAAAGATATAGTCGAATATGTCACAAATTTCAGCAAATTTTCGACATTACCAAATAAATCAAAACCTAGGGGGCACTTCCCGTGAACTCAGAATCTTGAAATTTGGCACAAAGTAACTCCTTAGAGCACAGATAAAGGAAAAATTGCGAAAACCATAAATTTTTAAATTCATCATATGAAAAAAATATTTTGAATAATTTTATACCTACTACCCTTTTTCTCATGAACGCGTAAACGTATTAAATTGAAATTCATATCAAATACTTAAGTCTATAATACCTTTAAACTGTAATAAAATCAAATCTCTATGTCAACGCATTCAAAAGAAACAGCAATTTTAGTCGCAATTTTAAACTCGCAACTACTCTCAAAAAATCAAAACCTACAGGGTACTTGCCGTGAACTTAGAATCATGAAAATTGGCACGAAGCAACTCCTTAGAGCACAGATAAAGGAAAAATTACGAAATCTGTACATTTTTAGTTACATCATATAAAAAATATTTTTAATAATTTCATACTTACTACCTTATTTCTCATGAACGCGTAAACGTATTAAATTGAAATTCATATCAAATATTCAAAACTATAATACCTTTAAACAGTAATAAAATCAAACCTCTATCTCAACGCATTCAAAAGAAACAGTAATTTTAGCCGTATTTTTTAAATCGCGACTACTCTCAAGGGATTCAAAACCTACAGGGTACTTGCCGTTAACTGAGAATCTTGAAATTTGGTACGCAGCAACGTCTTAAATTATAGGCACAGGAAAAATTGCGAAAACTGTAAATATTTAGTTACATCATATAAAAAATTATTTTTAATAATTTTGTATTTACTACCCCTTTCCTCAAGAACGCGTACAGGTATTAAATTGAAATTCATACCAAATACTCAGCTTTATAATAACTTTAAGCTGTAAAAAAATCAAACCTCTATTTCAACGCAATCAAAAGAAACAGCAATTTTAGTCGCATATTTTCAAACTCACAAGTACTCGCAAGGGAATCAAAACCTTCAGTACATAATATTATACTTACTTTTCCTTAGGGTTCCGTAGAAACCCGTAGGTTTGTACGGAACCCTCGGTGCTCGAGTCCTACTCGTACTTGACCAGTTTTATTATTAATTATTTTTCATTAAGTATGTGAATGTCACGCTGTCAATGTCGGCCGTGGAATGAACACGAAAAAGAGGCGGAGCTACGAGCTTATGTTGATTCAGGCATATGACTTGGCGACTGTTACCTCATTTTAACTTCCATCTCTAGCTTTATGATCTGTGATTTCATCTAACCATTAAAAATTGTTTGGGATATGGAATAGTCCAGTAGTAAAAATTTATAAAATTAAATTTAGTTCCGATTGTTTATTAGCATTTTATAAGTGAATCTTTAGATTGATATAACTCTTTTATTTAAAATCTGATTTGAATAAAACCAACACTATTTAAAAAGTAGAGAAATCTGCAACGTTTTAGCGAAAACTGCATTCAATTCGGTTGTGCCGTTTTATCACACATGAGTAATAACTTTTTACAAATTAAGCCTTATAAAACTTCTCTGGTATATTTTTGTTTATGGCCTCATCGATAGATGGCGTTTTTTTAAGTTTGTGGCACTATTTTTTTCGAATTGAATTTACTTAGTATTTTAATACTTTTATTTCGAATTTTTGATGTAAATTAGGGGCGTTGTGTCCGAAATAAATGATTTTTATTTATTTTATTTTACGTTTCCCTAGGAAAAATTGACAAAATGTTTTACGAATTAGATCGCGCAAGCGACTTTTTCGCGTCGTTTTGTTCATATGCGTGTTTTCACGGTTCATCTTAGTAAAAAGGATCACAATGAATGGGGAGAAATTTCCATTCTTATTATGTGTATGGATGGATATGGATAATTTTTTATATGATGTAACTAAAAATGTACAATTTTCGGAATTTTCCCTTTATCTGTGCTCTATGGAATTACTTTTTACCAAATTTCAAGATTCTACGTTCACGGCAAGTACCCTGTAGGTTTTGGTTTTTTGGTAGTTGCGTGTTTAAAATTTCGGCTAAAATTGCTGTTTCTTTTGAATGCGTTGAGATAGACGTTTGATTTTATTACAGTTTAAAGGTATTATAGACCTTAGTATTTGATATGAATTTCAGTTTAATACCTGCACGCGTTCATGAGAAATAAGGTAGTAAGTATGAAATTATTAAAAATATTTTTTTATATGATGAAACTAAAAATGTACAATTTTCGGAATTTTCCCTTTATCTGTGCTCTATGGAATTACTTTTTACCAAATTTCAAGATTCTACGTTCACGGCAAGTACCCTGTAGGTTTTGGTTTTTTGAGAGTAGTTGCGTGTTTAAAATTTCGGCTAAAATTGCTGTTTCTTTTGAATGCGTTGAGATAGAGGTTTGATTTTATTACAGTTTAAAGGTATTATAGGCCTTAGTATTTGATATGAATTTCAGTTTAATACCTGCACGTGTTCATGAGAAAAGGGGTAGTAAGTATGAAATTATTCAAAATATTTTTTTCATAATATGATGATATTAAAAATTTATGGTTTTCTCAATTTTTCCTTTATCTGTGCTCTTAGGAGTTGCTTCGTGCCAAATTTCAAGATTCTGAGTTTACGGGACATGCCCCGTAGGTTTTGATTTATTTGGTAATGTCGAAAATTTGCTGAAATTTGCGACATATTCGATTATATCTTTTGATTGCGTTGGCCTAGAAGTTTGAATTTTTCACAGCTCTAAGAAGCAATAGACCTTAGTATTTCCTATAAATTTAGCTTGTTACCTCCACGCGTTCCTGAGAAAAAGGGTCTTGACAGACAGACGGACGGACGGACGGACAACAAAGTGATCCTATAAGGGTTCCGTTTTTTCCTTTTGAGGTACGGAACCCTAAAAAGTAAAAAAATGTTTTTAAGTTAAACGGTTTTATATTTTAAACATGTACTAAAAGCTAAAAAATAAAATCGTGAGGCACGTCAAATAATATCTACAATTGTCAGGGAAAATGTTCATTAGAGATTAAGATATTTGACGTGCCTTACGATTCTATTTTTTAGCTTTTAGTACATGTTTAAAATATAAAACCTGCGGCTCTCTCGGTGCCGAGCTAGCACGGTGAGTGCGGCTCTCTCGGTGCCGAGCTAGCACGGTGAGTGCGGCTCTCTCGGTGCCGAGCTAGCACGGTGAGTGCGGCTCTCTCGGTGCCGAGCTAGCACGGTGAGTGCGGCTCTCTCGGTGCCGAGCTAGCACGGTGAGTGCGGCTCTCTCGGTGCCGAGCTAGCACGGTGAGTGCGGCTCTCTCGGTGCCGAGCTAGCACGGTGAGTGCGGCTCTCTCGGTGGCCGGTTGATCCACAGAACACACATGTTTTCTGTGGGTTTTTTTTCTGTAATCCGTGGGTTGAACACTAATAATAAGACGAGTGCGGGGCTCTCTAGGTGGCCACGTGAGCACTGGTATATGAATATGTCGTGTGGCGTAAAATGCTGACCCGCGGGAAACGATGTGCAAGTGGGTATTGCTCGTACAGAGCTTTTTTATAAATATAAATAATAATTATCAGTGTCGGCAGATCACCGGCACACGGGCCGCGCCGAGCACAATACAAACACACGCACTGCGCTCTCAACGAATAGTTTATTAACTTTGTTACAATATCATAATGAATACGGCCCACCTTTCCCTCGACATTTCACAAGAAACGTGAACATATCACATACCTTACAACTATACATAGATAAAATATACAACTATGACAACATAATGGGAATACAAACATAATGCGAACAAGAGTTTGTTCTGGAATAGTACAATAAATGCTAAGAGTGGTGTGGTAGTGGTGTGGTGTGTGAGCAGTAGTGTGGCTCAGGCTCAGCCCTGCATGATGAGGTGCACGAAGTTCTCGTAGTTGATGTTCCCGTGCGAGTCCTCCTGCCCCTGCAGCAGCTGCTCCACCTGTGGTGACGTCACTTCATATTACATGATACATTCATGTGAGTACTATACATGTGTGTGTGACAGACCTCGTCGTCGCTGAGCTTCTCCCCGAGCGTGGAGAGCAAGTGTCGCAGCTCGGCGGAGGAGATGAACCCGTTGCCGTCCTTGTCGAAGTGCCGCAGCCCCTCGATGAAGTCGTTGGCCGTGTCTCCGCTGCGCGCCTTGGATATCGCCTGCCGACACACCTCCACTCGTCATGTCCGTACACACACCTCGTCATCTACTCGTCGCCTGTTCTACTCTACCTCGTTACCCATCATTGTCCTTAGGTGATTATCGTTACTCAATTGATACTTCACCGACTGGTTTCAAAACCACTATGGTCATTATGAGATCGAGTGAACGACATTTGATCATTTAAATAATAATAAAAATCAATTATGTACAATGTACATGATGTATTTTGTTGAATAAAAGACTAAGTAGGTAAATAAAGATGTATCTTAAACTTGTTGAGACTGTGACTGATTCGAGATGCTAAATGAGAGAATGAACGGTGTAGAAAATAACACTAAATTTCGACTATTTAAATTTATTCTCATATTAATAATATCAGTCGGGACATATATAGTGTATTTATAGAATGCTAGTTTTACAAAAACATTATTGAACAAACCTCGATGCTTTGGATCAGTTGCGGGTACGGGTTCAGGTGTTTTCAAATACCTATGCGATAAGTCCAGACTAATATAATTAAGAAAGAAATATTTTGGACACTCTGCGTCTTTTAGGGCTTGCAAATATTCGAATATTCGATTTTTTTCAGGAATTATGTGAATATTATTCAAATAAAAAACCGGTCAAGCACGAGTCGGACTCGAGCACCGAGGGTTCCGTACAAAGTGAGCAAGAGAAGATCCTTTTACTAATCACGACAAAATAATAACATTTTTTTAAATTCTTGAGCAATCTTAAATGAAAGATGAAATATGCAATGGAAGAATGCACATTGGCGAGAGTAAGCGTCATGGCGGGTGACTTGTATTGTTCTCCTATTAACCTTATATATTCGATTTTTTACCCGCAAAATAGCCCAAGAGGTCGGCCATTGTTTTTTTTATTTGAAGTTACCCTTTCAGCTGTGGTTCTGTACCAACTTAACTTCCGAGTTTGCTTTTGTTTGAAATTATCGAATTTTCGAATATTGCAATTTTGATATTCGAATATTCAGTGTAGTTTATTATTCGCATAATTTGAATGCAAGCCCTAGCGTCTTTATGTAAACTAAGCTAATTATATTATTTTATTTACCTATGAAAAAAAAGATTATAGGTATTTACTGGCTACGTCGGTGCACTCTTTACAAACAAAAATGCAGCACAATAGATACAATATAAGTTTCCTGTTAACTTCTGTCACATGTACCCTACCCAGAAGCCACTCCGAGCCCAGAACAAGTCGGGAGGGTCACAGAGTGGGGCTCCAGTGCGTACCTGATAGATGGGCAGGAACACCTCGAAGGATATCCTCTCGTCAGGCTTCAGGTGCAGCGTGCACTTCTTGACGTCGGACTCGGTGGGGTTCTGCCCGAGCGCGCGCAGGGCGTCTCCGATCTGCGCGACGTGGATCTTGCCGTCGCCGCGCGAGTCGAACAGCTGGAACGCCTCCTGGAACTCTGCGCACACGAAACGTTAGCGGAGCCGGCGCGGGCGGCGGGCGGCGGCGACCGACCTACCTTCCACGGTCGTCAGCGCGGGCTTGGCGGGCGGCTCGTACGTGAACATGGCGGCGGCGGGCGACACACTGCCGCCGCCGCCGCGACACCTGGCTCGGTTAAACGCGCGCCTTATAAGGAAAGTAGGCCGCTTGTAATAACGTCGCCGTTTTCGGTAAACGCACGTCGCTCGGTGAGTCACGAGGCGCGGCCGCGGTGACCCCGGTCGCGCGCAGTTCCCTCCGAGCCTGCACACTCACTGCACCGCACGCCGCACGCCGCGTCCGGTACTCTCTTCGTCGTTTTATAATATGAGTACCTACTCCTAATAAAAAAAAAAGATCACGTCATAGCGACCGTTGACTCACCTGCCAACTGATCTTCCGAATATCCAGCCTGAAATCAACAGTCTCACTTTAACAATTTGATGACAGTAAATGGATAACGAGTACTTGTATACCTAAAGGATTTGTTGTAAATTACTAACAAGTTTAGGATAATAATATGAGGAAACGTACGTATACAGTATACTTACACGTAGTTGTAAAAGGTACTTACCATTATTTATTTTTATAGACAGATTTTACAGCAGTCAGTACTCCGTACCACTGCACTGTTTTCTGTAGAGTTATTCTCCAAAGTAACCAAAGGCACCTGACTCCTATAATAGAGGTCAAGAAATAGCTTGATAAATGCAAATTAATGTAAAAATGATAAAACCAAACAATAATCCAAATCCTAAACTTTTCTTTGATCGTCTCCTCACTTCCTACCAGTGTTGCCAGTGCCCTATCTTCAAAAGTAACGTAGACAGGTTCGAAAAGTAACGCATTTACAATAAAAGTAACGCATTTTAAAAAAAACACGATTTTTAATACAACTTATATACATACAATGTAATATACTTACTCAATTTAAATATAGGTACTTATACTTTTTTATTCATAGATTTCAGTAGGTAATAATATTATTTCCTCATGTTTGAACTAGCATAATAAGTATTTTTAATAGAAGAAATAAGTATTTTAATAAGAAGTCGTAATTTTGCAAACAAAAAAAATATATATCGCCTTATGGCTCGTCCACATATACCGAACAATGACTCGGCGAGTCGTTGGTCCTATGGCTCGTCCACATGTTTTGTCTATCGATGAACAGTTTTTGTCTATAGACGAATGACTTCGGATATTTACGGTTTTTCCCGGTAAATTTCTGGTATACATTTTGGGCTCCATAGCTGACGACTAATTATATTTTGAATATTAATCAATCATGGACCATTTGAAGCCATTTTGTGTGAATAATTACTTTAAACTAGTTAAATTTTCTTTATTTTTTGATTTATATAATCTATGCCCCAAGTGCATATATATAATCTGTGCGCTCGGGCGAACGTTGGGCCAACGACTCGCAGAGTCATCGACCGGCATATATGTGGACGTGCCATGATATTGACAAATTATTTCATCATCATGATCATTTTCCGTTTCGATTGCGTTCCGTTTCACTAAGTTATTATTTTATATTCTTCCATTGTAAGTTCATTTTAAAAAATTATTACCCCGAAAAGTAACGCAAAAGTAACATTTTAGGACAATTAACGTAAAAGTAACGCAAAGGGTCAAAAAGTAACGCAAAACGTTACAAAAGTAACGCACTGGCAACGCTGCTTCCCACTTCCCACCACAGATTCACTGGATTCACAGATTAAAGTCAAAGTCACAGAGTATATTTAATGGCTTGTCCACACAATGCGGCCCAACGTTCACCAACTTTGGCCGGGGCGCATATAGTCCGTTATTTTACCTCTGACAGATGTGATTATTTTTGACGTGAAACTTCTTTATCGGCGTTGGAAAAAAATTTACCGTCACATTTTTCCGTTACGCGCCATCTTTTGTTTCTTGCCCCTACCACGGTTGGTTCAGACGAAGAGTACTTTCACTTTCTCCAATGAACATGAATTTAAAAAATTTATAAATTTAAAATTTAAATTTAATTTAATTAAAGAAGTTTCACTTCTTACGTGTGTACACTAGTACACGCACACATTTTTTTTTATGTTGGTATTACTGTCAAATCCCTGTTCAAACCTCCTGGAGTTTTTTGGAACGAAGTTCCTTATCGCGCGTTGTGAAAGGGGGCTAGACGGAAAAAAATCTTACGAATAGTTGTCACGACACTTTTTGCTATAGTAAGCTATTGTAAGCTGTGCGGCGTGCGCATGTTTCTCTGTCTGTCTCTCTCTTATAGAAAGCAAGCCAGATATTTTCATTTCTATAGGAACTTCGTTCCATCCGGGTGTCCCTTGACACCTCTCAAGTTTTTTTTTAGTTTTCAGGATTAAATTATCTGATATCGTACTGAAAAGGATTCAAAGCAGTAGAAGAAATATTGTTTTATCAGTGCGTGCTATTTGTTAAAGAGAAAAGGACAACAATGCGTCGTAAATTCCATTTACAAATGTTCGTCAACCAACCAGGTATGTGAATTAGGGATACCATACAGTGAAATATAATTTACCTAAATTCCTAGTTATTATGCATAATATAATGACAAAAGTGCTAAGTCTAGTGTAAGCTTCTTATTTGAATGTGTTTTGAGTATCTAATTGTTTTAATAATTATTATTATAATCCCAAGCTTTACCAATCCCCATAAACTCAATTTCCTATGAAGAAAATGAATTTATCTATAACAATATCGGATGGCTAACACATAAACAAGTGGTACCTGTGAACTATCAAAATGATAATATAAAATATTAGATAGGTTGGAAACAGGAAATTCATGTAAGTAGCAAATTCATGTAACCTAAAACACTGTAAAATAATACTTAAAATGGGGAAGTCAATACTCACGTGACATGGCAACATAATTCTCAGGCTAGCCAATGTAAAGGCTAAAGGTAAACTAACTGTGAACGGACTGTACATAGTGTTGGGTCGTACTTGTTGATTTCGATTAAAGGTAATTCGGTACGGTCTTCAAACTTACTGGAATCGAATACAGTTTTATGAAAATAGTCTTATAATCGAATTATTTTAATTCTAATACTTAAGAATAAGAATAAGAATAAAGAATAAAAATCATTTATTGCCACACATAAAAGAAACAATACAATTATTACACAAAAAAAAATACATCGTAGGCAATAGGAGCAGACTCAGCTGGTAACCATATTAACACGGGGTTAACACGGTTGCTGATTTTCAGTCTGCCCCCTACGTTCGAACTTAGATGTTAGTCGAATTATTGCGAATTCGGGTACCGTTCACGTTTTAATCTATTACATAATATTAACAAAGTTTAGTATTAATTATATTGGAGTACTGGAGTGTGCGTGTGTGTGTGTGTGTGTGTGTGTGTGTGTGTGTGTGTGCGTGTGTGTGTGCGTGCGTTTATGTGTGTGTGTATGTATGTGTGTGAGAGTGTGTATGAATGTGTGTGCATTTGTTTAATGTTTATTTGTATATTATATATTTAAATGTGAGCGAGCGTGAAACGTGCGAAGATATAGTATTTATTGCTACGCAAATTTATTTATTATTTTGAAGGTTGCTTCAAACTGAACTTTTTGACGGTTCAATAAGACTCTCTTCAGTTTTGTTTTAAATGTATACGCACTAACTTTCTTCCTAAGGGGTGGCGGGAGGTCGTTCCAAATCTTTGCCGCACGATATCTAAAGCAACCTTCGAAACCAACTGTTTTATGCTTGGGAATGTCTAGAATGTAGTGCCATCTTGACCGTACATTTAGAAGATAATGTATGTCCCTTACCCACCTCATCTTATCAAACAAATACTCCGGCCGCTTGTTCCACAGTACTTTTTGCGTAGTACATGCTAAGTGAAGCTCGCGCCTATACTTCATGTTCAATATACCTTTACTCACGAGATATGGTGTGACGTGGTCTCTACGAGGTATATTGAAGCAGAATCTGGCGCAAGCGTTCTGG
This sequence comes from Hemithea aestivaria, assembly GCA_947507615.1. Lineage (NCBI taxonomy): Eukaryota > Metazoa > Arthropoda > Insecta > Lepidoptera > Geometridae > Hemithea > Hemithea aestivaria. The sequence continues at coordinate 65,073 of OX382330.1, forward strand.
ACTTTTTGAATGGAATTCTCTGTTTTGGCCCATAATCTTGGACCATATACTGCACAGCAGTAATTAAACGGTGCGAGTACTATCAGGTCACATAAAAGTATTTTTATTTGTTCGGACATATATTTTTGTGAATTATAAAGTATTTTTAGTTTGTAATAAGAATGTCTAATTTTTTCATTTATGTGATCTTCAAATTTTAAATGCCTGTCCATAACTAGCCCTAGATTTTTTGCTTCTCTTACTATTGGGATAATGACACCATTCATTAACGCTTTTGGATCATGACTCATTACACTCTCTACTTGGTTTTTTGTGCCGATAACCATCATTTTTGATTTGGATGGATTTAAAACCAAAGAATTACTTGTGGCCCACTTATAAATGTTTTCTAGATCTTTGTTTAAAAGCACCATGTTCTCATCTGTGTCGCATGCCTGAAACGAATGATAAATTTGTGTATCATCCGCATACAGGTGATATTTGCACGTTTGCATGAAACCGGGCATATCCGCTGTAAACAAAGAGAACAATATTGGACTTAAAATTGAACCTTGCGGCGTCCCTCTACTTAACTTCCCTATGCTAGATGCTAATTTAGTTCCGTCCTTATTATTATGTGTCTCCACATACTGCGTCCTGTCGGCTAGGTACGTTTTGAACCAGTGACAAGTTTTGTCGGAGACACCATAATAGGATAGCTTTGCTAATAGCAACTTCGGATCGAGGCAATCAAAAGCCCTTGAAAAATCAAGCAGAACTATGACACTACTTAATCCTGAATCCGAAGCCGTGATTAGATCATCTGTAACCTGAAGAAGAGCTGTCTCCGTGCCGTGGTTCTTTCTAAATCCTGACTGGAACTTGGGTATTATGTTTTCAGAAGCTATGTATTTCTCCAGCTGTGATAATACTACCCTTTCTAACACCTTTGATAGTACCGGCAAAATACTTACCGGTCTTAAGTCTTTTAACTGCTCTACATTTTTGGATTTTGGAATTGGCCTGACTAACGCAAGTTTCCATGGCTCAGGGAAGATGTTGGTAGTGATAGAGCAATTGACAATCTCTGTAATAACTGGTAGAGTTTGTGGTAGAGTAAGCTTAATCATATCAATGTTAATATTATCATGCCTAGAAGCATTCGTTTTTATTTGGAGCAATATTTTACCTATATTTCCCATTGTGGTAGCTTGCAAAGCGAAGGATTTATCAGTCATTTTATTTAAATTAAAATAGGCTAATAACTCTTCATCCACTAACCCGTCACCAGGGACATTAAGAAAATTGCTATTAATTAAGTCTGGATCATTAAGTGATTCTGGAATATCAGCAGAATTATTGTTATTTAATGTGTTGCTACTTTTTAAATATTTCCATAATTTGGCTGGATTTTTTACATTTTTGTTTACGTACTGACTAAAGAAAGCTCGTCTTTCTCGATCAATGGCTCCAGTAACTAAGTTCTTCAGGCTTTTATAATATTGTTTGGATGAGTTTGTTTTTTTTGTGTGCGCTCTACTAAGAGCCCCGTCCCTAAGCTGCATCATGAACCTCACAGTACCCGTTAACCACGGTTTTGGTGAGTCTTCGACTTTCCTACGCCTAACTGGAGCATGCCTATCAAATAAATCTATTATTTCCCTATTGAATGCCTCTATCATGTCATTTACATTACTTAAACTAATGATATTCGACCACTTTATTGATTCTAAATCACAGTTAAATACTTCAATATTAATATTACTCAATGCTCTACTTTCAATATATCTAACTGTAGGTTTTGGTTTTTTTACATTAACAGAGCACAAAACTAGCGCGTGATCGCTCAGACACCGATTGTGCACTACTGTAACCTTCTTACACTTTTCTGGTGAGTCTGTTATTATCAGATCTATCAGGCTTTCAGAATCATCAGTTATTCTAGTCGGTTCTGTGACTACCTGCGACAGATTTCGCTGTGTACAAAACGTAGCAATCTCTCGAACTCTACTACTTTGATCTTTAAGAAAGTCCACGTTAAAATCTGTTAAAAGAAAGACGTAGTTACAACTAGCAAAAGCACTAAACGATTCATTGAGAGCATCTATGGCAGTTTCTACTTTAACACTCTCAGGTCTGTAAGCGGTCCCGACCGCCATCCGTGCTCCAGGCAAAACCAGTTCCAACCATAGCTGCTCAAGCTGAGATTCAGGGTGCGGTTTGATCCTAGCGCGCAAACCTTTTTTTATATAGAATCCAACTCCTCCACCTCTCAAGTTTGATTTCCGAGCTCTATGCTTAAAAGAATAACCAGATATTATCGGTGCAATTAATTCTTGACCTTCTCTAACCCATGTCTCATTCAAAGCTAATACATCAGGTTGATATGTCATTATAGCCGCTTCTAATTCGTCCCTACCAGTGTTTAATGATCGCACGTTTAAAAGACCTAACTTTAAGTTGTTTTTAGCTGCGTTCACCATATTGATTGAAAAAATTATGACATGAAACTTTCATTTGAACTGTTTTATTATGAATGTGTGGTGTGTAGTGAAAGTGATTGTGTGAGTGTAATTTATAGTACTTTCCAATCATGGCAAAAAGAGTAATTTTAATAACAAACAAAATATTGACAATTAATTTTGTATCTAAATAATAGCTACATAATATACCCATCAACATGCACCAAGAAACTTTAAAAAAATAACAGCATAAGTTTGCCATTAAAAAAGGAATAAACCGTAGATTATAATACAACATATAATTATTTTTTAAAGATCCTATTAAATTCATTTTCTTCCCTGACGCGAAAGGCGGTTTTTCCGTCCGCTTGCCTCACAAGAACATTACCTTCCCTCGTCCAAGCATATTTCCAATTGTGCTGTTTGCACATAGCGCGGGCCTTGGTGAAGAGCAGTCGGTTCTCCCTGGACAGCCTTTCATTAATATAGATAGGCTGTGGAGCTCCCGCTACCTCGATGTCCGTCGTTTTTAAACCGCGCCGCGAGCGCGCGCCCTTCAGCAATTGGTCGCGCACGGCGCGTCGGCTCACACGCAGTACGATGGGCCGCGACAGCTGCTTGCCATCCTGTCCTACGCGTACCGGTCCCACCCGCCGGGCATCCACGATGTCACGCTCGTCGACATTCATTCCAAGTTTTACTGCCAGGATACTTATGATTTGGACGACATTTTCCCCCTTGCTCTCAGTCACGCCGCTTATTTCAATATCGTTCAACAGAGCGATTTGGTCCCTCTCTCGCAGTTCGCGTTTTAGAAGAGTCACTTCAATCTGAAGTTCCTTGTTTACCTTATCTATTGTTTCCAGACTGGACTCTTGACTTTCCAATCTGGATTCCTGTTTCTCAAGACGTTCGGCAAAACCATCTATCCTCTCAGCAGTAGCTTGACTAAGGATTCGCAAGTCTTTGATTTCCTTCCGGACCTCTTCTCGAAAGTTTCCGAAATCGTTCCTAAAACTGTTCATGTCGGCCCTTAAGGCCCGTATTTCCTCAACTAGACGCTGCGAATTGTCTTCCTCCTTAGGTTTCTGCGGTGAGGGAGAGCTTTCTATTTCCTGGGCACCCTTAATGGGGGTGTTTGTGTTGTCTCGCCGTGGTGTAGAGGCGACACATCCTGGACACATCCATTTCTTGGGAATGTTGGTCAGATTCACACATTGAATATGAAACATTCCTTTGCATTTCGAACAACAAGCGCCCCCTGACAGAAATCTGCCGCAACCGCCGCACTTAGTATTGCTCATCTTGATCGGATCGATAGTATTTATTGTTGTTGGTTAGTTGTTACAATACAATTTACCTAGATGGCAGCACTTTTGATTTTATTTGTTTAGTTTTTTAATAATTGATTTATATCGTTCGAACTTCACTAACCGAGTATGACTTCATTTGCTGACGAAGCTCCGGTAATAAATGTATCAAACCCAGGCTTTCAGTTCACTCAAAAATCCAAAAACAGATCCGAACAGTCCGTAACTACACTTTTGCTATTACTTCACGTCTGTATTGAGATTTCACTACAGATAACACTCTCACTACTAGTTCTGTATGTTTAGTACTGTTTTAATAATGCTACTTCCAAAAACTCTCAAAATAACTAATTATTTGAGCATAACAAAATAATTTATATGTTTACACTTGCAGGTACCCTCTTTTTTTTCCTTACTATACTTAAAGAGTTGTGAAAATTTAACGGCGCTGAATAAAGGTTTATATATTTTTGATTAAAACTCCGGTTCACTTTGCCAAACGCCATTTTTATTAAAATTGCAATCGCAACACAAATTTTCAAACAAAAATCTAATGGCCACATATACCGGTCAATGATTCACCGTGTGTGTTTTGTCTATGGACGAACAATTTTTGTCTATAGACGAATGTCTTCGGATATTTACCCATTATGGCTCGTCCACATATACCGGCCAATGATTCGGCGAGTCGTTGGCCGAACGTTCGCCCGAGCCCACAGATTATATATATGCACTTGGGGCACAGATTATATAAATAAAAAAAAGAAAAGAAAATTTAACTAGTTTCAAGTGAATCTAGACACGCGGCAGCGAGTCAAGCCAAGTTCAAGCAAAGAAACTGGCGACCGCGCCGTGTGTTATATTACACGAACCATCCAAAACGCGTTTTGACGACTTTTTACACCCTCGTTATACAAAAACTATTACACATAGACAAGTCAAATTTGGCACATATACTTAAATATACGAACTATATCTCTGTTCAAAATTCCAATAACACAGCTCAAACGGTTATTTAGATATAAACATCCAGTAATCGGTGAAGTTAATACATACTGAGGGATAGATCAAAAGTAATATCCCAGTTCCAGATGACCTAGAAAGCTGAAATTTGGCATCCCGATAGGTAATGTCGTAGTAACAAAGGGAAAAATCAGAAACTAGTATTTTTTATCATTTTAAATTATTATTAATTTTAAAAAAATGTATGATATTAAAGTTTGGGACGCCTAGGAACGCATAAAGCAATACATGTTGCATGTTGCTATAATTTTTATAAAGGCGGCTATTTTCTGTTAGATACTACGAAGTGCGCGCGAGTCCACGATTCCTACTAATATAATTATAAATACAAACTTTATACCTACTGTACGTATGAATATATGTTTTTTTACTTTTTCACGCCTAAACGGGTGGGCCGATTGACTTTAAATTTGGTATAATAAAAAATATAGCTTAGACCCCTGGAATAACATAATATACACTACTGTACCAAACTGTATAGCGGGTAAAACAGCTAGGCACAGCTAGTCACTAATAAAAATAGGTTCCTGGTACCTACGTAACAATTGTATATCCTATGTAAATACCTATTAATATATCGACTCACCAGCACAAGGCGGCTCAGTAACATAGAGGTAATAATATTAACATTGTTTACAATAAAAATAATGTATGTATATCGCCTTAGGTGCTAGTTGGTGTAAACATTTTAGATACCTACGTACCTGTAACGTATAGTCATATTATTATAGGTATGTGGCGGTATCTGGGGGCACGGCGGTGCCCCGCCTAGTCGTCGTCATTACAAGTCTTGTCGGCTTAGGTTTCTTTTGATCGAAATTCTAATCCAGTTCCAGATGATCAAAAAGTTAAATTTCCATCCAGGTAGGCGGTAGGTATAAGATAGCTGGGTGAATATAGATAAATTTATCAGTAACTAGTATTGTTTAAAAATCAATTGATTAGGTACAATATTCAAATCAATAGTGCACATAAATGCTATATATAAATAAGTACTAAATTAATTATAGGTATAGGTATATCGAAGCACGGCGAGGCTCACGGGCCGCGGTGCGCGTTGCGACGGCCGTGCCATGGAGCAGTGGGGTGGGGGGAGGTGCAATAAAATAATCATTTGGTATTAATCTTATTATGACTGGGTGTCTTAAACCTATTACATACTAAAAAGTACTGTACAAAAAGCAATGATATCCCATCAAAAACATAAATGTGAAAAGAGAGCCAAGTTCAATATTACGATGTATGTACTCATAGTTACCTATGATTTGGTAGTTGACTTTAACGACAAAAGAAGTGAGATCTAAATGGGTGCCAAGTTCAATGGTCAGTCCTGAAAAATATTTACAACAACATAAAATATTTTATTACAACTTAAAGATTATTTCTTCTTATCACTTAGAATTAATATTATTTTGAAGCCCAAAGTTTGACTTGGCTAGTTCTCATGGGTACCATACGACGAAGTATCATTAAGATAAGACAATAGATACTTTATTGTACACCACATAATGTTACAGAAAATACACAAGTACCTAATTAAAATTAAAAATTACAATGTACAAGTGGCGGTCTTATCGTTAAAGAGCGATTTCTTCCAGACAACCAATGGATGGAGGGGACTAATTTACACGATAAAAGACGGTGGCGCACTAATTAGCATTAAGTGCATTTAAAAGTGATCAAGCTAAAGTTAACAGAGTACCTACCTAGTATATTATGAGAACTGGCCAAGTCAGTCTTTAGGCTTCAAAATAATATTAATTCTAAGTGATAAGAAGAAATAATCTTTAAGTTGTAATAAAATATTTTATGTTGTTGTAAATATTTTTCAGGACTGACCATTGAACTTGGCACCCATTTAGATCTCACTTCTTTTGTCGTTAAAGTCAACTACCAAATCATAGGTAACTATGAGTACATACATCGTAATATTGAACTTGGCTCTCTTTTCACATTTATGTTTTTGATGGGATAATTATTCACACAAAATGGCTTCAAATGATCCATGATTGATTAATATTCAAAATATTATTATAGTCGTTAGCTATGGAGCCCAAAATGTATACCAGAAATTTACCGGAAAAAAAACCGTGAATATCCGAAAATCCGAACACATTCGTCTACATTCGTCTATAGACAAAAATTGTTTATCCATAGACAAAACACACACGGCGAATCATTGACCGCAAAGTGTGGACGAGCTATTCGGTAACAACAACGATTGCACCTTTTTTAGACTGTGGTTTGCACGTTCACCGTAATTACTATCTGATCTGTGGTTCATCGTAATACGTCTCTTGCTCTTGTCGTTTTCCAAAAGAAAGATGGCAAAAGCAAAATGGTGTGATCCATTGATCTTCTGCAATAAGGTTAGTGCCAAAATAATTTAGGTCCAAGACTCAGATAAACAGTATAAAAATAAATAAAATTTTGTTTCGTCGTATTAAATCGACTCGGATTAAATCAGTTCGGCCGATTGCACATTTCGTCGAAAAGCCGATAGCGTTACGTTCGCTTTGTTCGCACAAGACTCCACGTGCCTGCCGCCATTTAAATATATTTTTGCACGCCAAATGAGCACAGCGAATGAGCGAACGCAACGGACGCAGATCGCTCGAAACCGAAGAGGCGAATCGAAATAAAACACGATATCGCCGCGAGTGGAGTGCGGTGGTGTCGGTGAGGGCGGACGGCGTGGTCGGCCGGCAGTGAGCGCGCCTGTGTTGCAGGGCGGAGTGCGGCGGCGGGCCGGCGCCGCCCATGGCTGACGAGTTCGTGGAGGGCTGGCTGGTGGCGCAGCTGCTCGGTGAAGGAGCCTACGGAGAGTGAGTACGCTCGTGTCCCAGTGTCGCGCGGCCGACACTTGTATTTTGGTAGTTGTTTGGTAGTGGAGACTGTGAACTCACATAACATGTGTTCCGTTGTTTCTCACTGCACCACAGACTCCACAATCATTTGTCAACCTCATTTTGAAAAGCATGTTGTTGGTTTTAAATTGTGTTTAGGTCGTGAGACTTAAGAGTGCTTATACAGTTGGACGCTCTGGACATAGAATTATTTTTTTTAAATCTATAAAAATCTCCCCATGCCATTTTTAGGGTTCCGTAGTCAAATAGCAAAAAACGGAACCTTATTGTATTCGTCATGTCTGTCTGCCCGTCTGTCTGTATGTCACAGCCACTTTTTTCCGAAACTCTAAGAACTATATGTTGAAACTTAGTAAGAAGATGTATTTGGTGAACCACTTTAAGATAATCACACAAAAACAGAAAAAACAATAAATCGCTCATTTGCGAGCCTGTGCGACTTTTACAAGCTCCATCATAGAGAATGTTCCTTAGAAGTCCACAGGTTAGTTCCACCATCATCCTTTTACTACCGAATGCCTAGGCAAACGGCACTTCGCCACCAATATCTGGTGAGTATACCACCACCTCGGACGAAGCAATTTGCTTCGTCTTTTATTATGAGAATGGTGAAGTTATGGAACTCGCTACCACTCTGTGTTTCCCGAGTGCTATAATGTGTGTTTGTTCAAATCAAGAGTGAATAGGTTCTTGCTGAACAAGCGTGCTACAACTTCGACTGCATCGTCACTTACCAACAGGTGAGATTGCGGTCAAACGCATATTTAGTTTGCTATAAAAAAAAACATTATTTTGGGGCTCCCCATACTTAGAACTGAAACTCAACATTTTTTTTTTCATTAAACCCATACTTGTGGGCATAGGCGTTATAAGTGAAAATATTTATTTCAATTTGTAACCGCTCAATAAAGTTAACCGCACTCTTTTCGTTGTAAAAAATATAAAATTTTCTCGGCACTCGCAGCAAGCTACTCGCGTTACTTTAAGGAGGAATGCTTACATTTTCATATCGCTTGAAGCAAGTTGACCGTACTCTTTTTGTTGTCATTAATATAAAATTTTCTCGGTGCTTGCAGCAAGCTGCTCACGCTATTTTAAGGATCCCTCCTTTTTTATTTATTTTTCTACCGCTCGAAGCATAGCAGTTAACCGAAACCTTTTCATTGACAAAAATATTAAATTTTCTCGGCGCTCGTACTATTTTGAGGAGGAACGATCTAATTTTCCTACCGCTCGAAGTAAGTTACTGCACTTTTTTCGTTGTCAAAATATTAATTTCTCGGCGCTCGCAGCAAGCTGCTCGCGCTCTTTTATGAAGAATATATTTTTTCTACCGCTCAAAGCAAGTTAGCTGCCCTCTTTTCGTTGTCAAATATATAATTTTATTTTTCTCGGCGCTCGCAGCGAGTTGCTTGCGCTATTTAAGAGAGGTTTATTTCAATTATTCTACCGCTCGAAACGAGTTAACTGCACTCTTTTCGTCGTCAAAAATATAAAATTTTGCCCGTCTGAACCTAAAGGAGGGGGGCGGCGTTTTTAGGTTTGCCCCGCCTCGAAAAATTCCTAGATCCGGGGCTGCCGATTTAAATTATAAAATAAAAAACCGGTCAAGTACGAGTAGGACTCGAGCACCGAGGGTTCCGTACAAACCTACAGGTTTCTCCGGCACCCTAAAGAAAAGTGGGTATAATATTATATACTGTGGGTTTTGATTCCCTTGCGAGCTTGAAAATATGCGGCTAAAATTGCTGTTTCTTTTGATTGCGTTGACATAGATGTTTGATTTTTTCACAGCTTAAAGTTATTATAAAGCTGAGTATTTGGTATGAATTTCAATTTAATACCTGTACGCGTTCTTGAGGAAATGGATAGTAAATACAAAATTATCAAAAATATTTTTTTATATGATGAAACTAAAAATGTACAGTTTTCGCAATTTTTCCTGTGCCTGTAATTTAAGACGTTGCTGTGTACCAAATTTCAAGATTCTGAGTTAACGGCAAGTGCCCTGTAGGTTTTGATTTCCTTGAGAGTAGTCGCGAGTTAAAAAATACGGCTAAAATTGCTGTTTCTTTTGAATGCGTAAAGATAGAGGTTTGATTTTATTACAGTTTAAAGGTATAATAGACCTTAGTATTTGATATTAATTTCAGTTTAATACCTGCACGCGTTCATGAGAAATAAAGTAGTAAGTATGAAATTATTAAAAATATTTTTTTTATGATGTAACTAAAAATGTACAATTTTCGCAATTTTTCCTTTATCTGTGCTCTAAGGAGTTGCTTCGTGCCAAATTTCAAGATTCTAAGATCACGGGAAGTACCCTGTAGGTTTTGATTTTTTGAGAGTAGTCGCGGGTTTAAAATTGCGACTAAAATTGCTGTTTCTTTTGAATGCGTTGACATAGAGGTTTGATTTTATTCATAATTCATAATTCATAATTCATTTATTGATTGCGAAAATGGGTACAATAAGATGGAACAATTTAGGATTATACCTCTAGAGCGCCATAATCTGCCTTTCGGCATGCAATATGTAATTTTTATTGATACACATAATAAATGTCAATTATAAAACAATGTCAAAATTAGGAATTAGTTATGTAGAATATGTCAATCAAGAAATTGGATATAATATGTCAATAAAATATAAAATTAATACTATACATTTTTATCCAATAAAAAATCATGAACACTGTAATAGGCTTTTGACAGCAATAAATCCTTGACTCGTTTTTTAAATATTACAAATGTATTCGCCTCTAGAATCGACCTAGGTAAGTGATTATAGATCCTAGGAGCCATGCATAGGACACTTTTGTTATACAGTGCTGTTGTATTAGTGGGAAAACAGATTTTATTTTGAAGGCGTTTGCTTTTAAATGTATTGTACTGATTGAAATTCTGGCGCACAAATAAGACTATTTCGTTAATATATATACAAGCCAGAGTCATTATCTTTAATTTTAAAAAATATGGCTTACAGCTATCGGTCTGCTTCAATTTGCAGATTGCCCTAATGCACCTCTTCTGAGCCCTAAATACACGCTCTTTTTCTACACTATTTCCCCAGAACATGATGCCATATCTAAGAGCCGACGCTACATAGCCATGGTAGGCTGTGACAACAGTTGATGTGCTCACTATCTTAGACAGCATGTACAGCGAGTATGAGTAATGACTCAACCTCAAGCATAAAGATTCTACATGTTTTTTCATTTCTACATGTTATTACAGTTTGAAGATATAATAGACCTTAGAATTTGATATGAATTTCAATTTAATACGTTTACGCGTTCATGAGAAAAAGGGTAGTAGGTATAAAATTATTCAAAATATTTTTTTCATATGATGCAAATAAAAATTGTTAATTTTCGCAATTTTTCCTTTATCTGTGCTCTAAGGAGTTACTTTGTGCCAAATTTCAATATTCTGAGTTCACGGGAAATGCCCCGTAGGTTTTGATTTATTTGGTAATGTCGAAAATTTGCTGAAATTTAAGACATATTCGACTATATCTTTTGATTGCGTTGGCCTAGAAGTGTGAAATTTTCACAGCTCTAAGAGGCAATGGACCTTAGTATTTCCTATAAATTTCAGCTTGTCACCTCCACGCGTTCCTGAGAAAAATGGTCTTGACAGACAGACAGACAGACGGACGGACAACAAAGTGATCCTATAAGGGTTCCGTTTTTTCCTTTTGAGGTACGGAACCCTAAAAACAGTTTTTTTTTTATGCAATAAGCTTTGGATATTTTGTCTGTATCTCAGCTAATTGAAGAGATAAAAATTTGGGACCTAGCCTTAAAGACAGAGAAAAAAATACTCTACGTTTTATATTATTTTGACATTTATTATTCCCTTAGAAGTTACAGATTTTATTTTTGTGTGAAAATCTTAATGCGGTTCACCGAGTACATCTACTTACTAAGTTTCAACAGTATAGTTCTTATAGTTTCGGAAAAAGTGGCTGTGACATACGGTTGGAAGGACAGACATGACGAATCCATAAGAGTTCCGTTTTTTGTCATCTGTCTACGGAACCCTAAAAACGAGTGAATTAAAAAAAAACAAGCTTTTATCATCATCACTATCCGGCACCAAAGTATTCCTCGAGCCGAATCAAACGAGCCCACACTCGACGGGGTCGCGTCGTTTAATCGCGGAGTTCCCGCGGCCACCTTCCGTCTTCGTCGTCGGATCGACTCCGCGTCACGATAACGTCGCGTCGTCGTCCGATTTAAACACGCGTGCAAAAGTTCAGCTCGATCGGAAACCGGGAAGCGGATCGAATCAAACTCGCGAGATTCGATCGCGGACAGACCGACCGGCGAAAGCGAACGAGAGCTCGTAAAGACGGCGCCCGTTCGACTCGAGTCGGAGAAAGTCGCGAGCTCTCCCGACGTTCGATTCGACGAGTCGATCGGGCCGCTTCCCGGTTCCCCCGTGAGCGGAGTCCGCGCGCGCAGGGTGCGGCTGCTGGTGCACGGCGCGTCGGGCGCGCGCGTCGCGCTGAAGGCGGCGCGCGGCGCGGGCGCGGCTGAGGCGGGCGCGCGCGAGGCGGCGCTGCACGGCGCGCTGCGGCACCCGCACGTGCTGCGCTGCCTCGGCGCGCGCGCGCACCAACACGCGCACTACACCTTCCTGGAGTACGCGGCGGGCGGCGAGCTGTTCGACCGCATCGAGCCGGACGCGGGCGTGCGGCCGGTGTCGCGCGCGCGCCGCTACTGGCGCGAGCTGCTGCTCGGGCTGCGCTACCTGCACGCGCGCGGCGTCGCGCACCGCGACCTCAAGCCGGAGAACCTGCTGCTGGACGCGGAGGACCGCCTCAAGATCTCCGACTTCGGTCTGGCGACCGTGTTCCGCGCGGGCGCGCGCGAGCGGCTGCTGACGCGCGTGTGCGGCACCGTGCCCTACGCCGCGCCCGAGGTGCTGCGCGCCGCCGCCCGCCCCTACCGCGCGCCGCCCGCCGACACCTGGGCCGCCGCCGTCGTGCTCTACGCCATGCTCACCGGCGGTGAGTGTCCCACGCACACACGCACGCACACACGCACGCACGCACGCACACAGCCGCCGCCGGGCGCGGCTCGTCTCTTTGGTATCCTAGCTGTAGGCGTGCTCGATCCCTAAAGTTACGGTACCGAAGTTACGAGTCGCGACACCCGCCGTCCCTCCGCCGAGCGTCGAACCGAAGCTTCCTTCCGCGGCGACACTGCACGTGCGGCCCTGCGACGTCGCGCTGGCTCCAAGTGTGGACACAACTGACGAACTCGTCCCTCGCCACACACGACTGGACATTCAAACACCCGAGGATTACATTCGGACGGAAGGCTCGCGGCATCACTACATTATATTATTATACTCTAATAGAAAATAACTAGGAGTGTTGGAAGCGAGATAGTACCGAGTGGAGAGAAATAGTCTCTGCATACCCGACGGAAGACAGGCGTCATTATTTGTATGTATGTAGAAAATAACAGTCTAATGCTACGTCAATATCTACGGTCGCACGAAACCTAATCGAAATTGAACCCATAATATAAGCCTATACCTCCTGTACCTCGTGTGTTCATATTTTTTTAAATTATAATTAATCAAAGTGATATTTTAGAGCCGGCTGTGAAACACAGGGGTTTATATACTCGTATTGTTTGTATACTTTATTTCACAAGGATTGTGTTGTTCAGCAAGACTCGGCGCCATAAAGCAAAAAACCGGTCAAGTACGAGTAGGACTCGAGCACCGAGGGTTCCGTACAAACCTGTAGGTTTGTACGGAACCCTAAGGAAAAGTATGTATAATATTATATACTGTAGGTTTTGATTCCCTTGCGAGTACTTGCGAGTTTAAAAATATGCGGCTAAAATTGCTGTTTCTTTTGATTGCGTTAACATAGATGTTTGATTTTTTTACAGCTTAAATTTATTATAAAGCTGAGTATTTGATATGAATTTCAATTTAATACCTGTACGTACGTGTTCTTGAGGAAAGGGGTAGTAAATACAAAATTATTAAAAATACTTTTTTTTATGATGGAACTAAAAATTTACAGTTTTTGCAATTTTTCCTATACCTATAATCTAGGACGTTGCTGCGTACCAAATTTCAAGTTTCTGAGTTAACGGCAAGTACCCTGTAGGTTTTGATTCCCTTGAGAGTAGTCGCGAGTTTAAAAATGCAGCTAAATTGCTGTTTCTTTTGAATGTGTAGGTGCACTACACTACATACCTACAAGTACCTTACCTTACCACGTACCTCAAGATCAATACCTGCGATGTACCTCACCATGTCCACAATATACCCGGACATGGCTACAACATACCTTACAACACAGCACCAATACCTACAAGTTACCAGGGAAGAAAGAAAACACAACACTCAAGCACTTCACTTCATTTATTTCACAACGTTCGTGTATGCAGATCTTCAAGAAACAATAGAAAACCATCGCCTTGAAAAGGGCGGTTTTTCTGCTGTTCAAACTAGAAACAAGACGCCTTGAAAAGGGCGGTTTTGTTGTTGTTTGTTCAATGAAGAAACAAGTCACACACGTCGCTGCAGTCCAGACTTCACACACGTCGCTGCAGTCCAGACTTCACACACGTCGCTCCAGTCTAGACTTCACACTTGTCACTACAGTCTAGAATCTAGACTTCTTCACAACACTTCGATGAGCTGGGGCGCACACGTGAACACGTGTGAGCGGCGAGGCGACGTCCGGGCGAATGAAGAGGCCAACTCCCGCGCGCTGTATTTACGAGAGCCGCAATATATATACCCTGCGCACATCGATCTGCGCATCAATTTTATATCACTGTTTCTATCTCTTTCATGTAAATATTTCTTCTCTTTCTAATTTCTCATAAAACTTTCTTTTGTGTACGCTAGTTGTAAGGTATTTATTTTGTATATAGGTAGGCTCATTTTTGTAAATAAACATTCCATATTTTACCTTCTGATTTAGTGTTTCACTTACACTACCTACTTCAGTTAGGCACCAATAAACGCCTAAAGTGGTGACCCCGAAGACTGTTCACCGTGGCCCGAAGACTGTTCACCGTCGCTACCGCCTAATGTGGTGACACATCGCTCGAAGTCTCATCACCGCTGTCGCTGCCGTTCACTGGTACCTACAGTGGTGACCGACACCATATTATCAAGACGAAGCTCTGCACGACGACCACGCAGAAAATCCACCATGGACCCCACTGCAGCTGCCGCCGCCGCTTCGAACACAGCGAAGTCCACCACCACCTACATCACGCCACCGCCACTTTCGTCACAAGAAGACTCCGACTTCAACAAATACCTCATCGAAGTAATCCGCAAGCTAAAATTCGAAGTTGCCGCCATCAAATCGGAGCAACAACGAATCTTCAATTACTGCCACAATGCAACGCCGACGAGTCTCAACAACAATAACAAGACAAGAAGAAGCTCCAGTAACACAGTTTCACCGCACTGTTATTATCATCGTCGGTACGGCGCACAAGCACGCCACTGCACTACACCGTGTAGCTACACAAAATGCGAAGTCGGAAAACCTAAACAAATATCACCAGAAGCTCAACCCAGCATAGAAGAAAATTCTTACCGCCTATTCGTCGTTGACAAGAATTCTCAACATAAATTCCTCATCGACACCGGCGCCAATATCTCCGTTTTACCGCGACCAAAAGGAGCGCAACCTAAACCGCTCGATTTTCAACTGTACGCTGCAAATAACACCGTCATACCTACATACGGGGAGAAGACAATCACGCTCGACCTCAATTTACGAAGACCGTTCCAGTGGACCTTCATCGTCGCTGACGTGGGAAAGCCAATAATCGGCGCTGATTTCCTGCGACACCATCAGTTAATCGTTGATCTACCTAAACGACGATTAATCGACGGTAAAACCAGCCTCACTGCGATCTCCACTATTCAAGCCTGCAACATGCCTACAATCAAGACGATCGACGACACACAGAGCTACCACGCGATACTCGCCGAGTTTCCCGGTATCACCCGTCTCACTCCCACACCGAACGCAATCGAGCCGAACGTCGAACATTACATCGAAACGAGCGGACCGCCTGTTTACTGCCGCGCACGTCCAATCGCACCGCATCGCTACGAAGCCGTTCGCAAAGAGTTCCAGCACATGATCGAACAGGGAATATGCCGTCCAAGCAAAAGTCCCTGGGCATCACCGCTACACATCGTTCCTAAAAAAGACGGAAGCATTCGTGTATGTGGCGACTACAGAAGACTTAACGCCTGCACGAAACCCGATCGCTACCCGATTCCACGAGTGAAAGATTTCACTTTTCAACTCACCGACAAGAAGATATTCAGCGTGATCGACTTAAACCGCGCATACTCACAACTGCGAACGCGCGAACAAGACATCGAGAAGACTGCAATCATCACACCGATGGGTCTATTCGAGTTCCCGCGAATGGTACCCGGACTCAAGAACGCCGGCCAAACGTTTCAACGCTTCATTCACGAAGTACTGCGCGGACTCGATTACGTATTCCCGTTCGTCGACGATGTCATGATCGCTTCTACAGACGAAACTACGCATCAACAACACCTTCGCACTGTACTACGAAGACTTGAAGACAACGGCATCACTATTAATCCCGCCAAATGTGTCCTAGGCCAGCCGCAAGTAAAATTCCTAGGATACACAGTTTCAAGAGAAGGAATCTTACCGCCTGCCGAAAAAGTAACAGCAATCACGAACTACACCAAGCCGAACACTATTGAAGAATTAAGGCGCTTTCTCGGAATGATGAATTTCTATCGAGATCACCTTCCGGACGCCGCTACAATTCAAGCACCGCTAAATGCCTATCTGCACTCCGTGAAAAAGCGAGACAAGACTGAAATACAATGGACCGACGAAGCGACATCTGCATTTGAAGCCTGCAAAAATGCGATTAAAAACGCAGCTTTGCTCGCTCATCCATCGCACACCGCACCGATCGCTATTTTCACCGACGCCTCAGACAAATCCGCCGGAGCAGTACTACAACAGTACATCGATGAAAAATGGCAACCTCTCGGCTATTTTTCGAAGAAGTTCAGCGACGCACAACGACAGTACAGCACATTCGACAGAGAGTTACTGGCTATCTACATGTCAGTAAAACACTTCCGCAAAATGTTTGAAGGCCGAAACATAATGATTTTCACCGATCACAAGCCGCTAACCTACGTACTGCAGAAGCCACCATCACCATCTGAGACACCACGCCGTGCAAGACAGCTGATTTTCATAAGCGAATTTACCACTGATATTCGCCACATCAGCGGCAAAGATAACATCGTAGCCGACGCACTCAGCAGAGTCGAGACAATAACATGCCCTACAACGCTCGACTACAACAAGATCGCAGCCGCGCAAGAACGAGACATCACTACAATACACAAGCTCAGCCAACAAAGTAATTTGGCGCTCAAACCAATTACTTTGCCTGGAACGTCAAAGCCTGTGTACTGCGAGACATCTACACCGTCCATCCGACCATACCTACCAGAAGAATTTCGCCGCGACGCATTCGACGCCGTCCACAACATCAGTCACCCTGGCATACGCACCACACGCAAGCTGATCACTGAAAAATTCTTCTGGCCTTCAATCAACGCCGACGTCGCTTCCTGGGCGAGACAATGTATTCGATGTCAACAATGCAAGATCACACGACATACTTGGAGCGAAATTTCAAAATTCCCGCCAACTGACCGCTTCCAACACATACACGTCGATATAGTCGGACCACTGCCTACATCTTCACACGGACATCGATATTTAGTCACTATGATCGATCGAGTGACTAGATGGGCCGAAGCTATACCTACCGAAGACATCTCAGCCGAATCCGTCGCAAAAATCGTCTATGAAAATTGGATTACTCGATTTGGGTGCCCAATGTACCTAACGAGTGACCAAGGCCGCCAGTTCGAGAGTCAGCTGTTCACCAAACTACTCGCCGCAATGGGGATCAAACGCAACCGCACGACGCCGTATCACCCACAATCAAACGGCATGGTCGAACGCTGGCATCGCACACTCAAGACCGCGCTCAAGACACGACTTCAAAACTCTACGTGGATCGACGAGCTACCTACAGTCCTTATGGGTCTACGCGCCGCCGCTCGAAGCGATACGGGCGTAAGCGCCGCCGAGGTTACCTACGGCCAAAACCTACGCCTACCGAGCGATTTTTTGGCCGCGCCGTCCGTCACATCATCCTGCGACATGGACTACGACTTCGTTGATCGCCTGCGCAACTCCATCGCCGCCGTGAAGCCTGCGCAACCTACAACGCCGCATAGCAACAGCCGACCCATATTCGTCAACCAAGATCTCAAGACCTGCGAGTACGTTTTCGTGCGCACGGACGCAGTCAAGAAGCCGCTGCAACCTGCGTACGAAGGGCCGTACAAAGTCGTCGAGCGGAACGATAAAACGTTCCTACTAAAAGTTCCTGACAATCGATCGCCCACTATATCGATCGATCGCCTGAAACCTGCCTACACGATCAACCTCGACACTGACGTCGATGCACCCGCTAATACCACAGACAGCGCAGCTACTCCGTCATCGAGTGATCTACATATACCTACAGCATCCGTACCTGCTACGAAGCAATCAAGATCCGGCCGCAATATAAAACTGCCGGTACGCTTCGCTTGAGGGGGAGTACTGTAGGTGCACTACACTACATACCTACAAGTACCTTACCTTACCACGTACCTCAAGATCAATACCTGCGATGTACCTCACCATGTCCACAATATACCCGGACATGGCTACAACATACCTTACAACACAGCACCAATACCTACAAGTTACCAGGGAAGAAAGAAAACACAACACTCAAGCACTTCACTTCATTTATTTCACAACGTTCGTGTATGCAGATCTTCAAGAAACAATAGAAAACCATCGCCTTGAAAAGGGCGGTTTTTCTGCTGTTCAAACTAGAAACAAGACGCCTTGAAAAGGGCGGTTTTGTTGTTGTTTGTTCAATGAAGAAACAAGTCACACACGTCGCTGCAGTCCAGACTTCACACACGTCGCTGCAGTCCAGACTTCACACACGTCGCTCCAGTCTAGACTTCACACTTGTCACTACAGTCTAGAATCTAGACTTCTTCACAACACTTCGATGAGCTGGGGCGCACACGTGAACACGTGTGAGCGGCGAGGCGACGTCCGGGCGAATGAAGAGGCCAACTCCCGCGCGCTGTATTTACGAGAGCCGCAATATATATACCCTGCGCACATCGATCTGCGCATCAATTTTATATCACTGTTTCTATCTCTTTCATGTAAATATTTCTTCTCTTTCTAATTTCTCATAAAACTTTCTTTTGTGTACGCTAGTTGTAAGGTATTTATTTTGTATATAGGTAGGCTCATTTTTGTAAATAAACATTCCATATTTTACCTTCTGATTTAGTGTTTCACTTACACTACCTACTTCAGTTAGGCACCAATAAACGCCTAAAAATGCGTTGACATAGAAGTTTGATTTTATTACAGTTTAAAAATATTATAGACCTTAGTATTTGATATGACTTTCAGTTTAATACCTGCACGCGTTCATGAGAAATGAAGTAGTAAGTATGAAATTATTAAAAATATTTTTTTATATGATGTAGCAAAAAATTTACAGTTTTCGCAATTTTTCCTTTATCTGTGCTCTAAACAGGCGCGGATCCAGGGGGGGGTCAAGGGGGTCATGACCCCCCCCAAAATCCTATTCGGAAAAAAAATCCGATTATATCGACTAGGTTTACGCTTTTTTTATAGTAAGAATTAGAAAATTTTCTCTTAGCAGCAAACTTTACGTACAAGTTCATAAATTTGTTTCGTTGTTGATAGCGCATTGAGCAATTTGGGTACTTAATTTTTTTTCAGTCCTCCACTACTAATTATCCGTAGGTTCTCATAGCAAGCTGCACAGCTTCTTTCATAGTTAGGATTAATTGGTTTATATATTAACTGCTGCAAGCTATTCGCGCTTTATGTTGTCTTTGTAGCTCAGGCTTTGCGCTTGCAGCGAGGTTCTTGCGTATGTACGTATGACAGTAATTTTTTTTGGCACATTTTTCAATAACTAAAATTTTATCGGCGCTCGCAGCGTGCTGCATGCGCTTTTATAAATAAGGATATTTGGTTTCCTTGCTATTCGGAGCAAACTAAACGCTCATTATTCGTGCTGAAAAATTCAAAATTTTCTCGGCGCTCGCAACGAGTTTCTCGCGCTTTACAAATAAGAATATTTTTTCCTTGCCATTCGGAGCAAGCTCAACGCACATCATTCGTGCTGAAAAATTCAAAATTTTCTCGGCGCTCGCAGCAAGCTGCTCGCGCTTTATAAATAAGAATTTTTAATTTCCTTGCCGCTCGGAGCAAGCTCAACGCACATCATTCGTGCTGAATAATTCAAAATTTTCTCGGCGCTCGCAGCAAGCTGCTCGCGTTTTCACAAATATTATTAATATGTGTTTCCTTGCTACTCAGAGTAAGCTAAACGCACATCATTCGTGCTGAACAATCCAATTTTTATCGACGCTCGCAGCGAGCTGCTCGCGCTTTTTAAAAAAGAATATTTTTTCCTTGCCATTCGGAGCAAGCTCAACGCACATCATTCGTGCTGAAAAATTCAAAATTTTCTCGGCGCTCGCAGCAAGCTGCTCGCGCTTTAGAAATAAGAATATTTAGTTTCCTTGCCACTCGGAGCAAGCTAAACGCACATCATTCGTGCTGAAAAATTCAAAATTTTCTCGGCGCTCGCAACGAGCTGCTCGCGCATTTGTAAATAAGAATATTTAGTTTCCTTGCACTCGGAGAAAGCTAGACGAACATTTTTCGTACTGATAAATTCAAAATTTTCTCGGCGCTCGCAGCTAGCTGCTTACAAATACTTACGAATCGTTTAGTCTAAAAAAGGTGTCAGCTATACAAAAATGCTACAGCACTTAAATGTGTCCAAAAAAAATTCCTTGACAAAAATTCTAGCCGATGACCCTCCCCAAAATCATGGTCTGGATCCGCGCCTGGCTCTAAAGAATTGCTTTTTACCAAATTTCAAGACTCTACGTTCACGGCAAGTACCCTGTAGGTTTTGATTTTTTGAGAGTAGTTGCGAGTTAAAAATTGCGACTAAAATTGCCGTTTCTTTGAATGCGTTGAGATAAAGGTTTGATTTTATTACAGTTTAAAGGTATTATAGACTAAAGTATTTGATATGAATTTCAATTTAATACGTCTACGCGTTCATGAGAAAAAGGGTAGTAGGTATAAAAATATTCAAAATATTTTTTTCATATGCAAATAAAAATTTATAGTTTTCGCAATTTTTCCTTTATCTGTGCTCTAAGGAGTTGCTTCGTGCCAAATTTCAAGATTCTGAGTTCACGGGAAGTACCCCGTAGGTTTTGATTTATTTGGGAATGTCGAAAATTTGCTGAAATTTGCGACATATTCGACTATGTCTTTTGATTGCGTTGGCCTAGAAGTTTGAAATTTTCACAGCGCCAAGAGGCAATAGACTTTAGTATTTTCTATAAATTTCAGCTTGTTACCTTTACGCGTTCCTGTTCCTGAGAAAAAGGGTCTTGACAGACAGACAGACAGACAGACGGACGGACAACAAAGTGATCCTATAAGGGTTCCGTTTTTTTCCTTTTGAGGTACGGAACCCTAAAAAGCTAAAATTGGTGTTTCTTTTGATTGCGTTGACATACGAGGTTTGATTTTGATACAGCTTAAGAGCGTATATATCGAGTGACGCTCTCTCGCTCGCACAATTTGACGAATTTTGAAAAATAAATTCGTGGAATTAATTTATTGAAAATTCCTCTATGCCAGCCCTGCATAATATTATTGCACACATTTCAAAAGTGTTTTCAGTTAGATATATATATAAAAAATATGCAACTTTTATTTTGTCACAAAACTTATGAACACACGAGGTATGGTTGTCAGATTTCTTCCTGAACTTAAAATATAATATTTATTTATTTAATACATCTTAGGAAGAGCAACAGCTTACAAAATTATAAAAAATATGTAAATAAAGTCGTAGGGTGACGGCAAGTGCCCTATGAATACCGATTTATTCAGAGGGTCGAAATGTACATGTTTTGGAGCATTAATTTAAAATTTAATTTTTTCCACGGGCATCAAGCGGCCACAGACCTACGCGTATGGTAAAAATTTCAATAATATAAGTACATAATATTCATTCCTTTTATCAGTGAAAACTATTTAGCCTAATTTCGTATCTAAGATGTGAAGCCGTTTGTTTTCTTAATAAAATAAAAAAAAGTCGCGAGCGATCGCGAACGCTCACCGGCGCGTCGAAAACGACGACCACACGAGGGACGACTCGAACACGAGAGTCCGGCGTCACCGTCCACGAGACAACGGAGGGGGCACAAAAAGAAAAACTCTGTCCACACTCGACGTTCATTTTATTCATCAGAAAAAAATATCCTCGTGTTTGACCGCTTTCATCGTCGCAGAGCTGCCGTGGGAGCGCGCGCACGAGTCGGACGCACGCTACGCGGTCTGGTGTCGCGGGGACGACGCGAGCCTGCCGCTCGACGCCGCGAGCCTGCCGCCCGACGCCGCGAGCCTGCCGCCCGACGCCGCGAGCCTGCCGCCCGACGCCGCCAACCTGCCGCCTGCCGTCGCGCGCCTGCCGGCCGCCTCGCGCGCGCTGCTGCGTCGCGTGCTGCGGCCCGAGCCCGAGCGTCGGCCCGCGCCCGCCGCGCTGCTGCAGCACGCCTGGGCCGCAGGTACGCCGCGTGCGTGTGTGTGTGTGTGTCGGGGGAGGGGGCCGCGCGCCCGCCTCTCAGGTACTAGGTGACTCTGAGTGTGGCGGCAGTCTCGGAGCCGCCCGGTGCCGGGGACGCGGCCGTGCGCACCAGCCGCAGCACCGCCCGCGCCCGCGCCCGCCCGAGCCCCGCGCGGTGCGGCGCTTTGGCCATTTAGCTCCGTGACGTCCCACCGATCATAAAGCTAGATTACCAAAGCACCGCGCCGACGCGCACCCGACGCCGCCGACCGCCGACGACGACGACGACGACGACGACGCGGGCGCGACTCGGTCCGTCCGACCGCGACCGACCGCCGCGCCGAGCGAGTCCGGGCACGCGAGCGACGCGAACGGTCACGTTGCAGAGGGCTCGCGGGCGGCCGGGGAGGAGGGCGAGGAGGGCGCGTGGCGCTCGCAGCCGGCGGGCGCCGGAGCCGCCGAGGACGCGCTCGGCGCCGCCGCGATGGACGCGCTCGCGCGGCGCTCGCAGCCGGCGCACGCGGACGAGCTGCTCGCGTCGCTGGCGCCGGGCGCGCTGCGCATGACGCGCGTGTGGGTGCGCGGCGCCGGGCCGGCCGCGCTGCACGCCGCCGCCGCCGCGCTGTGCGCCGCCGGCCTGTGCGCGCGCGCCGCGCCGCCCGCGCTGCACGTGGAGTGCGAGCGCGAGCTGCGCATGCGCGCGCACGCGGTGCGCCACCACGCGCAGGGAGGGGAGGGCGCGCGCACGCTGCTCGAGTTCCGGCGCTGGCGCGGCTGCGGCATGCTGTTCCGCCGCCGCTTCCTGCGCGTGCGCGAGGCGCTGCGCGCGCTGGCGCCGGACGCGCCGCTCGCGGACGACTGACCGCCGCGTTACGCGTCTTGTGTGTGCACGTGTCACGGGAACGGTTGAAAATAAACGCATTTTTTAAATTTTGAATAAAAATTTTATTTATTACAAAAATGCCGTGTTCGCCGGCGCACCGACGCCGCGACGCACCCCTCCGTCACTACACGGGGCGGCCCCGCGCGAGCCGCGTCCGCTCTCGTATTGCGCCTGACGCTGAGCGTGAATAGAGTCCCCGTCTCTCGTGAAACTCTCGATTGAAGTTCGGCGCTGTGAACCGACGCGACGTGTACCCGATACGGTTTAGGCGCCATTCGTCAAAACTGCTATTGGACAACCTTCGTCTCGAAAGCGCAAACGATCAAAAACATTACATCAAAGAAGAAAACCATTCAGAGGGTTTTAAATTATCTTTCTTAAAGGCTTGGTACACCTGGCTAAATTTAGAAGCCTAAATTCAGTCGCCACTGAATTAAGTCAAGTGTAATCACATTTAGCATCCTAAATTTAGAAGAAAGTATCTTTCATCCTAATTTAGATTCTTAATGTAGGGACTAAATTCAGCCAAGTGTAATAAGGCTTTTAACTAGATGAATAAGTATTTGGCACTTATTCACGTAAAAATCCTTCTCCGATTGGACTGTATTTTTAATTTTTTTGGAAAATCAACAACGATATTGTTAACTTAGATCCTGAAATACATGATAGAGTAAATTTCAGCATGTAAAACCTTCAGGTGCACCTAAAAACAGGGTAAATAAAAAAGTTTACCAAACGCGCTTTGGACGATTTGCTCTTTTGACCAAGTGAGCGATGGACGTAATGCTTCTTCTTTCCAATTGCGCCTCGGTTGTCCAATGGCGCTTTTCACGAATAGCGCCTAAATCCCCTATAGGTATTCATACTATTGAGGAATCTATGCGCATTTGTCTCATCTCACGGAACCTGTCGAACGAATCCTTTTTATTTTCCCGGGAATATTAGTATTTTTAAACGGTTTTATTTATTTCTAAACTTCTCATTTTTTTTTCTCATTTAAAAACAGTGCAGTTTGCGCACATAGGTACTTTAAAGGTCACAGCTCATTAAACCCACCTGGCACCGCCTCGCCGCTCGCCTCGTGCGGTTAGTATTCTTTATATTACGGACTTGAATGGGTATTGGGTATGCGCTCACTACATCAACTCCGCGTCGGTCGCAAGCCCTCCGCGCGCGGACGGCGGGTGGACGGTCCACTGGTTGCCCGCGCGACGTTTATTGGTGATAACACGGCGTGCACCCGTGGACTACCTGTCGACAACGAGTGGACGCCGTGCGACGAGGCGGTGCGGAGTGGGGGCCGGGTGACGGGTGGCTCTAATGAGCTGTAACATTTATAGAGCTCTCCGCGCTTTGTACACACTGAGTTGTGAGTAACAACTTGCGACAGCCGGCAGCCGACATGAGCTACATCTATTCCCTACTTACACACTATATACGTACAGTTCATATCGGTTGGCATATTTTACCAAAAAATAATGTTATTATAAGTCACTGAACTAAAAAAAATCACTAAACTTTGGTTAGCGGAAACTGTAACTTATACCTACCTACCGGTACCTGTACTTAATGAGTAAATGCTGGTTCGATCAGTGACGGACCGACACTATGCACTCGAGTATACCCATCATACAAAAAAAAAGAAAATGTTAAGTTTAGGAAATGTTTAGGTAGGTAGGCGAAGCACGTTAGGCAGACAGACGAGACACGTGACACGACCCGGCGAGGACTTCCTAAAACTATCACTTACACGATAAGTAGTACATACATTATGCTAAAGTTTTACAATAATTTAAGTATAACGGCTACGAGGCGCGCTCTCCCAGCAACGTGACGTCACACGCGGGAGTCGAGCGTGCCGCGTGACGTCACACGCGGGCCCTGGGCCTGCCGCGTGACGTCACACGCGGGGCGTGCGGCGTGACGTCACATGCGGGGCCCGGGCGTGCGGCGTGACGTCACATGCGGGGCCCGGGCGTGCCGCGTGACGTCACATTATACACGTCGTTGTGATTCGGTTTCGCGGCTCCGCTCCGTTAAAGTGTTTTTGCCTTCTCCAATAATTCGTTGATGAATTTCTGAAACAAAGAAATACCATCATCGTCAAAAAAAAAAATTTACAGTTCTGTCACTTTCAAGAGCGGATTTAGGAGGGAGCCAGGGGGGTCGGGCCCCCAGACGGGTTGTGGAGTTTCTATAATTATAGGGACCTAATTCACCGACTCTAAATTGACCCGATAACTTTTTAAGGCTTCCGTAGTCAACTAGGAAGCCTTATAGTTTCGCTTTGTCTGTCCGTCCGTCCGTTCGATTTAGCGTTCCGTTTGAAAGATAGAGATTCAAGTTTGAACCTTTTTTTGAGCGTCCCTAATCTAAAATCTAAACTACTAGCTTTGAATTATAACTATAGCGGTTAAGATATTATCTTTATTAGTTTTAAAGATATCGTTTATGAAAGTTAAGGCAAATTGTACCTACAGCAAACAATTTGTAACAAATTTTAAATTTAAACATTTTCTCACACGCTTTATCGCATAACACTTTTAAAAGATAGAAGGCGAAGTGGATGTATACCACATCACGATAGTTAGGGACATACACGTTTTGGTGGATTTTTGATAATTGTATCATTATTAAATTAAAATTGGCTTAATTCGTAATCAGACATTTTCCAGAGAGTGCCGGTGGAGAGGTTTCTTTTTTTATTTTTAATGTTTTGCATACTTATGTCAAATGTCAAAAATTACTTTCATACACAGTTTAATTCACGATACACGTCACGGTAGTTAGGGACATACACGTCACAGTAGGTATCTAGACACGCGGTAGCGTGTCAAGCCAAGTTCAAAGAAAAGGACTGGCGACCGCTCCGTGTGTTATATTATACGAGTCGTTTGAAGCGCGTTTTGACGACTTTTTACACCCTCGTTACACAAAAACTATTACACATAGACAAGTCAAATTTGGCACATACACTGCAATATACGAACTATATCTCTGTTCCAAATTTCATAAACACAGCTCAAACGGTTATTTAGATATAAACATCCGGTATCCAAGAAATTTAAGGGGTATATACCTATAGATCAAAATTATATCCCACTTCCAGATGACCTAGAAAGTTCAAATTTGGCATACAGATAGGTAATGCCATAGTTACAAAGGAAAAAAACGAACTAGTATTTTTTTTTATTTAAGAAAAATTGTTAACGTTACAGTATGGTAATAACTTGCAAATTTAATATGATCCACTTTCCGGTTTCCGATTAGGCTGAAATTTGGCATGCATGTATAAATCGGATGACAATGCAATATTATTGTGACATGGAGATGATCTGATGATGGAGCTGGAAGGTGGCCATAGGAACTTCGTCATTATATGACGCAACCCCATCAAGTTTGGGCTCATTTGATTTGTTTTGACGAGTACTTTGATACTATATAGTAACCAGGGTCTGATGATGGAGCTGGAAGGTGGCCATAGGAACTCCATAATTAAGCGACGCAACCCCATCGAGTTTGAGCTCGTTTGATTCGTCTTGACGAGTACTTTGGTCCTAGATAGTAATAATAAATGCTTGTTTAAAAAAACTGATCAAGTACGAGTAGGGCTCGAGCACCGAGGGTTCCGTACAAACCCGTAGGTTTGTACGTTTGAACCTGAAGGAAAAGTGGGTATAATATACTGTAGGTTTTGATTCCCTTGCGAGTACTTTAGAGTTTGAAAATATGCGGCTAAAATTGCTGTTTCTTTTGATTGCGTTGACATAGATGATTGATTTTTTTACAGCTTAAAGTTATTATAAAGCTGAGTATTTCATATGAATTTCAAATTAATACCTGTAAGCGTTCTTGAGGAAAGGGATAGTAAATACAAAATTATTAAAACTATTTTTAACTACACACTACTACTACACACACTACTATTTTACACACACTACTATTTTTAAGTACACTGTAGGTTTTGATTCCCTTGAGAGTCGCGAGTTTCAAAATGCGGGTAAAATTGCTGTTTCTTTTGAATGCGTTAACATAGAGGTTTGATTTTATTACAGTTTTAAGGTATTATAAACCTTAGTATTTGATATGACTTTCAGTTTAATACCTGCACGCATTCATGAGAAATGAGGTAGTAATTATGAAAAATATTTTTTTATATGATGTAACAAAAATTTACAGTTTTCGCAATTTTTCCTTTATCTGTGCTCTAAGGAATTGCTTTTTACCAAATTTCAAGATTCTACGTTCACGGGAAGTACCCTGTAGGTTTTGATTTTCTTGAGAGTTGTTGCGAGTTAAAAATTGCAGCTAAAATTGCTGTTTCTTTTGAATGCGTTGACGATGCAAATAAAAATTTATGGTTTTCGCAATTTTTCCTTTATCTGTGCTCTAAGGAGTTGCTTCGTGCCAAATTTCAAGATTCTGAGTTCACAGGGACTACTACTCCGTAGGTTTTGATTCCTTTGAGAATGTCGAAAATTTGCTGAAATATGCGACATATTCGACTATATCTTTTGATTGCGTTGGCCTATAAGTTTGAATTTTTAACAGCTCTAAGAGGCAATGGACCTTAGTATTTTCTACAAAATTCAGCTTGTTACCTTCACGCGTTCCTGAGAAAAAGGGTCTTGACAGACAGACAGACGGACGGACGGACAACAAAGTGATCCTATAAGGGTTCCGTTTTTTACTTTTGAGGTACGGAACCCTAAAAATATTTCACATGTTACCTACTACAAGTAGGTACAAACTACCTCTATGTCTTATAATATTGTTATAGTAATTTTAAGTAGGTACTTTTGTTATATTGGTCACGATAAAGAGTAGATACCTATTCTAATTCACCTCGACCCTCTCTCGTCGGCGGAGAGTAGAGTGACAGTCCCATGGCCGGTGCACACGAAATTTAAATAAAAAATAAATAAAGTTCTAGTAAGCCCGAAGGGGTAATTATATGATAGAGCTTACTATGAGTACCTACTTCATTTCTGATATGCGTCTGGTATGGGCTCAGTTATTACATGTGGATTTTAAGATCTTCACGTGAGAATAATATTATAACGAATGGAGTAGGTATTATACCATCTTTATTTTATTTAACCTTACTCTTATCAGTTTTAGTACTTACATACAATTAAATGATATGTATTTCGGACCACGCCAGCGCATTAAGTACATCATGAAATTATGGATAAGTACCTACTATTAAATTCTGTACAAAAAGTAATGATATCCTATCAAAAACATAAATGTGAAATTAGAGCCAAGTTCAATATTACGATATATATAATGTAGGTACCTATGCGTAAGTTGTATGTTGACTTCAAAGACAAAAGAAGGGAGATCTAAATGGGTGCCAAGTTCAATGGTTAGTCCTGAAATATATGTATAACATAAAATATTCTATTACAACTTAAAATATTATTTCTTCTTATAACTTAAGATAAATATGTTATAGCTTGAGATCTGACTTGGCTTGTTCTCATAATGTATTATGCGAATTATTATAATTAACTTGCCTACTAAAACTCGATAAAACTAGCCGCCATGGAACATAGGGCTCTTTCGTGACTGTTTTTGTATGCAGGTATCTACTTAATAATATTTCGTATATGAGAACTAGCCAAATTAGATCAGGCTATAACATATTTATCTTAAGTGTACGGTCTACCGTAACAATAATGTTATATTATGATGTGCGGACTCGTATTACATATTCTAACTAATATACTTGTAACTGTAACATAACATATTTAGTACTAATAAAGCATCCGTGCTCACTACACGTGTGTCGTACTCATTCTCGTGCCCTCTATCTACGAACCCTAACTGTTAAAGGTGTAAACCGTACATCTTTATGGTCCTTCGAGCCGGATCCATGCCTTCCATGGAGCTAACAACACTTTAACGAAAGAATACTTCGATCTTAAGAACACACTTGACCCTGACTTCTACTCAGCGATAACAGACATGAACATTGAATGGCATTTTAATGCACCTTCATGGCCTAGCGCAGGCGGACTCTGGGAGAGTTGCGTGAAAAGCCTGAAGCACCACCTGAAAAGAGTTCTAGGGGAACAAAAACTTACCTTTGAAGAGCTGTCTACCCTGCTGGCACAACTGGAAGCCTGCTTGAACTCGAGACCTCTTCAACCTTTAACAGAAGATACTGAAGACATCGACTATCTGACACCGTCGCACTTCCTTTCAAGCGGCCCAACTTTAACTATTATCGAAACTGAAACAGATCAACGAACAAGATGGCAACTGGTGCAAAAAATCTTCAAGGACGTTTGGAAGAGATGGCAGTCAGAGTACTTAACACAACTGTCGTCAAGAAGCAAATGGCGACAGCCTAGAGAAAACATGAAGATAAACGATATTGTCGTGATCCACGACGCCAACCTGCCACCCGGAAAATGGGCTCTCGGCAGAGTTGTGGAACTTAACCCTGGGAAAGACGGCTACGTACGAGTAGTGACTGTCCGCACCAAAAACGGCACACTGAAACGGCCTATAACGAAACTATCTAAACTACCTATAGCTAACGAAGAAGATAACAAACAAAATATACAAGACACAGAAACTGAAACTAAAGAAACAGAAACCGACAAGAGCAACGAAGAACAATCTGGAAGAACAAACGAACCTAGAAAACAAAGAAAATGCAAACGATTATGCAACTTTATCACAACGATGCTGTGGATGTTATCATTCATCTCGCCCGCTCGTTATAACTACAGCCTTACGAACATAAACAACAATCAAAGCATCTACTTCGACAAGGTCACGGATATGCACCTTGTACGCGACGAGTGGAAGCTTATCGTATACTACGATATGAATCCGTATTGGCAAGGTATACAAACCTATAACAATTACATAACTACGCTCAACGAATCATGCTTCGAATCAGACAGACATGTGCAATGCGAAGTAGTGCTCCTCCAACTGCAACATGGGCTCACAGAGCTCACTTACTACAGCAACATGCTGCTTGGCAACAAAGTCTCCGAACGCAGACGTCGAAGAGGACTCATAGACGGCGTTGGATATCTAGCTAACAGCTTATTTGGCGTATTGGACGAACGATATGTTGAAAAATACGAAAAAGAAATCGATGCTCTAAAGGAAAACGACAAACATCTCGCTCAGCTGTGGAAAAATCAAACCTCCATAATAGAAGCTGAAAACAATATCCTCAAGAGAGTAGAATCGAGCATAAACAAACAATATAACAAGTACAAGGAGCACGTTAACAATTTAATTGAAGCCACGCCACCAACACACTGGCGACTCAAATTACACTCATCAAAACAAAGAATGACTTTATAATGCTGTCTATAATAGCGAACAACATTTTAACCAACTTGCGAAATCTACAAGAGACTTTACTCGAAACTATTACAGAAATCCACTATGGAAAATTTAACATACATTTGCTGAGTCCGCAACAACTTATCGATGAACTTAACATTATCTCCGGCCAACTATCAAAGGATTTAACTCTACCTATCGACAACATTCACATCGATCTGAGGAAACTATATCATCTTCTGAAGGTCAAAGCCATCATGAAGAAGAAATATTTCATTTTTGAGATCAAATACCTTTGGTGACTCCTACGAGATATTCAAGCTCATAACTATACCACAACAGTTCCGAGAATCAATGGTGACTATTAAACCCATTTCTTCTCACATCGCTATCAATCTACATAAAGATGTATACATACCGATGTCTACTAACGAACTGCAACGCTGCACTCCATTCAACGACGCAACTTTGATGTGTATGCTGCAACGACCCATGTACTATTTGAAGCCAGAAGACAAACTCTGTGTCAAGGACGACGAAACAAGTCAATGTGAAATGACACGAACAAAATGTAACGATGTATGGACAGAACTTAACACCGTGAACACTTACCTTTACTTCAGCTGTGGCCAAGTCGCTATCAGAATCATATGCGAGCATCAAATTACCGTCGAACGCGTCACTAAGGCCGGCATTATCACTCTCGGCAATGGGTGCATTGTAAAGAGTGACTCACTGACTATATACTCGCACATGCAGCTATCTAATACGATAACAATGCGATCAGCTGTTCAGAACGTAAACATCCCATCAATTAACAATGTATTCAACCTAACGTTACCTATCAAGAAAGAACTTTTATTTTCAACTGAGGCCGAGGATCAAGAACATCAACAATATTCAGCTCAACTGGAAAACATTGACAAACAACTCCAAGGAATGAAGGACGACAGTCTACCTAGCGATCGACTGTCACAGCACGATATTCATCAGTTCGCCGTGTTATACATTTTGACCGGCGTCGCTCTCATCGCGGCTGGTGTATACTTGTGGCGGCGCCTGCGGGCACGATATTCTGTCCCCTTTCACGCGACCGCACACCAACTATCTGAGCCTACAGTTCAGTTCAGACATCTACCAACGACGACGACAACTGCAAGCAACGACGAGGATTCCTGCGGGGTTCGATCCTGGTCCCGCGTGGACAAAGCCACGTCTCCTCACCTACCTGCATTAAGTGATAGTGTAGTGTGAAATTTATAAGTTTTATCTTAAGTTTAATTTTGTTCTTTTCTCGCCCTCGGGAGCATGTACGGTCTACCGTAACAATAATGTTATATTATGATGTGCGGACTCGTATTACATATTCTAACTAATATACTTGTAACTGTAACATAACATATTTAGTACTAATAAAGCATCCGTGCTCACTACACGTGTGTCGTACTCATTCTCGTGCCCTCTATCTACGAACCCTAACTGTTAAAGGTGTAAACCGTACATTAAGTTATAAGAAGAAATAATATTTTAAGTTGTAATAGAATATTTTATGTTATAAATATATTTCAGGACTAACCATTGAACTTGGCACCCATTTAGATCTCCCTTCTTTTGTCTTTGAAGTCAACATACAACTAACGCATAGGTACCTACATTATATATCGTAATATTGAACTTGGCTCTAATTTCACATTTATGTTTTTGATAGGATTATATTTAAAAACTTACATTTACATCGTTCAGTGGTTTTTGGGCGTCCGCTAACAGTTCCTGAAAGGGAAATGAAACACTTATGAACGATCAATTATATGTATTTTAGAAGTAAGACGAACCTCTTCAATAAGGGTAAAGTCTGTCGAGATGAGTCGTCGACGAACTGGTAATCTAGTGCCATTAAAAAAAGCAAACGGCTAGCTTTTATATCATAATAAACCTATAATATTTATTAGCCCAGCCTGGCCACGTGGAGCTCCGGGACCGCGGAACAAATTTTCTAAATGAGATGGCGCGGGACAGAGCGCGGGGAGGGCGGAGGGATTCAGGAGATCTTTCCCGGCAGTGGAACAGTATAAACTGGTCAAAATACTAGTAACACGCGAACGCACGAATAGGTTTAACTCGGTAGAGAGGGGCGACGTACCCGCAGGTGATCGCGGCGCTGCTCGTCCGAGTCCATGTCCAGCAGCTCGTCCACGTCCACGTCCACCTCCCGCGGCGCCGCGCCCCCCGCCGCCTGCAACACGTCACACGTCACCGCCCGCCCCGCCTCACGCCCGCTCGCCACCCGCTCGCCACACTCGCACGGACGTACGGACCGCGCCCGCCGGCTCGTACAGCTTCTGCAGCTCGTCGTAGAGCCACATCTCGACCGCGAGCCGCTTGCGGATGAGGGCCATCTGGTGGCTGCCGTACTTGGCCGTGAGGAACTTCTCGCGGCGCTCCTTCACCTGCAACAGCGGAGGGTACCGGAGTGAGCGTCGCGCGGGCCGCGAGCCGGGGCCGGGGCCGGGGCCGGGCCGGGGCGGCGCTCACCTCGCCCTTGTCGGTGAAGTTGACGTGCAGGCCGGACTTGGCGGGCGAGCGCTCGGTGGGCGAGAGCGCGGGGTGCGCCGGCGCCGCGACGCCGCACTCCATGCCGCCGCCGCCCGCGCCGCTGCCCCTCTGTAACAACGCGTCCGCGTCAACCGCTGCCACCCGACGATACCTCCCCACTGCCCGCCGCCCGCCGCCCGCCCCGCGACACCTTCCTACTCATATCTTGTAGGAAACGGCCGGGGGCCGGACTGAGACCCGTAGTTTTTACGTGCTCTCCGAAACACGATAATGTCACATTATTATTCTGTATGTGATGACGATGCTTGATACGCGACATTTTAGGAATGGAATTTTAAAAACCTTCCCTAGGTGGTGTACATGCATATGACCACTGGGTGCATCCTCCATATATTGAGATGTCCCTACGTCCCGGCGGTTTGTGGTGCATGAATGCGTGCTATCTGTCACTGAGTGAGAGCGCATCCGAGCTACATCCGAACCGAGACCGCATATTACAGATATTACATTACTCGCTTACACTCACACGCGCAACTCTGCTCCAGACTCCAGACTCCCGACGACCACGGCCCACGGCCGATGACTTCACATATTAGGTACCTATTTATAGGTGTTTTATCATCATAGCTCTCGATATAGTATATCTCTTTACCGTGATATAGGTATTACTTATATACAACTAAGTAGCACATTATAGGTAATTATACACATTAACTGGTAATACCTTATTACGACATATTAAGTAGGTACATATATTTTTCAACTCTGAATATTTTACATGTAGATACACATTCCTACGTAATCAGGTCTGATTTCGGATCAATCACAATATTATGTTCACAGATGAGCTAAAGCTAAAATGAACATTATTTACTCACGGGTAGCAGGTAGGTATCTATCTACTGATAATTAACTTATATGTGTGTTTTTAGGTAAAGCGGTGAGCGCGGGCCGCGGGCCTCCAGATAATGGCAACATGAATAGAGATTAGGTAACGTAATAGGTGTCGGCGGCGCGTACCGAGATGTCGGCGGCGGTCAGTGCCCCCGGCGCGCTCGCGCTCCCGTCACGGCTCGGCGCGCGGCCTGCCACTGTGCCACGCGAGCGACGCTGCAGCCGCACTACACTCTGCACTGGCTACACCGACTACACCGGCTACACTGGCTCCCTGACTCGGCACGACACACCGCGACACACGCGCGCCGACCACTGCGCGCGCCCACAGACTGCTCACTGCTCACTGCTCGCCGGTCGCCGCAGCCGCAGCGCCGAGTGCAGAGTCGCACGCGCACTGTCTTGTCACTGTATACTCTGTCACGTCACGCTACTCGCTAGGTACTCGCTACCGGTCACCGGTTTATATTTTCCACCTTTGTTGCGAAGCTGTCAAAGTACGATCATTATTCTCCATAAATGAAGGCGATATCTCAGTAATGGTAACATTGATTTGCACACTGTGGCATAAAAGTAGAGTGATTGAGAGACATGATTTTCCCTAGATATTTCAATAAATAATAAAACCTCGAATAACCTGAAGAGACGTCGTAACCAGTTGAAACTTTTGACAAACAGGGGTGCCAACATGACGTCATAGGAACTATTTGATGAAATGTACTATACGAATGTCATCCGTGGTCCGTGATCCGTGTACGTACACCAAGGGCGGATCCAGAATTTAGTTCTTGGGGGGCAAAGTGCAGAAAGGCAAGAATATTAATATTTTTTACTACGAAAAAAGTGTATTTAGTTCGCTCTGAACAGTTAGAAAGTTCAAATATCCTTAATAATAAGTGTGCGAGCAGCTTGCTGCGAGCGCCGAGATAAAATTATAATCTTCACCATGAAATATGTGCAAAATTCGTAACTCTACAATGCTTCTTGGGGCTTGGCCCCCCCCTGGCCTAGGACGTACACGAAGAGTAAGTATTTATATACTTACATACATGCAGCTGCAGCAGTTAAACTCTTTAAGCATTTATCCATCATCCAGCGATGATGGATAAATCACATTATGTTATTCTCCTACTGTCAAAAATATACGAGCTATGCGATAAAAAAAATATTAAAGTTCTTATTTAATGAATTTTTTAATTATATGTTTAGAATGAATAAATATTACTTATCTAACTTTATTTTAATTTACCGTTGTGTTATACCTAATCATCAGATATAATAATTTAAAGATCAAAATCAAGTTTTAAAATTATGGTTAAATTTTTTTTATTTGCTTGGGTTGTTGCACAAGGCCCCTGCAAGCGCGAGGCCCCGGGCGGTTGCCCGGTTAGCCCCCCCATAAGGCCGCCACTGTTTTGGGTCGTCCACATTTACCGGCGAATGATTCGGCGAGTGTGGTTTTGTCTATGGACGAGCAATTTTTGTCTATTGACGAATGTAGACGAATGTGTTCGGATATTTACAGTTTTTTTTCGGTAAATTTCTTTTTAGGTAAATTTAACTTGTTTCAAGTCCTTATTCTCACAAAATGGCTTCAAATGATCCATGATTGATTAATATTCAAAACATTATTAAAGTTGTTAGCTATGGAGCCCAAAATGTATACCAGAAATTTACCGGTAAAAAAAACTGTAAATATACGAACACATTCGTCTATAGACAAAAATTGCTCGTCCATAGACAAAACCACACTCGCCGAATCATTCGCCGGTAAATGTGGACGACCCATTTAATGTGTTACCCATCTACCTACTCACCGTTGTAAGGTAAGGAACTTACCGATGACAATGGCTGGAAGCAGCCGACAGATTCGATCAGTAGCCAATCAGGATAATGTTCACAGTAGGTACATATTATAACACGATTGGCAGGTGCGGGTGTCAGACGCGAGAGGAGACGAGCCGGAGCGCGGCAGGAGCGGGCCGGGCCGGGGCCCGGGGCGCGCCAGGAGCGGCCCGGAGCGCGGCAGGAGCGGGCCGGGTCGCGGCTGACGGACACCAGGCGCTACTGCCGCCCCATTTACTATTATTGTTGTTACCTTTCATAATAGGTATACTAATAAGTATGACAGTTTTACACGAACACTGCCAACATTTTGTCGTCGACGTCGACATGATCACGAATCACGTCGACGTACCGACGTACGTACCCAGTACCCAGCTCCCGTGGCACACAACATAAGTAGAACCTATTCAGAGCTGCCGGAGACCTTGTTCACTGGCTGACTGATGACTGCTGACAACCGACAAACAACAACTGATAACAAAACCATGTCTAGGGAATTTGAGAGGAGCGTCTAAAAATCATCGCAAAAATACCTAATGCTACCAATGAAATTACTTATTCGTAGATATATTATTATAAGTAGGTATTCCCTCCTACATAGGTAAATATATATTATAGCCACATTTTAATCAGATACCGGATTATAGATGTCGATCGTCAGTGTCGGAGTCGGGAGGCGGCGCGGCGCGTCGCTACATCGGTATCACTCGAGTGTCATTATCAGATATTGGACACGTATCGTCCGGAGTCCGGCGGCGGCGTGCCAGCGGCCAGGCTCAGGCGGGCGGAGGGTACTCACACTGCTCCTGAACTTGAAGAACAGCGACATGAGGGCGGCTGCCGCTCGCGCCACACTGCCGCGCCGTGGGGCCGCGCCGCCGCGCCGCCGCCTCGCTCGCCGCTCGCCGCACACAGCGCGCATGCGGCCGCACCACACCGACGCGCGACAAACATATTATTTTTATACATTTTACAAATACATAGAGGTACAATAGGTGGTAACCTACCTACCTAACTAGTAACGAACAATAACAAAGTTTACAACCATATACCTACCTAGGTCCCAGCAGGTCACTAGGTAATTTCTGAAACTTAAAAAACCATATATATTTTGATTTACAAAATCTTGACATTGAAGAGTAAGCATAGGTACTCTTAAGTTCATGAAAATTGTTCAAGTTAATTATTTTTAAGAGCGCTTATGCCACTCGTAATTGATAAATACATTTTGAAATATAAATTCATAGAATTAACTTTTTGGTAATTCCTCAAGAGCAGTGCCGGCGTTAGGGTAGGGCGCGGTTGGGCGACCGCCCAGGGCGCCGGATAAAAGGGGCGCCACAGGCTCTATAATGGGGCGCCCGTGGCGCCCCATTCGTTCTGAAAAATTCTACTTCTGAAAAACTTTACTTTCTTTACTTTACTTTCAAGCTAAACGCACATCATTCGTGCTGAAAAACTCAAAATTTTCTCGGCGCTCACGCTTTAATAAATAAGGACATTTAGTTTCTTTGCCGCTCGGAGCAAACTAAACGCACAACATTCGTGCTGAATAATTCAAAATTTTCTCGGCGCTCGCAGCGAGCTGCTCGCGCTTTTATAAATGAAAAACTTTACTTTCTTTGCCATTCGAAGCAAGCTAAACGCACACATCATTCGTGCTGAAAAACTCAAAATTTTCTCGGCGCTCACGCTTTTATAAATAAGGACATTTAGTTTCTTTGCCACTCGAAGCAAGCTAAACGCACATCATTCGTGTTGAAAAAATCTAAATTTTCGCACCGCTCGCAGCGAGCTGCTCGCGCTTTTATAAATAAGAATACTTATTTAGTTTCTTTGCCGCTCGGAGCAAGCTAAACGCACAACATTCGTGCTGAATAATTCAAAATTTTCTCAGCGCTCGCAGCGAGCTGCTCGCGCTTTTATAAATGAAAAACTTTACTTTCTTTGCCATTCGAAGCAAGCTAAACGCACATCATTCGTGCTGAAAAAATCTAAATTTTCGCGGCGCTCGCAGCCAGCTGCTCGCGCTTTTATAAATAAGAATACTTATTTAGTTTCTTTGCCGCTCGGAGCAAGCTAAACGCACAACATTCGTGCTGAATAATTCAAAATTTTCTCGGCGCTCGCAGCGAGTTGCTCGCGCTTTTATAAATGAAAACATTTACTTTCTTTGCCACTCGAAGCAAGCTTAACGCACATCATTCGTGCTGAAAAAATCTAAATTTTCGCGGCGCTCGCAGCCAGCTGCTCGCGCTTTTATAAATAAGAATACTTATTTAGTTTCTTTGCCACTCGGAGCAAGCTAAACGCACATCATTCGTGCTGAAAAACTCAAAATTTTCTCGGCGCTCACGCTTTAATAAATAAGGACATTTAGTTTCTTTGCCGCTCGGAGCAAGCTAAACGCACAACATTCGTTCTGAATAATTCAAAATTTTCTCGGCGCTCGCAGCGAGCTGCTCGCGCTTTTATAAATAAAAAACTTTACTTTCTTTGCCATTCGAAGCAAGCTAAACGCACATCATTCGTGCTGAAAAACTCAAAATTTTCTCGGCGCTCACGCTTTTATAAATAAGGACATTTAGTTTCTTTGCCACTCGAAGCAAGCTAAACGCACATCATTCGTGTTGAAAAAATCTAAATTTTCGCGCCGCTCGCAGCGAGCTGCCCGCGCTTTTATAAATAAGAATACTTATTTAGTTTCTTTGCCGCTCGGAGCAAGCTAAACGCACAACATTCGTGCTGAATAATTCAAAATTTTCTCAGCGCTCGCAGCGAGCTGCTCGCGCTTTTATAAATGAAAAACTTTACTTTCTTTGCCATTCGAAGCAAGCTAAACGCACATCATTCGTGCTGAAAAACTCAAAATTTTCTCGGCGCTCACGCTTTTATAAATAAGGACATTTAGTTTCTTTGCCACTCGAAGCAAGCTAAACGCACATCATTTGTATTGAAAAAATCTAAATTTTCGCGCCGCTCGCAGCGAGCTGCTCGCGCTTTTATAAATAAGAATACTTATTTAGTTTCTTTGCCGCTCGGAGCAAGCTAAACGCACAACATTCGTGCTGAATAATTCAAAATTTTCTCGGCGCTCGCAGCGAGTTGCTCGCGCTTTTATAAATGAAAACATTTACTTTCTTTGCCACTCGAAGCAAGCTTAACGCACATCATTCGTGCTGAAAAAATCTAAATTTTCGCGGCGCTCGCAGCCAGCTGCTCGCGCTTTTATAAATAAGAATACTTATTTAGTTTTTTTGCCACTCGGAGCAAGCTAAACGCACATCATTCGTGCTGAAAAATTAAAAATTTTCTCGGAGCTCTGGATTTTTTTTCGTTTTTAGTATGGGTTTGAATTGCTTTTTAGGGGGCGCCGTAGACATCTCGCCCAGGGCGCTGGTAATGTTAAAACCGGCCCTGCTCAAGAGGGTCGCTGCCCGCTGCACAATACTTAATATTGCTTACTTATAACAAGTGAATTAAATTAAAAAAACCCCAACGCAACGCTTTCAAAATATGTAATTCGCGGTTTTTTGGTGGCGGCCATCTTGGATTTTAAAATTTACAAGCTTTTAATTACTTTCACCTGTCTGTTGTCTGTCTGTGATTTTTTTTTTTGCATGCGTGTGTAAATCGGATGACAATGCAATATTTTTATGACATCGCAGGAACGCCGTCATAAAACAACGCAACCCCATCGAGTTTGGGCTCATTTGATTCGTCTTGACGAGTACTTTATGATGCAAGATGGTAATAATAATAAAAGCTTGTTTTTAAAAAGTATTTTTAAAATGTCACTTGTATCATAGTGCATCTCATGAGTAAGAAGCGTTGGTGCAGTGCTCCTAGAATTTCACATAATTGTGAAATCCTAGGTAACAAGTAACACTCTGATTATGGGCAGCCGTTATCTCTTAACATCAGGAGAGCGTCTTGCTCGTCTTCTACTTCATCACATAAAAAAAAAATAGTGCGTCGTATCACGGGTCGTATTCTACTAGTTAAGCTCTTTTATTTGATACCCATATTGGGAGGGTTGTGGAAAAAAATATTAACATTGTGTTTAATTATAAGTATAAAAGTACTATCATTTATGAGGTAGAATACAATGTTTATTTATTGCGCTATCGTACACAAATATGACAATTTATATGTTGTTATTTATAATATTATATCGTTATTTATATATTACATTAAATTTTATCTCTCAGAAAAATCAACTTCCATCCATAATTTCGACGACTTTTACACCATCAACAGAGCAGAGCACACTCAGGCACGGTAGAAAGAGTGAGAGATACTAGTTCCTCTCCCTTCCCCTCGATCTTACGCTTTTTCGATCAGCATCACGTGACCCTGACGCGAGTTTTAAAGTTTTTACCCATACAAAAAAGTGCTCAGCGCCGCTAAAGAAGTTTTCACTTCAAAAAAGTAATCCGCCATTTTGTAGCTGCGGCCATCTTCACAGACAGACAGACACGTCAAACTTATAACACCCCGTCGTTTTTGCGTCGGGGGTAAAAAAAAATCCACACATTTTAAAAGTGTCCAGTTTGATATGTTAAAATTTAAAGGATTCATATGATATAAACCTTTATATACTTAATTATTTACTCGTCAGTCTGATGCGAGTTTAAATATTACGTATCGTCGTAGCAGGTAGGTAAGTATATGACGAAGCAGGTAGCAGGTAGAGTGACACGAGTAGGTACCTACGTAGACATATGATGCGGTGCGGGCAGCGAGCGACGCGTGTCGAGCGGTGCGCGGTGCGCGTGCGCGGCAGTATCGAGCGGCGCCGCCACGTCGCGGCAGTGTGAGCACGGGACGGCACGGGCCGGGCACGAGCACGGGACACGGACACGGGACACGATGCGAGCGCGCGCGTGGGCGTGGTGGCTGGGGCTGCTGGGGGCGGTGGCGGGCGCGCGCGAGCTGGACCCGGCCGCGTGCGCCGCGCGCTTCGACGTGCAGCGCGACAAGATCATCCGCACCGAGGAGTCGCGCGACATGGGCGCGCGGTACCTCTCCGAGCTGGACGTGGGCGCGCGCGCCGAGTGTCTGCGCCTCTGCTGTGAGACCGACCTCTGCGACGTGTTCGTCTACGAGGAGAAGGTACGCCGCCGCCGCCGCCGCCGCCCCCCGGCCCCGCCACTGCAGTGCGTCTCGCCCGCAGGGTCCCGGCAGCTGCTACCTGTTCGCGTGCGGCCCGCCGGAGGACTTCCGCTGCAAGTTCACGACGCACTCCAACTTCAGCAGCGGCGTGCTGGCGCTGAGCCGCCGCCTCGCCGAGCTGCAGGACCAGGAGCAGCGCGCGCACCGCGAGCGCGAGCTGGCCAGCCTCAGGTTTGTGCCCCGCCGCCGCCGCCGCCCTGCCGCCGCTCACCGCCCACCTCACTCGAACACACTCACTGTACCCGTGTGGTGATATGTATTTACCGAGTGTCGGCGAACACGGAGGGAGACGGGGTGACGGCCTGCACGACGAGAGGCACGTGTTCGATGTCGAGCGTGATTGTCCGGAGACACCTGTGTATAAAGCTCGTGTGGTGATCCCGCAGGAGCGCGACGAGCCGGAGCACGAGCACGAGCACGGCGCCGCCGCCGCCGCCGGCGCCCGCCGCCACGCCGCACTACCCGCCGCGTACGTATCCAGCCTGCCGCCTGCCCCAGGATCGGGGGCCGGGGGCCGGGGCCGCCCGTCAGCCTGTGTGTGTGTGTGTGTGCAGCGGGCCGGTGCAGCCGGTACCAGTTCGCGTGCCGCCGCGGCGGGGAGTGCATCGCAGTGTACAACGCGTGCGACGGCGTGGCGCAGTGCGCGGACGGCAGCGACGAGGCGCCGGAGCTGGGCTGCCCCACGCCGCCGCCGCCACCGCCGCCGCCGCCGCGCCCGTCCGCTCCCGCGCCGCCCACGCGCCCGCCGCCGCATCCTCTGCCGGTGA
The DNA here is from genome assembly GCA_947507615.1 of Hemithea aestivaria. NCBI lineage: Eukaryota > Metazoa > Arthropoda > Insecta > Lepidoptera > Geometridae > Hemithea > Hemithea aestivaria. The sequence goes on from OX382330.1 coordinate 106,954, forward strand.
TCCTTCACTCCACATCTAGTGTCCGCGTCGAGGACAGGGCCAGATCTATGAGGGGACAGTTCGGGACCCGTCCCCCGGCCCGCAAATTTAGGGGGCGGCAAAATCAAGGACCGGCCCGTTGCCAAATGTTTGTTACCGTGGAATACGGAGGGCGGCAAATTTAAAATACAAATGACAAATACCTAGATGTACAGAATAGTAAATACTGCGCGGAGCGCGAAACCATAGCTGAATAGGGCAACAATATTATATTATGTATCATCCATCGTACGCTAAAATACGAAAATTTCCGAATCTACTTTTTTTTTAATTTATTCGGTTCACAAATTTTGTGTAGCCCATAACACGATTTACAATAATTATTACCATATATAAAGTAAAGGCTCATCCTAAGTACAGTGAACATTATTGGGGTGAAAAGAGTAGAATGTCGAATTTTTTTTGGCCCTCGGAAAAAGCCTATCGCACACCGCACATTCTTTCTTGTTGACTACGGAAGCCTAAAAATGATAACGGGCCTACATGGTATGGTTTCAGGAGGCGAGCTCGGACGACGGCGGCGGCGGCGGCGGGTCGGCGGCGGCGGCGGGCGCGCGCTGGCCGCACCGCCTGGCGCAGGCGCAGCCGCCGCGACTCTACCCGCCCGGTGCGACTCTTGCACGCTGCCCCTCTACTCTACACACACCTGCTCCCTGCTCACTCGTCTACCGATCGCACCGCTTTCTATTCACCTATATTTGACATCATCCTACATAGATATAGTTGTAGTATATCTATGTCATCCTACTAATATTAACTATAAAATGTTACATTTTCAAGTTAAGACGGGTGGACCCATTGAGCTAAAATTATAGCTTAGACTTTAGACCCTGAATTATTAATATATATTGTAAGTCATACCTAAATCATTTCATTGAATACTTGAAAAGGGCTTCTTTTGATGCATTTTGATTAATGCCCTTAAGTACTACTCACTCACTTAACTCGCGCATGAGTTTAAAAAAAATGAATAAATAAATTTTAAATAATTAAAATCTTTTGCGAGGCCCCCTCAAGCGCGAGGCCGTCGGCGGTCGCCGACGCCTAGCGCCGCCACTGCCTACATCTGTATCGGTTGTAGGTTAATAATGTAACAACTATTAGAGTGCTTTTCACGATTTATCATCATTTATCTAACAATAAAAAATTTATGATAATATATAGTTCAGTAATAATCGAAAAACTTTAATTTAGTTCCGCTAAATTCCGCGGGATCTCTTTCGTGAAAAGGACTCTACATTTATTATGACACCAAGTCAGTTACTCTTTTAAATCTTTTAATATAGTAATACTCTTATCTATGGTACGATATGCTTTGTAGTAATAGGTACTTATTTTTTGTGATGTAAGTAGGTAGGTATTTATTAAAAATGATGATAATGTATCATGTGTTACCTATAACGTGACAGAGAGCGCGGTAAGCGGCGTCGGCGCGGGCGGCGGCGGGCCGCACATCTTCAGCCACAAGGGCGGGCTGGTGGCGGCGGGCGCGCCCTTCGAGCCGGCGGCGGCGTGGGGCCGGCGCTGGGGGCACGCGGCCCCCTCGCCCGCGCCTTGGCCCCGCGCCTGGCCGCTGCCGCTGCCGCCGCGCCTCGACCCGGTGCGTCTCACACACACACACACACACACTCTATTATATTGCACTTTGCACCGACCACTCACTGCTCTTTACCCCTGCCGGTTCAGGGGATGCGTGTCATTTCGACCGCCGACCATTAATTTTACTGATCACTCGAACATACCTACAAGGGCGGATTAACCTAACCTAATCCGAGGCACGCGGGAACTACCCATATATTTGTATATATGGCACCTGAATATAACAAGATTCGTAAGTTTATACCAACATTTCCTATTTTGATATACCTATAAATCGATACACACTCACGAAGGAGAATGTCAGTGTGAAGCTCACGTGTGTGTGTTTTGGTCAGGGTCAGGAGGTGCCGGAGTCGGAGTACGGAGGCGCGGGCGAGCAGACGATGCCGGAGGTGGGCGAGTACAGCGGCGGGCAGCACACGCTGCGAGACAGCGCCAAGAAGGGCCCCGCGCCGCCGCCGGACCTCAGGGAGGAGCCGCCGCGTCCGCCCCACCACCTCCCCGAACATAAACCGACACCCGAACTCAAGGTGGGCACCCGCTCACAGCCTCACTCCGCTCCTCAGGTGTTTATTTATTTATGAATATAATCGTCGTGTGACGTGTCTGCAGCCGGAGTGGGAGCGGCGTGCGGTCGGTGCGGTCGGGGCGGAGCACGAGGGGCGCAGCGAGCGGCCGGCGGCGGCCGTGCTGCTCCTGGTGCTGGGCGTGGCGCTGACGGGCGCGCTGGCGGCGCTGGCGGGGTGCCGCGCGCGCGCCGCCCGCCGCCGCCGCGCCCGAGGGAAGCACGCAGCGCACGACGCAGACTACCTCGTCAACGGGATGTACCTGTAGCCGCCGCCGCTCTCGTTTGTTTCCGCACCCCGTCTCCGCTTGTTCTCTTGCGGTTTATGTTTGTCTCCGTGCCTCCTGACTCCTGACTCCTGATCGTTGGAATAAATAAAAAAATACTCGTGTACGTTAGATTTTTTATTCTTCCGCCGCCTGACTGTTGTATGGGAGTGAGTGTTCGGGAACCGATTTTATATCCCTTCATCACCCGATATCTGCCGAATACGTCACATTGGCGAGTCACGCGTCGCTGCGTATGTGGAAACCCTACCTCTATTCAGCTCCGGTGTGGATCTGGGATGCGGGAGCTTTTAAACGTCAGAACGCCACACGGGAGTATTTGACATTAACATCCGGTCAAAACTATTGTTTTATAATGCCATTGTCAGTCTATATGAGCCATCTAGAAGAACAAACCCGGACCCCGGATGGAACAAAGTTCCATCCGGGGTTTTATTATTTACAAAAAACCTGTATACACTCAACAAAAATAATCGTCGCGACACCACACTGTTCAATGCGAAATAGAAATGAAAATATCTGGCTTGCTTTGTATAGGTAAGAGAGAGAGAAAGAGAGAGACAGACAGAGAAACATGCACACGCCGCACAGCTTACAATAGCTTACTATAGCAAAAAGTGTCGTGACAACTTTTCGTAAGAATTTTTTCCGTCTAGCCCCCTTTCACAACGCGCAAAAACACTCGCGAATCAACTGATATACCATTATTAAGATAACGAAAATAAGCGTATCAGAGACAAACTTGTGCGCTGACAATATCGACTCGATTCAGAATTCAAGACTGTCTGAAACACAGAGTACTTTGTAATATACTGGTCTGAAACCTGTAAGTGTTCAGCCGTCTCCAGCGCGTGTTGCGCGTTCAAACGTCCAATCCAACACAAACATCACAAACATTGTCAAACTCCATGTTTTGTTTGCTCCAATAATATTTTTTGCTTTCCATATCCGAGACGACATCAAAGCATAATATCAATAGTCATCAAAATCGCCGAGTTTTTTTAATGTTGTGATGTATGTGTTGAATGTTTGAACACAGGCGCTGGAGACGCGGCTTTAGTGGAGGCGCTGGAGACGGTGATTTAGGACTGGTTTATGATAGCTCAGTTATTTAGGTACACATACAAAGCAAATAAAGTAACCATTTCCTAAAAAAAAAATACTTTTGACCGGATTTTAGGGTCACATATACTCCTGAGTGTGCAGTTTAGGAGGTAGGTACACTCTCCCAATAAATCCCAAAACATGAGTATCAAATGAAAGGGCTCGACTAGAAGAATACAACGCAATACGATAAATTCAAAAAGTAAGGTTTTTTTTAAATATAAAGCTATTTTCGTAAGTAAACATTATCTTCTATTTTTCGTAGCCTAGCGAAAATAAAACCGGTCAAGTACGAGTAGGACTCGAGCACCGAGGGTTCCGTACAAACCTACGGGTTTCTACTGAACCCTAAGGAAAAGTGGGTATAATATTATATCCTGTAGGTTTTGACTCCCTTGCGAGTACTTGCGAGTTTGAAAATATGCGGCTAAAATTGCTGTTTCTTTTGAATAAGTACGTTGAGATAGAGGTTTGATTTTATTACAGTTTAAAGGTATTATAGACCTTAGTATTTGATATGAATTTCAGTTTAATACCTGCACGCGTTCATGAGAAATAAGGTAGTAAGTATGAAATTATTAAAAAAACAAAATTTTTATATGATGTAAATTTTTTTTTACAGTTTTCGCAATTTTTCCTGTGCCTATGATTTAAAACGTTGCTGCGTACCAAATTTCAAGATTCTGAGTTAACGGCAAGTACTTACCCCGTAGGTTTTGATTCCCTTGAGAGTAGTCGCGAGTTAAAAAATACGGCTAAAATTGCTGTTTCTTTTGAATGCGTTGAGATAGAGGTTTGATTTTATTACAGTTTTAAGGTATTATAGACCTTAGTATTTGATATGAATTTCAGTTTAATACCTGTACGCGTTCATGAGAAATAAGGTAGTAAGTATGAAATTATGAAAAATATTTTTTCATATGATATAACAAAAATTTACAGTTTTCGCAATTTTTCCTTTATTTGTGCTCTAAGGAATTGCTTTTTACCAAATTTCAAGATTCTACGTTCACGGCAAGTACCCTGTCCCTGTAGGTTTTGATTTTTTGAGAGTAGTTGCGAGTTTAAAATTACGACTAAAATTGCTGTTTCTTTTGAATGCGTTGACATAGAGGTTTGATTTTATTACAGTTTAAAGGTATTATAGACTTGAGTATTTGATATGAATTTCAATTTAATACGTCTACGCGTTTATGAGAAAAGGGGTAGTTGGTATAAAAAAAAAAACATTCAAAATATTTTTTTCATATGATGCAAATAAAAATTTATAGTTTTCGCAATTTTTCCTTTATCTGTGCTCTAAGGAGTTGTTTCGTGCCAAATTTGAAGATTCTGAGTTCACGGGAAGTGCCCCGTAGGTTTTGATTTGGTAATGTCGAAATTTGCTGAAATTTGCAACATATTCGACTATATCTTTTGATTGCGTTGGCCTAGAAGTTTGAAATTTTCACAGCTCTAAGAGGCAATGGACCTTAGTATTTCCTATAAATTTTAGCTTGTTACCTCCACGTGTTCCTGAGAAAAAAGAAATTACCATGTCAGTTGAGGGTTAATCCATATCCATACATATAATAAGAATGGAAATTTCTCCCCATTCATTGTGATCCTTTACTAAGGTGAACTGTGAAAATACGCATATGAACAAAACGACGCGAAAAAGTCGCTTGCGCGATCTAGATCGTAAAACATTTTGTCAATTTTTCCTAGGGAAACGTAAAATAAAATAATAAAATAAATAATAATCATTTATATCGGACACATCGCCCCTAATTTACATCAAAATTTTGAAGTAAAAGTAATAGAATATAAAGTAAATTCAATTCAAAAAAATCAAAAAGCAAAAAGTGCGACAAACTAAAAATACGCCATCTATCGATGTGCCTGTAAACGAAAGTAGACCTTTAGTTTAATTTGGGCTAAATTTGTAAATAGTTTGTGTCACTGGTGAGGTGAAACAACACCACCGATTTGAATAAAATTTTCACTAATACGTTGCAGTTTTCTCTACTTGAACCTTAGTGTTGGTTTTAGTCAAATCGGTTTTTAAATAAAAGAGTTATATCAATCTAAAGATTTACTTATCTTATTATATAAAATCGTTCGTACACTTTCGTGCTATCAACGCACAGCCCAAACGGCTGGACGGATCGAGCTGAAATTTGGACAGCGTATTTTTTGGAAAACTTCATCGTGCAATAAGAAGCGATTTTGCGAAATTCCCCCGGGAACGGGAATTATTCCCGAAAAACGTTTGTATGCAAATCCGTAACCGCTGAACCGATTGAGCTGAAATTTCGTGAAATGATTGTTGGGATTGTGATTAGAAACTTTGAATACTTTTTATGTCAGAAATTTACTTTTAAGGGGGGTAAAGGGGGGGTCGAAGTTTGTATGGGAAATTTAGAACCGCTGATCCTATTGAGCTAAAATTTGGCACAAAGGTAGTTTGAGTTGTAAAAAATGATATGGGATACTTTTTATTCCAGAAATCAACCTCTAAGGCGGGATAAAGGAGGTCAAAGTTTGAATGAAAAATCAGTAACTAATGACCCCATTAAGCTAAAATTTGGTTTAGATATAGCTTGAGCCTCTAAAAAGGATATGGGACAGTTTTTAACCCTGAAATTGGCCTTAGAGTGGAAGTCAAATTTTGTATAGGAAATCAGTAACCGCTAGCCCTATTTGATATGGATGTATGTAGTTAGACTCCAAAAAAGACATTTATTTATTGATTTTGAATAGTTTTTAACGCTCAAAAACATATTTTATAAAGAACACATACAAAATACAAACTCTTTTCCGATGTGCCACTATTTTACCCATTATGAAACTAGATGGCGCTGTTCGTCGTTAAAACTCGCAAGCGATTTGTTGGACATGAGTACCTTTTTAAACGACTTATGAAACCAAACCTTTTTGCTATTATGTAGTATTATTTATTAGTATTATGTTTAGTTGTGCATGCTGTGGCATCCTATAATTGTAGGATCACACATGTTATTGATCGTGTAGATAAACCATAATGTGTATTCTTGTCATGCTTATGGCAATGTTTTTTCCTTATTAATTGTCAATGTCAAAATACTTTTTTCTTACGTAAAATATATTCTTCACAAGACTACATAAAATTTGTTTCCAATTAATTAAAGCTTACGAGATTCTGCGTCCCTATAATAATAGGTGAGAGAGCGAACTGTAGTTTGCATTATGTTATAGGTTTTACTGCCATATCAATAAATTGAGGCTTCCGAGATTCTGCGCCTCTACAGGTTATGTGCCCATGTGCCTTACCAAGAAGATTGAAAGCGAATAAATACTGCGTGAGTACGGCCTTGTCGTTTTTATTAAACAATCAAGTTGAATATTAAATATGAGCGAGCCTGTAACAGCATCTACAATGATTAATTCATCAATCAATATGCATGACGCATTAAAATTTGAAAAACTTGAAGGCGTTTCGAACTTCACCTCGTGGAAATTTTGTATGAAAAATATATTAATATTGGAAGGATTATGGTCAGCTATAGATGATGAATCTGACTCTCTTAAATCGCAAAAGGCGTTGGCAAGGATATCTCTAAGCGTCAAGCCGTCTTTATTTCAAATGTTATACGGTATCAAGACAGCAAAGCAAGCATGGTTGAAGCTATGCTCTGTATATGAGGACAAAGGGCTATTTAGAAGGGTCACTTTACTGCGGCTGTTGCATCGCATTGAGTACGCACAGCATGCCAATATGACTGCATACATCGACAACATTTTTACATTGAAGCAACAGTTGTGTGACATTGGGAAAGAGGTTGAAGATGCTGAAATAGCAGAAATTATGCTCAGTGGCTTACCAGCAGAGTTTGATACCCTGGTCAGCACTTTGGAAGCAGCATCAATGAACAACCAGCTCACAAGCGAGCTAGTAAGAGCCCGTTTACTACAAGAAGAGTACAGAAGAAATAGTACTGAAAACTCTTCAAATACAGCTATGATAACGAAGCCTGAAGTAAACAAGAAAAAGTTTAGATGTTTCTATTGTAAACGTGAAGGTCACATTTCGTCGCAATGTTTTAAACGAAAGAGGGATCGGAAAGAGAAAGAAAACAAGCAAACGTCTATGGTAGCTTCAGCGTTTCTAGCCTCAACATCACAGCAGAAGAAGACTGAATTTATTATTGATAGTGGTTCTACTTCCCATATGGTTAACAACAAAGAGTATATTAATAACATAAAAAAGAGTAATGTAAAGATAAATTGTGCTGAGAAAAATACTAAACTAGAGAGTTCTGGTATTGGAGATCTTTCTGTGAATGTAAGTAATAATAGTTGTCTGAAATTGAAGGATGTAATGTATGTGCCTGAGTTGTCTGAGAATTTACTGTCAGTTAGTAGCTTGTGTAAGAATGGAATGTCTGTTTTATTTAATAGTGATGGTTGTTTTGTTTATGAAAGACACATTTGTTTGGACAAACCAGTTATGTCTGCAAGTTTATGTAAGGGTGTCTACAGGGTGGACAGTCATACTTTTGCTGAGGAGCAGTCGATGGCTGTTCTGCATCAAGTGCAGGAATCACAGACTGCAAGGATAGCTTCATCAGATACGAATGTTGATTTATGGCATCGTAGGTTGGGACATATCAGTGTGAAAGGTTTATGCTCGTTAAAGAAGTGTGTGGCTCGTAATGTTTCTTTTCAGATGGATGACAAGTTTCAGCCGTGCATCCCATGCCTTGAGGGGAAGTCAGTGGCCAAGACATACCCGAAGGGACAAGCGAGACGTGCCAGCCAGAGACTCGAGCTAATTCACAGTGATGTCTGTTGTATATTGGGTGATGAAAGCTGGGGAGGAGCAAAGTATCTACTGACTCTTACTGATGACTATTCAAGAAAAACATTTGGCTACCTAATGAAAAGGAAATCAGAGGTAATGTCATGTTTTATTTCTTTTAAGAAAATGGTCGAGAAACAGACAGGTTTGAGTATCAAGTGTCTGCGTTCTGATAATGGTGGTGAGTATTGCAATGCAAATTTTAAGAAATTCCTCGAGGATGAGGGTATTATTCACCAATTAACAGTACCGTATTGCCCTCCACAAAATGGCGTGGCTGAACGCCTTAATAGGATATTGTTAGAGAAAGTAAGATGCATGCTGCGGCAAGCAGGTCTTTGCAACCGATTCTGGGGAGAAGCGGTGATGACTGCTATTTATTTAAAAAATCGTAGTCCCACATCGGCGTTAGCAGGACAGTTGCCTGAAGAGGTGTGGTCAGGTCGCAATGTTGATCTTGGAAACCTCAAAGTCTTTGGATGCATAGCATATTCTCTACTGTCGGAGGCTACTCGTACAAGTAAGTTGAACGCAAGGGCAAAAATGTGCATTTTTGTTGGTTATTCAGACAATGTCAAAGGATACCGACTTATGGAACCATCGAATCCTAAGAAAGTATTTTTGTCCCGGAATGTAAATTTTACTGAGGACAAATTTTATAAGGATTTTAAGACATGTGATGTAGGAAGTAATGATAATTTATTTAATAATGAATTAATAATACCATTAATAAATTATAATAATGAATTGAATTCTCACAATGAAATTTTGAATTCTGTTGAATCGAGTAATGGTAATAATGAATTGAATTCTCACAATGAAACTTTGAATTCTGTTGAATCGAGTAATGGTAATAATGAATTGAATTCTCACAATGAAACATTGAATTCTGTTGAATCCAGTAATGATAGTAATAATTTCAATTCTCACAATGAAATTGTGGATTCTAGTCACTCGAATATAGGAATATCTAGTCAAGATTTTAATGAATGTTTAGATAGTAGTAAGAACCATACTTATGAGTCTTATGAATTTACAGATGCAGAATCAGGCGATGATACTTGCGAGCCCGTCAGTGATGACAGGCCGAGCGCAGCTGATGTGGAGCTCTCCGGCAACGTAGAGAGGCACCCGGCGGCTGGCTGTGAGGACACAGCAGCTCGAGGGGAAGGCGCCACTGGTGCGACAGAGTCTTCTGTCACTGGTAGCAGCCGCCCAGTTCGCAGTACACGTGGTAAAAAACCAGAGAGGTATCGTGATTTTGAACTCTCCATGTATGCTGATTCTATCTATGAGGAACCTCAAACTTATGAGGAAGCTGTTGCATCTGATAACTCCGGTGAGTGGCTCAAAGCCATGCAGATTGAATATAACTCACTAGTTCAAAATGGAGTTTGGAAGTTAGTGGACAAGCCCACTGACACCAATATAGTTAAATCCAAATGGATATTTAAGTTAAAGCATGATTCGTCGGGCAATTTCGATAGATACAAAGCTCGCTTGGTTGCACGCGGCTTTAGTCAAAAGGAAGGTATAGATTATACAGATACTTTCTCGCCCGTCGTACGCCATTCTACTTTACGCATTTTATTTTCATTGGCGGTTCAGTATAATATGTCTATCGAACACATTGATGTTACTACTGCCTTTCTAAATGCAGATCTGAATGAGACTATATACATGGAACAACCGACAGGTTTTGCGACTGAGGAGAAAAAGGTGTGTATGTTGTTAAAGAGCATTTACGGTCTGAAGCAAGCAAGTCGCATGTGGAATCTGAAGGTGAAAGAGGTACTTTTGAATAATGAGTATGAACAAAGCAAGTGTGAACCCTGTGTCTATGTTAGAAAGAATGAAAGGGATCTCACTATTATAGCTCTCTATGTCGACGATTTTTATATTTTTTCGACATGTAATACAAATGAATTAATTAAGGTACTGGATAAAAACTTTTGTATAAAACACCTTGGTTCCCTTACTACTTGTTTAGGTATGCGAATAACTAGAAAGAAAGATGTTTTAATTTTAGACCAGACGGAATATATTAAAAGATTGCTCAAGAAATTTAATATGTTGAATTGTAAACATGTATCTACACCTATGATTGCTAATTCAAAAATTTTAAATTGTGACACAGAACCCTTAGATGAAAATGTTTACCAATACAGGCAATTGGTTGGTGCACTTCTATGGTTGGCAGTTTCAAGTAGACCTGATATTATGTACACTTGTAGCCAGCTTAGTCAGCATTTATGCAATTTCACTAAAGATCATTGGGTTGCAGCTAAACGGGTCCTAAGATATTTAGCTGCTACTATAAATTATTCTTTGTACTTTTATAAAAGTGATAATGTAAATGTTAAAGCTTATGCTGATGCTGACTGGGCTAATAATTTTGATAGGAAATCATACACAGGTTTTGTAGTAAAGCTGGGCCGTAATGTTATTAGCTGGGAGTCTAGAAAACAGCGATGTGTTGCATTGTCCAGCTGTGAAAGTGAATATTTAGCTATGTGCGATGTCTCCAAAGAATTGTGTTTCATTAGGAATTTCCTGAGTGAAATAATTGATGTAACTATAGTTATGGAGATATACAATGATAATCAAAGTGCTCAAAAATTATTGTCAGCCAAAGAATATTCACATAAGCGTACAAAACATGTTGATTTGAGATATTATTATATTAAAGATTTAATTCAAAAGAATGTAATTAGTATTCATTACCTCTCAACTGATAAAATGCCAGCCGACATACTTACAAAACCATTGGGCTGTGTAAAGCATAGTAAATTTGTCGAAGAGCTAAATTTATTTAAAAATTAGACAAGAAATTACATGTTTGGTACGTTATTAAGTGCACATTGTAATGTTTTTTTTTGTGCCTGTATTTAAGTCCATAGTTAAGGTTTATTAATATTTGACATTAATAAGACATGAACAGGATAGTTTTATATTTTTTGTTTGTTTTGTTTTGATAATGGAACCTGTTCATGATAATGTTTGCATGGTGTGTAAAAGACATATTGATTGTATTTGTTACATAGTTTAAATCATGCTGTATATGTGTTACATAATTCTGGAAAGTAGAGTCATTTTTCTGGAATGATAGAGCATTATGTAGAACCATTTGTGGTAACGTTTTTGTATGTTTCTATAAATGTTGAGCATAGTGTAGAGTCATTTCAGAACTGTAATTATATATAGACTATCGATATTTTGTACCGGAATTTGTAAAGCATGATAAGAATAAGGGGAAGTGTTATTGATCGTGTAGATAAACCATAATGTGTATTCTTGTCATGCTTATGGCAATGTTTTTTCCTTATTAATTGTCAATGTCAAAATACTTTTTTCTTACGTAAAATATATTCTTCACAAGACTACATAAAATTTGTTTCCAATTAATTAAAGCTTACGAGATTCTGCGTCCCTATAATAATAGGTGAGAGAGCGAACTGTAGTTTGCATTATGTTATAGGTTTTACTGCCATATCAATAAATTGAGGCTTCCGAGATTCTGCGCCTCTACAACACAGACTAAAGACATAATAGCCTTAAGACTTTTAATTGTAATGTGTTTCCTGCGTTGGATGTCCTTAAATAAATAAATTATGCCAAAGGGCGGTCAACAATCCATGTCGTTATTCCTGAATCCTAGAGTTTTACAGACTGCGAGTCAAAAATTTAACACTTAATAATTACTATAAAATTAATGTAACTTTAAAATACCTGATATTAATTATTTTATTACATACCATATACCATATTTGTTGAATAATTTTATAAATAACTAGCTGACCCGGCAAACGTTGTTTTGCCATATAAATAATTAATAGGAATGATTAAAAGTTAATATGAGAGTTACACTGAGATAGCAAAATAATAATTGTTTTATTATAAATATATAATTTTATTATAAATCCGATTCTCACAGATACCGGATAAGCACAAAAAATTTCATCAAAATCGGTCAAGCCGTTTCGGAGGAGTATGGCAACGAAAACTGTGACACGAGAATTTTATATATTAGATATATTATATATATTCACTTTAAAGTTCCATCACATAATCAGAAAAATCATTGTCCTTAATTTTATGTTGAGTTTGTCTAATTGAATTATTATTATTTTATTAACTTTATGTGAGTAAATTCGTTTGCATGCCTTATTTAATAAAAGTCTTCGGAAGTTCTAAAGTTATTTTTTTTGTTGAGGTGGTTTTTAGGGTTCCGTAGCAAAACGGAACCCTTATGGATTCGTCATGTCTGTCCGTCCGTCCATCCGTCCATGTGTCACAGCCACTTTTTTCCGAAACTATTAGAACTATACGATTGAAACTTGGTAAGTAGATGTATTCGGTGAACCGCATTAAGTTTTTCACACAAAAATAGAAAAAAAATATTTTTTTGGGCTCCCCATAGAACTAAAACTCATTTTATTCATCAAACCCATACGTTTTAGGTATCTACGGATTACGGATAGGTCTTCAATTATTGAGGTTTCTAATATCATTTTTTATTATTTTAAACGGTTTTATTTAGCTCACTCCGTTTGTTTTATTATTTTTTATTCTTGGGTCAAATTTAGTAAAAAAAAATCGCAAATTTGAAATTTCGCCCTCTTCCTGTCAACCGATTCAAATGAAATTTGGTGTACGCCTTTGGTTCTGGTGACAATATAATTACGTATATTTAAAATTATTTTAAATCCAAGATGGCCGCCGCTACAAAAAAGCGGATTACATTTTTTTTTCCAATCAATATGGGTATCAAATGAAAGGACTTGATAACTAGAATACAGTGCACTATACAAAATAAAAATCAAAGATGGCACTCGCTACAAAATGGCGGATAACCAATTTTTTTAATCTCATCAATATGGGTATCAAATGAATGGGGTTGACATGTTGAATACAGTGTACTAAAAAGCTGAAAAATAAAATCGTGAGGCACGTTAAATATCTAAATTCTAAATCCCTAATATGAACATTTAAACTGAAAATTGTAGAAAATAAAATTGTTCTTTACTTTTTGTGATTTTGTTGTTAATTGGAGACTCTTAAAAGGCCTGGAATAGCTTTTATTACAGAAACCAAGCTTAAAGGGAGAAAGGGGGATCGGTGTTTTTATGGGAAATTAGTACCCGCAGCTCTAATTTTGCAGAAATTCGAAATAGATACAGCTTGAGCCAAAAGAAAGGACATAATTGAGATAGTCCCTTAGTCTTAGTTCCTTAAGTCAACAATGCATATAGGTGAAAGGGCCTTTCACCTTCCCTCACTTTTAAGGTCAGAGTTTTATGGGCATACCTACAGGAACCACGGAATCGATTTGAGTCTCGGGAATGATAGTATGAGGCATGAGGAACCGATTTAGCTTAAATTCCCAATATAGATAGTTAAAAGGAAAACAAATAGTTTTATGGAATAAGGAATTCTGGAAAAAGGAATCAATAGCCGCTAAATTGATTTAGCTGTAATTTTGTATTAAAATATTTTGAATTCCAGGAAAGTAACACAGGATTGTTTCCTGTGGTAGCGAAAAAAAACTGCATAGAAATACTTGGCTCGATTTTCTTCGCTATCCAGAGCGGGAGGAAATATAACTATGTATACTAATTCAACGCCGCGGGGATGGAAATCAAATCAATTTCGAAATAGCTGCAACAAAATGAAATTTAGAACCGTTGACTCTATCTATTACGCTAAAATTTGATACAACCTTTAGTTTGAGTCATAAAAAATGATACGAGACACTTTTTATCCCAGAAATCAACCTTTAAGGGGAGGAAAGGGGGGGATGCAGTTTGTGTAGGAAATCGGTAGCCGCTTCTTCGTTTTAGCTAAAATTTGGTCAACGTATTCTTAATATAACATAGGCGACCAATAAGGAGGGATTTTGTGAAATTCCCAGGAGAACGGGAATTATTTCCGAAAAACGTTTGCATGGAAAGTTATTGAATAGTTTTTATGTCAGAAATTAACTATTAGGGAGAATCAGTATTACAGGCAGGAGGAAGGAGAGTCAGAGTTTTAATGGGAATTCAGGAATCACAGAATTGATTTGAGTCGTGAGAAAGATAGTGTGAGAAATTGGTAACCAATAATTATAATTTAACTTAGGTTTAGGTACATTACAGTAGAGATAAGTTTAAGGGTTACCGGGAAAGGACCACAAATAGTTCTAATTCCTGAAAAGAGGCGTGAAAATTTGTGAAGACAATCAACAACCGTTAAACCGAGATAGTTTGACCTCCGGGAAAGGACACAGGACTGGTTCCTGCGATAGCAAAACAAAACTTCATAGATATACCCAGTCCGATATTATTCACTACCCACTGGGTTAAAACTATTTTACGCTCACAAAATCGCGGAGATGGAAATACAATCCTAAATGGCAGCACCAAACTTTCGCTTTATTGACTGTCACGCGCAACGAAGTGCGCGCGGGTCAGCTAGTAAAATAATAAAATAAATAATAATCATTTATATCGGACACATCGCCCCTAATTTACATCAAAATTTTGAAGTAAAAGTAATAGAATATAAAGTAAATTCAATTCAAAAAAATCAAAAAGCAAAAAGTGCGACAAACTAAAAATACGCCATCTATCGATCTGCCTGTAAACGAAAGTAGACCTTTAGTTTAATTTGGGCTAAATTTGTAAATAGTTTGTGTCACTGGTGAGGTGAAACAACACCACCGATTTGAATAAAATTTTCACTAATACGTTGCAGTTTTCTCTACTTGAAACTTAGTGTTGGTTTTAGTCAAATCGGTTTTTAAATAAAAGAGTTATATCAATCTAAAGATTTACTTATCTTATTATATAAAATCGTTCGTACACTTTCGTGCTATCAACGCACAGCCCAAACGGCTGGACGGATCGAGCTGAAATTTGGACAGCGTATTTTTTGGAAAACTTCATCGTGCAATAAGAAGCGATTTTGCGAAATTCCCCCGGGAACGGGAATTATTCCCGAAAAACCTTTGTATGCAAATCCGTAACCGCTGAACCGATTGAGCTGAAATTTCGTGAAATGATTGTTGGGATTGTGATTAGAAACTTTGAATACTTTTTATGTCAGAAATTTACTTTTAAGGGGGGTAAAGGGGGGGTCGAAGTTTGTATGGGAAATTTAGAACCGCTGATCCTATTGAGCTAAAATTTGGCACAAAGGTAGTTTGAGTTGTAAAAAATGATATGGGATACTTTTTATTCCAGAAATCAACCTCTAAGGCGGGATAAAGGAGGTCAAAGTTTGAATGAAAAATCAGTAACTAATGACCCCATTAAGCTAAAATTTGGTTTAGATATAGCTTGAGCCTCTAAAAAGGATATGGGACAGTTTTTAACCCTGAAATTGGCCTTAGAGTGGAAGTCAAATTTTGTATAGGAAATCAGTAACCGCTAGCCCTATTTGATATGGATGTATGTAGTTAGACTCCAAAAAAGACATTTATTTATTGATTTTGAATAGTTTTTAACGCTCAAAAACATATTTTATAAAGAACACATACAAAATACAAACTCTTTTCCGATGTGCCACTATTTTACCCATTATGAAACTAGATGGCGCTGTTCGTCGTTAAAACTCGCAAGCGATTTGTTGGACATGAGTACCTTTTTAAACGACTTATGAAACCAAACCTTTTTGCTATTATGTAGTATTATTTATTAGTATTATGTTTAGTTGTGCATGCTGTGGCATCCTATAATTGTAGGATCACACAGACTAAAGACATAATAGCCTTAAGACTTTTAATAATTGTAATGTGTTTCCTGCGTTGGATGTCCTTAAATAAATAAATTATGCCAAAGGGCGGTCAACAATCCATGTCGTTATTCCTGAATCCTAGAGTTTTACAGACTGCGAGTCAAAAATTTAACACTTAATAATTACTATAAAATTAATGTAACTTTAAAATACCTGATATTAATTATTTTATTACATACCATATACCATATTTGTTGAATAATTTTATAAATAACTAGCTGACCCGGCAAACGTTGTTTTGCCATATAAATAATTAATAGGAATGATTAAAAGTTAATATGAGAGTTACACTGAGATAGCAAAATAATAATTGTTTTATTATAAATATATAATTTTATTATAAATCCGATTCTCACAGATACCGGATAAGCACAAAAAATTTCATCAAAATCGGTCAAGCCGTTTCGGAGGAGTATGGCAACGAAAACTGTGACACGAGAATTTTATCCCATCAAAAACATAAATGTGAAAAGAGAGCCAAGTTCAATATTACGATGTATGTACTCATGACTTGGTAGTTGACTTCAACGACAAAAGAAGTGAGATCTAAATAGGTGCCAAGTTCAATGGTCAGTCCAGAAAAATATTTACAACAATATAAAATATTTTATTACAACTTAAAAGATTATTTCTTCTTATCACTTAGAATTAATATTATTTTGAAGCCTAAAGACTGACTTGGCCAGTTCTCATAATATACTAGGTAGGTACTCTCTTAACTAGCTTGATCACTATTAAACGCACTTAATGCTAATTAGTGCGCCACCGTCTTTTATCGTGTAAATTAGTCCCCTCCATCCATTGGTTGTCTGGAAGAAATCGCTCTTTAACGATAAGACCGCCACTTGTACATTGTAATTTTTAATTATGTACTTATGTATTTTCTGTAACATTATGTGGTGTACAATAAAGTATCTATTGTCTTATCTTAATGATACTTCGTCGTATGGTACCCATGAGAACTAGCCAAGTCAAACTTTGGGCTTCAAAATAATATTAATTCTAAGTGATAAGAAGAAATAATCTTTTAAGTTGTAATAAAATATTTTATATTGTTGTAAATATTTTTCTGGACTGACCATTGAACTTGGCACCTATTTAGATCTCACTTCTTTTGTCGTTGAAGTCAACTACCAAGTCATGAGTACATACATCGTAATATTGAACTTGGCTCTCTTTTCACATTTATGTTTTTGATGGGATATCATTGCTTTTTGTACAGTACTTTTTAGTATGTGATAGGTTTAAGACACTCAGTCATAATAAGATTAATACCAAATGATTATTTTATTGCACCTCCCCCCACCCCACTGCTCCATGGCACGGCCGACGCACCGCTCACCGCGGCCCGTGAGCCTCGCCGTGCTTCGATATACCTATACCTGTGCACTATTGATTTGAACATGGGCGGATCCAGGATTTGGTCTTGGGGGGGGCAAAGAGCAGACGGGAAAAAATATTATAATTTTTACTACGAAAAGTGTGTGTTTAGCTCGCTCTAAACAATTAGAAAGTTTAAATATCCTTACTAATAAGTGCGCAAGCAGCTTGCTGCGAGCGCCGAGAAAAAAATTGTAATCTTGACCATGAAATACGTGTAAAATTCGTAACTCTACACTGCTTCTGGGGGGGGGGGGCCTTGGCCCCCTGGCCCCCTCCCCCTAAATCCGCCTATGGATTTGAATATTGTACCTAATCAATTGATTTTTTAACAATACTAGTAACTGATAAATTTATCTATATTCACCCAGCTATCTTATACCTACCGCCTACCTGGATGGAAATTTAACTTTTTAGAACATCTAGAACTGGATTAGAATTTCGATCAAAAGAAACCTAAGCCGACAAGACTTGTAATGACGACGACTTGGCGGGGGCACTGCCGTGCCCCCAGATACCGCCACACACCTATAATAATATGACTAGGGTTACAGGTACGTAGGTATCTAAAATGTTTACACCAACTAGCACCTAAGGTGATATACATACATTATTTTTATTGTAAACAATGTTAATATTGTTACCTCTACGTTACTGAGCCGCTTTGTGCTGGTGAGTCGATATATTGATAGGTATTTACATAGGATATACAATTGTTACGTAGGTACCAGGAACCTATTTTTATTAGTGACTAGCTGTGCCTAGCTGTTTTACCCGCTATACAGTTTGGTACAGTAGTGTATATTATGTTATTCCAGGGGTCTAAGCTATATTTTTTATTATACCAAATTTAAAGTCAATCGGCCCACCCGTTTAGGCGTGAAAAAGTAAAAAACCATACCATACGTACAGTAGGTATAAAGTTTGTATTTATAATTATATTAGTAGGAATAGTGGACTCGCGCGCACTTCGTAGTATCTAACAGAAAATAGCCGCCTACACAAAAATTATAGCAACATGCAACATATATTGCTTTATGCGTTCCTAGGCGTCCCAAACTTTAATATCATACATTTTTTAAAAAATTTATAATAATTTAAAATGATAAAAAAATACTAGTTTCTGATTTTTCCCTTTGTTACTACGACATTACCTATCGGGATGCCAAATTTCAGCTTTCTAGGTCATCTGGAACTGGGATATTACTTTTGATCTATCCCTCAGTATGTATTAACTTCACCGATTACTGGATGTTTATATCTAAATAATCGTTTGAGCTGTGTTATTGGAATTTGGAACAGAGATATAGTTCGTATATTTAAGTATATGTGCCAAATTTGACTTGTCTATGTGTAATAGTTTTTGTATAACGAGGGTGTAAAAAGTCGTCAAAACGCGCTTTGGATGGTTCGTGTAATATAACACACGGCGCGGTCGCCAGTTCCTTTGCTTGAACTTGGCTTGACTCGCTGCCGCGTGTCTAGATATATTAGATATATTATATATAAAAGCCTTGAAGATTTTATATTGCTCTTTGGTGCGAAGTCATCTTGATTATGCTTCTCAAGTGTGGAACCCCCGATATGACAAATATATTAATATTTTAGAAAAGCCACAAAAGAAATTTTTGCGATTCCTTAACTTCAAAACCAAAATGAAAACCACCGACTATACTGCTTCCTGTAAGCACCACCATATGTTACCACTGTCATTAAGACGTGAAGCTGCAGATCTTACCCTGCTGCATAATATTATTATAAACGTTATCGACTCCCCATTTCTCCTAGGAAAAATTTACTTCTCAGTCCCTTACAGGGCCATCTCACGCAGAAATTACCTTAAGTTGCACAATCCACCCTGTTCTACTATTTATCGTCAAAATTCATTCTTCCTTCGTACTGTAAATCTTTTTAATTCTGAATACTCAAAAAATGTGGATATATTTATCATGAAACGAAACGGGTTTAAAATAGTAATATTTAATAAATTCTTCTCCTAGCTATTTATATATTTAATTATTTTACTATTAATATTTTAATACCTTTCTAATAACACACAATATTATGACAAATTATGAAGTAATATGGCTTTACCCTTTGCTATTATTCTTGTTCTCTGTAATGTATTATTATTTTTTTAATCACCAGTCTTGTATCTTTGTTTACTTTAAAAAGTTATATAAGCAGACATATATAGACATATTATGTATTCTGAATGTTCCTATCAGTGGAAATCGTTTTTGGCTACACATATTTTGTATACTCATTAACTTTGTAAACTTTACTTAGAGCTGTTGATTTTTCAAATAAATAAAAAATAAAAAATAAAAAAAAAAAAAAATATTCACTTTAAAGTTCCATCACATAATCAGAAAAATCATTGTCCTTAATTTTATGTTGAGTTTGTCTAATTGAATTATTATTATTTTATTAACTTTATGTGAGTAAATTCGTTTGCATGCCTTATTTAATAAAAGTCTTCGGAAGTTCTAAAGTTATTTTTTTTGTTGAGGTGGTTTTTAGGGTTCCGTAGCCAAATGGCAAAAACGGAACCCTTATGGATTCGTCATGTCTGTCCGTCCGTCCATCCGTCCATGTGTCACAGCCACTTTTTTCCGAAACTATTAGAACTATACGATTGAAACTTGGTAAGTAGATGTATTCGGTGAACCGCATTAAGTTTTTCACACAAAAATAGAAAAAAAATATTTTTTGGGCTCCCCATAGAACTAAAACTCATTTTATTCATCAAACCCATACGTTTTAGGTATCTACGGATTACGGATAGGTCTTCAATTATTGAGGTTTCTAATATCATTTTTTATTATTTTAAACGGTTTTATTTAGCTCACTCCGTTTGTTTTATTATTTTTTATTCTTGGGTCAAATTTAGTAAAAAAAAAATCGCAAATTTGAAATTTCGCCCTCTTCCTGTCAACCGATTCAAATGAAATTTGGTGTACGCCTTTGGTTCTGGTGACAATATAATTACGTATATTTAAAATTATTTTAAATCCAAGATGGCCGCCGCTACAAAAAAGCGGATTACATTTTTTTTTCCAATCAATATGGGTATCAAATGAAAGGACTTGATAACTAGAATACAGTGCACTATACAAAATAAAAATCAAAGATGGCACTCGCTACAAAATGGCGGATAACCAATTTTTTTAATCTCATCAATATGGGTATCAAATGAATGGGGTTGACATGTTGAATACAGTGTACTAAAAAGCTGAAAAATAAAATCGTGAGGCACGTTAAATATCTAAATTCTAAATCCCTAATATGAACATTTAAACTGAAAATTGTAGAAAATAAAATTGTTCTTTACTTTTTGTGATTTTGTTGTTAATTGGAGACTCTTAAAAGGCCTGGAATAGCTTTTATTACAGAAACCAAGCTTAAAGGGAGAAAGGGGGATCGGTGTTTTTATGGGAAATTAGTACCCGCAGCTCTAATTTTGCAGAAATTCGAAATAGATACAGCTTGAGCCAAAAGAAAGGACATAATTGAGATAGTCCCTTAGTCTTAGTTCCTTAAGTCAACAATGCATATAGGTGAAAGGGCCTTTCACCTTCCCTCACTTTTAAGGTCAGAGTTTTATGGGCATACCTACAGGAACCACGGAATCGATTTGAGTCTCGGGAATGATAGTATGAGGCATGAGGAACCGATTTAGCTTAAATTCCCAATATAGATAGTTAAAAGGAAAACAAATAGTTTTATGGAATAAGGAATTCTGGAAAAAGGAATCAATAGCCGCTAAATTGATTTAGCTGTAATTTTGTATTAAAATATTTTGAATTCCAGGAAAGTAACACAGGATTGTTTCCTGTGGTAGCGAAAAAAAACTGCATAGAAATACTTGGCTCGATTTTCTTCGCTATCCAGAGCGGGAGGAAATATAACTATGTATACTAATTCAACGCCGCGGGGATGGAAATCAAATCAATTTCGAAATAGCTGCAACAAAATGAAATTTAGAACCGTTGACTCTATCTATTACGCTAAAATTTGATACAACCTTTAGTTTGAGTCATAAAAAATGATACGAGACACTTTTTATCCCAGAAATCAACCTTTAAGGGGAGGAAAGGGGGGGATGCAGTTTGTGTAGGAAATCGGTAGCCGCTTCTTCGTTTTAGCTAAAATTTGGTCAACGTATTCTTAATATAACGTAGGCGACCAATAAGGAGGGATTTTGTGAAATTCCCAGGAGAACGGGAATTATTTCCGAAAAACGTTTGCATGGAAAGTTATTGAATAGTTTTTATGTCAGAAATTAACTATTAAGGAGAATCAGTATTACAGGCAGGAGGAAGGAGAGTCAGAGTTTTAATGGGAATTCAGGAATCACAGAATTGATTTGAGTCGTGAGAAAGATAGTGTGAGAAATTGGTAACCAATAATTATAATTTAACTTAGGTTTAGGTACATTACAGTAGAGATAAGTTTAAGGGTTACCGGGAAAGGACCACAAATAGTTCTAATTCCTGAAAAGAGGCGTGAAAATTTGTGAAGACAATCAACAACCGTTAAACCGAGATAGTTTGACCTCCGGGAAAGGACACAGGACTGGTTCCTGCGATAGCAAAACAAAACTTCATAGATATACCCAGTCCGATATTATTCACTACCCACTGGGTTAAAACTATTTTACGCTCACAAAATCGCGGAGATGGAAATACAATCCTAAATGGCAGCACCAAACTTTCGCTTTGTTGACTCTCACGCGCAACGAAGTGCGCGCGGGTCAGCTAGTATAAAATAAAAATGAAAGAGGCCACTCGGGTAAATCAACAGGTATCATATAATTAATAAGGCAGAGCGAGCGAGTGCGCGGGCGGTGCGCGGACGGGTGTGGCGGCGTCAGAGCGGCCGCGCGTGCGCCAGGCGGCAGTTCTCCACGTAGAGGTCCTTGACGAGCGCGTCCGCCGCCGCCAGCCGCGCCGTCAGCCGGCGCACCGCCGTCTCCGCGCGCGCCGCCGCCTCCTCCGCGCCCGCGCCGCGCCGGCACCGCGCGCACTCGGCGCGCGCGCCGCGCCGCCGCCGCGTCGCCGCCGCCAGCCGCGCGTGCGCCTCGCGCCGGAAGCGCGCGAACTCAGCCTCGAGGTCGGCCACCTGCGCCTCGAGCGCGCCCGCCTCGGGGATGGGCGGCAGCGGCGGGGGCGGCGCGAGGCGGCGCTCGAAGTCTGCGATGCGCGCGACGAGGTCGGCGAGGCGGTCGGCGGCGGCGCGCGCGTCCGCCTCGTGCGCGGCGCGCTCCTCGGCCAGCTTGCCGCTCCAGTACTCCTCGCACGAGTCGTACTCGCCGCGCATCGCCTCCAGCGCGCCCTCCAGCTCCCTGCGACACGCCTCACGTCACTGCTCGTCTCGACTGCCCCGGCTCCTCGGCTTCGAGTGTGACCCCGTCCGACAGAAAGTGAAACTCTACACGCGTGTGGCTTCACCGTTCTCGAGAGGAAATTTTAGTAGAAACAGTGAGTGATTATATTTGTGAGGAGTCGCCGTGACGATGTTTCCGACCCCCCACATTTATGTCCCATTTATAGGGTTTCGTAGCCAAATGGCAAAAAACGGAACCATTATGGATTCGTCATGTCCGTCCGTATGTCACAGCCATTTTTTTCCGAAACTGTAAGACCTATACTGTTGAAACTTGGTAAGTAGATGTATTCGGTGAACCGCATTAAGATTTTCACACACAAGTGAATTAAGATGTCCAGATCTTGGGCCATATTTAAAAAAAAAAATTATGACATCAACCCCACCTAAAGTCTCGCCCCCAGCTTTTGGAGATACAGAAGCTCAGAGTTAAATACTAGTTTTTATACAGCGGGTCTGTACAGTACTCACTTCACCAGCTCCGTCAGCTTCTGTTTGTCCGCGTCGGCGACCGCGCCGCACTCTCGCTCCTGGAACTGTACACGGGGCACACTGATCATCATGTACGTCATCACAGGGACGACGACCGACCACGCGCTCACCTTCTCCGCGGGCGGCGTCAGGCCGAGCTCGGCGGACAGCGCCCCGGGAGCGTCCGCGCGCGCGTCCGGCGCCGCCGCCGCGCGCCTCTCCGGCGCCGCGCACAGCTCATCGGCGCGCGCACGCAGGCGCTCGTTGTCGCGCGCCAGCTCCGCCGCGCGCCGCTCCAGCGCCTCCGCGCGCTCCGCCGCCGCCGCCGCCGCCGCGCCGCGCGCCTCCGCCTCCGCCGCGCGACCGTCCGCGCGCGCCGCCGCCCGCTCCGCCGCGCCGCGCGCCTCCTCCGCCGCCGCCGCGCGCGCCTCCGCCTCCTCGGCGCGGCGCCGCAGCGCGCCCGCCTCGCCGCGCAGCCGCGCCTCGGCCTCCGCGCGCCGCGCC
Source organism: Hemithea aestivaria (assembly GCA_947507615.1). Lineage (NCBI taxonomy): Eukaryota > Metazoa > Arthropoda > Insecta > Lepidoptera > Geometridae > Hemithea > Hemithea aestivaria. The sequence continues at coordinate 130,886 of OX382330.1, forward strand.
GCCTCGCCCCGCAGGGCGTCGCGCTCGGCGGCGGCGCCGGCTCGCTCCGCGGCCGCCTCGTCGAGCGCGCGCCGCAGCTCCTCGGCGTGTCGCGCGGACGCGCGCTCGAGGCTCGCCTTCAGCTCGGCCTCGATGCGCGCGTGGTTCTCGTCGACCTCCTGCGCGAGCAGGCCGGCGCGCCGGTTCGCCTCGGCGACGTCGGCGCGCAGCTTGTCGCGCTCGGCGGCTGCGGCGTCGCGGCGTAGGAGAGCGCCGGCGGCGCGCATGCGCGCGGACGCGAGCGCGGCGGCGAGCAGCGTGGCGCGCTCGTCCGGCCGGTCGTCGAACGCGCGCAGCTCGTCGTCGAGGGCGCGCTCGAGGTCCGGCGGACGCAGCGTCGCGCCGGCGAACCCGAGCTCGGCGAGCAGCCGCCGCGGCCGTCGCACGCCCGCGCGCTCCCACGCCTCGGCGACCCTCTCGACGGCGACGCCGACCCGGTCCTCGTCGTCGTCGTCGCCGAGGCGTCGCGGCGAGTCGACGCCGGCCGGTTCCATCGCGCTCGCGAGGGAGCGGTTCAGTCTGTCGAAGAAGTCTCCGACGGTCGTCTCGGGGGTCGGCGAGTCGTCGAATATGCGCTCGACGAGGCTCCGATCGATGGAATGCATGCGCAGAGCTCGACAGAGGGCGAGGGCCTCGTCGCGACCCACGAGGCGGTGGTGGTCGAGCGAGGGCGGGTCGTCGGCGCGCGGCTCGGCGGCGGAGACACTGCGGCGCGCGGGCGGCGCGGTGGGCCGGCGCGGCTCGCCCTCAGCGCGCGAGGCGGACGAGGCGCGCTCTTCGGGCGCGGCGGCGGCCACCTGCGGCCGAGATCGCCGCCCGTACTTCTTGGAGCCGAACACGAATTTGGGCTCGACCTCTCGGCCGGAGGAGTCGTCGTCACTGTGGGGCGCGGGCGGCGACGGCTCGGAGGGCGGCTCGCCGAGCACGGCCAGCAGACCGTTGCGGAACTGCGCGAAGGTGACGCGGGAGGAGCGCCGCTCGAACAGGGACTCCGCGAGGGCCGCGCCTCGGTCCTCCAGCTGTAAAGCGTCGCATAGACGGTTTACGGCGGCTTCGTCCAACGATTCCTGATTGTTTACGTCGAACGATTTGAACACTGAGTATAGTCGCTTTTCATAATGGTTCATAAAAGTGTCATCCATTGCCGTTCACTGTTCACCGCAAATTATCCTAAGGAACATCATACTTTGCCTCGAATGGTTTGAATTCAATTAGGTTTTACTTCAGCAAGTAGGCACTGATTTGTAACGTAGTATCTATTACACGTTCGTAGAATTTTTTCCTAGTAAGTACAAAGAATATTATCTTAACCAAAGATTTAAACGGTATTTAGTATTTATGCTGTATGTATTTGAAGAAGGAACCAATACACACTCAATTGAATAGAAATAAACTTATATTGCGGTGAATATGAATTGTAGTGTGAGTATGATCCTTTAAAGGTATTTATTTCTTAAACCCACAGAAGTAATACACTTAAAATTTTACTACATTAGGAAACGAAAAACATTGATGAAATATTAAAATGTGGCATTAATTTGAATAAAAATGGTATGTATGTAAAAACCACAAACATAATATTTTTGTAAGGAAATAGGGAACGTGACTATTGAATAAAAAAATCAACGAAAATATCATCCGACATATTATGACATAATGACATTACTAGTGATAATGACAAGTACCAAGCAGTATTGCCAGATTAGTTGGTTTTTCACCAAATTATCTCGAAAATCCCCCAAAAAGTAAAGGTTTTTAGGAAAAACCCCTCGTGGCTCGTCCATATATGCCGGCCAATGATTCGGCGAGTCGTTTCGTCGTCGTAAGTAGTATGGTCGTATATATATGCAAGCATTCATTAATTTATCTATTTAAAACCTTTTTTAAACATGTAATTAATTGAAAATTATTTAGTGAATTCTAGTGACTTTTTTCGTTGAAAATATCCCTAAATCTAGTGACATTTTAAACCAAAACTAGTGACAAAATTTTCTGGGGTGGCAACACTGGGCGTTATTCACGAACAAATAATTTTCATGTCTCGTCACGTCAACGCTTACTGCCAAATTTTAACTTTTAAAATTTTTATCGTTGCCCTAAGCTTTAAATATTGAAACTTTCGGCACTGATGAAATAATAGTCATTTTCGGTAACTCGAAAGTGGTGTTTTTTTTTATCAAAATAAATATTTATTTTTGTCATAATAAAGTCTTATTGGTTGTAAAATTGTGTATCGTTTTGCTACGAATTCGTCTTGTCTTCTTATCTTACAGAATCAACATGCTTTGTTTACCAATAAACATAGTGTGATCTGTGCATAGTGTACGTAGTAAGTTTAAGTACGGAGTTTTGGCGGCAAGCCTTGATCATATCATTAGCTCCACGTCTTTTGCTTAATAATCGTGTAGAATTTGATTGTTAGCGTGTAATAATGGTGGAATATTGCGTGTTAAGTGTTTTTGAATGTGCACAGATGTAGGCAAGTGATATGGTGCTGAAATATGAATTTTGGTGCCCCCTCCAAAACTCCTCCGAACTTTCAGTAAAATTCCACCCATTTTACTGGAAGACTCACGTGACTAGACGAGCTATTAAGCTCACTCTGACTCTGACCTGACTGACTAACTTATTACTTAAAAAATAACATATAACTTGACACTGGCAAAACACGAAAGTGGAGACCATAATTTAATATCCCGTGAACATTCACGAATTTTACTCGACACTGGCAAAATGCACATGTTGCCATATTATTAAAAAGAAAAAAAAGTTTAAGTACGGATTTATATTATATGACGTACAAATTTAAGTTTAAAATCATTAGAGAATTAATGTTAAGCCCACAAATATAACATTTCAGACGACTTAGATTCCTAGGTTATGTTTAATTTTGATTGATTGCTCCTGTCTCAGGTGAGGTGAGGATTACCTATATAATACATTATTTTATTCTTATCAATTCATTAAAGTAACTACTATTACTACCCACTTGAGAATTAATTTGCCGTCTTATTTGTATTAAACGAGACTTATAAACCTAGTAGGCATACCTACTTATGTAATATAATATGTAAGTATTCGTCACTGCATCTGTAATTTCTATAAAATTCAGTTTAAATAACAAAGGGTTTGATAAGTTATTATACACAGACTTGTTATAGGTGGCCTTATTCAACATTAGGTGTCAGTTGGGTTCGGTACATGTTCATCCATCAGAAGAGAGTAAAAGTACATAATAATAATAATTGTGGTTTATACTCAAACAGAACAGGTTTCCTACTTATACTGTCAGAGTCAAATCACAATTTTATAGGTTGTGTGGGAAACCTATATGTTACAGTTTCAGGTCGCCAAGATTACTACAGGACCTGCAACATGACCTAACAACTGCCTCCTACATATCTTATAGGAAGGAGCCAGGGCTCACAGTTTTACGTGCCTTCCGAAACACGGTAGCGTCCAGGCGAAAATCTTTGCCACACAGATATTTGAACCCAGGACCTCCGGCTTACAAGCCGGATGTATGACCACTGGGCCATGGACATGTGTGTGTGGGATATGTATTTACCCGCTGTACTGTAGTCTATGTTATTCCAAGATCTTAGCTATCTCTATACCAAATTTCAGCTCAATCGATCCACCCGTTTAGGGGTGAAGAAGTAACAAACATACACACTCACAAACTTTCACCTTTATAATATTAGTATGAAGTGATGTTTGCTTGAGAGAGACATTATGTTATTATTAGATGTAATAATATGTAGGTAGGTATGTTCCTTGTTTTCACTCTTGTCATGCAACTCTCTATACTCAGATTGAACAAGATAGAGAAACACTGATAATATTCTATGAAGCATGACCAAGTGCACACGGGTCCACTAGTAGATAAAAAATTTTGTTGAATTGTACATTTTCAGAAATAATTGGCCGTGTACCACTAAGAAGATATGTTTACTGTAACAAGCGACAAAAAAATTTTAATAACTCAACAAGATGCACTCGGAGACGATACCATACCACAGGCATACAACACCACCTATCATATTCGGAGACAACCATACACGACAGCTTTGATAATATTGTCATTTATGGTGACCATAACGAGTGCACTATGTCTGGTGTTGTGGCACAGAGAGTCAGACGCGGGCGCAGTGGACACCGTGCTGTCGTGCTACTACAACACTCCGCAGGACAACTCCACGGCGCACCAGCTGCTGCCCTCCGCCATCCCGCCGCACCTGTGCACCCACATCAACGTGGCCTTCGCCAGAGTGCTGCACAAGCAGATACACATGGAGCCCTCGCAGGCCGACACCCTCCGCCGGGTGGTCGCGCTCAAGACGATCAACCCCGCGCTGAAGGTGCTGCTCTCGGTGGGAGGCGCCGGTGCCGACGACGGCTACTCCGAAATGGTCGCGGATCACGCGTCCCGTAAGACGTTTATCAAATCCGTCAAGGCCACGCTGAGAGAGCACGACCTCGACGGAGTGGACCTCGACTGGGAGTTCCCGGCGCTGCACGCGGCGGGGGCGGGGGCGAGGGCGGGGGCGGCGCGGCGGGGGCGCGAGCGTCAGCACTTCTCGCAGCTGCTGCGCGAGATCCGCGCCGAGTACGCGCGCGAGCGTCGCCCCTACCTGCTGACGGTGGCGCTGGCCGCGCCCGACCTCATCGCCGACGTCAGCTACGACGTCGACCAGATCGACCTGCACGTCGACTTCGCCAACCTGATGACGTACGACTACCACTACTACAGCCGGTTCACGCCGTTCACCGGACTCAACTCTCCGCTGTACCGGAGGCCCGCCGAGGAGCTGTACCCGGCGACGCTGAACGTCAACCACACGGTGCACGCGTACGTCGAGAGAGGCCTCCGCAGGAGCAAGATCGCGATCGGCATACCGACGTACGGCCACTCGTTCACGCTCGTGAACGTGGCGAACGCGGGCGTCGGCGCGCCCGCCTCCGGGTTCGGCGCGCTCGGCGGCGGCGGCGGCTTCGTCGAGTACCCGGAGGCGTGCGGCGCGATCGAGCGCGGCGGCGCCACCGTGCGGGTGTCGGCGGGTGCGCGCGTGCCCTACCTGTTCCGCGGCGGCGAGTGGCTCTCGTACGAGTCCCCGCGCAGCGCGGCCGACAAGGCGGCGTACGCGCGCGCCGCCTCCCTGCGCGGCGCCATGCTCTACTCGCTGAACGCGGACGACCACGCGCCGCGCTGCGCCTCCAGCGCCGCCGCCTTCCCGCTGGCGCGCGCCGTGCGCCGCGCGCTCGCGCCCTGACCGAGTGACGTGAGGCACCCACCTGCCGGCTGCGGCTCGCGTAGCTGATCGTGCACGTGGTGCGGGACCGCATGCCTGCGCCGCGGCGAGAGCACTGCCCGCACACCGCCGCCGGCCGAGACACCACGACGCTGCCCACTCGCGCCGCATTCATTACGCCGCTTAATTGACTTTTACGGTTCCTACAAAAACTTGGATCTGTTCTTTACCGTGTCTGGTGCCGCTCGAATGACCGCGCGCGCTCACCGCCTCCCGCACGTTACCGCTACCTGCGTGCGTCGAGAGCGTATGTTGTTCCGCGATGAATACATTATTATCATTTTGAATTCGACGCGACGGCTAGATGTATATTGTATAAGTGCGCGGGCGGCGAGAGTCCCTCCTCGTGACGGAGGGCGGGAGTGAGGACAGACAGAGCTCACCTCGGCAGCCGTGGTCCCGGGTCCCGGGTCCCGAGCCCGAGCCGCGTGTTTGCCGCCCGACCGGTCTCTCCCGACTGTCTACGATGTGAACATTAGAAAGCGAGTGAGCGACGCGACGACGCACTGCTCCCCACACGTACCCTGTAATGTAGTCTTCATTTTACAATGTACATAATAATATCATTGAAACATCACGCGTTCACGGTCTCACATGTGCGATGCGCTCGGATCGCCGTGACGCAATCAGATTTACTGATCGAAGTGAGTGGCGACTGACTCGACTATCCATGATGTAATTCTGTCTCGTCGGCCTCGTTGACATTGAGCCTCCTAATTAGGGCCCGCACCGGAGCCCCCACGCGGCGCACCTGCGTCCGATCGAGGTTTCTCGACGCCTTCATACCGTTGCCTTGAATCCTTCACCTTCACTAATATACCTCTGCGATAGTTTCTCCACGCGATGGGTAGATAAACACCTATTAATTAATGTAGGTATTTAATACAATACAGTATAATCTCACTAATCCGGCACTATTAAAAACCAGATGGATGGTGCCGGATTATTGGAATGTTCAAATTACTGGACAATTTAGAAAATCGTTGAATGATGTTTTGTGTTTATACGCTTTCCTGACCCAGATTCCATGGCCTTCACGTGGTATAGGCTATAAGAAAAATTATAAAATCAGATCAGATTTCCTTTGCTTATTTCTTTAAAATCTGCACGTCCTACACCTATTTGCCAATTTGCACGTAAAGGGGCGAGGGAGTAGGGAGGCGTTGGCGGAAGGTGCCGGATTACTGGACGTGCCGGAATAGTGATATTACAGTATAGTATTGGACCTTGCACATAATAATATGATGGTATTGTACCTTTTTTATCCCGGGAAAATAGCGATAGTATTGAAATATAGATATTACTGTAAATAATTATTACTTATAAAAATATTGTATGTTTTACCAAATAAAACACCATTTTAAAAATAGACAGGAAGCTCTTTTAATATGGCACTACCTTATTATAGTACCTATAACTAAGCATTAATGATAATATCCTAGATGTACATATTACAGCAGTATATATACGGACAGCTCTCTCTGGTACACACCTACTACTACTGCCAATAATATAAATGTAGTCTTATTGCACTTCTCGTCTTATATTTTCAGTGAAATCATTTATACATAATATGTGACAAAGTCATTTATAAAATTTAACTTCATTGTTAAAATAATTTGTTACTGTAGTGTGATGTGATTCACTTAATTATATTCACTTATTTTTTGATCACCAACTAACACAAGTACAAAATTGAAGTACGTCAGTTAGTATATAGGTAGTAAGTCAGTAGTCTTGTCTGACTATATAGGTAGAAGGTCCAGGCCCGGATTTAGCTAAAATTGAACTTAAATTTAAAATGCGTTCCGTATATCACAATATCATTATGTGGGATTCCACCGCCACTAAAAGGAGAAGGACGCCCACCGTGCAGCTGCAGTGGGCAGTGGACAGTGGGGCAAAGAGGAAAATGTTGAAACCTTAGATTAAAGTCGGCACTGCACTCGCGACTCGCGCGTAAAACCTGTATTTTGAGCGAGCGATCTTCTTCTAAATATATAAAAGGAAAGTGTTACTGACAGATCTATACACGCACAGCCCTAACCGCTGGACGTATTGAGTTGAAATTTGGCATGCAGGTAGGTTTTTAGGGCGTAGACATCCGCGAAGAAAGGAGGTGCGAAAAAGGGGCCCAAAGTCAAGTAAGGAAAATCAATGCATAGCCTAAGACTTAAGACAGTGATGTGCTGAAATTTGGACAGCGTGTATTTTAGCTGACGTAGGCGACCGATAAGTGATTTTGCGATATTCCCACGAGAACGGGAATTATTCACAAAAAACGTTTGTATGCAAATCTTTAACTGATTAAGCTGACATTTTTTCGAACGATTGTTTCAGTTTTGTTCAGGAACATTGAATAAGTAGTTTTTATGTCAGTTAGTTTTAAGGAGGGTCAAAGTTTGTTTGGGAAATTTAGAATAGCTGACGCTATTGAGCTAAATTTTGGCATAAAGGTAGCTTGAGTCCAGGGATATGGAATACTTTTTATTCCAGGAATCAACATTTAAGGGGAGTCAAAGTTTTTAAGGGCAATCAGTATCTGCTGACTCTAATAAGCTAAAATTTAGTATAGAGGTAGCTTAAATGCCAAGTACCCAGCCCTTAAGAGGGGAAAAAAGAGTTAACTACTGATTTCCCACATAAACTCAGACCCCGAGTTTATATGGGAAATCAGTAACTGCTGCTCCTATCTCTCTTCTCTTTTGATAATTAGGTGGTTTAAATCTTCAAAAAGAGCATTCAATAGTTTTTATCTCCAAAATGAGTCGTCAAGAGGGGAAACGGGGAGTCAGTTTGTATGGAAAATCAGTACCTATCCGCCAACCATTTTGAGCTAAAATTTGATAAAGACGTATTTTAAGTATCCGAAAAGGACATACAATAGGTTTTATCCCAAAAATCAGCCTTATGAATGGACACAGAATAGTTGAAATCCAAAAAAAAGGGGGGGGGGGGGGGGTAGAAGTTTGTATGGGCAGTGTAATCATAAGGAAGCACTACATTCGTTGACTGTTACGCGATACAGAGTCCGCGAGGGTCCACTAGTCACTACTTCATTATAAAAGTGCTTCTGACATTTTGTTTTGTTTAAGAATATTGTCACTTCGCGCAATGTGAAGGGTCTATTATTACACATAGGCTATTTTTCTGTGAATAAAACCACTGGGAGATGGGCCAGTGAGATAATGAATATAAAATAAGGATAAGATTGTACATTAATATAAAAGTAACTTAATAATAAGCACTGATGAATGTTAATGCAAAGCACCCTATAAATTTACATAATGAGTAGACATGCTCTGATGAAGACATGAACATAATAGGTAATTTGATGAGATTACTTAAAACTTGATTGTACAATGTTTATGAAGTATCAGTAGAAGTAAGGACAATATCTGCCACATAGGCTTACATGGGTACCTAGTTTTTCACGGAACGTTATTTCATTCAAATAATATAATAATAGGTGGTGTCATAATATTATAATGTCACCATATTGTACTGGAACTATATAATAGTATCATAAACATTGTACATTACAATATTATTATCTAGTAAACAATAACATAATGGCTGTAACATGGCTGGTCACTGGTCATGTGTTCTCACTCTCATACAGCACAGTGTTATTCACTCACACATATACAAACAGCCGCAGCACTGACAACCACAACACACACTGTAGCCATATACATTTGTCCAAATATATGGCTCCTGGTATGTACATTAATAAATGGATAAATTAAACCATGATACACTTACATTGACTGTTGCCAGTTCATTTTTTTGTTAGTTTCTGTTTTTAAAGATATAGTCATAATGGCACACAGCAGGTACACACAAATTTGATAAGTATTTCTTTGTGTATAGGTAGGCGAGTCTAAAGTAGGGTCGTAACAAAATGTTAGGTCTCCATAAATGAGGTACTCCTGACTGTGGCACACCTGCACAGATGGCAGTCATTAACTCCGGGAATTATACAGGGTCTTTGGTTATTCAGTACATTGGTGTCTTGGCACATAGGGCATTATTGGGGAGGTCATTGGGCATATTTGAGCGCAATATATCTTCCGCGAAAACTTACGGTTTTCGAGTTATAATTTTTACGAAAAATAAGGGCGACATTTTTAAAATTTGATACAAAAATAACCCTGTATAATTATTTATTTTTAACACGTTCATGGACACTTGCATTATTAAACAAGTGAATTAAATTAAAAATTTAAAAAACCCCCAACGCAATACGTAATTCACCATTTTTTGATGGCGGCCATCTTGGATTTTAAATTTTATATAATGGGCTGTATTCTACTCGTTAAGCCCTTTCATTTGATACCCATATTGAGGAGGTCGTGGAAGAAAAAAGTAATCCGCCATTTTGTAGTGGCGGCCATCTTGGACCGATTCCCATCAAACATAGCTAAGAACACTCTCGACTAACTCTACTTTCAAACAAACAAAACTAAATCAAAATCCGTTCATCCGTTTGGGAGCTACGATGCCACAGACAGACACATACACACACACACACACACACACACACACAGACAGACAGACAGACAGACACGTCAAACTTATAACACCCCGTCGTTTTTGCGTCGGGGGTTAAAAAAATACAATATGACATACCAATTTCCATACAACGTCTGTAGGCGGATTGTCATATGTAATAGATTATTATAATGTCTGTTATGGCAGCAACCTATATACCTATGGCTATATACGATAACGTCTGTAGACGGAAGACATATCAAACATTTCAGAATGTGAGCACTATGACCATTACGGCCATGGACGGTACCGTCTATAGGCGTGATAATCTCAATAATTTCTAGATAAAATAAGAGAATATTATTTTAATTAATCAAATTTAATTTAATTTACTACATAAAAATAATAGAAGTGGAGAAGTAAAAAAATTTGGCAACTTTTATGAAACCTAAAATGCAAAACGTAAATTTTCGCGGAACATATATTGCACTCAAATCATGGCCAATGACCCCTCTAATAATGCCCTATACACCAATGTACTGAATAACCAACAACCCTGTATATTATAATAATAATATTACAATAACTATGTATTAAATGCAAGAAACATGGAATTTCACAGCAGATCAAACATTTATACATTAATATATTATGACAAGTGATCATGTGAAAAGTGAAGGAATCTATGTGAAACAGAACTTCCCTGGCTCATTCATATCTGGATGTGATGTCTAGATGTGTAATAATTTACTCAGTGCCGGTTTTAACATTACCAGCGCCCTGGGCGAGATTTCTACGGCGCCCCCTAAAAAGCAATTCAAACCCATACTAAAAACGATAAAAAATCCAGAGCTCCGAGAAATTTTTTAATTTTTCAGCACGAATGATGTGCGTTAAGCTTGCTCCGAGTGGCAAAGAAACTAAATAAGTATTCTTATTTATAAAAGCGCGAGCAGCTCGCTGCGAGCGCCGCGAAATTTTGGTTTTTTTTTAACAGGAATGATGTGCGTTTAGCTTGCTTCGAGTGGCAAAGAAACTAAATGTCCTTATTTATAAAAGCGCGAGCGCCGAGAAAATTTTAAATTTTTCAGCACGAATGATGTGCGTTAAGCTTGCTTCGAGTGGCAAAAAAAGTAAATGTTTTCATTTATAAAAGCGCGAGCAGCTCGCTGCGAGCGCCGAGAAAATTTTGAATTATTCAGCACGAATGTTGTGCGTTTAGCTTGCTCCGAGCGGCAAAGAAACTAAATAAGTATTCTTATTTATAAAAGCGCGAGCAGCTCGCTGCGAGCGGCGCGAAAATTTAGATTTTTTCAACACGAATGATGTACGTTTAGCTTGCTTCGAGTGGCAAATAAACTAAATGTCCTTATTTATAAAAGCGTGAGCGCCGAGAAAATTTTGAGTTTTTCAGCACGAATGATGTGCGTTTAGCTTGCTTCGAGTGGCAAAGAATCACAATGACCTTATTTATAAAAGCGCGAGTAACTCGCTGCGAGCGCCGAGAAAATTTTCAATTTTTTAGCACGAATGATGTGCGTTAAGCTTGCTTCGAGTGGCAAAGAAAGTAAATGTTCTCATTTATAAAAGCGCGAGCAGCTCGCTGCGAGCGCCGAGAAAATTTTGAATTATTCAGCACGAATGTTGTGCGTTTAGCTTGCTCCGAGCAGCAAAGAAACTAAATAAGTATTCTTATTTATAAAAGCGCGAGCAGCTCGCTGCGAGCGCCGAGAAAATTTAGATTTTGTTCAACACGAATGCTGTGCATTTAGCTTGCTTCGAATGGCAAAGAAAGTAAATTTTCTCATTTATAAAAGCGCGAGCAGCTCGCTGCGAGCGCCGAGAAAATTTTGAATTTTTCAGCACGAATAATGTGCGTTTAGCTTGCTTCGAATGGCAAAGAAAGTAAAATTTCTCATTTATAAAAGCGCGAGCAGCTCGCTGCGAGCGCCGAGAAAATTTTGAATTTTTCAGCACGAAATATGTGCGTTTATCTTCCTTCGAGTGACAAAGAAACTAAATGTTCTTATAAAAGCGCGAGCAGCTCGCTACGAGCATCGAGAAATATTGAATTTTTTTCATTATAAAGCCTGTGGCGCCCCTTTTATCCGGCGCCCTGGGCGGTCGCCCAACCGCGCCCTACCCTAACGCCGGCACTGAATTTACTATATATTACTCATTGTGCCACAATACCATCATTATAAACAGTGATGGTATTGTGACACAATGAGTCCCGGGCACACGCAGTGGTTGTGAGTGTCAAGTGCGGCGGCGTGTGATGCTTGCTCGGTGCACCCCACGCAAGGAATGTTCACAGCCTCGTGAGAGGCCGCCCCCCCCCTCACACGCACCGTCCGCCACTGTGCTACGCTGCACTGCTCACAATCATACAACTAAGCCTACTTATTCACTAATACTTACACACAACACTTGACGCAAATGTAAATTCATCAGTATCACAAACTATAGGTATATAATACTCTATAATATTATACTTACTATATAATATATGCACAATAAGTATATATATATTTATAAGGTATAGTTGAGTATCTAAATATTAGGATATGGCAACTTAACAACAACTTATTGTCTACTGGAATATTCTATACAACTAGTAGCTGGCCGGTGCTTTCAGCATTCACCCAAATTACTTATATTACTATATAACGTTACATGTGTCAACTAATGTCATTCAGCAGAAATTAGATAATACAATGCACAATATCATTACACAAGGAGTTCTAGGTTTGTGTGGGAGACATGACTACAATGATGATATTGAATATGTCCCCGGCCCGTAGGCGGGCTCTGCTGTCGCACAACATATTATTATATACACTAATAGCTAAAAAGTAAAGTTACAACAGGACGGTTCTGTCAACATCTATCATATTAATAAGTAATGTGATATGTCAGTCACTCGCACGGTTATACCGACCAGTAATGAGATTCAATAACACGTGAAGGAGATATGATGAGAGGCAACGTGATAGTGTACCTGTAACGGGCGGGAGGGAGAGGAGGCGTGCGACGTTACGTCTGCAGCCAGTGGAACATGAGGCTGTGCACCGTGGGGTAGTCCAGCTCGGTGTTGGGCGCGCTCAGGAACTCCTTGAGGCTGAGCGAGAGCGCCGTCTCCTTGAGCTCGGCGGCGGCGGAGTGCGCCGAGTTGTCGTCGGAGCCGCAGTCCGACTCCCGCCAGTGGTCCTCGTACGCGTACTTGAGGTCGCACAGCGTGGGCGGCTCGTCGCCGTCGCTGGCCTCCTCCTCGGCGCCGAGCAGCGGCGTGCTCGGCTTGGAGCGCGTCGGGTCACCGTCCGCACTGTCGCGACTCGTGCCGCCTTCGTTCTGCCGCCGCGCGTTCTTCAGAGCCCTGTAACGGCGCGATCTCTCACGCTGCAGCCGCCGTTTTCTTTCGTCTGCACGCTCTAGCTCCTCGGGCGTTTTCTTTATAGAATTTTTTCCGAAAAAGTACCTCATGAAAGACTCGTCACAGTTCCGTTTCGACAGGTAGCTGGCCATCAATTTGTAGTAATATTGATTATCCATACCGATGATATGTTTTGAGATTGATCGGAGGCGATGGACAATAAACCATAAAAAATACTTGTTAATCTTAAAATTGCGAAATAAAAAAAATAGAACACTGAATACAAGCTGTCGTCGATGACGTGACGTCACTCGCTTGCTCGTGTCAGATAACTGTCATTTTATCAAACAATCAATGTCATTAAGTAATAAATAATAACAGTTCCTGAGGTTTTGGCGGCAAGCCTTGATCATATCATTAGCTCCACGTCTTTTGCTTAATAATCGTGTAGAATTTGATTGTTAGCGTGTAATAATGGTGGAATATTGCGTGTTAAGTGTTTTTGAATGTGCACAGATGTAGGCAGGTGATATGGTGCTGAAATATGAATTTTGGTGCCCCCTCCAAAACTCCTCCGAACTTTCAGTAAAATTCCACCCATTTTACTGGAAGACTCACGTGACTAGACGAGCTATTAAGCTCACTCTGACTCTGACCTGACTAACTAACTTATTACTTAAAAAATAACATTTAACTTGACACTGGCAAAACACGAAAGTGGAGACCATAATTTAATATCCCGTGAACCATAGACCGTGAACATTCACGAATTTTACTCGACACTGGCAAAATGCACATGTTGCCATATTATTAAAAAAAAAAAAAAAAAAAAAAAAAATAACAGTTCCGGGAGTTTTGGCGGCAAGCCTTGATCATATCATTAGCTCCGCGTCTTTTGCTTAATAATCGTGTAGAATTTGATTGTTAGCGTGTAATAATCTCGGATGAATTAGCCAACAGGATGAGCAACCACTAGGCGACCCCCGCTGCCAACACACACATACAAAGCACTCATTCCCAATCCGGCTTGTTTATTAAAACTAGTTGTGACACTTACGCGTCATTCAGCAAACGACCGCAACAGGAAGAGTCGTGAGCAGAAATTGGCCAATTGTAGCGTTTTATGGTGCAAAACGCGATGAGAAAACATTTAGTTTACAAGAGGATCATGTTACTTTCCATATTTAACCATAATTTTGTCAAAATATTAACAAAAAATACAAAAAATAAGCAAAATACAAAAAATTACTATGTGTTGCCACTAAATCATGCAAGACCTAACTTGGGGTAAATTTTACGCATGAGTAGTTATATAATATTATAAACGTCTATTTTACGTCCGTTATTGTAATACTAAAAACCAGTATTCATATTATTATAAACATTTAAACAAAAACACTCACATTCCTAATTATTAACACGTATAAATGACCAGCCTGGATATCTCAAAATCTATATAAATATATCTGATACTATATAAATATATCTGAGAGTAGGTACTAGGTTATTATAACAAATCAAAACATAAAGTGAAACCGCGGGTCGGCCAGTCCCAAACACTATCCACCCTATGTTCAAAAAGGAAAACGAGACAACCAATCTAGCGATTTTCACAAAAACGATTTCAAAACAATCGTAGCGTAGGTCCCTAATACTAAAAAACGTTCAATAATATGAAATTTTTTTCAAAAACACCGCCATTGCAAAATTCTTCAATTTAGTATTAAAAATTAAATACATTTCATTTTTCTTACAAGTTTTTCTATTAGGTACATACCTACTTGAATTTTTTGCTAATTTTCTTTAAACTTTTTTTTAATTGAATATTTTATTATAAATTAATATTTATTACGCTCAAAAAAAGGTAATTTAAAGTTATACAATGGCCACACTAGAACAGAAACCATGTTGGGACATGTCGAGACAAATAAAATATCGATATCGACTTTTTAGTAGAAATCTTATCAAAATCTAAAAATTATAGTTAATAGTGTAGGAGTAGGGACATTGTATGGTATGAAAGGTGAGCATCAGCAGTTTTGTGTGCAAGCGATAAGTATGATAGGGATCGCGCCAGTTACTGCGCACTGGCTGACGTGAAAGGACGTCATCAGTAAAGGGAAAATAAAAATCGGACATTCATTTTTGGCTTTTATTCCACAAAGGTCAGTGCCGGTAAGTCCCGGTGCCCCACTCCCTGGATCCAAAGTGAGATCACAATAATGATATAATATAATATTATATTTTCATGGGTATTTTGTAATTCGTTTAAATTACTTCTGATACATTGAAGAGAGAGATTGAGATTTATATCTATTGACTGTTTGATTTAGGTTAAAACTAAGTAATTGATGTTTAATCCGATTTTTTTCATATTTCTCACTGTAAATAAATATCCACCCACAGCTATAAAGGCCACCTGATGTTCACGTCACACCTTCCGATCCTGTGCGAGACTGTAAATCGGTAAAATACTGATTCGGAGGCATTAAAACGTGTGATTTGCCTCGGGTTCTGAGTTCCGAGTTCCTACTAGTTTTAAATAAAAAATTATCTGTATCATAAATGTAATAACTAGATAATTATGTATTATGGTTATTGGTTTTAACTTTTACTAGGTCAGTCAAATATTCACTGATTTATCCTATTAAATCTTATTTTATTAGCTAACCTATGATTGCCTGCGGCGGGACAGCCTCCGGCAGCAAAACTAAATTTCATAGATATATCTATATGCAGTTTTGAACAGGCCTATAATTATCCAAATGTAAGAATTAAATTCAAAAGTTTTACAAATAAAATTTACCTATCGTCATAATTATGTTATATTTTATGCTATCATATTGTATCCAAAGTATCGATAGTGTTTATCGATAATTTCAAGCACTATCGTCGTTTACATAAAATGTGCGTCATCTAGTGCACATGCAGGCTGTTTCTGTGTGTGTATTATATTAGTGTGCGTGTATTTATGGTAGTGTTGGATAATTTTGACGTAAGCGTTCGTAACGACATGATTGAAAATTCATTAGTGTGGAATCGTTATATTAGTGTGAGTTGCCTCTCCCCCCGCCAAGATGCCAGCATTTTTCACATAGAAATTAGTCCGCGTATCTTCTCCCTAGGCTAAGAACTCGTTGGTAATAATGGTAGAATATTGCGTGTTAAGTGTTTTTGAATGTGCACAGATGTAGGCAAGTGATATGGTGCTGAAATATGAATTTTGGTGCCCCCTCCAAAACTCCTCCGAACTTTCAGTAAAATTCCACCCATTTTACTGGAAGACTCACGTGACTAGACGAGCTATTAAGCTCACTCTGACTCTGACCTGACTAACTTATTACTTAAAAAATAACATTTAACTTGACACTGGCAAAACACGAAAGTGAAGACCATAATTTAATATCCCGTGAACATTCACGAATTTTACTCGACACTGGCAAAATGCACATGTTGCCATATTATTAAAAAAAAAAAAAAAAAATAACAGTTCCACCCGTTCGCGTATTTGCTAGTGTTTTTCACAAAAGGATTCCCCTCGTAGACAGAGAAAGCTACCGTTTACGATTCCCCTATTATAATATTAGGTATATAGTTGCAGAGAACTCACGCCGAAATAGCTACCTACCAGGGTCAATTCTCTACAGTGCGTGCGAGTAATCGCTCGTCTCACTCGCTTGTAGCCGAGCTGCGAGCTACACAATTATCGAAACTACGCACTCGCTCCTCGCCAACTTGTTTCTTAATTTTTCTAGTTCATCGTCGCCGTGCCGGTGCGGTGGCGGTAGGACTTGGGACAACTGATAACTTCCTTGGACAGGGGGCGCCACAATCGCACGTTTTAAATTTAAAATATCTCGATTTTTGACTCCTCATAATTTATTTTATTTCGTACCTAGTTATATAGGTACGTTTACTTTATAAAAATAATTTTCGACATAAAGTACCTACAGTAATTATCGATTAAATTTAACTAAAACTAAATTTAATTTAGTTCCGTATTTTTTTTAGTTTATTTAACTAAATTTAATTTAGTTTCGCTAGGTTCCGCAGGACTTCTTTCGTGAAAAGTACTCTATGTCCTATGTGAAGATCACAGATAAGAAGTGAAGATATTATTATTATGACTTGATGTATTATAATCAATGATCACTAAGATAATAATGTGTGAATATAATGTTAGGCATCGAAGAATATAGGTAGGTAGGTCGTAGGTACTTGAAAGAAGAAGTATCGACATAGGCGGATTTAGGGGGGGGGGGGGGGGGGGGCAGGGGGCCAAGGCCCCCCCAGAAGCATTGTAGAGTTACGAATTTTGCACGTATTTCATGGTCAAGATTACATTTTTTTCTCGGCGCTCGCAGCAAGCTGCTCGCGCACTTATTATTAAGGATATTTAAACTTTCTAACTGTTCAGCGAGCTAAACACACACTTTTCGTAGTAAAAATTATAATATTTTTTCCCGTCTGCACCTTGGCCCCCCCAGGACCAAATCCTGGATCCGCCCATGAGTATCGACATAATCATTAGTAGGTAGGCCTAATGGAGATGGATGACAAGAATATAATATCAACTTACGGTTCGTGTGAAGAAGGAAGGACGTTAGTTCATTAAAAAGTAAGCAAGTTGTTCAAACCAATGAACATATTATTATATAACTATTGTATAACTCCTTAAAAATAAATATTATGTAAAATCCACTTAAACGAAATTTGTTATGTCAAGTAAAATTCTTAATATTGTATAAATTAATTACCTTTCTTTAAAAACAATCAGCACTTTCTCGCTGTACCAAAATGTAGGCCAAATTATAAGCCGTGGTTATGATGAGTCGGCTCATCTTTAGCGGCCACAGTTATAACAATAGTTAGTATTAAGAATAGTGCTTAGCTGGTAAAACATATTTGTATATAAGCTAAGATTATTGTAAATAAAATCAATTGGGCAAGAAGATCTGAGTCGAGTTTTACTCCTCCCCTGAAGACCCCAGCAGCCCCGAGAAGTCTCCCAGCAACCGCTGGACGAGCAGCCAAGGAAGTCCAGCCTGAAGACCCAGCGACCACCGGACGAGCAGCCCTGAGAAGTTTCCCAGCAACCGCTGGACGAGCAGCCCCGAGAAGTTTCCCAGCAACCGCTGGACGAGCAGTCCGAGAAGTGTCCCAGCAACCGCTGGATGAGCAGCCCAAGAAGTGAAGCCCAGCCCACGCCGGACCAACTAGAAGACTTCATGTTTTCTAGCTTCCTCTCACTGCGGCCAAGACTCCTTTAGCCGTCAGTATTGATCGGTCTTGTGATCCTGCTTGACCGGCAGTGAGAAAATCTTTCCTGTGTACATTGCACGCCGTACACGCACCCCTTTCCTACCCAACCTCCGTCGGCCACCTTAGGTCTCCTGGTGGCTGATATCCCGTACTTATTTATATATTTATATATTATTCGTACTTATGGTTAGGCTAGGGCGTTAGGTACACATAGGAAATAGGTAGGGTAGGGACAGTAGGTACACATAAGGCTAGGTACACACACTTACACACACACACATATTCTAGGTCCACACACAAGGGGTCCAGACTCTCAAATATAATTAACTGCTAGGGGATAGGGATTATTCGGGAAGTAGGGAACCGACAGGAATAGGTGTTAGGCTCCCTCTTCATCGTAGCCGTACCCGACTCACTCACGCCCGCGTACGTACCACGCGTAGGGTTAAGTGCAGGAGGTCGGGGCGTTTACATTTGGTCCTTCGAAGCTTATTGGTTTCGCGACGGGATAATATACCAGACCCGTCGGGAAATCGAACCAGTAACTTTCGCGCAACTCCCTCTTGACTGACAGACAAAACCGAATTATCAACCAACCTACGCTCTACAATTTTTTCTGTTTGTTCATCACTATATTACGTCATAGACGGACAGTGAAGGACTGCGGAACGTTGTGATAAGAACGTACATAACTACAAAAAGAGGGCGCGATAGATACAACTATGGATACTATTGACATTGAAGAAATCAACAAGTTGATACGAAGCCAAGAGGCGGACTACAACGATATTAAGCGAATATTTTCCAACATCAAGAAAGATCCATCAACAAGAAAAACTGACAAATATGTGAACGAAAGGAGGACTCGACTCACAGAGATATACAACAGAATCTCTTCCAATCACGAAGTACTTCGACAACAACAAATACTAGTTGATCATAAATACATTACTACTAACTACTACGAATCCATCAAGACTCACTACAAGCAAGCTATAGAATACCTAGCGAGCTGCGAAAAACGAGTGCAATTATTAGGCAAACTTTACGAATTACAAGATAGCGAAGAAGATGTACATGAAGATACAAACTCACCAAAGATTTTTATTCAATTCTATCGCATTGCTCAACTGCAAAAGAAACTTAGCACTGTAGCACAGGCGTTAATAGAAGATAAACCAACATGGTATTGGGAAACTCTGGCGAAAACAATAGAAAACCAATGGCGAGAGATAGAAGAGGCTCACTTACTAATCTTAATGGAAGATAACATCCTAGACCATAGCTACTTTCGGAACAACCGTTTCGAGGCAGCGCAATCAGAATATGAAATTATCATTGACCGTATCACAAACAAGGTAGGCAACACCAACAAGCCGAGTAATAGTCAGCATAACAGTAAATTACCAAGGATAGTAATACCAACATTCAGCGGCGACTTTGAATCATGGGACTCTTTCTATGACCTATTCCTGAAGATTATACACGAAGATACGTCAATATCAGCAACAGAGAAAATGCAATACTTAAAAACTCACGTCAGAGGCGAGGCCCTTATGCTCATCAAGCATTTACCAGTTTGTGATGCAAACTATGACGCAGCTTGGACATTACTGAAAAGAAGATACAGAAACGAAAGAATAATAATCGCAAAACACATAGACAACATCTTGAATATCTCGAAAATAGGTAATGGCACTGCAGTTAATCTGAGAAATCTACATGATACTATCAACCAGAACCTAGAAGCACTAAAACGTCAGAATATAGACACAACCACATGGGACCCCATCCTAGGTAGAATACTTAGCAGAACTTGGGATCCAACGACCAATGAAAAGTATGAACAACAACTAACCGAACCAAACAAACCACAAAGATTTGAAGAAATGATGGAATTCCTAGAAAAACGATTCCAATGCCTAGAAACTACAAACAATGAAGTAAAAAGCAACTACAAGTTTAAATATGACCTATATAAGGGGTCAGATGACTACAAAAAATGCTGGTATTGTCCAAGTAAAGAACATACCATCTACCAATGCACCAATTTTAAACAACTATCAGTTGATGGCCGTTATAAGGCAGTAAAAGACAAAGGTATTTGTAGAAACTGCCTGACACACGCCCGTGACGTAACATGTCATAGTACGAGTACATGTCAACATTGCGGAAAAATAGGTCATCATTCCTATCTACACCAAGACTATGGATACAAAAAACAACCAAGATATTATACAAGCAACGATAAACCTAGCGGAGAAAAAAGTACAACTCCAATGAGAACAAAAAATATGCACACACATATAACAACGACACTACCAAAAACTACCCTACTAGCAACGGCACTGGTAAATGTACAGGCAACTGATGGTACAACACATATACTAAGAGTACTATGTGATCAAGGTTCGGAAGCGTCCTTTTGCACAGAAGCCGTAGCACAACTACTAGCTTACCCGAGGAGCAAAGCTCACATTGAAATAACGGGAATAGCAGATGATAAACCAAAGACAGCAAGTGAAATTATCGAAGTGAAATTGCGACCAAGATTTTCGAGTGAATATAAGCTCGTAACAAAACTAATAATACTACGAAAACTAACTAGTGCAATACCAAATACAAATATACAACAATTAGAAGAAAGGCAATTAGAAAACAAAGTGATTGCCGATCCGACCTACTACAAGAGAGGCCCAATAGACATAATATTGGGAGCTCACGACTATAGCCAATTACTACTACAAGGGTTATACAAAATTAATGACGACATTATAGCTCAAAACACTCAATTTGGGTGGATATTATCGGGAATCGTCAATAATTACCCAAGCAAAATTATGAAAGTAACTACACTGACATCAAGAACAAACGAAATTGAACAATTAACTAAGTTCTGGGAATTAGAAGAAATCCAAGGAGATTACCAATTATCAAACGATGATCAGCAGTGTGAAGAATTTTATAACACGACAACCACTAAAAAGCCAGATGGATCCTACATAGTGAGGTTACCATTAAAAAACCCAGACAAAAATTACGGAAACTCACGAAAACAGGCCGCTGCAAGATTACCTCAGCTAGAAAGAAGATTTTTAAAAGACAAACCATTACAAGCAAATAACCAAGAATCTTTAAACGAGTACCTAGAAATGGGCCACATGAGAAAGGTACCCAAAGCAAACAATAATCAAGGCAAATACATTCCACATCAACCTGACATCAAAGAAGATTCACTAACAACAAAATTAAGAGTAGGGGAAACTGGGTAACAATGGATAATGGGGAACAGTGAATAAATTCCAATAAGTATCTGTGCTTTAGTTATTCACTCACACCGACTGAACAGAAGTGAGCCGTGGGTGATACCAATCGTTCAATCCAGTCCACACTGAGCTGTGGTTGGAGAGAGACCTGCTGCTGAGGATTGGGGAACAATGATTAACAAAAGTAAATTTTCACTACTTTTTGAAAAGTGTTTCACGTAGTTCTGGATTCAATTTTTATTATTCTGATAGATAATTTGGGATCATTAATGTTTTTATTTTGTATTTTCTGTTTTACAACTTTGATACTCGTGATAGAATATTATTTTTTTTAATTAGTTTGGTCAAACGGTCGTTCGGTAACAATGACTAATCGGCCGCTGGGTAACAATGAATAGGTTATTCATTGTTCCCCATACCAAACAAGCATGGGGTACAATGAAAATTACCTCGTTCTTATTTACTTTTGAATCTTATCTTTATTATTTAGGTACATAAAATGGCACGTAACTACATTCGTAAGACATCCGAAGCTGCGAAACGCTCTATCTCTGATTAAATTTTATAAAATGTGGCCAAATAGATGAATTTGAAATGGATTAATTGAAATTTGAAAAAATTTAAAATAGACTTGCAAATGTGCTCTATTGTAGCCTATTTGAATAAATAAAGTTTGAGTCAGCCTCGGGATGCCAGGCAACGGCATATATTGACACAATGTCGATAATATGTTCAACATCTTCAATTTTCAACCCAATCAGTTCCGCGGTTTGGGCTTTGATTTAATAGATCAGTCAATCAATACTCTGTCAGCCATTCCTTCCATATATTTATTAGACATAGGTCGTATACAAGTGAAATTAAAACAAAACTTTTTAAAAGCAAGCTTTTATAATTCTAGCAGCATGACGAGTACTTTCGTCAAGAAATTGTCGTTCGAATCCAATGGGCCCAAACACCCTCCAGCTCCATCATCAGATCAGCTTATGTCATAATAATATTGCATTATCATCCGATTTGCACGCAAAATTTCAGCTCAATCGAAAACCGAGAAGTGGGTATAATTTAACTTGCAAGATTTGATTACAGGCAGACAGACAACAGACAGGTGAAATTATATAAAAACTTGTAAAAACGTGATTTTAATACTTTTAATTACGATTTAAATTACAATTGAGAAGAGATTGTTTTACAAATATATTTTTGATGAATAAATGCAGTTTTTCTGTTACAGCCTTAAGAGTTATATACAATTTGATCTTCAATTATTCAAAGAAAGTTGTTTTCGAAGACAAACTCAAGTTTTTTTCACTTTTTGTGCCTCATATTTCCGTTAAAATTCATTGTACCCCATTGGTTCATTGTTACCCGAGCAGTTATTCATAGTGACCCAGTACTGGGGAACTATGAATAATTTCCCATTTTTTGTTAAATGCCTCACTGAGTCGTAATTATTGAAGTTAGCGTCCAAATTATGTGTTCCCCTTGTGCTTCGATAATGTACCTATAGTATTTGTGTAAAAATAATTTCCTAGATATAAAGAGTATAGTAATTTTTAGCGTTAGAAAAAACGTTATTCATTGTTACCCAGCTTCCCCTAGTGTTTGACGCGTCAAGTAAATCACGGGGACATATTAGCCTAAATGAAAATATGCTAGCGGGGCCAAGATTGCAGTCAGATCTAAATTCAATACTGCTGCGTTGGAGAAAATATGAAATTGTGATCATGGCAGATATCGAAAAAATGTACCGATTTATAAAAGGTAGTGAGGGCGACTTGCCCTACCAGCGTATATTATGGAGAGAAACTCCAAACCAACAAATCGATGAATACGAACTGACTACTGTCACATACGGTACTGCATCTGCGCCATACCTAGCAATCAAAACGTTACAAGGATTGGCTATAGATGAACAAAAGAATTTTCCCAGGGGAAGCAAAGTGACGTTACAAGATTTCTACGTGGATGATGTGTTATCAGGGGGGAACACAGTGGAACATACAAAAAAATTACAAAACGAAGTTATACAACTGCTAAAAAAAGGGGGTTTTAACCTGAGAAAATGGTCATCGAATCACGTAGAATTGTTAAACAACATACCAAAGGAAAATAAAGAAGATAACATGCTGAAAATACCACTTGATGAGACAAGGAAATCATTAGGAGTGTTATGGTCACCAAAAGATGACAATTTCAGATTTCAGATAACAATAAATAAGAAAGTAAATCCAACAAAAAGATTCATCTTATCGGAGATTGCAAAACTATTTGAGCCACTAGGGTGGCTCGCACCTATAATAATACCGATGAAATTAATTATACAAGTATTATGGGCAAAAGTCACAGAGATACATGCAGGCACCGACGAGCTCACCAGAGTGGTGACCTTACAGAAGTCCTCGGGTGCAACTCAAAAACGCGCAATACATAAGCTCATACCACTACCAATAAATACAGAACCCAGCACTGCCGAACCAAGTAGTACAAGGACAGTAGTGCAATCAAATGTAATCAAAATAAGTACTAAACGACGAAACAGAAATCAAAAATATCAAACACACTGGAAATGGCTCATGCTTCTGTTAATGTGTCTACAATTAATAGCTACAACAACATCGACCTTTACACTAAAAACCATAAAGCCTGGATTCTACGTGGAACAAATCGGAACGGCAAGCATTGATAGAGGAGTGTTCAGAATAGAAACCAATTTCGAAAAAGAACTTCTGGAACAAAACCTAGTCCAAATAAAAAAGGCTGTGTTACGATTCAACGAACTATGTACTAAAGCAGCGATATCAATAGGAAATACGACACACTGTGAACAATTTTTACACTATCTCAAAGAATCAGAATCAAAGTTTGAACGAACAAAAGAGTACCTAATAGAAGCGAACCAAGAAAGAAAGAAGAGAGGTGTATTGGGGCAGTTATTAACATCTGTTTTCGGAGTAAACGACGAAGTTTACAGGGACATAGACTCACTAAACAAAAATCAACAACAACTCATTGAAGCTGCCAACCATCAAACCAAGTTCATGATAACAACGGTATCCCAAATAAATGAGACAGAAAGTAGAATAACAAAGAAACTACAACAGTTCCAAACAAAAATAGACCAAGTTATACAATTCATGTATGAAACCGATTACTGGTACAAAGGTGTAAATAAAAACAGTGTAAATATTCAAATAATCGAAACATACGAATTAGCAAACAACTACATAACCGAGATGACAGGTCACTACACAGGACTATTAGAAGTGTTCTTATCAAAATCGAATGTATACAGCATCCTGACACCAAAAAACGTCAGCAATCTAATATCCACGGCTAATCAAAAACTGCCAAGTAACATTAAAATTGTACAACATCAACTCCTACAAACAAAAATGGGAAGAAATGAAACTCATATACTAGTGTACGCCTATTTCCCTATACAAGATACAACGAAATACACCATGATATATGTCACCGCAGTCCCTGAAAAAACGCAGGAACAACTATTCCAAACCATAGAAGTTCAAAAAGCATACATAGGCCTAGATTACAACAACGAACAGTATTTCGACCTTGACCATACCGAATTCTCTAATTGTATACAAAATGTGAACAATTATATCTGCTTTCCTAGTGCCGTGAAGAACATGCAATCTAATGAAAATTGCATTGTTAACCAGCTCTTCAAAAACCAAACACACACGAAGTGTCACCTAAAAACATTCGACATAAGTAACAACATACTGTGGAAACAACTGTACATGCAAAACACGTGGCTATTTATAGCCAAAGACCATCATAGTACGACGTCAATTATCTGTGATGGACAGAGAGAGGAAGTTGAACTGCAGAACGTTGGTGTAATACGGATTGCCGACAATTGTATTATAAAGACAACTACTCATATTCTAGCCGCTCAAAGAACAATAAAAATCGAGAACGTGGCATCATTTGCTAAACAAGTAGATTTTTCTTCAAATACCTATATCAGAAATAGTTCTGTAATATTTAACATTACAAAAAACGAAGTTATAGAGAATACTCAAGACATACTTCAAAATGTAATTCAATCCGAGAACACACTGCAAACGCAATTACATAACACAGTCTGGACCCAAATAACAAATCACATATACACAACAACTATACTAACAGGACTAGTCTCTATTACCATAATTTTACTAATAATATACTTTTTCCCACAGATCAAAGGGTGCATGAAACCAGCGGTACAGAACCAGCGCAGCACCACCAACAGAGCCGCAGCTACCGAGCCTGCAGTCGAATCCTACAGTTCCACTGGCGCTACTCATCCTGAACCAGTGTACAGCCAAATACCACCCAAGAAACCAGCTAGAAAACGAACCACCGACACCATACAACTATACCAACTAGGATCCTGTTCTGGAGAGACGCCAGAATGTTCAAACCAATGAACATATTATTATATAACTATTGTATAACTCCTTAAAAATAAATATTATGTAAAATCCACTTAAACGAAATTTGTTATGTCAAGTAAAATTCTTAATATTGTATAAATTAATTACCTTTCTTTAAAAACAATCAGCACTTTCTCGCTGTACCAAAATGTAGGCCAAATTATAAGCCGTGGTTATGATGAGTCGGCTCATCTTTAGCGGCCACAGTTATAACAATAGTTAGTATTAAGAATAGTGCTTAGCTGGTAAAACATATTTGTATATAAGCTAAGATTATTGTAAATAAAATCAATTGGGCAAGAAGATCTGAGTCGAGTTTTACTCCTCCCCTGAAGACCCCAGCAGCCCCGAGAAGTCTCCCAGCAACCGCTGGACGAGCAGCCAAGGAAGTCCAGCCTGAAGACCCAGCGACCACCGGACGAGCAGCCCTGAGAAGTTTCCCAGCAACCGCTGGACGAGCAGCCCCGAGAAGTTTCCCAGCAACCGCTGGACGAGCAGTCCGAGAAGTGTCCCAGCAACCGCTGGATGAGCAGCCCAAGAAGTGAAGCCCAGCCCACGCCGGACCAACTAGAAGACTTCATGTTTTCTAGCTTCCTCTCACTGCGGCCAAGACTCCTTTAGCCGTCAGTATTGATCGGTCTTGTGATCCTGCTTGACCGGCAGTGAGAAAATCTTTCCTGTGTACATTGCACGCCGTACACGCACCCCTTTCCTACCCAACCTCCGTCGGCCACCTTAGGTCTCCTGGTGGCTGATATCCCGTACTTATTTATATATTTATATATTATTCGTACTTATGGTTAGGCTAGGGCGTTAGGTACACATAGGAAATAGGTAGGGTAGGGACAGTAGGTACACATAAGGCTAGGTACACACACTTACACACACACACATATTCTAGGTCCACACACAAGGGGTCCAGACTCTCGAATATAGTTAATCTGCTAGGGGATAGGGATTAGTAGGGAATAGGGAACTGTTAGGGAACAGGGAACTATTCGG
This sequence comes from Hemithea aestivaria, assembly GCA_947507615.1. Lineage (NCBI taxonomy): Eukaryota > Metazoa > Arthropoda > Insecta > Lepidoptera > Geometridae > Hemithea > Hemithea aestivaria. The sequence continues at coordinate 158,079 of OX382330.1, forward strand.
GAAGTAGGGAACCGACAGGAATAGGTGTTAGGCTCCCTCTTCATCGTAGCCGTACCCGACTCACTCACGCCCGCGTACGTACCACGCGTAGGGTTAAGTGCAGGAAGTCGGGGCGTTTACACAAGTACTTATGTGATTGAGCTCTTATAAGTTTTTAGTATATTTAATGAAACAAAAATAACAAGTCACACTTTTTTAATCTTATTACGTACCAATGTAGTAGGTATGTAAATATACAATAAATTAATATATCCTTATACAAAATCACTGTACAAAATACATATAAATCTTTACATGAATTCACGTACAATTATTTCTCGAGTAGCTACTTACAAACTAAGTAGACACCCTGGCTCTGACCTGTAAGGAACTTCGAATTTTCTTGGCGCTAGAAATAAGCCGATCGCACACATACTTTATAGACAGGGTTTTTTTTTCCCGGCGCTCGCAGGACTTATTAATATGAATATTAAATTTTTCATGACATTTAATCTTAAAATGTTCCCGATTAGTTTTTGTGGTAAGAATTACAAAAAAAATCGTAGATCATTTAGCGATCTGAGCGCTACGGCATTATTAGATAATAATATTAGTGTAGATAAAATTAAAAGTTATTCGAGAAGATCTATTTCAGATTTGAACAACATGTAAAATCAAATATTCTCACTGATAAGTGAGCGAGCGGCTAGCCGGCTAGCTGCGGGCGCCGAGAAGAATAAATAATCCTGACTGTAAAATATGTGCGATCGGCTTATTTTGAACGCCGAGAAAATTAACTAAGAACAATAGTTCTGCTAAACCCGCCCTCGAGTGGTATCGCAGCTGAGTGAGCGGGCAGGTGCCGTGAGGCAGGGCCGGCGGGGTCAGAACACGGCGATGTCGGAGCGGGGCACGGCGGCGAGGCCGTCGTCCCAGGTGAGCATCGCGTTGAAGGTGAGGTAGAGCGCGACGGCCGACAGCGCGTGCCACAGGTCGTGCGAGTCGTAGAAGCGCAGCACGCGGCACTCGTGGTTGCGGTGCCGCGACTGCGCCGGCGTGCCCGCCCAGTCCGTGGAGCCCGACAGGAAGTAGTAGAGCGCCGCCCCCCACGCGCCCGCCGCGCCGCCCAGGTACAGCCACGCGTACCAGCGCACGCGCTCGCCGTGCACCAGCTTCATGCACATGTAGAACGCCATGTACACCAGCACGTTGCACAGCAGCACGCTCAGCAGGTGCGACGCCATGTCCCCCGGCTGCCGCGCCAGCCTGCGCACGCACGCTCGCCTCACTGTCCGCACGCGCACGCACGCACGCACGCACGCACGGACGCTATATACGCACCCGTAGATGGCGAAGGCCCAGTTGACGCCGTTGGCGAGCACGAGCGCGACGAGGCGGTGCGTGTAGAGCGGCCGCGCCGTGCTCAGCGTCTGCACCAGGCTCGCCTTCTCTGCAGGCGCGGTGACACGGCTCAGTGGTCAGCGGGTGGACTCGACCGAGACGAGCGGGTGAGTCACTCGCTCCACACCGGAGCGACCGGGGCCCGGGGAACGGTCCTGTCGCTCGACGTCACGATCGACCGCACGTGAAGGTCGATCTCGACATTACATTCATTTTAAAAAAAAACTTTTTTGCACGGGTCCCTGCCGGTCCGTACCTATTTCAAAATTCGTTTTCAAAATCGCGTCCGACGTCGCACGCGGCTTCGGACAATCGCGAAAGACAATAAACAAAGTTTGCAAAATAACCGTCGGTACCGGTCGTCACGATCATCAACAAAGTTAAAAATACAGACCGATCGAATTCCTCTCCTCTTCGAGATCGTCGAAACACTAGTGAGTCGAGCGGGAGCTCGGAACGGACGCGGGTGCTCACCGAGTCGGAACTGTCCCAGGTAGTAGATCTGCAGCGACAGCAGCAGGAACGTGAACACGTGCACCACCGTGAACACCGCCCAGAACAGCGGCCCGCCGCCCAGCACGCCCCACACCACTGCAACACGAGCGCACCTACTGTGTACCCACACACACACACACGCACACTCGGCCGCACTCCGCACCCACCCAGCGCCATCAGCACGGCGAGCACGGCGAAGGTGGCGTGCGCGCGCGCGTTGATGTCCGCGTGCCGCGACTGGTAGATCTTCACCATGCTCAGCACCGCCAGCACGTACATGAACGCCGTGTCTGCACACACACACACACACACGCACGCACGCGGTCAGCCGGGCCCGCCCCGCCCCGCCCCGGGCCGCGCGCGCGCCTCACCGAACTGGAAGTTGAGCCGGTTGGGGCACACGTGGTAGCTGGCCGAGAGCAGCGCCACCGCCATCATGCCCGCGCCCAGCGCCGACAGCAGCCCGTCGTGGTGCGGGATGCCGTAGGCGGGGTGGCGCGGGCTGGCCCGGCGCCGCGCGCGTCGCCGCCGCAGCTGCAGCAGCAGCAGCGCGCCCAGCACCAGGTAGCCCAGGTTGGACAGCACGTGGTTGAAGTCGGCGAGCGCGCCCAGCGGGTGCGCGCACAGGAAGTTGTAGAAGCAGAGGTCGAGCGTGCCGGACGCGTTGAACATGAGCTGGAAGGCGGCCACGAACTGCACCACCGGCAGCGCGTAGAACACGGCCACGGTCCCCAGCGCGTACAGGTAGCGGTCCGAGCGCGCCCGCAGCACGCGCGCGCGCCGCCGCGCCAGCGCCTGCACCGTCAGCACCGCCGGCAGACCGAACGGCCGCGCGCCCGCCGCGCCGCCCGAGCCCGCCCCGTCCTCCGCCGGCTCAGTGCGCGCGATCGCCGGAGGGAAGGGCGGATCGACCCCGGGGACGGAGGGCGCCGCCGTCTCGGGCGGGGAGGGCGCCGCGGTGGTCCCGGTGCCGGCGGTGGCGCCGTCCTCCTCGGAGTCCGTGTCGCTGATGTCGCTGCCGTCGAACGTCGCGTCTGAAACGGTAGATCGTCCGCGCGACGCGTCCCTCAGGGGTCATTTCGAACATCGTGAAACGTGAACTTTATAAAAATATTTTTAATAGGTGATGAATGAACGTATAGGTCGCAAATGTGGTTAATGTGCACGGTGTAGGATTACCCGAGGCGCGCCTCCTGCCGGCGCCGCTCTCCGCCGCCGTGACGTCACCCGGCGCCGCCTCCCGCTCCGGCTCTGCACACACGACACACGCGTCACTGTCGCCCGTCACACACACACACGCACGCACACACACACACACGCACTATAGGTACCGGCGAGCACCGCCTTCGGCGCGACGAGTCTGTTCCAGGCGGGCCAGCGCTCGGCGAGCACGAGCGCGCCGAACGCCACGTAGAACGAGAGGAACACGATCAGCGTCACGCTCGCGCCCACCCAGTACTGCTGCCGGGTCAGCGTCGGCTGAAACGTCACGTGTCGCGTGAGGGAGCGCGGGGGAGGGCCGCGGGCCGCGTCACTCGCCCCGCGTACCTTGAGGAGCAGCGCGAGGCGCTTGATGCGCGGCGGCGCGGGCGCCGGCTGCTCCTCGGCCGCGGCGCGCGCCACCGCGTCCTCCCACAGCCAGTCGGCGCGCTCGCCCTCCGCCTCGCCGGTGCACGCCGAGTCCGAGTCGCCGATGGCCCCGATCACGTAGAACCCGTCGCCGAACCGCTCCCTCTGCAACACGGGGACGTTACGCGCGTGCGTCTCCCTCCGCGCCGGGAGAGAGGGAGGGGGAGCTCACCGAGAGGTGCGCGCCGCCGGAGCGCTGCATCGTCATCCGGACGGTGGAGCCCTCGATGTCGTCCGGGCTCTCCGTGATGGGACACTGCAAGCGGTGAGCGTGAGCGTGAGTGAGGCGAGGCCGGGTGCCGGGTGGGGCGGGCGGGGGTGGCGGGGGGGCGACACTCACGGAGCGGTCCTGCACGGCGACGGTGGCGCACACGTCGTCCTCTGACTCCAGCACGAGCCGCACCGCCTGCTCCTCCGCCGAGAACTGGTAGTAGTACACGCGCGGCGACGCCTGCACACACACACACACGCGCACACGTCACGACACTCGTTCCGTTTTATTCTTCGATAACCCGTCCGTTCCTAACGCCGAACGTGACGCGAGGGACGTCGCGCTGCTCGCTTTCAGTTTTTCTTTTGAAAGTGAAAGCGAGCGGCGCGCGTGAAGTCAGATGACAGAGGAGAGAGGAGCGGAGTCGTGCCTGCGTGAGGGAGGTGTGCGCGGGCGTGTCGCGGGCGAGGCGCCAGTCGCGCACGACGTCGACGCGCAGCGTGACGGTGAGGGCGGCCGCGCACGAGGACGCCACGTGCAGCGTGAACTCGCCGCGCCGCGCCGCCTCGCCCTCCTCCGCTGCAACACACATTGATGACATAGGACGGGGCGCGCGGGAGGCGGGTGGCGGCGAGGGCGCGCTCTCACCGCAGTCGTCAGGCTCGGCGGCGGGGGCGGTGGCGGTGTCGGGGCACAGCATGCGCTCGAGCTCGTGCAGCAGCGCCTCCCCGGAGCGGTAGGGCAGCTGCCACGTGCTGGCGCCTGCGACAGAGCCCCAGTGAGCGGGTACACGGCGGGCGGGTGACGGGTGCACACAGCCGGTAGATACGAACCGGTGCGCTGGCGGGCGGTGAGCAGCAGCGGGTGCGCCGTGTCGCCGCCCTGGCTGCGCACCCACACGCGGCTCGGGTGCTGGCTCTGCTCCTCCGTCTGCACACATCATCGTACCACCACTCACCACCACTCTACACTGTGACTGCCTACGTCAGTTTATTAATGAGATCAGATAACTTTTGACAGTACGAGAGGGATATGGTCTCGTTTTAGTAACATATAACATAATATAGTAACCAGCTTTGATGCACATTGTTTGAGGAATACCGGTTACGTATATCTACCTACGGTCGTTTCAACTACGGTCGAATGGCCTACTGTTTAAAATGCCTATTGGACGTTTCGCCTACGTTCATAATAACTATTGGTCGAAATCACTACTGGACGACTCGCCTACGGCTAGTATTCTTTTATCTGTGCCTACGGTTAACTCGCCTACGATCGATTCAGCTATGGTTGATTAAACTAACGGACGATTTGACTATTTTTGGCTGAAGTAACGTCCGTTACTTCAGCCAAATTGGTGCCAATTGGTGGATTCACGTTTTTTTTTTAAATCATGTTACCGGCTATTAGTCAGGTATGGTAGCTAAAAACTACCTACTTGTTTTTAGTACAGAGTTCAGGGCAAACTGAAATCAGTTGGTTAGGTTAGGTTTGAATAGTGACCACAACGCGCGAAGCGAGCGTGCGGTGGCAGCGGACGGCGAAGTGCCAGATACGAGTTGAGCAGACAGCTTATTATGCCCTGATGCCATGATGAAGATGATGAAAGAAGATGCCATAGATAATACATATATAAGATGCCAAGATGCCATGTCATGACACAGTCTCTCTGAACATCTACAGATATAAATCATTCAGTAATAATAATAAAAAAAACTCGAATCTAACCTAACCTAACTGATTTCGGTTTGCCCTGAATACTGTACTAAAACACGCGGAGCATAGTATTTATAAACCATAGGTGAGTCGTCCATAGTTGAATTAACCAATGTCTCAAATGAACATTAGCTGAATCGTTCGTTAGTTCACAGTTCACCTGACTGACCATAGTTTAATCAACCGTAGGCGAGTTGAACTGTAGGCGAGTCGTCCAATCCATACATATAATAAGAATGGAAATTTCTCCCCATTCATTGTGATCCTTTACTAAGGTGAACTGTGAAAATACGCATATGAACAAAACGACGCGAAAAAGTCTCTTGCGCGATCTAGATCGTAAAACATTTTGTCAATTTTTCCTAGGGAAACGTAAAATAAAATAATAAAATAAATAATAATCATTTATATCGGACACATCGCCCCTAATTTACATCAAAATTTTGAAGTAAAAGTAATAGAATATAAAGTAAATTCAATTCAAAAAAATCAAAAAGCAAAAAGTGCGACAAACTAAAAATACGCCATCTATCGATGTGCCTGTAAACGAAAGTAGACCTTTAGTTTAATTTGGGCTAAATTTGTAAATAGTTTGTGTCACTGGTGAGGTGAAACAACACCACCGATTTGAATAAAATTTTCACTAATACGTTGCAGTTTTCTCTACTTGAACCTTAGTGTTGGTTTTAGTCAAATCGGTTTTTAAATAAAAGAGTTATATCAATCTAAAGATTTACTTATCTTATTATATAAAATCGTTCGTACACTTTCGTGCTATCAACGCACAGCCCAAACGGCTGGACGGATCGAGCTGAAATTTGGACAGCGTATTTTTTGGAAAACTTCATCGTGCAATAAGAAGCGATTTTGCGAAATTCCCCCGGGAACGGGAATTATTCCCGAAAAACGTTTGTATGCAAATCCGTAACCGCTGAACCGATTGAGCTGAAATTTCGTGAAATGATTGTTGGGATTGTGATTAGAAACTTTGAATACTTTTTATGTCAGAAATTTACTTTTAAGGGGGGTAAAGGGGGGGTCGAAGTTTGTATGGGAAATTTAGAACCGCTGATCCTATTGAGCTAAAATTTGGCACAAAGGTAGTTTGAGTTGTAAAAAATGATATGGGATACTTTTTATTCCAGAAATCAACCTCTAAGGCGGGATAAAGGAGGTCAAAGTTTGAATGAAAAATCAGTAACTAATGACCCCATTAAGCTAAAATTTGGTTTAGATATAGCTTGAGCCTCTAAAAAGGATATGGGACAGTTTTTAACCCTGAAATTGGCCTTAGAGTGGAAGTCAAATTTTGTATAGGAAATCAGTAACCGCTAGCCCTATTTGATATGGATGTATGTAGTTAGACTCCAAAAAGGACATTTATTTATTGATTTTGAATAGTTTTTAACGCTCAAAAACATATTTTATAAAGAACACATACAAAATACAAACTCTTTTCCGATGTGCCACTATTTTACCCATTATGAAACTAGATGGCGCTGTTCGTCGTTAAAACTCGCAAGCGATTTGTTGGACATGAGTACCTTTTTAAACGACTTATGAAACCAAACCTTTCTGCTATTATGTAGTATTATTTATTAGTATTATGTTTAGTTGTGCATGCTGTGGCATCCTATAATTGTAGGATCACACAGACTAAAGACATAATAGCCTTAAGACTTTTAATTGTAATGTGTTTCCTGCGTTGGATGTCCTTAAATAAATAAATTATGCCAAAGGGCGGTCAACAATCCATGTCGTTATTCCTGAATCCTAGAGTTTTACAGACTGCGAGTCAAAAATTTAACACTTAATAATTACTATAAAATTAATGTAACTTTAAAATACCTGATATTAATTATTTTATTACATACCATATACCATATTTGTTGAATAATTTTATAAATAACTAGCTGACCCGGCAAACGTTGTTTTGCCATATAAATAATTAATAGGAATGATTAAAAGTTAATATGAGAGTTACACTGAGATAGCAAAATAATAATTGTTTTATTATAAATATATAATTTTATTATAAATCCGATTCTCACAGATACCGGATAAGCACAAAAAATTTCATCAAAATCGGTCAAGCCGTTTCGGAGGAGTATGGCAACGAAAACTGTGACACGAGAATTTTATATATTAGATATATTATATATATTCACTTTAAAGTTCCATCACATAATCAGAAAAATCATTGTCCTTAATTTTATGTTGAGTTTGTCTAATTGAATTATTATTATTTTATTAACTTTATGTGAGTAAATTCGTTTGCATGCCTTATTTAATAAAAGTCTTCGGAAGTTCTAAAGTTATTTTTTTTGTTGAGGTGGTTTTTAGGGTTCCGTAGCCAAATGGCAAAAACGGAACCCTTATGGATTCGTCATGTCTGTCCGTCCGTCCATCCGTCCATGTGTCACAGCCACTTTTTTCCGAAACTATTAGAACTATACGATTGAAACTTGGTAAGTAGATGTATTCGGTGAACCGCATTAAGTTTTTCACACAAAAATAGAAAAAAAAATATTTTTTGGGCTCCCCATAGAACTAAAACTCATTTTATTCATCAAACCCATACGTTTTAGGTATCTACGGATTACGGATAGGTCTTCAATTATTGAGGTTTCTAATATCATTTTTTATTATTTTAAACGGTTTTATTTAGCTCACTCCGTTTGTTTTATTATTTTTTATTCTTGGGTCAAATTTAGTAAAAAAAAATCGCGAATTTGAAATTTCGCCCTCTTCCTGTCAACCGATTCAAATGAAATTTGGTGTACGCCTTTGGTTCTGGTGACAATATAATTACGTATATTTAAAATTATTTTAAATCCAAGATGGCCGCCGCTACAAAAAAGCGGATTACATTTTTTTTTCCAATCAATATGGGTATCAAATGAAAGGACTTGATAACTAGAATACAGTGCATCAGTGCACTATCCATACATATAATAAGAATGGAAATTTCTCCCCATTCATTGTGATCCTTTACTAAGGTGAACTGTGAAAATACGCATATGAACAAAACGACGCGAAAAAGTCGCTTGCGCGATCTAATTCGTAAAACATTTTGTCAATTTTTCCTAGGGAAACGTAAAATAAAATAATAAAATAAATAATAATCATTTATATCAGACACATCGCCCCTAATTTACATCAAAAAATCGAAATAAAAGTAATAGAATATAAAGTAAATTCAATTCAAAAAAAAATAGTGCCAAAAACGCTACAGACGCCATCTATCGGTGTGGCTGTAAACTTGTGGTTGACCTTTAGTTTAATTTGGGCTAAATTTGTAAATAGTTTGTGTCACTGGTGTGGTTAAACAACACCACCGATTTGAATAAAATTTTCACTAATACGTTGCAGTTTTCTCTACTTGAACCTTAGTCTTGGTTTTAGTCAAATCGGTTCATAAATAAAAGAGTTATATCAATCTAAAGATTCGCATATAAAATGCTAATAAACAAGAAAGGTAGTCATAGGAACCGCGTAATCAAAAGACAAAACCTCATCGAGTTTGGGCTCATTTGATTCGTCTTGACGAGTACTTTGATACTATATCGTCGGCTTAATAATCAAAGTTCGTAACTCCACAAAAATGTGAAAATAGACTGTTGATGCCATCTAGTGGGAAATGTTGTAAGCTATCGAATGGAATAAGTCTTATTTCCCAACAAAAAACAAAAATTGTTCTATGGACTAATAATAAAACTACCTATGTCCACGCTGCCATTTTTCGCCGCGCAAAGTGCGTATCTCCTTAGACAGTGCGGCTTTGGCAACGGTAGGAGGAGGACGCGCGCACTTTTTGCCAAGACAGTAAGTGAATCCTTTATTATTGTATTATTACTAATGTAGTTAATTGTATTGATGATTAAAAACGTTATTTACGTTTGCTTAAACTAGAAATATCCACGAAAATTTGATTAATAAGACTCAAAAGATTTTAGTGGAGTTAGGACGTTTTATTTTGTCTTCATTAGCTATGTTACGCTCAACGTCTATGGAGTTACGGGGTTTTATTTTGCATTATGTGTGTAACCAGGCATTTAATTTTTAATGGTGTTTTTGATTTTTATTTCAGACTACTTCCTTTAAGTGTTCGACATGTTTAAAAATCCTCGTGCATTAAGAATTCTTCAAAATGTTGATTATAGCGAAACAGGAGAGTTTACGCAGAATCATCTAGAAATCAAGCCTGGCTCTTACATAATACAGGAAGATTCTTCACTAGTACTTGAGAACGATGAAAATACAAGTAATAGTATTAGTGGTACTCCGGCGAATATTATTATATCCAACGATGGATCTCTCCGAAAATTATCTACAAGTAGCGTTTCGATTTTGGCGGACTCTGTACAAATAACTCCAACAAGCGAAATAGCCGACTTTAGCTTGCGACCAGATATTATTTACGATCCACAAGAGGCATTAATAAACGAGTCAATTTTCCACACAACTGAGGACGAAATTAAAATCATCATTGAACAGCCAGATAACATCAGACCATCATCTGCTGTATCTAGCAAACATATTATTGTAGGACAGGACAATGAAACTAATCATAAAGACAATATAGTTGATTTACCCTCAAAGAAAAGGCACAAAAAGAGTCAACCAGAAGATTGGAGCGTGAATAAAAACAAGAAACAAAGAGAAAAGGGCGAAGTATATCTAGGGAAGAAAAAGATAGACAATAAATGGATATTTATTGAGCCTAAGACAAAAAGAAATATGAAGGAAAGGTGCAACTGTAAACTGAGTCTAAAAGGTAACACAAAGCTACAATGTGACAAAATATCAGAGGAAGAACGACGAAGAGGATTCGAAAAATTCTGGAATATGAGTTGGAAAGAAAAGAAAGTTTATATCAAAATGTTGTCTATATGTAAACCCAAACAAAGAGAAAGATGTGCTGGGACGTCATCAAGACGAGAAAATTCGGTAGAATTATACCTCTCAGATAGTAAAGGAAATAGATATCGTGTGTGCAGAAAAATGTTCTTAAATAGTCTGTGTCTTGGAGAATGGGCAATCAAGAAATGGATAATTCGCGGCGCTACGCCTGCAAATACACCAATACCAAAGAATAGTCTGAAATCTAAACCAAAGGAACAATTAAGAAAGTTTTTTGAGTCCCTACCAAAACTAGAATCTCACTATTGCCGAAAAGACTCGTCTAAATTGTATTTGGAGCCTCTTTGGACATCAAAATCGCAGCTGTATAAAGCATACAAAGACGACTTCTGTAAACTCGAAAAATCCAAGCCTTTGAGCATTGCAAGTTTCCATAAGGTATTTGATGAGCTAAACTTGTCATTGTTCCGACCAAAAAAGGACTTGTGTGAGACCTGCGAATCATTCAAAACTGGCAATGTTACGGAATCAGATTTTAGGATACACGATGAAAAGAAGAAGGAAGCACGAAAAGAACTGGAGAAAGACACTGCTTCAAACAATGAAGTGCTCACTATGGATTTGCAATCGGTACTTTTATGCCCACGGTCAAATGTGTCCGCTCTTTACTATAGAACAAAACTGATAGTACACAATTTCACCATGTATGACGTTAAAAGGAACAAAGGCTATTGCTACATTTGGAATGAGAGTGAAGGAAAACTTACAAGCAATGAATTTTCTACTACAATTGTTACAGCACTTCAAAAGTTTATGAGCGAACACCCCTTACGTGATGGCCAAGAATTGATTCTTTATAGTGACGGATGTACATACCAAAACAGAAATTCTGTTTTGGCTAATGCCTTATTGAATTTCAGCATGCAGAACAAGATAACTGTGATTCAGAAGTATCTTGAAAAAGGACACACGCAGATGGAATGCGACAGCATGCACTCCGTTATAGAAAGGGCAATAAGACACAGAAAGATAAACGTCCCCGCAGATTATGCCTATCTAGCGAAAATTGCCTGCAAGAAACAACCCTATGTAGTCCAATATCTTTATCATGACTTCTTTAAGGACATTGAACATGCATTATCTTTCTACAAGTCAATTAGACCTGGTAAAAAGGCAGGTGATCCTACAGTGACTAATCTGAGGGCTCTGAAGTATGTACCCGAAGGAAAGATTGTGTACAAACTGAGACATTCAAACACAGTCTGGGAAGAGTTTCCCGTTAGAATGAAGAAAATATCCTTTATTCCATGGGATGACATACCTCAGCTCTACTCATAAAGGCTGAAAATTAAAAAGGATAAATACATGGATCTGCAGGCTCTGAAGAGTAGTATGGAGAAAGATTATCATAAATATTATGATGAATTACCTCACTTTTAAAATGTCAGCACACCCCTATTTTTTAGAAGATTTTTTTTTTGTAGATTTTGGCTAAATTTTTAATACTTTATATTATGTACATGCAACGAGTTACCTTCTTATAAAGTTTATTTAGTCTAAGTTACCAGTTCTAATATTTATAAGTACATTTCAGAAGTTAAGAGTGATCTCAATTTTTATGCTAAGAATTATGAAAAGTAATGTTTCAGACTGACTCTAGTGCCTTAAATAAATAATTGCCTAATTGCTAGTACAATGAGTTTTGATAAGTGTTGTATAATGACTATTGATTTGAATGTTCCTAGTAGAAGTTAAGTAGTAAAACAAATTATATAACATTTTGTTTTAATTTTTTGTGAATGGGTTACATGTTTCTAAGAATTTTATTTGATTTTTTTTTATTTTATAATGGTTCTATTGTTTTAAGTACATTCCTACTTACCTAACAACTTTAAGTTTAAAAAAAAACTAAGTTTGAGTAATGTAAGTAGATTCCTAATAAATAATGTTTCTATTTTTGTAATATCTTATGTTTTATTTGCCCAAATCAAGTAATAGGTAGGTAGAAAAGATATTTCTACAATAAACTGCAATTTTATTCAACATAAAAAAACTTAACTCCTTTTTTATCACGTAGCGCTCAAAATAGTTACATAGAAAAGTTCGTAAATCCATTTTTACCTTAGAAAATTAATTTTATTTAAAAACTAAACGTAAAAATAGATTTCTTAGACAATTTTAGATAAACTTACATTATTACATTAATAACTTTTTTAACAAAAAAAAAAATAATCAGTTTTTACCTGCTACTGTAAAATTTACCCTGATGGAGTTACGAACTTTGATTATTAAGCCGACGATATAGTAACCAGGGTCCGAAACGGAGCTGGAAGGTGGCCATAGGAACTCCGTGATTAAAAGAAAAAACCCCATCGAGTTTGGGCTCATTTGATTCGTCTTGACGAGTACTTTGATGCTATATAGTAGCCAAACAAATTAGAATTCATTTAAATTAGTAAATGTAACTTATTTCTCAAATGAATCAGCGCCAGCGGAAAATAATCTAATGTGCGCATGATGCGTGTAAATATCAGTAATAAATATCTTTTTGCTGCTTATTTTTAATTTCTAAAACATGTAAAATCATCTGAAGATAAATAGAAAAATTCATTTACAGTTCATTGTAAAAGTAAATTATTTTTCATACAAGCTAGCGCCACGGAAAATAATGGAACTAATGTCCTAAGAAAAAGAAATATCGTTTATTCTGCAAACAGTTTTAGAAAAGAAGTCCCGCGTAACCTAGCGGAACTAAATAATAGATTTATAATTACTGTGAATACTTCATTTATTATATATTTTTTATTTGTTAGATTAATTAAATATTATGTACCTATTTAATTGAGAAATTAAATATGAGAAATTATGAATTGTTAAAAATCTGTAGATATTTTAACTTAAAATCACACGATTGTGGCGCTCCATCTAGGGGGATCTTTTGTAAAAATCACTGGTTATCCGGAGACACACAGACATAAAATCTGTTCACACCCATTTAGGCATACATCCAGACACAAACTGTCACGTTTATAATGTTAGTAAAATTTTGCAATGATTATTATAGAACCTTTTATCTGTGTTATAGATAATCATAGGCGGATTTAGGGAGGGGGGGCAAGGGGCCAAGCCGCCCCCTCCCCCCGAGTCATTAAGCAAGCTGCTCGCGCACATATTATAAAGGATGTTTAAGCTTTAGGGGGGGGGGGGGCAGGGGGCCAAGGTACCCCCAGAAGCATTGTAGAGTTACGAATTTCGCACATATTTCTGAAATAAATTTTTTTTTTCGGCGCTCGCAGCTAGCTGCTCGCGCACTTATTGTAATGGATGTTTAAACTTCCTAACCGCTCAGAGCGAGCTAAACATACACTTTTCGTAATAAAAATTATAATATTTTTGCCCGTCTGCACCTTGCCCCCCCCCCCCCCCCCCCCCAAACCAAATCCTGGATCCGCCTATGATTTTAGCTATACACCTCAGTGGTAGAGTCCTTCTCACGAATGAGGTCCCGCGGAATTTTGCGGAACTAAATTACATTTTTTCGATAAATTCTGGACTTCATGCCATAAATAATTTTTCACCACTCTCGCACGAAAATAGAGTCTTTGGTCATCGATTTCAGTGAGCAAAAGCCGTTTTTGCTCTCTAGAGAGTAGAGAGGCAAAGTGATTTGAATTTCGAACACAATTTTATTGGCTATGAAGAAGTTGGTGTGTTCTGAAACTTATTTGTGTACAATTTTTATTTAACTGAGATGCACATAATTTTTAATGTTATTTATTGAATTTTAACTTTATAAATTGTATTTTTTCAATAATATTTTAGATAAAATACTTTTATAGAATAATAAGTCGTAAGTGAGTTTTTTTTTTTTTTAAATATTATTACAATTTGTTTTTCATAAATATGTCACACACACAAATTTCGAACGCAACTCTTTTAATAAAAATAAAAAAATACAAAATGGCGGGATGTAGAAGTTTAGAGTTTACAGTCAAATGGAGAATGCGTTGTGACGTCATCGATAAATGCCATCTTTGTCTCTCTCTTTTGTATGAGGTAAGTGAGATGGCACTTATAGTTGTCATTTTTCTTGCGACAGTGGTGTTCACAACACATTTTCCATTTGGTTCTAAACCTCTTGGTAAAGATTCAACTAAATATTTTCAACTTAAGTTGTAAACTTTTGCAAATTTCTATTTGTGATCTAATAGTCTGTTTAATTACAAAGAAATGAGTGACCCCAGTGATGAAGGTAGTTGTCTTACGCCAAAAAAGTTGAAAGAACAAGTTTCGAATGCCGAGTTCAGCTATTTGCCTGAAAAATCTAAAGTGAAATATGTAAAGGCGTACGAATCCTTCAATAATTGGCGCCTCTCAAAAAATGCAAAAACATATTCCGAGACCGTGATACTATCATATTTCATGGAACTATCTAAAACAAGAAAATCCAGTACATTATGGAGCATTTTTTCTATGATAAAAGCTGTCTTGAAAACGAAACGTGACCTTGAAATAGAAAAATTTCTGAATGAAGCACCAGACAGTAAATACCTCGCTTTAAAAGTAAGTAAATTGATACAAAAGCTAATTTATTTCAAAGAAAACCTATCTAACTGTACCTATCTAAAAATAAGTAAACTAAATTATTGTTATTTTTTACAGGTTGTATTAATTATTGGCATAAATGGTGCGTGCCGCTCAAATGAATTGTTGAATCTTAAGGTAAACGACGTTGAAAAGCATTCGGACAAATTAATATTAGTAAAATTATTGAATACAAAGACTAAAATCGACAGATCATTCGTCATTAGTGAAGAATATGTGAATGTGGTGGACAAGTATATGGCATTACGACCCGCTAATACAAAAACTTCAAGATTTTTCTTACATTATGATAATGGAAAAAGTAAAAAACAGCCCATAGGCATCAATAAAATCGGTGATATGCCAAAAACGATTGCTAAATTTCTTCAGCTTCCGGACTCCCATCTTTACACTGGGCATTGCCTGAGGCGGACGTCAGCAACACTCTTAGCTGACTCAGGCGCTGATATTACAGTTCTTAAACGCCATGGTGGCTAGAAGTGTAACAAGATTGCAGAAGGATACATCGAAGATTCTAAAGTTATTTAATATGCTAACTTTTAAAATTTGCGATAGTGGCGCCCCGCAAAAAGAACTCCTTTTGTGAAAAGCACTCTACCTATCAGTCACAGTTCCCGATTGAGCAGAAATTTTGCAAACCGGGAATCGGATGACAATGCAATAATTTTATGACATGGAAGTGATCTGAAGTCTGATGATGGAGCTGAAAGGTGAAATTTGATAGATATATTATAATAAATAGTTTGAGTACGTAGGTATATGATAGTTTCATTTCAGAAAATTTCATTTTAGTTTTTTTTATACAACGATGTAAGAAGATGAGCAAGATGCTCTCCTGATGGTAAGAGATAACGCTGGGATTTAACGAAGGTTAAATTCTGGGTGCACTGCTGAGTCATAAAATGTTAAGATTCTTCAGCCCAGTAATTTCACTAGCCACAGTGCCCTCCTACCGAAGCACAGTAATGTCTGCACATCACTGTTCAGGCGGCAGAATAACTGACACTATTGGGGTACTAGCCGATCTCCTGCAGAGGAAGTCTACCCACGGTAAAGAGATCACCATTAAATGACGCGGAAAAAAGTCAAGAGTAACTGTACGGAATCAAGCTGTTATTATTCCGTATTTTTATTAGTTTTTCTGATTTAAATGATAATTTGATATATTTTTGTTTACTGTATTTAATCTTGATGTACTATATGTGTAAGTGGTAATTTATTGCCGTTCTAATTTGTACTGTGGTATAGGTATAACGATAGTTCTGGGACTTATCCCAGGACGTCTCTGAAATCTAAGTATTATTCACAAAAAATGTTTCATAATATTATTTACTAGCTTATGCTCGCGGCTTTGCCCGCACGGCAAAATCCTTTCTTAGCAGTGGTCTACGTCATGAAACCTTTCTATGTTCCAAATTTCAACCCAATCCATCTAGCGGTTGAGGCTGTACGTTATACAGATACATCAGTCACTAGCTTATTCTCATGGCTTTGCCCGCATGGACGGGTTACGTTTCATAATACCTACGGTCGTTTCAACTACGGTCGATATAACTACGGTCGATTCGCATAAGTTCATTTCACATATTGGACGACTCGCTTACAGTGCAACTCGCCTGCGGTTGATTAAACTATGGGCATGTGAACTAATGGGCGATTCGGCCAATGTTCATTTGATGTATTGGTTAATTCAACTATGGACGACTCACCTACGGTTTATAAATTCTTTGCTACGCGTGTTTTTAGTACAGTATTCAGGGCAAACCGAAATCTGTTGGTTAGGTTAGGTTTGAACAGTGACCACAATGCCAGATATTTTTCTTATTACTGAATTATTTATCCTGTGTCATGGCATCTTCAGGCATTTTGGCATCTTCTTTCATCTACCTCATCATGGCAAAGTGGCATAATAAAAACAACACGTTTCTGAATTCTGTACTATAAACAAGTATTTTTTAGCTGTCATACCTGACTAGCAGCCGGAAACGTGGTCTAAAAATACGTGAACGGTCCGTTAGTTCGGTCAAAAATAGGCAAATCGTCCAATAGTTTAATCAACCATAGCTCAATCGACCGTAGCTGAGTTAACCGTAGGCGAATCGTCCAATATTGATTTCAACCAATAGTTATTATGAACGTAGGCGAAACGTCCAATAGACATTTTGAATAGTAGGTGATTCGATCGTAGTTACATATTGGCAAGGTTTGCCAGCCTTTACTAATTCTACGCCCATTAAGTCGCAGAAAACCCGTGAATTGAATCCCTCTTTTCCGTGGAATTGGAAATCGAATTAAATGGTCTGTATCAAATTCATTAATATATGAATAATTTACTGTCACGCGCTACGAAGTGCGCGCGGGTCAGCTAGTACAAAATAAAAATCAAAGATGGCACTCGCTACAAAATGGCGGATAACCAATTTTTTTAATCTCATCAATATGGGTATCAAATGAACGGGGTTGACATGTTGAATACAGTGTACTAAAAAGCTGAAAAATAAAATCGTGAGGCACGTTAAATATCTAAATTCTAAATCCCTAATATGAACATTTAAACTGAAAATTGTAGAAAATAAAATTGTTCTTTACTTTTTGTAATTTTGTTGTTAATTGGAGACTCTTAAAAGGCCTGGAATAGCTTTTATTACAGAAACCAAGCTTAAAGGGAGAAAGGGGGATCGGTGTTTTTATGGGAAATTAGTACCCGCAGCTCTAATTTTGCAGAAATTCGAAATAGATACAGCTTGAGCCAAAAGAAAGGACATAATTGAGATAGTCCCTTAGTCTTAGTTCCTTAAGTCAACAATGCATATAGGTGAAAGGGCCTTTCACCTTCCCTCACTTTTAAGGTCAGAGTTTTATGGGCATACCTACAGGAACCACGGAATCGATTTGAGTCTCGGGAATGATAGTATGAGGCATGAGGAACCGATTTAGCTTAAATTCCCAATATAGATAGTTAAAAGGAAAACAAATAGTTTTATGGAATAAGGAATTCTGGAAAAAGGAATCAATAGCCGCTAAATTGATTTAGCTGTAATTTTGTATTAAAATATTTTGAATTCCAGGAAAGTAACACAGGATTGTTTCCTGTGGTAGCGAAAAAAAACTGCATAGAAATACTTGGCTCGATTTTCTTCGCTATCCAGAGCGGGAGGAAATATAACTATGTATACTAATTCAACGCCGCGGGGATGGAAATCAAATCAATTTCGAAATAGCTGCAACAAAATGAAATTTAGAACCGTTGACTCTATCTATTACGCTAAAATTTGATACAACCTTTAGTTTGAGTCATAAAAAATGATACGAGACACTTTTTATCCCAGAAATCAACCTTTAAGGGGAGGAAAGGGGGGGATGCAGTTTGTGTAGGAAATCGGTAGCCGCTTCTTCGTTTTAGCTAAAATTTGGTCAACGTATTCTTAATATAACGTAGGCGACCAATAAGGAGGGATTTTGTGAAATTCCCAGGAGAACGGGAATTATTTCCGAAAAACGTTTGCATGGAAAGTTATTGAATAGTTTTTATGTCAGAAATTAACTATTAGGGAGAATCAGTATTACAGGCAGGAGGAAGGAGAGTCAGAGTTTTAATGGGAATTCAGGAATCACAGAATTGATTTGAGTCGTGAGAAAGATAGTGTGAGAAATTGGTAACCAATAATTATAATTTAACTTAGGTTTAGGTACATTACAGTAGAGATAAGTTTAAGGGTTACCGGGAAAGGACCACAAATAGTTCTAATTCCTGAAAAGAGGCGTGAAAATTTGTGAAGACAATCAACAACCGTTAAACCGAGATAGTTTGACCTCCGGGAAAGGACACAGGACTGGTTCCTGCGATAGCAAAACAAAACTTCATAGATATACCCAGTCCGATATTATTCACTACCCACTGGGTTAAAACTATTTTACGCTCACAAAATCGCGGAGATGGAAATACAATCCTAAATGGCAGCACCAAACTTTCGCTTTATTGACTGTCACGCGCAACGAAGTGCGCGCGGGTCAGCTAGTATGAGTAATATGAACATAGGCGAATCGACCGTAACGGTAGTTATATCGACTGTAGTAGAAACGACCGTAGGTATTATGATACTTAACCGTTTTTGATAAATAGCAAGATCCCAACGACGATGGTAAACAGGTGCCAGAGCATATTGGTTCAAGATTCGGTATGGAAGCAGTCTTGTTTGGCTATACGGAATGAAAGTAGTCTGAGAATAGGTTGCAAATTTGCTGTCCTCCCTCAGCATTTATTGTCTAAAAACATTTCATTTGGTATGTCATTGCTATTGGATCTGAAAGTCCAGAAGTATATTTAGGATTTTTCATTATGTGGGATTTCGCATTCTGTTTGAATTCCGAGAGACATTTCAACAGCATTTTGTCACATCTGTCCTTTAACATTTTGAAAGTGATTTGGTCTCTAGGATTTCCGTATTTTTTGAAGCGATTGTGGTACTTGGCTTTTTCTTTTAGGTTTCTAATTAAGGAACGACTAAACCAACACGGAAAACTTCACTAGATTTACATTTTAAAGGTCTCGCAGTCTCGTATTGGCGCCGCGGCGGCACTACCGTGTTCCAAGATTATTATATGAAAACTCCCAGAATATTAGGTATCTACATAGAGTTGGTATCATAGGGTGGGGTCTATTTAACAGCAGGTAGGTAATAATAGTACCTACTGTACGTGTGTATCTTTAGGTAGGTTAGGGGGTACCTGGTACCTACCTGGCACTACCTACGTAATCTACATGATCATGACTGATGACACTGTACTTAGGATGAGCCTTTACTTAAGTATATATGGTAATAATTATTGTAAATCGTATTCTGGGCTACACCCAATTTGTGAATCGAGTAAATAAAAAAAAAGATATTATTGAAAACAGCTCTTCGTGGTCAGTTAGGTGACATAATATCTACTTACAATGAGGCCTTTCGACCTGGGCTTTACGTAAAGGTACTCATGTTTGTTTTGATCGATACATTAATTGTAATCAGTGGTGTACACCGACTACTGACCGGCACGAACTGCAGGATGTACTCCGTGGCGCGGTCCACCGTCAGCGCGTGCTCCCGCTCCAGCGGCAACCTGCGCACACACACACGCGCGGTCAGTCACGCGCCGCACACACGCACCGCGCCCCACACCGACACTCACTGCAGCCGCACCACCGTGACGTCATCCTGCGCCGCCGCCACCGTCGCCCACGTCGCCCACACCACCCACGCCAGCCGCACGGTGCCGGGGGCGAGCGACATCTCGCGCGCTCACCGGGACAGTACTCACCCGCACGACTCGACGCACCTCCGCCGGCGACGCCGCGATATCGCCTTATCGACGATAGCTTATCGCACCCGCCGCTGGACGAAATAGGGACGGTCGAAATGAAACACCCAAATGAGGAACTAGTGTTTATTTATCGAGAGCGGTGAGAGAGGGCGGGCGGCGGGAGTAGCGCAGGCCGAGCTCGTCCGCCACCTGCAGGATGGCGGCCAGGCAGCGCTCCAGCTGCTCGCGGCTGTGCGACGCCGACAGGCAGAACCTGCAACAGGCGGCGGTGAGCGGGCGGACCGGGGCCGGGGCCGGGGGCCGGGGGACAGGGGGGCCGGGGCCGGGCACGCACCGAATGCGCGCCATGCTGAGCGGCGTGGCGGGGAAGCCGACGCCGACGGTGGCGACGCCGCGCGCCGTGAGCCGCTCCACGGTGGCGGCCATCTTGCTGAAGGAGTACACCAGGAGCGGCACCACGGGAGACTCCTCGTGACCGAACGTGATCACGCCCATCTCGCGCAACCTGCACACGACACACGACACACACGTTAACGTCAAATCGCACTAGGCGGCAACTGCGATGCGGCGGCGCGCCCGAATATGACTGTGAACGAGCTAGTGTGCATCAGCAGTGAGGTGTTCAACACGATCACGACCGGAGGGGCGGGAACTGTTAAACCGAAGAAAACTCTACTTCCACCGAGGAGTTCCACGTCGATCGCTTCCGCGGGGGGGCCTCGGGGCTCCGGGCCCACTTTGCGGGCGGTCTGCACGTGAACAATTAAGAGTTTTTTGAAGTAAAACTTCTTTAGGCGCGACTAGGGAGTAACTCAGATTTTTTTTCTGACGGAAGTAACGCTTACTATAGTCTGTGTAGTTTCCGCCATTTAAAAATAATAATTCTGATTGGTTGTAAGTATATGTCATATACTATGGTCTGTCTAATTTCTTTTTTTTTTTTTAATAATATGGCAACATGTGCATTTTGCCAGTGTCGAGTAAAATTCGTGAATGTTCACGGGATATTAAATTGAAGTTTTACTTCAATCGCGCGTAAAGGTTACACGCACACACTTTTTTTTTTGTACGAGCACGCGACTGGATCGCGCGTGTGCGACGGGGGGCGGAGAAGGGCGGGGGCGCGGCTACCTCTCGCGGAAGAAGCGTGTGTTGTCGCGCAGGCGGCGGATGCGCGCGGCGCCGGGCGGCGTGCTCAGCGCGCGGGTGGTGGCGCGCACCTGCGCCGCCGCCGCCGGCGCCATCGCGTGCGCGTACACGTGCGCGTGTCCCGCAGCGCGCGCCGCCGCCACCACCCGCCGCGACCCAGCGATGTACCCGCCCGCCGAACCGAAGCTCTTCGTGAACGTGCCCATCATCACGTCCACGTCCTGCGGAAACGAACCGACCGTCACGATCACTCGACTGGTGACGCGCGTCGAGGGAAACGCGGGCGCGACGCTACCTGGGGCGACACCCCCGCGTGGTCGGTGACGCCGCGGCCGGTGAGCCCGAGCGCGCCGATCGAGTGCGCCTCGTCCAGGTACAGGTGCAGCCCGAGGCGGCGCTTGAGCGCGACGAGGCCGGCCAGCGGGCAGATCGACCCCTCCATGCTGTACACGCCCTCGACGACGACGACGATCTTGGCCCAACGGCGCTCGGCGATGGCGGCGCGCGCGAGCCGCTCCAGGTGCCGCAGGTCGTTGTGGCGGAACACGCGCACGGTCGCCGCCGACAGCCGCAGCCCGAGGATCAGCGACGCGTGGTTGTTCTCGTCGCTGAGCGCGAGCGTGTCGCCCGACAGCAGGCCCGGCAGCGACAGCGCGTTGGTCGCGAACCCCATGCCGACCACGAGCGCCGCCTGCGGGCACGAGCACGTGAGGCGGGGCCGGGGGGTGGCGCGGGCCCCCGCCCCGCCCCCGCACCTACCTCGACGCCGAGGAAGGCGGCGATGGCGGCCTCCAGGTCGGCGTGCAGCGGCGTGGAGCCGAGCTCGGAGCGCGGCGAGCACAGCGCGACCCCGTACTGTCGCACGGCGGCGGCCACCTCGTGCTCGGTGCGCACGCCCGTGTCGTGCTCGGCGCCGGTGGCCGTGTCGCCGCCCGCGAACCCGAGGTAGTTGTACGAGCCGAGGTTGATGCAGCGACGCTTCGTGCCCGTGAACCTGACGCGACACACACACACACGTTATTCGTTTCGCTTCGTTATTTGCCTACGACGCGGTGTGTTCGGGACGATCTCGTGCGGGACCGCGGGTGGATACGAGTATTATGAGAGTACGTCGAATGACGGCCGCCGATGTGTCGATGACGGATCGCGAATGGCTACTTACATTTTGTTAAATTTCTATTAAATCAAACTAAATATAATAACAGTAGGTACCTATTAAATACTGATGACACTAAATACGAATGGTAGGTAAATGATAAAAACGAAATAAAACAAACAAAAAGAAAATTAAAATACCTCCCGCTGAAGTCGTGGGATCTGAAAACACAAAATCGGTCAATAAAACGGAAGGAGCGCTGCGCTGTGGAGGTGTAATCACACGGGGGAAAGTTGTCATCCGCCGTTCCTACGTATAATTATCGAAGCGCCCACTTAATAACTAAGGTAAAACGATGATCGACCGGCGTATCGTTTAGTATCGTCAACGTTATCTGGTGTGGTGTGAGTGTCGCGGCGTGGTTGGTGTGTAGTGTCGGTACTGACTTGAAGCTCCAGTTGTGGTCGTGCGTGGTCCACTCCTTGAGCAGCAGGTCGGCGCCGGGCGCGGAGCAGATGGGCCGGTTGAAGCAGTGCCGCACGCGCCGGTACACGTACCGCGAGTAGAACTGCTCGAACGGGTCGTACAGCGGCGCGTACCCCTGCAACACGCCACACCACACACACCACCCTTACTTACTGCTGACTGCCGCGTTCTACACCCACGCCTTAGCTTCTACTCTACTCTACCTACATCTGACCGATACTCTTACACTATATTTAACTACGTGCCTACATATTGACTACAAAAATGCACTTCATGACTATTAGCATTAAGACAAAAGAATAAATAATATTCGATATTTCCCTTGAGCCACATGGGACTTTTTAAAAGTTCCTGATAGGTAGGACTATCTACGGTACCCCTAGTTTTGCAAATGTCCATTAGCGGATTATGAATATTAAATTTTTATTTAATAAATAAAATATTTAATTATAATATATCAATCAGGTGCGTGTAAACCTAATTCTAAGGAGGCAAATAAGGTATTGAGTATTGTATGCCACCTATGACTAGAACGAGGATAGTAGGTATGTGTGAAAGTAATTTCAGCAAAGGTGCTATATTGTAGCATTTTAATTAAAAAATTAATTTAATCTAATATTTGGTTGCGTTTTATATTTCTTGGGGATAAGAAAGTGATGAAATACGACAATTCGACATTTGGATGGCGGAACTGTAGATTAGATTAGATAAGGGCAGTGACTAATAATGAGTAATGCAGTGTGTATACGAGTACACGTGTACTCGTAGCGAGAGCTCTTCTATATACCTACCTATTACAAATGAATTAATTATAAACCTATAAGTGACTAAATGTATCAGATGGACAAAAAATAATTTTAAATAATTTCATTTTTAAAGCGAAGAAAGGGTTTCAAAGAAAAAAAAGGAGTTTTTCAATTCGACCAATATAATACTATATATTTTTGGCAAATAATAATAATTTAACTGGTAACAAAAAAGGAACGAGTACTTGCCCATTACAAAAATAGTAACATATTGGAATAAGACACAAAATAAATACTATGTTCCGATGGTTATTTATTAACTTTTGTTTTTATATTTCGACGCTCCCAATAGCCCTCTACTGACCATATATTATTTATTAGTAGGTAATCATTGGGTCATAGTTAATGGATACGTATCAAACACACAGACATAATAATTGGTCTAACAATCATTAATGAGAGTGCGTTGCTCACCGCACGTTGGCAACATTGCCTTTAACCGACCAGTGACCAGAAGGGAGAGGAGGGAGGCCCATTACAAACTTTGCTTGTCTTTGTAATTGAATCAATGGGTTTACTTATAAAATACTGATCACGCTCGTGACCTCGTTCTCGTTAACGAATCTTTTTATTTGTTGAAGTATTGCACACCGCCTCTATACGACATGTTCTCAATATTCCTTCCATCCAGTTTGCTATTCTTGTTTGTGAGAGATTGCTCTATGCGATAAGACCGCCGATTGTTTAGCTTTGTATGATGTATGTATTGTCTACTTATGAAACAATTTCTTGTAACCTGGTTTGCAATAAAGAGTATTTTATTGTATTGTTAAAATAAGCAGAAAGTTCACAAAAGGACTCCAAACCGCTTTCTATTTTAACAAAATTTAACTCGGTGTAACTACATATTTAAAAACTGCTAATTTTTGTAGCGTATGTCTACGGGACAAATAACTCTGCCATATTCTTTTACAAGCTTTTATTTACTTTCACCTGTCTGTTGTCTGTCTGTCTGTAATCAAATCTTGAAAGTTTAATTTGACCGACTTCCCGGTGTCCGATTGAGCTGAAATTTTGCATACATGTATAAATCGGATGACAATGCAATAAAAGCTTGTTTTTAAAAAGTTTTTTTTTAAAGTTCACTTGTTTACTTTCACTTGTCTGTTGTCTGTCTGTCTGTCTGTAATCAAATCTTGCAAGTTTAATTTGACCCACTTCCCGGTGTCCGATTAAGCTGAAATTTTGTATCCCTGTATTAATCGGATGACAATGCAATATTTTTATGACATCGAGCTGATCTGATGATGGAGCTGGAAGGCAGCCATAGGAACTCTGTAATTAAACGACGCAACCCCATCGAGTTTGGGCTTATTTGATTCGTCTTGACGAGTACTTTATGGTGCAAGATGGTAATAATAATAAAAGCTTGTTTTTAAAAAGTTTTTTTTAAATTTCACTTGTTTCAATTCGTTCAGCAGTTCTGCGTTGATAACAAATTATTAATCACGCGTTGTTTTACAAATGTTACAGGAAAATAGTAAGGACGGTTCACATGAGGAAACTGATGTGTATTTATTGAATATACGCAAAGTTTAAAATAAACACGCGCCGCTGTCAGAATTATCTTAAAGATAGAGTAACTATGATAAGATTCCTCGAATACATCCGCGGAATAGTGTATTTCTTTGAAGCCATATTGTTGACTCACACAGTCATGTATTTATCCTCATGAGTAGGTATATTATGGGCATAAAAATGGGGCTTATACTCCAACAGTCAGGTTACCCCAATTGCGTTGTCATAGTCAAATCACAATAAATATAGGTTGTGTGGCAACTTAAATCGCAATTGTAAAGGTGCATGCAACATTATCTACGACTGCCTCATATCTTATGAAATTTTAACCCAGGGCCTCCGGAATTGTCCCGGACATACTAATAACATACTGGAAAAATAAATATCTTTGACCCGACATACATATAGAGTGCTTTTCACGAAAGGAGTCCCGTGGGTTTAAGCGGACCTAATTTTTAATTTTATCGATGATTACAGTTCTTCATGTACTAAATAATTTTATTTGTTAGATATAGTAAATACATATTTAATTAAGAAATTAAAAATGAGATACATATATTATGAGGAATCAAAAATCTATGGATATTGTAACTTTGAAACGAGCGATTGTGGCGCCACATCTAGGAAACTTGTTTCGGGAAAAGCACTCTAGCACTAAGCCACAGACGCTACAGAGTACAAATTAGATAGATAAATACAGATAATGAAACCTGGCCTATATAGATAATATCAACGCTAATCTGTACTTAGTATCTTTACGACTTAGACTTCGATTACAGTTAATAATCATTTGAAAGTTTGTCCGGCGAAGGCTCACGTTGCACGTCCTATATTAAAACCTCTGTCTCTATCTGTTGTAGAGAAGCCTGTGCATTATTCTAGGGTTTGAGCTACCTACAAACAAAGATTTTGGCGCAATCGGTCCCACCGTTTAGGCGTTAAAGAGTATTTATTTTATTTACCTGATAACGGATTTACATTTATAATAATAAAAACAAAAGAGGAAATCTATTTGAGCAGGGTACTATTAGTAGGTGCATCTCATAAGGCCCGCATTATGTGATAAATAAATATGTATCTATATTTTAACTTTGTGTGTATAATATAGGTAATATTATTAGGGTTAATTATATGTAATATTCCGTATTGTGTGATAAAGGTAAAGTTCGCGACCCTTCTACGCCAGTACCCGGACTCGTATGACGCATGCCATATTAATTCAGATACGCGACGCGATAAAAATTATATTGGATTTCAACGGCGGCGGAGTGTGATCACGCCACACAATATTAGACATATTTTTATTATGAATAAATAATTAATTTATATTAATATGTTAATAATATGTATTAATGTAAATGTTTAGCGGAACCAATGGGTCAAACAGGTTTGTCTGTATATTATGTGACATTACAAACACGAAAGATTGTATGGATGTGCGGTTGTATAGTCTTTTTTTTTATTTCGTGAAGTAAGAAGACGAGCAAGACGCTCCCCTGATGTTAAGAGATAACGCTGCCCATAATCAGTACAGTGCTACCCAAAATTTCACAATGATGTGCAATTCTAGGTGCACTGCACCAACGCTTCTTACTCAAGAGTCATAAGACGTTAAGACTCTTTAGCCCAGTAATTTCACTAGCTACAGTGCCCTTCTACCGAAGCACAGTAATGTTTGTACATTACTGCTCAGGCGGTAGAATAACTGGCACTGTTGGGGTACCCACCTAGACAACCTCCTGCAAAGTATAGTAGGTTGTATAGTCTTCACGCGTGGCCCTATTAGACCCTTTTTTCCCAGGAAAAATGCGTTAAACATCAGCGCCGGGGGGCGCAGGGTGGTATGTTTGACTCCCCTGCCGAAGATGGGCGCGGCGGGGATACCCACTAAAAAACCTGGGGATGTTCCTAAGGAACGCCATATAGCCGGGGCTGCGGGTACGCCGAAGCACTCGTCCGCGGCCCCGGCGGCGTCTAGTCCTCACTTACAGGATCCCTCCGCGGTGGGGGTCCTATTTGACCCTGGAATAACACATATTATTATACCACTTATCAGCGGTTATTCCGCTGGTCGCAGTCATGCTCTCAGCCAACTTCTTAGCGTAGTTATAGAATCACAGCAGTATTGTCGGTAACCAATAATATAGGTAAGTAGGGGCCGCAACATGCAACGTTCATATACTCTCCGTAGATTGGATCGATATCAGTAGATGCGATAACAGCTGGAATGTAAAGGGCGCTACCTCTACAGCAGAGATACACTTTCTCTCGATAAGGTTTAGATACGAAAGCAACATTTATTTTGTTGAGTATTGCAAAATGTGGTTTCCTTTTGTGGCAAATTAGTTTTGTTCTCTAAACGCTTCTTTTTAAAAGATAAGCTTTTTTCTATTAAAAATGAATAATTTTTATTGGCATACTTAATATACACGTGAAGAACAAAAGTGTAAAGTAATACTCGTATAATTTCCACACATAGAAAATAACAAGTAAAATTTAAAAAATAGTTTTTTTTTTATTTTTTATTAGTTTTTAAAATAAGCTTTTATTATTATTACCATCTAGCATCAAAGAACTCGTCAGAACGAGTCGAATAAGCCAATACTCGATGGGGTTGCATCGTTTAATTACGGAGTTCCTATGGTCACCTTCCAGGTTCATCATCGAATCAGCTCGATGTAATAATATTGCATTGTCATCTGATTTATACAGTCATGCAAAATTTCAGGTCAATAGTCAGCATACCGGGAAATGGGTCAAATTAAACTTGCAAGATTTGATTACAGACAGACAGACAACTGCCAGGTGAAAGTAAAAAAGTAAAGTAAAAGCTTGTAAAATGTAACATGTCGTAATGGTATAAGAATGTCGCTCAGCTAGAACACCAGCACTAATTAAGCACGGGAGCTGACTGAAACCAGCACTCAAAGATGATAGTAATGAAAAGTTAGAATATATGTTTTGCATAAATCCCTGGATTCAAATGTCAATGTGTGTCAATATTTGGCCAGGTCGGTCGCCATCATGTTTCGGAAGTCCACAGTGAGTTCCCGGCGGTCACGGCTTGTTTCCTATGAAATCATGTAGAAGACAGTCATTTAGGGTCGTTTAGGGTTTTAGGTCATGTTGTCGGTCTTGCAGGGATCTTAGCGCCCTAAAAATTTATTTATAAAAAAAAACTACAATATTTGAGTTGGCCCTATGAGATAATTGTGATTTGACTCTGTCAGTGTAAAAAGGGAGATATTTTCTGGTGGAGTATTAACCATAATATACTGCAAACATTATTATCATATAGGTACACAATATGCAGTAAATAGGCCAAATATTAATTTTAGGGTAAAAAGTCAAAAACCAACACATAATAAGATTAGCTTATTTTTATCCTTCACTAGCTGCGGTGGACCGATTGAGCTGAAATTTGGTATAGAGATAGACCCTGGAATAACACATAGGCTACAGTACAGCGGGTAAATACATATCTGTGAAAACTATTTAGGCTAAGTGTTTATTGTATTCCCATTGTCTAAGTAAGTTCAGAAGCTGTTTGTTTTCCAAATAAAATAAAATAAAACCGCTCGGCGTAGCTAGTATATGGGCACAAGTAGCCTATGCTCGTAGCCTCAGTAGGTACCGTAATGGGACATGCTTTGCAAACAATAGAAACGAAGAAACCGTATAAATCCAGTCCCAGTCAGGTGGAACCATAATGGATGCACAGTTATCGTTACAATAAAAGCTTTTAAAGTAAAATTCTGATTGAAATATCAAAGAAGATTCTAAGCCCGTATTTTTCAGCATTCTAAATTATTTATCACTTTTATTATTTTATCATAATAATAAAATAAAAAGACAAACTATTAATGAAAGGAATACAACCATTTTGACTTGAAAAGAAAAAGAAGAGACATAATATCAGACTACATTACCAAGTGTAGTCACAAGTGGGTGGATCGATTGAGTCGAAATTAGGTATAGAGATAGCTTAGACCCTAGGAATAACACATAGGTTACAGTACAGCGGGTAAAACCGCTGGGCGCAGGGGGCTTTGACTACCTCTGTGGCGCGAAGGGCTATTACCCGCCTGCTACGCAGAAGATGGCGGGTTCGATTCCCGCATGGGGAAATGTTTGTGTGATCCACAGATATTTGTTCTGCATCTATTATAAGTATTTATTTACAAAAGAAAAGTATACAAGTATTATATCCGTCATCCTAACCACCATCATAACACAAGCATTAAGTTGCTTAGCTTAGGTGGCGCTGTGAGAAATGTCCTGAAATATTGATTTATTTATAGTATGTAAATAAATAAAAGCTTGTAAAGTGTAACAGTGTTGCGCAGTAATGGGGGCTCCATTCCACAGTAACAACTCGCTAAGTATTGTGGCGCACATATTTGGTACAATTAGCGCACCAATGTGGGGCACGCGCTCGCTCCGGCCTTTAACTGTGTGGTCACGAGGCGATCTTACTACACTATTATATTAGTTATTAGTGTTACATGATGCTGCTAGTTTATAGAAGTCATTGTTAGCGATGTAGGATGTACTATATATTTTACTAAGATTTGTTAAGAGAGCAACAAATCACCAGCGCCATCAAACTCAAATATTTATTTGACATTAATTATTGTACAGTCAACTACAAAGAGATGTATCCATGTTAGGCTTACAAAATGAAGAAAATTTTCATTTGCCACAATAAACTACCCTTGGTTCGTGACATTTCTAGTAGCAATCAAACTTTATAATATCATCGACTCGTTTAATATGCAACAATGATGTATCCCACTACTTTTCCTTAGGTGATACATAATAATAGCATTTAAAATGAATCGAATATAGTATAAGATTTGGTGGATACTGAAAATGTCACGAAGTAAGGGTAAATAATTATTGCATACTAAAAGTTCCTTCATTTTGTAAGACTAACATGGATACATCTCTTTGTAGTTGACTGTACAATCTTTTTTGAATCCATTGGTTCCCGAACTAGTTTCCACTGTGTTTCAGGAGCCAGTGGCTTCTCCCATATAACAGTTTTTACAAGCTTTTATTTACTTTCAGCTGTCTGTTGTCTGTCTGTCTGCCGCCTGTCTGTCTGTAATCAAATCTTGAAAGTTTAATTTGATCCACTTCCCGATTTCTGATTGAGCTGAAATTTGGCATGCATTGTATAAAGCGAATGACAATGCAATATTATTATGACATGGAGCTGATCTAATGATGGAGCGGGAAGGTGGCCATAAGAAATTCGTATTTAAACGACGCAACCCCATTGAGTTTGGGCTCATTTGATTCGTCTTGACGAGTACTTTGGTGCTGGATGGTAATAATAATAAAAGTTTGATTTTAATTATTATTTTTTTATTTCACTGGTTATTAATCTAACGTCTTTGTAAATATTTGGTTTATACAATAAATTCTATTCTATAGGCACGTTTCCCCACGACATAACTAATTAATTAATTACATAATATGAAAGACACACATTGTCAGGGGCTTAGAGATGGACACACATATTCCCAAGAGTAACGTGAACAGTCATAAGTAACAGCTAGTATAATGTAAATTATAGCGAGCCCAATAGTGTACTTATTCAATATCACAATATACCGCAGACTCAAGACACGATTAGTCAAGATTATACAGGGTTATTTTTAAACAATATGCTCCTCGCAGGACTAGGCAGCCACCACCTTAAACATGTGAAATTATGTGTCTTTTGATAATTTGTTACATTTAACTTTCATACACAAAAATAATTATTCAGAGCATTCAGATGGTTTTTTTTTATTATTTTGCTTTTTTATTTAGTCTATGCTGTCTCACTACTGGGCACATACCTCTCTTATGTCTCTCTGTGAATCTATGCAGCGCGACCTAATTCAGACGGAATTATAAATTGATATTGATTTTTGTATGAAAGTAAAATGTAAAAAATATTATCAAAAGTCACATAACATAATGTGTTAGCTAAATGGTCCTGCGAGTTTGCATGTGTTATAAAAATAACCCTGTATAGCAATTGTAATTAGCATGATCTTTGTATAAAACTTTGATAATGTTATCTGATATGCCCGGCGTGATGAGTTCCTTTATCTATTGACAACTGAGATGATCTACAATGATTGCACTCTATCTAGACTACTATAACTGTTGGATACAGGCAACATTTGTATGTTTTACTGAATTTAAAAACATGGATAGGGATCACATTTAGTCGAAATCTTATTTTTATATTATTATTATAATTTTCAGCCAGGTTTGTCCCACTGCTGGGCAAAGGCCTCCCTACACTCTCTCCATTTATCTCTGTCTAAGGCTATGGTTGTCCAGTTATTGCAAAACGTATTCAGTTCGTCCCGCCATCTCCGTTTAGGGTTGCCGCGTCGTCTGACTTTTTGTGGCTCCCATAAGATGGTGGTTTTTATTTTTTTATATTATGGTTATTTAAATGTTCCAGATTTAAAGTAAGTTTAATAATTGTTTAAATTAAAAGTATAGTATAGTTGAAGCACTTTCTGGGAAGTTTTACTCTTGGTTTATGATGACGTGATTAACATCACTACAAAGTATAAAATAAAGTTGCTTCCTGCGTTTGTCTGTCTCTATGTATGCTTATATCTTTTATACTACGCAACGGATTTTGATGCGGTTTTCATTAATAGATAGAGTGATTTAAGAGTAAGGTTTATATGTACAATACACGCATAATATAGTAGAGAAACACCGATAATTTACCATGACGAAGTGCGCGCGGGTTAACTAGTATCATATATGTACTGTATACTACATTTACATAACTAGCTAACTTCAGTTCAAAGTATCTCAATAAATAAGTTGTACTTTAATTTTACTTGATACAGAAGTTCTGAAATATTAACGACAGAGTGACGCAGGCTACATACTTCAAATGTCATAATGTACATAGGTATTGTGTTTACATACCACTGCATGTACTTACTTACCTCTGCCTGGAAATGATTACATTGCATTAGAACTTGGCCAGACTACATACAATAATGTACTAATATTGGAATCTATAATATTTTGTATTGTAGTGTTTCCAACACATCATTAGTTATTATAGTTTTGATTCATGTATTGTAAACATGTAATTTGTTGGTCTAAAGAGAAAGTTAATGTATTACCTACATTATTTTAAAAAGTTATTTAGTAAACACCTCTTATCTCTCATCATCAGTTAATACATCTAAATATTACGATCATCTTTAATCTTTTGAACGCCACGGCACAAACGCATTTTCGTGCCCTGTGCGCCAAGGCACAATTTAAAAAAAAACCTACGAAAGAACTAGTGTTGCCAAGAGTCGATAAATATTTTTATTTCACTTTATTAAGAATGGGTTTTTTGTCGTCTATAGACGTCGTTGGCGTACAGGACCCGCAAGTACTTGTCAAGTATAGGTGACTTTGGCGGTCAAAAGGTTAATACTGAGTAACACTGTCCATGTTTATAAATATAAATTTAGTGTATTTTTGGTAATACTATGTGTGTATTGGTTAATTTATGGTTTTAGGAACTAACCCAGACAGACAGGTCAATTATTGCACCTCCCACTGTTGAATAATCTAGAATAATGCTTCCATAGTTTTGGCTTCCTAGTTTATACACATTTCTCTTATATTTATGTACTAGCTTATGCTTGCAGCTTTGCCTGCGTGGCTAAATCTTTTCATAGCGCAGGTCTATATAATAAAACCTATCTATTTACTAAATTTCAACCAAATCAGACAGATAGATCAGTCAGTCAATCAGTCACTCTTTCCTTTTACATATGTAGATTATTGCAATACTCAGACATGAGTGTGTTAATATAATAGATATTGAAGTTGCTTGTACCCATAAGTAAGCAGTACCTCTCTGTTCTTCTCGGTGGCGACCCGGGGCGTGAAGAGCAGCTGGTTGAGGAAGCCGAGGAACATGAGGATGTAGAGGCCGAGGTTGGTGAGTGCGGAGGTCAGCAGGGAGCACTTCTCGAAGGAGCCGGGGTACGTGTCGTACTGCGACCAGTCCATGGGCCGCGGGTCCACGCGCCACCCCACCACATTCTCACCCTGGAATCATTTGTTTAAACATATCACTAACTGTACTTTATTGTTTATTCACAAGGATAAAATTAATTCAATAACTGTATAATGTATGTCATGTTTTTTTTTATTCTTTAAACCATAATTATAATTTATTTTTTATAATTTCTATGTTGTGTACCTAAGACCTAAATACTGAAATAAATAATTATTATTTCTGACGATTATCTCTACTTCTTTTCTATTCTAACAGCCTGGATTATATTAAGAACATGATTTTTTTTTATTTCTTCAATAATTAAATATGTATTTAGAAATCTAGTGTGACAAGAGTTTGTTATTTTTCTTCTGATAATATGAATTGCCAGATTTTATGGATTTTTATGTCTATGTATAATGTATGGTAGCTCTGAGAAAAGTGCTTTAAGTACTTTTTTTTTAACCTGAACCATACAAAATTCCATGATGTAGCTAGAAATGATAGAAAATATAATATACCCAACTATAGCCCATATCCATCTTTTCTATAGAATAACTAATAGTAGTAATCATTGATAGTGTAATAAAAGCAAGTGCTCCAGTGCAGAATGAATTGACTCAATAGCACCAAGTGGGCGGACATAGGTAGGAGGAACAGACACCAATTCAATACTATATAAACTATATTAGTTTAACTAGGCCACTGGAGGAATACCTCTACAGTGCTACATGTTTTACTTACTCACTCAACATTACTGTAATTAAAACATAATTTCAGCTTGTTTGGTTCATTTAAGACATATACATAATAATACCTATATTGGTATGATAATACACTACCTGTATATTTTAAAATTCAAACTTCTTTTTGTTTCAGAGGCAACAGCTAGGTACACTGTGACTAGACATCAGTTTTGTTTTGTTAAAACATTTTAGTTGGCAGTTCCTACCTTGTTATTTTTATACTTCTCAGTGTACTGCCAGTCAATAGCAATGTATTATTATTTATTATTGTTAAAAGTTTGAATAAAACCTGCCAAGATATTGGTCTCCTTTGGTTTGGGGTGGTACATATAAGTAACTGGTAGTGTGATTTTGATATTTAAGCATGTTACACAAATATATTTACATTATAAACAGACAAATATGTAGCAGAGAGAAATCACAAGGAAGTGAAACTGTGTAACTAGTGAGCAGTGAGACAAACATGCCACCAGCCATCATCTGACCACTGGTTAGTGAAGCATGACCTAAACTCACTAATCAAGCCATACTGGTAATGAATTAGTGCGATACTCGATCGGCCTTGGCCGTAACGCTATGCCTATTTTATTAATTTTAGGAAGGTCGTATCCGCGACGAGCCTCGCCTGTCAAGATTTTATTAATAATAGGGCACACTTTACCAACCAAAAGTGCCCTAATTTAGCCATTAATACTACTAAGAAATGAACTGTAGAATGCACAAAGGGTGTGTCTTCAGGAAAGCACCGGCGAAACCAGAAATTAATATGATTACAGAGGTTATAAAAATACTTTCTACTCACGATTGCACTATCATTAGACTGTGTAGATTTCACATAACCATTTTTGTGTTTTCCATTCAATATCTTCTCCTCACTTTTCTTTAATATTTCTAATTCTTCTGTTGAACTTTTGTTAACACGTCCATTTAATACTGCCGCTGCCATCGTTGTGTGTGAAATTAAAAATTATGAATTATAAAATTCAATAAACTGTCAGACTGTCAGAAGTCAGATAGAAGCAGTGTTGCCAGTGCCCTATCTTCAAAAGTAACGCAGACAGGTTCGAAAAGTAACGCATTTACAATAAAAGTAACGCATTTAAAAAAAACACGATTTTTAATACAATAACTTATTTCATTAATTAATAATTATATAATAATAAGTATTTTTAATAGAAGAACTTATTTTTTTATATTTTTATAAGAAGTTGTAATTTTGCAAACAAAAAAAAATATATATCGCCTTATGGCTCGTCCACATATACCGGCCAATGACTCGGCGAGTCGTTCGTCCTATGGCTCGTCCACATATACCGGCTAATGATTTGCTGAGTGTGTGTTTTGCCTATGGATGAACAGTTTTTGTCTATAGACGAATGTCTTCGGATATTTACGGTTTTTTCCGGTAAATTTCTGATATACATTTTGGGTTCCATAGCTGACGACTTTAATTATATTTTGAATATTAATCAATCATGGACCATTTGAAGCCATTTTGTGTGAATAATTACTTTAAACTAGTTAAATTTTCTTTATTTTTTGATTTATATAATCTATGCCCCAAGTGCATATATATAATCTGTGCGCTCGGGTGAACGTTGGGCCAACGACTCGCAGAGTCATTGACCGGCATATGTGAACGTGCCATGATATTAACATATTAGTTACTTTTTAAAAAAAAATATTTTCCGTTTCGATTGTTTTCCGTATCACTAAGTTATTACTTTATATTCTTCCATTGTTAGAGTTCATTTAAAAAAATCATTACCCCAAAAAGTAACGCAAAAGTAACATTTTAGGACAAGTAACGTAAAAGTAACGCAAAGGGTCAAAAAGTAACGCAAAACGTTACAAAAGTAACGCACTGGCAACGCTGGATAGAAGAATCCAAATGATAAATTTAAGGCAAACAAGCGCTTTTAAAATCTTTACGAAATTGCTTTGTATTTTGGTCAGATTTTATTAAAGCGCTGTATTGCTTTTATTTCCGAGATACTATAGTGCTACTTTATCGACATCAAATCTTAATTTGACAACGGACATTAGAAATCGTTTGACGTTCATTGGAAAATGTTACCGTAATAAAAAATTGACATATTGTGGTGCTATAATTTTTTTTTTGGCATTAATTAGAAAAAAATAATTTAAAGTAATAGATCGGCTTGTGGCCGATCTGTGGTTAATAAAAGTGTTCTTTACTGCTGTAGTAGCTGTAGTATTGTTAGTTTGTTTTTCTCATTAAAAGTTATATTTTATTTAATCTACATAATATAGGCTATATAATGATATTTTTTAATTTGAAAAAATACTAACAGTGTAAAATATACAATGACTTGCAACACAAAAAAATGAACAATTTTTTTATTTTTAGTTTTTTTGCTAAACATAACGCCATCAATACCGTTGTTTTATATCAGAAATGAAATCTACGTCATCGGTTTATCTGAAATTGACACCGAAATTTTTCTCGTGGCTCTACATGGTCTTCCAGAGTTAATTAAATGAAGCAAGGTGGAACGGCCCCTTTTGCCCCCCCCCTCCTTGCTGCCAGAGGGGGTGATAGGGGGTTTTCGATCTTAATCAGCTTATTTGGAGATAAGGAATCATTGTGCCAAGTTTCAAACCTCTGCATGAAAACGACATGTTTTGCGCCCAGAGAACGTCTTATATGGCATTTTGGAAAATATTCAAAAAAGAAATAAATTATATTTTTTAAACTATAAATCCTGGCAATATACTAAAAAGGAATATATTGCAGAAAATTTTACGGAGAATAAACTTTTCCTTGACATTTTTATTCTAGCTCTCATAGTTTTTAAGAAAAACTCAAAAAACTAAAAATAGGGACATAAAAGTGGGGGGGAGAGGTGGAAACATTGTCGTGGGGGGTGTTTCTACTAAAATTTCTTCTTATGAACGGTAAAGCTATACGCATGCCAAGTTTCATGCTTTCTGCCGCTCGGGGTCATACATGGAGCTAAGGAGCTGGACTATTCATTCGATACCCATATTGATGGAATTGAAAAAAAAAACGTTGTCCGCCATTTTGGAACGCCATTTTTTTGGCGGCCATCTTGGATTTATAATAATATTGACATAGAGAGAATACATAATTGTATTGTCACCAACACCAAAGGCGTATACCAAATTTCAGATCAATTGGTGACAGGAAGAGGGTGAAATTTCAATGACTAAATTTGACCCAAGAAAAACAATAATAAATAAAAAAAACGGAGTACATAAGCTTATTAATAAATAAAATAAAACCGTTTAATAATAAAAACGCTACTTTAGAGAGCCGCTCGGGAGTTGAGATCTGATCTTTTTACCAAAAGATGAAAAGAAAACTTCAGTTGGATTTGAGTTTGTAACTACTTGAACGGGTTTTACCCCTCAACTCCCGAGCGGCTCGATTGGGCCGCAACCACCCCATTCGAATTAAGGCTTTAATTTAAAAATGCTAGAAACTAATTCAGCCCATCCCCGCTAAAAAACAACTGAAGCGTTAGTAGCTGAGGAGTTATAGGTTTTTGTCACAAAATGTTTTTATAATTTGACAGTAGGCAATAGCGAAAAGAGAGACGAATTTGGTTGTGAATAGTTACCCCAATAATACAGAAATAATTACAACTTTAATATAGCAACACCAAAGCACACAGCTGTCGAATTTGACATTCACCGTCAGACACATTCTGTCACATTCAGTGCATCCGCCTGTGTCGGCAAAGTTGTCGTATCCGGCATCTAGTGTAGCTGTGCAAAAGGCAAAAAGGTAAGTAGGCGCTAGTACCATCAAAAAGTCGATAATGTTTCGCATTTAATTTTC
Source organism: Hemithea aestivaria (assembly GCA_947507615.1). Classification (NCBI taxonomy): domain Eukaryota; kingdom Metazoa; phylum Arthropoda; class Insecta; order Lepidoptera; family Geometridae; genus Hemithea; species Hemithea aestivaria. The sequence continues at coordinate 195,944 of OX382330.1, forward strand.
GAAGCTAAACAAAGTATTTTAGTCATTTTTTACTATCTCTCTATAAAAATATCTGTGAGTAGACAAGTAGTTAAAGCTGCCAAAAGCCGTAGAGAAGCGTAAGTAGTCAGGAGAGCCTGTCGCATAATACACTTAATTAGAGTTTGAAAAGGTCCCGCCCCCGCCGCACCGTGGTCGGCGGTGGGGTTCGCTATGAGTAATATAACCGTTCCTCGTGGTGAGTGACGTCGTGCAGGCGGCACCCGAGCGAGTCCGAGCGCCCGCCGCTCGCCGCAGTTCGGGCCCGCGAGAAGCCGCGACAGGACCCGCCCCGCGCACTCGCCTTCACGCCGCACCCTATCGATCAACCGCTCACGTCCTCTGTTTCCATCGGCCAAGAAATGGACAACGCCGAGGATCTTCTGGGAGGGCTCGCGGGCGGCGACTCTGCCGCGCCCCCGCAGCCGGCGCCGCTCCAGCCGCTGAAGCGCGAGCAGGACTCCACGGACGACTTCGAGCACCTCGAGCGCGAGGGCCGCCAGGAATCGCCCGAACACCGGCACCGCGCTGCCACGCAGAGCTTCATCGACGCGGAGCGCGACCCCTTCGCGGAGCCGCCGCGCGCGCCCTCCGCCACCGACAAGCTCGACCACCTCGCCGACAAGTTCACCGACAGCGAGTCCGACGCCGACACCGCCGGCGAGTCTCCGCTTCACCGGCCGGCGCCCGCTCCCGCGCCCGTGCTCGCACCCGTGCTCACTCCCGCGCCGGCCCCGGCTCCAGCCGCACCGGAGCCCGCGCCCGTGCGCCCTCCCTCGCCGCCAGCAGCAGCCCCCGCCCCCGCCCCCGCCCCGGCGCCGGTGCCGGTAGCGAGTGCGCCCCCGCCGGAGCCGGCGCGCCCGGCCGCAGCCCCGGCCCCGGCGGTCCCGCAGCACGCGCCCGCTCCGCTCCGCCCGGAGCCAGCGCGCGCTCCAGTCGCACACGTCATCGAGGCCGAGGTCATCTTCTGCCAGATGGGACTCGGTGAGTCATCCCTCGTCCGTTCTTATATGTTCATCCTGCAGTGGTCACCTGTGGCGGGTGTCCCGCTAGTTGTGCTGCACTGTGACGACTTGACACTAATGTGCCCTAAAACGAAGCATTTTTCAAGGTACGCGGAGCGATGCTTTTACGAGATATTTACGAGGTATAATATAGGTACCTATAGTTAATGTTACATTACATCGCAATCGAGGACCTTCAGGTCGAAGAATTTTAGTTTAATTGGTAGTTATATTATTCTGAGTGTGTTGGCTCATTAATTTCTACATTATGGTTTCTCTCGTTGATGAAGATGCTGTACGTGTTTGTGCAATGGCGTCGCGTCGGTGTTCACAAACGCCTCCTTTGTATCAGTATCAGTATAAAGTGTTCGCTTATCGTGACTCGTAACGTCATTGTATATTTGCATCTGCATGATTTCATCGCGGCCCCGCGCCGTCGCCGGCGGAATATTATAATGTTGACACAAAAAGTGCAAAATGTTCACGATATCGTTCTGAGGCGAACACCGTACGCCGCGAACCGTGAAAAATCACGTCTGCAGGTGAACAATGCCCCTGCAACCTTGTAGTCGAGGATACGAGCGCCGATCATCGATTCGAGAACGCCTCCATAATGGTTTCCTTTCCAAAATCGTCTAAACTATTGCGACTTATTGAAGCATGACGTAACTTAGTCACGGTCAGGTGAATCATAGCCTGGCGGCCGGCGGCATACGTCAGGGGGCTGGTGGAGGGCGAGGCTCGATATTGTCGAGACGGGGGATGAACGGGTCCGGCACCCGGCACGATGCGGCGCGGTGTCGAGTGGTGAGTCGGTGTCGGTGGAGGTGGCGGAGCGGCAAGAGCGTTGACCGGCGCTCGGGCTGCGGCCGCGGCTAACGGCACTCGCTGAAACATGCGCCTCTCACTGTGCAGCCAAATAAAGGACGTCCGACCCGAGCCGATTTGCGACTGCCTCACCGTTATATGCATTATTCATGTTGAATTTATGATAATATTTCACGGCACCTACCAAAAACCTCGGCTCGCTCAAATTTTCATAATAAGTGTTCAGCATTCAGTTATTTTGTTGTTTTGGTATAATATAGGAATCACCTTAATAAGATTATCTACATGAAGGACCGAACAACCCTCAGATCTAATCTAAAGGTAATCGAAATGAAAACTCCGCAAGCTACATATGTAGTTAGTGTGACCTATGTCTCGTCACGGTAAAATATATATTTTTACTGTGGTGTCGTTTTGCGTAATATTTCATGCAGTATATTGTTATCGCGAAATTTATCTGGTCTCGATAACGAAGTCGTGTAAACATAAAATCGTCCCAATCTTCTCATGAAAATCTCCATAACCATACGATGTAATATACTTACTAAATAATCTTGTGCAAGGTGCACCTTTTAGTGGTAGTCAATACTTATTAGCTGCTCCCCGGTGGTGAACAGCGGATAACATTCATCTGATTCATCTGCATTGCACAAATCACCACCACCGTCAGCGGGAATGGCTGAGCATCTCGGACCGTTCCCGGGCCCCTCCCTGCTGAGAGGAGCGTGGAGGGCCCGCCTTTGTAAAGTCGGGCGGTCGTCGACGGGGGACTGGATGCCAAGGGTCTGCCGATTCTCAGTCCTCCCTCACGAAGACGATGCGGGAGTGCCGCCGAGAAGTTTTAGTGGGTATACCGTGCAGTCGTCCTGCACGGGGAGTCCCACATAACCCTCCCATACCTCCGTATGAGAGGGGTACGCGTAATGCGTTTTTACTCAGCTGTAACAAAAAAAAAGAAATCCATTATCTCCATCTAATTCAGATCCGTGACATCGCATGCTAGTGTATCGGCGCGTTCCATACTAACGGGTCATCTATTCGTCTCGCTCAATTTCTCCTAGACGTGTGAGCCACGCATCTCACAACTGTAACTTATCTACCGCTGACGTCGGATATCCAAAATCATCTCATTAAATTCCAGAGATAAAAATGTGGGAAAAATGAGTGGAGGCAGCGCATGTAGCGAGTAGCGAGTGCGGGTGTGGTGGCGAGTGGCGCGGCTCTGCACAGTCGTCAGTCGGCACAGTCTGCACTCGTACATCGCTAATTATAGCGCGGTGTGCCGGCGACGCGCGCTCGCGCTCACTACTATAGATCCGTCCGCGGCGACCTCACGTCCCTCTGGTCTCGCGCCGACCTTTCTTCCGGAGCCAGATCGCGGCGCCTCTGCTCCCACTGTTCCGACGCTCTATATCTGGTCTCCCTCCTTCTGCTACCACGGAACTGTCGATAGTGAACTTGGATTGTGTTCTGACCGCTAGCTATGGGATCCGGAAACGATGATGCCATCACACGTGAGTATTCCTGCTGGAGTCACTTCGTTAACCGACATCGTTCAATACCAATATGTGGTTGCAAATCGCGCTCTGGTTGCCCCCGGATTACGATAGTTCTGTCACAGTGATATTAATATATAAAGTGCGTTGCTAGGTAATATTTCGGTATGATATATCTGCATTCCCGGCGAGCGAGTCGAGCCGAGGGCCGAGACATCTGTCGTCAAACAATTACGTCACAAGTTTGACGGCGCCGTTAATTGTTAATGTGGTGGTTTTGTTAGATATGACTTGTGACAACCAGACTACCAGGGTCAGGAATCAGGCCTCGCCTCATGGCGCTGCATCTTATAGCCTACACCAAATTAGTATGTAGTAATTAGCTGGGTAATTAGTGGCTGGCGGATTGCTTGCGTTCGTGTGTTATCGTAACACAACAATGCATTCGGAATCGTTCTTATTTTCGTAGCATATCTCGTGCGCGTCGACCTCGACACCCGGCCCCCGGCGACCTGGGAAATGTTGCACTAACGTTGCCCAAGCGCAGCGGTAGCATTATGTGAAACTACTTATTATGTTTATTATATAGGTACCTCAAGACCTCCCCAAACCCACTTAGTAAAATTATATTAGAAATAACTAATTCACTCGCAAATGATAGAAAGTTTTTGTAAATCACCTTGTTGACCCAATTCAAGCGGCTCTCGTGAAGAAAGCCCTTTGTGTTTGACTTAATGACATCATCGGTATATCCCCCGCTAAGAGCTCTTTGTTTTGACACGTGGCGAGTGGCGTCTACCGCGACGTAGCGTATATTGAAACCCTACCTCTATTCAGCACCGCGACCGAACTGAGATGCGGGAGCCTTTCCATACGTGAATTCTCAAAATGCGACTTTAATCCCTTCCGCTATTCAGCACCGCGACCGATCTGAGCTGCGGGAGCCTTTACGTGCATTCATTCTCTAATTGCGACTTTAATCCCTTCCGCTATTCAGATCGATCGATCTGAACTCGGGGATTGTTTCTAGGTTAATATTTAAATCTGTTTGATGAAAACGCTTGTCTGTCGTTTGTTTGCTGCTTTTAGATCTTTAAAACGCAACGGAATTTGATAGTGATTCAAGAGGAAAGTTTATGTTTACTTATAACTATTGGACCCGCGCGCACTTCGTGGTGCGTAAAACAGTCTACAAATTTAATACTACCTACCTTAAGTCATTTATTTATTAATAAAATAAAATATTATAAAATAAGGTAAGACGAGACGAGATAAGACAAGAGACATAACAAAAGACAAGACAAGTGACAAGACAAGACATGAGACAAGACAAGAGACAAGACAAGAGTCAAGACAAGAGACAAAACAAGAGACGAGACAAGACAAGAGACTAGACAAGAGACAAGACACGACAAGAGACAACACAAGAGACAAGACACGAGACGAGACAAGACAAGAGACTATACAAGAGACAAGACAAGAGACAAGACAAGAGACAAGACAAGAGACAAGACAAGAGACAAGACAAGAGACAAGACAAGAGACAAGACAAGAGACAAGACAAGAGACAAGACAAGAGACAAGACAAGAGACAAGACAAGAGACAAGACAAGAGACATGACAAGAGACAAGACAAGAAGACTGACTATTACTGTTGACTCTTACTCTTCGACTCTTACTCTGACACGTATACCTCTAATAAGAGTGTGAAACTCAAACTGAGTTAAAAAAAAGTAAAAAATTGCATTACAAGATACATGTATTATATATGTATACGAGTACGTACATGTAGTTTATGTAGGTATACCATATTCCATGTTTAGTAACAAGTGAATTAAATTAAAAATTTAAAAAAACCCCCAACGCAATACGTAATTCACCATTTTTTGATGGCGGCCATCTTGGATTTTAAATTTTATATAGTGGGTTGTATTCTACTCGTTAAGCCCTTTCATTTGATACCCATATTGAGGGGGTCGTGGAAGAAAAAAGCAATCCGCCATTTTGTAGCGGCGGCCATCTTGGACCGATTTTCACCGAACATGGCTAAGAACACTCTCGACTAACTCTACTTTCAAACAAAAAAAACTAAATCAAAATCCGTTCATCCGTTTGGGCGCTACGATGCCACAGACAGACACATACACACACACACAGACAGACAGACAGACAGACAGACAGACAGACAGACAGACACGTCAAACTTATAACACCCCGTCGTTTTTGCGTCGGGGGTTAAAAATAAAAGTCATGTATATTTTTATTACATTTCCTTAAAACAATGCCGTCTCATGCAGTATTTAGAAGTACAAGTGTATAATAGCAAACAAATACTAAACATTCAATATCAAAAGTCAAAAGTTTCCGCAACTCAAAAATACTTGAGTGCTGAATACTGGAAGGATTTCTAATTTATAACGGTAAAATTGCGTACGTAAACCGTCCCGCATTTCAGAACTGAAAGTAGGGTAGCATTTAAACTCTGAAACTGCATATTTTGTCGTTTAAAAGCTCCCGCATCCCAGATCCATACTGGCGCTGAATAGAGGAAGGGTTTCCATATACGCCGCGACGTACCTCTACCTCTCTCGCTTATTAACATTTTAAATCGTAATTCGCAATGCGCACTCAAAGTTTCAAATATGTAAAAGGTATAGGAAGGTAAAGGAAAATATAAAATAATTTATAAAACAAATTTATCAAAATATGTATTATTAAATCGAAAGTAAAAGCTCAAAATGATTTGAAGGGACAAACTTGTTTCTATTTTAAATAACCGAAATTACTAATAACACGAGTAAACGTTAGTTTACCTAACGTCTCATTTCCTGAAAAGCGGAAAAACCCTTAGTATATGCAATAAGGGTAGTGTGGGGTGGTCGCGACGGCCGCCACCTAGCGGATCGATAGCCCCCCGCCACCCGGCGGCACCCGTCTGCCGCGTGACACCCGCTGCTGCTTACATCCCTTCTCGCCGGCTGCCTCTGCCGGCAGACACACCGTCTGCTCTACATACATGTATGAAGCCAGTGCCTGCCCGCTGACGAACCCTGGATACCTGGAGCATCTCCTTGCCGACTGCCGACCCCGCACCGCCCTCCTGAATATGTAACTTAGCTGAATAATAGATATCAACTTGGTATCGACCATTTTGTCTAGGGATGAACTCACCTTACGTGGTATGAGAACGCGCAAAATATTTGTAATTCTGCCGTGGCGTGAGTGTGTATTATTCACGTGCTACAGATTTGTCTATAAGCAATATAGTAGTGCATTGAATGCAATGAATAGTGGCGAAGGGTGCACAGTGCACACACGGTGCACGTGAGTCACGTCGGGGGAAACCTGTGAGTTGCGAGCCCACACGATGCCTCCCTTGTTGTTAATGTTAATAGAGCGGCGGCGGGGTGGGGTGACCGGTGACAGCGACGATATACTTATGCAGCGCGGAATAGTGTCACTAACCCTTATTGTCTGCTTCAAAGCGGTTACAAGTGGTTTTATTAATCAATTTACCCTTAAATACCTTTCGCTATACTATAATATGTTAACGTAAAATCTGGGTAATGAATGTTTTAAAATGACACTTTGTAAATAGCATAGTACTATTCGTATTAGGTATGTGTAGAGTGCCAGACTCTGGCACGCACCTGTCGATATTGGTAGGTATTGCCTTGGCGATTGTCCTATTTTCATCAAGTTGAAAGCGATGCAGTGTCAGTCTGACGATGCGACGTCGTGCTTTTTATTGCCCAATATGTCGGTAAATTGTGCGTGAAGCTATTATAGAATGATCACCTTTGTATACACGTTGTATGCACGTGGGTGACGTCGCAGTAGTTCATCAGGCTTCGAGATATTAACCTATTATAATATATGTGAGAGTGAGCGACACACGTCACTCTTGATTTTTGATTAATATAATATAGTGCATGAATAAGTGCACAAAATAAATAAACGTCCCTCCGCCCTTTTCCAATGTTCTTACACATTTTCTGGGCTCCTGAACCGTCTATGCGTCCCTTCCTGTGCCAGTAAGTTGGCAAACTCGCCTCGCTCGCGTCCTGAATTGAGGTCAGTAGGGCTGCTGAGTGCTGAGACCTTCTCTCGACTTTCGACTCAATGAATTTAGGGATCGATAACTCGTGCTATACTTGACATTTTTACGATAATGTGACGAAGTACACACACGTTAACTGTGGTGGTCAGCAAACTTTTGGAAAATTATGGAGAAGAGAATCCCAATTTTTTTATAAAAATACCTGCTAGGTATCGCGATCGTTAATTCATGACTGATTGGAACTGGAACTAGAAGGTTCCTATCAGTATTATACTGTCTGTTGCCTTTCTATAATTATTGTTGACGTTATGCGGCCTATGATTCACTGCTCGACTCCTCGCACTGATTCCATTCCTTCATTTTAGAGTAGTAGGTATGTTATGTTATGTTATGGTGATGATTTCAATGCGTTAATGCGCAAAAACATGAAAGTCCTTGAGCGGTGAGCAGAGGTTCGCGATCGTGCGTAACAAGCGCCCCGGCCCACAAGCCATGCCATAGCCGGCGGAGGCGAGCTTCGCCTGCCGATGCGGAGTGTACCTACATGAGTCACGGCCGCGGGGCTTGCTCGGACCCACACTCACACCTCTCTCGTGACTAACTTATTTATATAAACTTGTGCTTACACCAGGATTATTGTCACTAATCAATACATTCGTATACTTTAGGTACACTTTCTACACACAAGAACATTTTTAATGACCGTATGACCCATTCAACCCTTATAATATGATCTCCCACTTTATGTACAAAGTTAGAGACCAAGTTAATATAAATTGAGTGACGTTTGGTAATCTTGAGGAAAAGACAAACACTACGAATAGGTACGTTTGTTGGCAGTTTGCAAGTTTCTAACAGTGACAATATAATGTTATTCCTCGCTGTTCAGATTCTATTTCATTTCTTTGTGATGACAATTGTGTTAAAGTCTTACAATAATTCACCAGTTCCAAGGATATTGTGGAGAGAGTTTTTATTTCCATCTCGTCATTTAGTATTTAGTTGTAATTCAACAGTTGCATTGTACGAACTGATTTATCTGGTTTAGCCAAAACAGACTCGAGATCGCTGCAACAATTAGTTTTTGTTGAGGTAAACATCGTCTGCCCAACCGTGAAGTTGTGAAGGCGATTGGTACAATTAATGTAAAAGTTTGTTATATTTTCATTGAGAAAGTGTCAGTAACGAAGGCCCGTGGCAAGCACAGTTATTTGATCGATTTATTTCCAACTATCACATTTTTGTCCGTTAGATTTTGTTGTGTACAATAATTTGAGTGTTAATTCAACGTCGTACCTAGTTAGGTATGTTTAATGTTTATTGGGCATAAAGTACGAAGTCGCCATTGTGTGCAAAGTGATCATGTCATAGAGTGGCAGCGGCGCGATGTTTAGTCCCCCATGTAGGTACCTGTAGATTGTAGATGATTCACTGCAGACAAGTAATGCGTAGATATCAGGCGCTGCACCGGGGCGCGCCGTGATCTGGGCTCGAGGGGGCAACTGATGCGGATTACGAGAACAAATCGTTTAAAGATTAATATGATAATATACAATGATTATAAATTATAATATTATTATCACGTTTACGAACTCGTAACTTTTCGCGAAATATAAAAATAAGTAGGTATACTTAGGACGTTCAAATCATTGTTTATGACTTCCGCGAAAAAGATTTCTACACCAATATATCTACCTAGGTACTGAATTACTAATTACCCTATTATCATGTACCTACTCACCTACGCTACGCTTACCCTACTTGTAGTGACAGCTATTATGAATTATGTCAGTGTCAGCATAATTAGATAATATTCGGAATAAAAAAAAACTCTTTCATGATCATACCGTTAAGCCCACGACTTGACGTGTAATAGTATTACGGCTAAAGTATGAGATTCGGGATTTTCCTTTTACTTAATTCGCTACAATTAGGTTATATAGTTATTAGTGGCAAACGAACACGACCATTCTTTGAGATAGGTATATATTTTAAGTTTTAAAGTAGGAACAGAGGCAAGAAGAAGTTTGAAGTTATAAATGTATGTACATTTATTAATTATATAGGTACCAAATGATAATTAGTCCGGCAAGTTAGAGGCGAATCCATTATCGGGTCACGTAAGTACATAGTGGTAGAGTTGTTGAACTAGGTTAGTGCACGAGAAGGCGGCGCGGCCTGTGCCCTCACCGCCACTGTCGCCGCGCCGCGCCGCTGCACCCGCCCTCATTCCTCATGCTTTATTTAGTCTCTTTTGACACTAACTTACTAACAATTTCCTACTATACATAATATATATTTATTATAATATCCGAGTCCTGATTGATGAGCATCGTGCACCGCGGTATACAGCGGCGCTGCAGACACAGGGTGTAGGGTCCGGTGTCGGTGTCGGTGCGAGGCCGGTGGACGCGGCGAGTGGTGCCGGGGTGGCGCGCCGGTGCGCATGCGCGGCGCGGCGGCGGGCGCGGAGACGCGCGCGGGGCTGCGCCGCAGTATCGACGCGAGAGTCGGGCGCGGCGCGCGCTCCGTCCGCCGCTATAATATAATATCTGAGCTCTTGTTCTCGCGTTACGTAAAGTGTCACCATGGCGGACTCCGGACCCTCCCTGTGCAGCGTGCTCGACCCGCGTAAGTGCCGGCCGCCGCCGCCGCGCGCCGCCTCAGCTTCGCCCGCTTCCCTCTCTCCCTGTCGCGACTAACCCGCTAACGCGCAGCCTTCTCTTCCAGATGCCTGGTTCGACCCCCAGAGACTGCACCCCGAAGGTGAGTGGTCGCCGCGCGGCGGCAGAAATACGGGTCGGTGGCGCGCCGCCAACGGCCCGGGCGGGCTGCGCCCTGCGCCCTGCGCCGTGACCCACTCTCCTCTGTGATGTGAGCCGCGGTGGCCCCGTGGCCCGTGCCTCGCCGCGGAGGTCCTCGGGAGCCCCGCTGGCCCGCTCCCGCAGATGTCGCGCCAACTCTCGATTAAATCGCTCAATTTATCGCAATCACCGTCGGATGACAGTACAATAATAACTTCCCGTGTCAAGGCGACCGCCCTAAACCTAGATCTGACCGCCGAGTCGTCTCCCAAACGAATTATAGGCTCTTAGACTCGATAATGTAGCGGATGCCGCTCGAAGAGGTGGATCCTCAATAATATACCCACGTAGATTACCGTCCATGTGACACCGATCATGAAACGACGGGCCCTCCTTGAACATAGTATGACTGGAACATGTTATCGTATGGTGGGCACAGTAGGTACAGTGAGCACGCTACAATAAGGTGCAAATACCTCCGCAATGCGTAACTAGTGAATAGTGTGTCGTCACGACAACAAGACGGACAGTGGACAGGTTACAGGTTTAATTTAGCTCAGTGTGTGATGGTGTATTGTGTGCGGCGCGTCGTGCGGGCCAGTTGTTGCGGCTCCACTCCACCGACCATGTACTTCATTAATGTCTGTCGGTGTCAGTTGAATGTATCCAGTGCGCCGCGGGACGCATGCGCCGTCTCCATCTGATCCCTTCGCTCTCCCTGAGCCACCTCACTTAACAGATGATCGTCCCAAGTCCCACTGATCAGTTTGCGCCAATTTCAAAATTGGTTGTTATCCCTCATTTGTAATTTCATTATTATTTGCTCGTTAAACGATGCACACATACGACATTGATTCTCCAGGTCGCGTCAGTTTCCAACACCTTACTGCTCTAATTGAATTAGAGACGAGTTATCATCCCGAAGCTAGAAAGGATCATAAGTAGTAAGCAGTGTTCGTGCCGCAGCGCAGTGTTCGTAACGGAACGTCCTCATTGTTATATCCTATGTAGGTGCCTATAGAAGCGAGGCGAGGGTAACTCGATAGGTGACCGGAGGTCGCCTGCTTGCATCCTTTACCTGCGACATACATACTTCGTACATCACATTATTTTTATGTTATGAGACAATACAACAAACTTGTTTCTCACTGATGACACGACTTGATGATTCAAGCAATTTGCATTGTTACCCTACCAGCAACACTAACTACAGCTTGGTTTCAATTGCCTTGGTATTTCATTATGTATTTTAGTACATTGTTGTTACTGAAGAACATTAGGATCAGTTCATGTCTTCTAATGACTGTAGCCTTCATTGGAAATTAATGTGCCGCTAATCATTGTTCCAATTTCCGAATGCAGGTGATGCAACCTTTAAACTACGTACCTATAAGCTTGTATCAACAGTGGAAATATTAATTATTGTTACCTCGCCAACGTTTGACTCTAAAGTCATCACTCACTGATCATGACACTAAAGTCCATAAATAATTATTAAGAACTATGTATACTTTACTTACTATGTATTTCGAGTTCGACTAAGCAATAATAAGTATATAATGTTATTAACATTATGAACATCTCCCCATACCATGATCAAGTGTTATTGCCCAGAATGCTTGCGAAAGTGAAAATGGAACGCGTGTGATTAGTGATTACCATATAATCCATGCATGTATGTGCATCGCACACGCAGCCTCATTATACCAGTAGGTACACAACACCACTGATCAATGTCTCCCGAACATTACAGCTGCAGCATATCGGCAGCATCTGTGCCATTTAACATTCAATCACATTACTCACTTCACGTAATACTCGTTTTTCAAACGGGACTACTGTAATGAATTGCAATGGTGTTAACTGGTAACTCATCATAATAATAATAATTGTGGGAACGATTAACTTGAAACTAAACTTTAATAGCGATAAAGCACGGTCCGTCGTTTTAATTGAACAATTAACAGGCATATAATCATTAAGAAAAGAGTAGCTGACTATTTAGAAGATGACACGAAAAATGGAACACATCTCAATAACAGTGAGACGAAGTGAGAGAGGTCGAGCGGTCGAGTCGAGTATCACTTCAAGAAATAGGTAAAAGATAACAAAGACGATAACCGACACGTGACACACGAATAGTTCGTCTGGCCGTTGACACACATGTAGGTACAAACGCTGCCTATTTCCGATGGGAATGTTTCCTTTGAGTTTTGTATTCTGTCGTTACATTTAGATGGTATCGTTCTAAGAGCTTAAAATATCTTCGGAACAAAGGCCTTGTTTTAGAATGATTTGGATCGATGAACAGACGCCGAGTTGCTAGACTCGATCCCTGAGCTAAGTGTGAGCAGCGTCATTGTTCACGTCTACAAAGCTACATAGTTCTCGTCGCGATAATTTGATTCCAAATAAGCGAGCGAGTCGTGAATCATGATGAGAAATCATTCCGTTTATCGAAGTTATTTTCCATTATGATTAGTACATTAAACTCATTTCTAAAAATAACAACATTAAAGAGTCGAGTTAACTAATGATGGATTCGTATTCAAACCACTGCGTTCCTTCAAATAATGGAAATTTACCAAATGACGGTCGATATTTTATCACAAAATGTATTGTTTGTATTTGCGTTAATTTGACAGGAAACATAATAATATTATTCGTTATTCTTAATAGAGCTGGGTACTTTTGTGATAAAGATGTGTAGGTTTCGTTTCACAAACTGTAGATCGTGTCCTTTGACATCAAGAATGTTTTGTTTAGCTGGCAGTTCAAAGTTTATAAATGGTTTCTCTTCGACATCGTGGTATACTTATTTATTATATACTTAGTTAGGTCATAAATTCTGTCACATGTTTAATATAAAATTATTGGAACAAGTTTATTTATTATGTAACCATTTATATACCAAAATGAACTTAACAAAACATAGATTCTTATGACAATAAAGTTTATTCAAAATGACCTCCGTGATTTTGAATACAGGCCTTCAATCTGCGCGGCCAGTCGTCTATCGCAGCACGAACGAGGTCCATGTCAATATCGGCTGCTGCCTTAATCAAGGATGTCTTGAGTGACTCCAAATTGGGATGAGGCTTTGAGCACGCCTTTTCCTCCAAGTGTTGCCATATCTTGTAATCTAACGGACTCAAATCTGGACTGGAGGAGGGCCAGTCTTCGTGCTGGATGAAGTCGATTTCACGCGCCGCCAGCCAGTCTTGTGTGCTCTTCGCTCTATGAGCTGGCGCCGAATCTTGTTAGAATACCCAGTGCCTGTTATTGAACATAGTATGAGAAACAGGTTCCACAAGGTTCGTCAGGACTGTATTTTGATACACAACTGCATTCGTTTTTACACCTTTCTCACAAAAATGTACCTCTGTTAAGCCCCAATAAGAAACTCCCAACCATACCATGAGCGAGGATGGAAAATGACCTCGTTGGACACGCGGAATACGGTTGCTCGCTTCTTCACTACTGTGTGCGTACACCTTATCATTTTGTTTGTTGTAGCTCTCTTCTACGGTAAAAATTTTTTCATCCGAAAAAAGAATTTCTCGATATTTTTTTCTCGCGTACCGCTTCAACAAAGCGCGGCATCTCTTCAGTCTCAGGTCCATTAGACGAGCATTTAAACGATGTCCTGTTTTTCTTCGATATGCCCGAAGCCCTAAGTCTTCATTTAACACCCTTTTCACCGTGGTTCTGCTTAACCCCATCTGAAGGGCCAACAGTTTCTGCTTACGTTTGGGATTTCTTTGAATTCGCGCCTTCACAGCTTTTATCACTGCTGGAGTCCTAACAGACCGAGGGCGACCACTTCTTGACCTGTCATCTACACTAGAGTCTTCATTGTATCGTTTGATGGTACGATAAACGAATCTTTTGGTTATATTCAAATTTTTCAGTATGTCAAAAATTTGAATTGGCGCGTAACCGCAACGATGCAACGCAATAACTGCAACACGGTCTTCTTTAAGCGTCCACTCCATATTTAAAAATGAGTAAAATTCTAAAAAGTATACATTTTTATTTTCATGAACAATTCGAAATTCGAATTCAATAAACTTTTTTGTGGCCAGCATTCTAAAAGAAAAGTTTTTACTGTGTGACAATACTTATGACCTGACTAGGTATGAGAACGTTTGATAAAGAGCGTGCGCCAGGTGAAGCGCACGAGCACGCGGACGGCAGGCGGCGGGCAGCAGGCGCCGGCCGGGAGCCGGGACGCTTGTCCAGAGTGACTCGGAAGTCGCTCTGACGTTATTTTTACGCGCTGCGGTGACGTCCACGACCGCGACCTCACTCGCTGCCACATTCACATTGTACTGCGGTTTCCACTTCACACCCCTCAGTATTTATCAATGTGACACTTTTCCGATCGCTACGTATTACGTACCTACTTCATTCTCAACTTTTTTGATTACAATACTTAATTATAGATATTACTTCATGCAGTTATACAGATGCTGCTTTGTCCAACATCGTGTCAGTTTCATAACTTTAGGATATGCCATTAAAATCACTAATGTTGTTATGAAGCGTAATATTATGAGAGACTATCATACCTTCTACGACATAACTACTAGACGTAATACCTCATTATCTACGCGCGAGTGAGTCATTTGTCTAGTACTGGTATAGTGACATGACGGACGGTGGCCATTATTCCGGCGACATAGCCTTAGCTGTCGTTCAGTGTGTGTCTTAATTGTTTGTTTTATAATCGACCTTGCGTCGGGAACATCAATCTTGTAACGTAATGGCTTCTATTACCATGCACATGCTGTTATAATAGATCTCTATTTAACTCTTATTAATGTTGTGGCGCACAAGTCCTTTCTTGGTGGATGTCTACGTGTATATATGAGGATGAGGCTTATTTCTACCGAATTCTTTAAATGGTCTAACCATTTAAGCGCAACACACACAGAACGCGGGGCTCTTTTACATAATATATTACAGTTGGACGTTGGATGGGTTGGAATCAATTGGAATGTCTATTTGCACCCGCCGCGCCGTACTCAAACGTCCCGACCCGCGCCCTATGTGTGTGTTGCGCTGTGCGCTTTAGTGCATTGTAGTTGATAGTCTCGATTTCCTAATATCAGATTAAAAAAAATGTTCTATGACTGTGGTTCTCTGTTGTGACATTCAAGCTCCGAGGACCGCAGGAAAAGGTCACCGTAACATTCAGCGTCCTCTAATTTGGTTGCAAACCTCGATCGATACCGACTCATGTATGTAATGAACCGTAATGTTAACAGTTCCACCCCTGTTATATCGGTATCACCCTGTCCCTGGTAATTACTCCTCTGCAATGTCTGCCTACACGAATTATGTGGTTACCTGCTCATAATGTGTATCCTATGAACCTTATTGGTGTCTTGTGTAATATTTTTATACAACTCCAAAAAAAGTCCATAACTCGTATGTTCACTACGCCCTCGCTATGAGCTGATCTAAAATCATTTTGTTTGGAAGAGTTTTTTTCATTTAAAATATGATTAGTAGTAAAACGATGTTTCAAAATGTGTGTGTTGTTATTATGTGGGCATGACCTTCATCGTTCACCTCGTCCGTGATGGACGATGGGGCTGCACAAGGTCCCGGTCAACAACCTTTATTAGCCTTCACTATAATATCCCATTCCAAACAATTGCCTCATTTGAAGACGTTCAGTGTCGCTATTTGTGTCGCTTCCGTCATGTGCTTTATCAAGTGCAATATAATTATATCGGCTATTATCATAAACCCGGTGTTTTATTAGCTTATTAGATAGCGGGCGACAGTTTCTGGTCATTTGATGTGATAAGCCAGTAGCGGCGGCATTGACCGCAGTAGTTCCCCCCACGTCCCCTCCGCCTGCGCCTGCGCCGGTGCCAAATTATTTCCCGTCCCGTGGCTGGTGTGCACCTGTGCGGTCAGGGCTCGCTCTCAGACTACAATCGGGAATAAAACCGTCAGGTGCCTTTGTTAATCCCTCACAGGTTGCACCTCGTACCTTCGCATAGTTTACTGCTTCGATCACTATTAACATCGGTCTTGTTGAAGAAGTTGTCGATCTTGTTGAATGTATTTACCTAACTCTATTAGAACAAATAGTAACGTTTAATGTAGACAACATAATATTTAACTTTCCATCTCAATATTAAGTTTTTACTTTCTGGTTCAGTGTCTGGCACCACCACTTTCATGTAATGAATTATTATATCGGTTACGAAAGATATTATATTAAATCCTCCCCTCTAATGTTGTAAAATAGTCGAGCAAGTGGTGAGTTGTATGAGACGCCTGGTTGTTTACACAAGCAATGGTGTCTCGGAACCGGTTGCTTCGACGCTGTCTTCCACAATCCAACGTATGATAATGAAAGCTTCTCGATGCACTTTCGATTTTGTCCACAACTGAAGACTTATCTATACATAAATAATTTACTAACATATTATTATGTACTTAACTCAAAGTCAGTAGGTACCTACATATTATAGTCCCTTTAGCCTTTAGTGTTACACTATCTTAACAATTGTTTCCTACTATTTTACCATTAGGTTATGAGGTATCTACCTATGCTTGATTGATAGTTTATCGTCAAGATTTTTTCTAACATCATTATAAAATAATTCCAACTTTTTATAGGTCCATTATCAGATGCCGGACTCTTTTAACTTCATTCTACACATTATTATTATGGTATTATTGTCATAATACCTAAGTATGTATGCGTGGTTTATAGCCGCATACCACAAGAGTCATGTTGTGTGTGTGTGTATGGTGACGTCACAGTACTATCAACGTGGTGAGTGTTGGTGGCGCCTCCACTCTCCTCCACTGTCACTGGCGGAGTGTGACCATGATTAATGCTTTTATTGGAAACTGCCACATTCCGCGATACATTTATTGCAATGCAGCCTATTTTTACTAATTTTCGTTTTATTAGTTTCGTACCGTTTCACGTTAATTGTTTAAACATGTCGTATTTTTTGTGATAGGTACTTTTTATGGGTATTATCCGGCGATTGTGTTGAGATGTCATTGAACTCCTGGAAACAAATACGCGTATTTAGATGAGTCAATCGGTTCCACATCCGACACATTGATGATCCGATCGATCACTCCGCGCCAGACGTCTGCTGCGAGCTGCGGCTGCAGATAACTCCTAATGCGATTTATTTACGTAGCAGCGCGCACGGAATGGAAACAATTTGTTAGTTCCCGTACTTGTAGCGATAACTTTATCGTCGAGCTCAAGTTCATTGCCTCGACCGCGACCTCCGGCCCGCGGTCTGCTCGCACTCGCGGTTAAACACACCTAGCATTATGTCACGTTAGTTAACATACCTACTCGTTAACCAGCCCTGCCATTATTACCAAATTCTTGTCGTTTAAGTATTCGAGTAGGTCAAACTTTATACGTCGCCATTATAACGGGTCACGTCGACTTGATCAAAGATCAGGCAGCCCCACGGTCGTTTTATCTGCGGTATAGATGGTCGGTGATAGCCTCTGGTCCCTACAACAATGTAGACGCGTGTCCGGGCGGCGGCGCGGTGTCGCGTGGTGTCCGCAGCGCGCGAGGTGACGTGTGAGGAGAGAGGGCCGCGTGGAGGCGCGCGGCGCGGCGCTCGCTCACTCCGCCAACATGGCTCGCTCCAGGCAGTCGCCGCGACACGCCGCACAGTACGAGGACCTCCCGCCGCGTGGACCAGGTACACTCCGAGCTCCCTCCGCGCGCCACCTCTCCTGGCGCCCCAACCGGCGGCACGGGACGCCGGGAGCGCTCCCTCCGACGTGTTTTCATTGATGCGGCCCGCGAGCTCGAGTCGCGGACGTGGACTAAACTCTCCACATATTGTGCGCTTACTACCGTTTTATAACTTAAACTGGCTGTAAGCTCGGGACGTGTCACCTGTCTGATCTTTTCAAACGCGATCAAATGTAAATACAGTCGGTGTGGTGAGCCGTAAAGTGCGTGCGTGCGCAGCAGCTGTTCGGTAGGATCGCGTCGCAGCGGGCGCAGCTCGGTCGGAGCGGCCCTCGGGCGGAGGATGCGGTAACGGTACACCGTCGGTGCCGCGTTCGATCCACTCCAGTCGGCGTGCACGGAGGCTCCGCGGTCGGGCCGCAGCCGACGGGACGCCGCCACCGAGCCTGCGACGTGCGACACGTCGCAGGCTCGTCCTCGCGACACGAGTGATATCATCGGATAGTCGTAAAACTAGTTTCGTTCAATAATATACGTCGCGGTTCAAGGCGCTTTCTCTCGCTCGCCGAAATCGTAGGAAGCTGTCATGCGACGGAATTTAATATTATAATCTCATTATAGAGGACAGATACGACATTTTTGTAGAGGAGAATGACAACAGAGCGAGGAGAGTTATGACCCAGCTAGAGTCGGTTACGAGGAGTGGCATGGGCCATGGGTCAACACGTACGGTAACAGTGTCTGGGTGTGTGGTTGCAGTGGAGTCGCTGATCTACTGGCGGGCGGCGGGTCGGTCGGGCGCGGCGCTGGGCGCGGGGCTGGCGCTGCTGGTGGCGCTGGCATGCTGCTCGGTGGTGTCGGTGCTGGCCTACGCCTCGCTGCTGGCGCTCACGGCCGCCATCGCCTTCCGCATCTACAAGAACGTGCTGCAAGCCGTACAGAAGACCACCGACGGTCACCCTTTCAAGTCAGTACTCACTACACTCGCTACACTCGTCACACGCCACCGTTCCATCTAGACTCTAAACACATCTCGAACGGGTCCCTCCAGTGACACAATTATGTACACGAAGCGACACATTATATTATCTCTACTAAATAAAATTTCCACGTTATTAGTATTTTATAGTTCTATATTATATTATCTACCTTTTCATATATACTACTCTACTTTGTTACGGTTGTTTGTATTTCCGGATCAAGAAAATATTAAGTAATCCATTTGTTACCTATCTATCAACATGAATATGGATATGATGTCCGTATACATCATAGTGTCTCTGAAAAGGTAGATAATAATATAAATTTTCTAGTTACAAACTGCAAACACCTGTGTTTGCAGTTTGTATAAAAATAGGCTTGTAGCAAAAAACAACTGATAGTAAAAGCTGTAAAATGTACCTACGTGTCACCGAGTTAACGACTCACGTTTTTCTATCTTACAACTGAATATACATAATTATGCAAAATACTTGCAAGTTGCAAGATAATGCGTACGATCTCAGTCTGAATATGACAACGTATTGAGAGCACCGAGGCCTCACGTGAGACTTGAGACCGAATGTTGCGTCAACAGGCAACGCACATTTTGATATGAAAGTCAGGTGGCGAAATTAGTTACTCGCACGATATGGTTTTTTTTATTTTATTCTGCATGAAACAATTGCCGAGAAAGTGGAGCGTATCTACTAGTGAGCAGTGAGAGTCTTCTCAACACAATACATTTTCCTGCCGTCTTAGAATACAACCATCCTGAGACAGTCTTACCAACGTATACCTTTCGGCAGCCCTGAAACATCAGCGTAAAGTCGCGTCGGTTCCCCGCAAATGTTAATCGTGTAGGAGGGTAGAGGGACAGAGTGACATACGTGTATTGTGACGTAGTGTGACACGGCGTGACGTAGTGTGACGGTGTGTTGCAGATGGTTGTTGGAGACGGACATCAGCGTGCCGGCGGAGCGCGCGCAGTCGCTGGCGGCCGCCGCCACCGCGCACCTCAACGTCTTCACTAACGAACTACGCAGGTACCTACTCTACAACTAGCTGGCCCGGCCGCCAGCCTCGCCTGGCTACCACGGGCTGTCCTACTGTCATACCATACGTGGGCAGTGCTCAAGTATGGGGTGACAGTTCAACTGTACCTACATATAGTAAGACCCTGGACAATCCGTGCTAGGCAGCATTTACGTGTCCCGATAACTTACACTTTCCATTTAGTCTTCCGATCCTTACCTGTAGCTCGTGGATGTGACTCACGACAGAATTTCAGTTTGGTCAAATGTGAAATACTGAGTACCAGGGATACGAAAATATTATTATTATAAACTAGCTGTCCCTGGGTTTTATCCGCAGAAAAGTGTCTCAGTGGCATGTGTTGTTTCAGGATCTAGGCTGTCTACATGTCATCACATTTTAGCTCAATTAGTTCAGCCGCTTTGGTTTGAAGAATAAAAATCTCATACACACCCAAAATTAAAATTTTCTTTATCCCGGCAACTAATGACCCACATTACGCATTATTTATGTTCATAACCATTTCTTGTATTTTGGTAAGCGATAAATGGTCATTCTATTCTATAACACAAAGCTAGATGAATAGGGTTTTTACTTTTTACGTTGCTCGAATGTGATGATTGTCCTTCCCTCATAATATAAAGCAGCTACTTGTATTTATAATGATATATGGTTTGATGTGAATGTGTGATACTCAGGTGTATAGTCTCCAGAGTGTAAGCAGGCAGCGTGTAATGTTGCAGGTTATTCCTGGTGGAGGACCTGGTGGACTCGCTGAAGTTCGGCGTGCTGCTGTGGTGCCTCACCTACGTCGGCGCCTGCTTCAACGGCATCACGCTCATTATACTAGGTGAGAACACACTCTATATCTACTGATATACTATACGATCGGACTTAACTCATGTATACTTGGACGTTTAGTCTGTGGGGAAGTATATGGGAGATTTATTGAAACAGTTCTCGCATATATTACTGCTGTGAAAGTAAAAAAAAATCATCATTTATTAAAATATATTTTGAAAATGTTGGATGTTTATAGAATCAATTTAATGAAGTACCAAGTTTTTATGGATATCTGTAACCATAGGCGTACCCAGCTTCTGGTCTAGGGGGGGGCAGGCATGGGTGGATTCAGTTTTTTTTTACTGAACTTGAACTTTGTGCCTGTGCTATGTGCCATAATATGTTCTAACGTTGAGCAGGTAGGACCTATTTAAAGGTACTCCATACTTTGATTTCGGCTCGCACATAGCGTAAGAAAATTGAAATATTCTTCCTTTTTTTATTGAAATATTCGCCCCGAGAAAATTTTATATTTTTGGTAGCGAAAATACTGCAGTTAATTTGCTGCGAGAGGTAGAAAATTAAAATATACTTCCATTAAAAAGCGCGAGCAGCTTGCTGCGAGCGCCAAGAAAGCTTTATATTTTTGGCAAGGGAAAAAGTACGATTAACTTGCTCCGAGCGGTAGAAAAATTATAATATTCTTCCTTAAAATAGCGCGAGCAGCTTGCTGTGAGCGCCAAGAAAATTTTATTTCTTGTTCTACAGATACGAGTATTATATAAGACATTCGATTTCCAGGGGGGGGGCAGCTGCCCCCCCCCTGCCCCCCCTGGGTACGCCTATGTCTGTAACGTTTGATTAAGAAAACTACGACAGGATCTGCCACTTCAGTACCCCTGTGCCCGTTCATTTTGTTGCATAAAAAGGCTGAGCGACCACGTTTCTCTGGTTAAATGAGCGTGATGAAATAATTCCGTCAGCTTTTGTCAGATTAGCAAATAAAATTGTAACCATTGCAATGCCATGCAATTTAAGCAATGAATGATATTCATTAGTGTCAACTGGGTAGAGTAGAATACGCATACAGCCCTGGTACACTATGATTATATCCCGGGTAGTGCGTTAGATACCAGGGCGCGTTTAACCTTTTGAACGCCACGGCACAAACGCATTTTCGTGCCCTGTGCGCCAAGGCACAATTTTTCAAAAAATACCTACGAAAGAACTATTGTTGCCAAGAGTCGATAAATGTTTTTATTTCACTTTATTAAGACTGGGTTTTTTGTCGTCTATAGACGTCGTTGGCGTACAGGACCCGCAAGTAATTGTCAAGTATAGGTGACTTTGGCGGTCAAAAGGTTAAGGTCGCGAGGGCGAGGGGTAGACCGGCGGCAGAGTCCTGCGAGCCGATGTGTAGAGGGGCAGAGAGCAGCGGTGTCCTGTCGACTCGAAGTAACAAGACGATCAAGACGCTCTCCTGATGTTAAGAGATAACGCTGCCCATAACTAGTACAGTGCTACCCAGGATTTTACAAAGGCAAAATTCTGGATGCACTGCGCCAGCGCTTCTTAGACATAAAATGTTAAGACTCTTCAGCCCAGTAATTTCACTAGCTGCAGTGCCCTATACAGTACAGTGCCACTAGCCTGTGCACAGAATGTTTGCACATCACTGCACAGGCCATGAGCGTAGGCAACCATGGGTTCAGAGCAGTGGGGCAGCAGTTTTAAATGATGTTTAACTAGCAAACCGTACATGATAGGTGGGTGGACAGAGCCTGAATATGAAATGTGTGCAATTGGCTAAATTAGAGTGCTAAGAAAATTTGAAGTACCTTACAGATCAAAGCCAAAAGCGAGTGCCCCACTCTGTCCCACCGTGACTACGCCCACGGTTAGGCGGTAGAATAACATTGTCGGGGTACCCACTGAGTGTACCCCGGTAATATATATAATAATATTGATTGGAGTGTGTGTGTGTGTCAGGTTGGATAGCGCTGTTCACGTTGCCGAAGGCGTACGAGATGAACAAGGCGCAGGTGGACGCCAACCTCGAGCTGGCGCGCGCCAAGATCGACGAGATATCAGCCAAGTATGTATCCACTATACACTCACCACTCGCATGTTTGCTACATGTTATCTCTTATACCACGGTAAAGAGATACACAGTAATGTGACTCACTAGAAGCGGTTGAACTCAAGGTCGCGCGATAATGTCTATTAGACACCTTGCTGCCTACCAAACCAAGGGCGGATCCAGGATTTGGTTCTGGGGGGGGCCAAGGTGCAGACGGGCAAAAATATTATAATTTTTGCTACGAAAAGTGTGTGTTTATGTTTAACTCGCTCTGAACAGTTAGAAAGTTCAAATATCCTTAATAATAAGTGCGCAAACAGCTTGCTGCAAGCGCCGAGAAAAAAATTATAATCTTGACCGTGAAATATGTGCAAAATTCGTGACTCTACAATGCTTCTGGGGCCATGCTCCCCCCCCCCCTAAATCCGCCTATGTACCGAACCCTACCCAAATCGTTGCAAACTCGCGCGACCTTGAGTTCAACCGCTTCTAGGCAGTCACATTACTGTATATTGTATATCTCTTTACCGTGCTTATACTGTACTGAATGGTACTCATGCTATATATCTGCTACACATTTGATGACCAAATGCGTCCCACATCTCTGTAGCAAATTCACATAAAAAAGGAGTAGAATTGGGGTTTTGAATTAATTAATTTTTTGTCTACAATGTAGATTATTAAAAAATATTGGACACGTAGTTTTAAATTGTAAATCTGATAGAACATGTAAGAGATTCAACACACTAAAGTTACTCGGTTGGAGTGATAACGTCAATGTTATACTCGAGCCAGTGCAAAATGTATAACATTGTGACCCTCCAACCTAATAACTTTAGTGCATTTGTACAAAACAAATATTCAAAACCCCAATTGAACAAGAATTTTACACTCAAATGGATTTTGCAGCGTGAACACCAAACTGATGCAAGTACATATTAACGTCAACCTACGTACCTATTCAGTATGAGTAAATGAGATGGCAAACAACGTTACGTCATTTTCCTTGCTTCAGTTTGGTGTTGACGCAGTAAATTCCATTGTAAATAACCTCCTTGGTATTCAATAATACCTTATTGTAAACCCTAGATAAGGTATACACTCATAATTAACAGAGCTAGATAAAAGAATAACCATTTATAATTCTCAATGTTCCCCGATTAAGTTGTATTCATTATTTTGGAAGTCTTCCTCATTGAATTCATAGACTGATGACTCTTTCAAGATATTGCTGCAAATTTGCAGAGTCGTAAGAACATTAACTGCTTTGATGATGACTCTTTTGAATTTATAAATTATACTTATAGTTTCTTTGAGCAGATGAATTGCAAGATTATTTGTCTGAAGTTTAAAGGAGCACTGGCTCTGCCGGGGTCAAATGAAATTTAAAAAAATCTAAATTCAAATAATTTATTCAAATCCATATAAAAGTACTTTTGCAAACTAATTATTGCAACTAAGTTGACTGATTATTTATGAACCTATTTTACAAATTATTCCTTACATTTAGTAATCTTGTTATTTACTTTGTTGTGCTACTATCACTAAAGTCGTATTGTTCTTACTGACAAAGTTCATTGCGTTTGATATTTAACACAATAATAATATGTATTATAGTTTATAGTGATTGCAATGAATAATGAATGATATGTCGTGTTGCAGAGTTCGAGCGGCAGTGCCCATCGGCAGGAAGGCGGAGAGCGAGAAGGACAAGTAGAGTGAGCGAGACAGGACGACACCCCCGGGGACGGGGGCAGGAGGAGGGGGGGAGGGGGGGGGGGAGCGGCGGACGCGCGAACACACACTATTAGCGCCGAGTACTTCACTGTTTGTTATAATAATATTTATTATTCTACTATTAAAGATAACTTTACGTGTAAAGCTTTATGAGACGAGTCATGCGGAATGCAGAGATTATTGTATTTGCTTTTTGAAATTTTAAATTAAAACAACCAGTCGTAATGAATGTTTTATTGAGTTCCACACACCTGTTGCGAGCCGACCGCTTCGGTCAGTCGGCGGTCAGTCAGTCGGAGCGACTGCCCCGTGCCGGTGCCTCACTGCTCATGCTACCTAGGTATATTCCCGCAAGCTGCGTTATATTCGACACGACATGTAAACATTCGCTTGCTCAGATCTGTAACTATTGATTAAAATTATTTTGAAAATATCTACTTTTTTATTAAATTCAAACCTGACCCTACCGGACTTAGGCTTGGAAATTATATTAAGTAAATATAGCATGACGTTAATAATTATTGCGCTGGATTTCAGTTCAGCTCAACTCAAAATTCATTTATTCAAATAGGCTACATTGGACCACTTTTGCAAGTTAAAGGCACCTCTATGAGAAGAACGAGCAAGAAACTCAAGGTTTGCATTTTTTAAATATGCGTTTACAATGTTTATCTTGGTTACATAATTTATTGTACGTATAGCTGAATTAAGAAAACCATTTCTGCCTGTGATGCAACGGTAGACCACAGGCAGTAACCTACCTGTTAAAAGAGTTCATTATGTTCAATAGGCAGCGAGAGTGGCGCTTGTCGACTGATCCACACAGAGTCCACACTCCACACACGGAGCCATACCACCTATCCTGGAAACAAAGATTCATACATGGCCAATCTACCTAATTAAATTCTCTGGTAATTATGTACCTGTCGCTGTAATACAGGTCAAATGCCAGTGAGTGCAAAGTTGTATTTATTGTTATAAATTCTACGGGAAATAGAGATTGAGTTCGTATTGATTTCATCATCATCCACAACCCTCTTCATCCCACTGCCCACTGCTGAGCATAGGCCTCCTTCATAATGTTATGCCACTCAATATTGATTTACTATATCTATTAATTACTAAAATTTTTTTTTGGAATGTTGTCGTTTGTGCTGAATGTTGGAACTAAAACAGGTGCTGGAGACGCGGCTTTAAAACACAGATTGATATTTATGAATAACTATAAGCAAATACAATAACGAAGAGACGAGTTTTTTAAATCTGCATAAATTAAAAAAAATCAACTGTCAAGACGTAAATGTCAAAGATTGGAATGTCACCGAATGATTATGTCAGCTGTCAGAATCAGATGTCTTTCACTTTCATTTCATCATTTCTCTACCTAATCTATGTTTCATTTTTACTAGAACTGTCGTGAGTTTCGTGCGGAATTTGGAATAAAATTCGTAATTTTATTTAGTATAATGTAAAACACTCACTAACTTGAATAATTCTTTAATGTATTGTTTACTCCGTAAGACGGTGAATTAAAAATTACGTTAAAGAGCGCACAATAAAACCAGACTGATGGCAATGAGGTGATGTAAGTTGGGTCGAAGTTTTGAAAATCTGGCCCAATAATTAAAATTTAATTAATGAAGCTGGAAATCTAGAGAAGTGACGTTTTCTACATATCATTGCTATGACCGAACTTACAAGGTATGTACACTCTGTAATTAGATTTTATAATTAACTTGAAACTGATTCCTACTAGAACTAAAATATTTTATTACTGCCATAACAATTCACTGATAAGATAGCCAGAATTCAGAATGTGTATCAAATAATATTATATTTACAAATCTTTTGTACTATCTTGGTTACATTGCGTTTTTTTCAACAACTTCATCATGTTCATTTGGTTTCAAGTTATTAACCTTTACCTCTGACCCTTCATCCTATAGTACCATCTAACATTACCTATTTACTAATTTTCCTATATTTTATTTTCATATTATATCACATAGCATGTCTTGAGTTTATGTGATAATTAACCATTTGCTCTTGATTCATAAGAATATGCTTTAAATGTGTAACCTAAACAAGGTGTTAGTTATCATATACCTACCTACCTATTGAATGATAACATTATTATCTATCTAAATTATGCATAATATCTAATGAAGAAAGTGATTGATTGACAAACTGATCACTCACAGGTCAAATCTCTGAACAGATTGGATTGAAATTTTCCACATAAGATCTCATGTAGATATCATGTAGACATCTTCTAAGAAATTATTTCCTCCTACAAGTGAAGTTGCTAGCATAGGTTTAGTCCCAAGTAAATATATTATATAGAGGAACTATTATTATCTTGTTTTTTAATACATTATAAAATATGCATGGTTTATGTAAAGTTAATAGTTTATTGTTCATTATACATCACACTATCACTATACACAATTTCCAAATAGTTATTTTTCAAAAAGATAACTATAGACCAAGACCTAATTTGCCCAATATATAAAGTGAAACACTAGCTATCATATTTCAGTCATCAGTTCTTATTGCACCATAGCAACAGAAAGTGAGTTCAGCACTTAATTAATTTGCTATCTTTAGCTGAATATTTATAATGGTTTTTAGGTACCTATGTTATATAGTTGTGTATGTATTTGTGTGTGTATGGCCTTATTAGCAGTAAGTATTGTGGTTTCAGGTTGCAACCTCCTTATTCATAACACTTGGCAGATAGAGCACTGCGGTAGGTACCTCTGAACACTATGCACTATATTACTTTATCCATTGTCTTATTTCATTCTAAATTATCCACACTTTTCACCTGGCAGATAAAATAAACTAAATATTTATAATCTAGATTAAATGGTAACAATCATACTGAAAAATTATAGAAAGCATAAAAATCATAATAGGAACCATACCTATTAAGTAAACTTCACATGAAGTACTTAAACCTGTACCTACCTACCTTACCTACATGATTAGTTTGGATAATTTGAGCATCTACTAAACTATATAGGTGATGGTGGTTTAACATTCAGTCAGCATGCCATGTATAGTGTATAGTTTACTCAGCAACTATCATTCAATTGCTGGCGATTGTCTCCAATTGATTTCCATTTGTTTAATAAAACACTTCTAATGTACCTAATGCCTAATATTTTTTCAAAAAAGCTAATGATTGTCAAGGTAAAAATTGTAACATAACTTTGAATAAGTGAGGGCAAGAAGCATAATTTTTAAAATTTTATTAATAGCTTGAAAACTGATCTCCATAAAATTGTAATGAAATGGGATTGGTACCTATACACTATGGAAATAATGAATTTTCTTAATCAATTTAGGCATTTTTGAAAATTCATAAAAATATTGAAATATTTGATAAATTGTGACCATTACAAAAGAGAATTCTTTGTTTTAAAGTCTTTTAAAAAGTAACATAAAAAGTGTTGTTGAAATGAATCAGGATGATGCAGTAACGCTGAGTAAACTGTCCGTGTTTGTCCCTAATGCTAACATCAACTGGAGGTGCCTACTGTGCCTGCTTGCTTGCCGCAAACATAACTCAACACATACAGATTATAATGTTATCTTCATTAAACCTACTTTTCTATTTTCTTTATAAATCTATATCACCTTCAAAGGATCTGTGTCTTGTTCACACTGAAAGATAATGTTGTTTTCATGACCATGATTCAACTTAAATGTAAGTTATTTTAATGTTAACAATGACTCGGCTCGCTTATTACATGGCCATTCACTAAGCACATTGCTTAAAAAACTATAGATAGGTATACTTGAAGAAATATGAATTGTTTGGTTATACAAATAACTCTGCAGAGGTTAAAGGTGTAAATCTTTACATAATACGAGTAAATGTAACATTGTTATATATACATATATGTATATAGCTGCTATTGTAGTCACGCTTCATGGACATATTTACATTTATTTTTACATTCAAAATTTAGACATGTTCTGAATCGCGATATTATTAAAATCAAAATATACCTACCTAATTTGTTTAACAAATCTTTTGGACTTAAATAATTGAATTTCAAGGTGAAATTTTATAGAGATAATTTTATTAGCCATCTTATATGCAATATAGTTATAAAGTTAGTTATAAACATATGAATAATAATAAAATATCTCAATGTGATAACATAATGAAGGCTATCAACAGGGAAGTTAACATTGTTACATTCTGACTAAATTGTGAACAGTTGGGGGTTGACATTGATCTGTATCATTGTGATATCTCACCATTCACTGGAAATAAATATAATACAGGGTGTTCAAAGTGCGAGCTTAGCTGATGAGCTAATACTATGTATCTACAATCTACAGACAAAGTAATATAATTGGTGACTGTCGACCATACAATGTGTGATCCTATGATAAAAATTGCAATTAAAGAAGGTTACAATATTATAAGCACATAGGTGTTTATTACAATTTCAGTGGTCAAGCTCTACCAGACCATTACAAATCCAATAACAATAGTCCTAAAAACCAATGACCTAAGTTTTTTTGTGATTGTTTTGTATATTTGCAATAGCTAGTCACATAATATATTTATGTATTTTTATGGGTAAAGTTTCGGTCACCTTTTTGTAATGATGTATAAAGTCTTTAAGTTTATTGAACACTTGATTCAGAGAATATCTAAGTAGTCTATCGACAAACGAATAGAAAAACAATGGTAAAGCTACTCGTATGTAGGACCGTCGCCGCTTTATATCAGGCGAGATCATGATCAAAAGAAATTGTATGAGCAGTGGGGTGTCGTGTTGTGCTAACATGGTGTAATGTGGTGACCACCAGTTTACGTATGTGGTGCGCGGCGGGCGGCGGCGGGGCTCGCGCGCTGCCTCGGGGGCGCCGCGGCCGCTGCGCGCTGGTAAGGGGCCTACTTCTTCATTATGCAATATTATATCATGCCCTTTTAACATCTATCTTCTAACAATATGTAATTAAATGTTTCCAAAATTTCCCTCTTCTGATTCATCATTTGACTTGACTAAAAAGTATAAACGCTAAAGCCCCCCCAAGTATTTGTTGTGTGGAGTACACAGTACCTACAATGTAGTTATATCTAACTCCATAACGGAGTAAAGGACAGGAGCCTACACTGTCATAATCAAACCTATGATGCGCGTGTGGGAATGCTCTTAATCTTGACCCTGGCCTTGCTGACTGTAGGATGCGTTTAGAGCTTTTTAAAATATGTGTGTACAGGCCATGATTTAGCCAAAATGCCGCCCTGGGCAGTGAGAAAATGCCGCCCCCTCCGCCGAAATATTATTTATTGGCGGCGCTGGTCATCAGGCTAGACTTTTTACTAAGAAATTTGTCGAGTTCTTGCATACATACGTCATTATGAATACGATTAGCTTGCATTTCTCAGTTAAGTTAATTTGCCGCCCCCTGAAATTTGCCGCCCTGGGCACTCGCCCCGAATGCCCCTAGTGTAAATCCAGGGCTGTGTGTGTACTGTGTACCTATAGGGGCTCAAAACTAGCGTAGTTTGTCGAGTCCGGTGCGGTGTTGGGCTTGAGTGGTCTCGCGTGTGACGTATATTTTCATTAGCTGTGTAACTCTCTGTTGCTTGTTCATCATTGTCCGGCTACTCGTGTACTAATATTATTTCCATCTTGCTAGTTCTGCTGGTTACGGAATTTCCATTTTATGCTTTGTTCACGTTTTCCTTTTGGTTCATTGAGTTATGAGTTTTGCTGTTTCCTTAAATTAATTCATGAGTAATCATTATCAAATTACTAGTTATGTTATTATTTAACCTGCTTCTTAATTAATTTTAATTCAGTGCAGATTGTGAAGTTACAGCCAGTCAATTTTTTAAATGCATCTTCTATCTAGCACGGTGCTGGCTTAAAACGCAAACGGTGTTAATTTTGAGACAATCTCTTTCTTCTTATTTTAGATAATTTGTTCTTTTGTAACATTTAGATGTATTATGAGAAATATTATAATAAGTGGTGACGTGGACGATTATATTGATTTGAATGTAGTGCCATTAAATATGACATCGTAACCTTTATAAGAGTGCGCTATCAAACGTCGCGTCGACATTTAGGCATTCCTTTTACCAAAAACTTTATCCTATTTTGGCATAATTTTGTATAGAAATGAAAACAATTAACATTTTAAATGTCGACTCGTTTTTGTAAATATAAAAGGATGTAAAGCTTAATGGCATTGTTATTTAAAAAAATAGATGTTTATGTTGGATTATTATTTGGATTATAATTATAGATATGACGCAGCCAACTAGCTTAATCAGCCGTTAAATTAACAGCCTAACCTCTTTACTAAACGGCGCCGTTCAACTAACTTCCTGAATGATGTTTAGCCATTTGATTTAACAGCTACGCAAATGACTTGAAAATTGTATTTGACTTCTTCACTCGCCTGTTCATTGTAATAATTTGTATTATTTCTTTCTCAGCGTAGCTTTACGGACGATACCACTTTTTCTTATATCATATTAATTTAGAATAGTGTCTACAACGCCCGAGCCGAGCGAGTGAAGAGAGGCTAGATACATTACCGATTACCTATTATAAAAACTGATGATCATAGCTTACAAACAATGCTGATCTGTCTTAAACATAGCTAAGTATACATACTACATACACGATTTACTAAGTGTATGTTTATAGTTTATAATTATTATTATTTGTATTGAGATTACTTACTGATTTGGAATGTATCTATTTCGGCTAAAGTCCGAAGTGCGGTTACACCTAGGTTCAGCCGGCTAAATCTAGATGTAGCCACACTTCGGACTTTAGCCGTAACATATCTATATATCTATTTACCTAATTATCACATTTTAATGAACATTTCTTAATGTATCTAAATCTTAAATGAATTGAACGAACTACGATAACTAAAAACCTAGAAGTACCTCTATGGTTAGGCAGTTAAATAATTATTATGCCTATTAGTAATATATGTACTTATAGACTATATTATAGCTACCTAGTTGTATAATTGAACTCGTTCTCACATGACGCAATGGTAGACGATCCTTAGTCCTCAGTGTGAGACAGAAGAGTGCAGGCAGCCGGCCGTCGCGTCGCGTCTGCTCCGACTGTACCAGCCCCCGCTAGCCAGCTATAGGGGCTCTGTGAGCTGTAGCTGTCGATTATCACATAATTGAGCATCACGTCGCTAGATAAACATTCCTTACCTACATTTGAAACACAAAACTCACCGCCACACGCGATAGGTGCACTGTAGTCGTCCACGTCACTGTTGTTATTGTCCCAAAACTGATATATTACATATTACGAGTATTACGGGAAAGTGTGTCAATTGTCTACTCGGAAGCAGAAAGCGTTTTGTGACAAATCGACGCGAACACGAGCTCGGTACGCCGGTGAATACTCGGATTTTAACGTAAATAACAATCTCACCCACCGTTCGTCAATCTGAACGGTAAACTTGCAACACTCTCACCGCATTAAGCTATCTTATCTGCGACTAATTTCATCAAATCTCACCTCCGATTATAAAGCGTCGACCGGCGCGAGCGTGGTGTCATTCGGCGACGGCGACACGACGCCGCGACCCCTCGGTGACTCGAGCGCGCGTCTGTGCAGGTGGGGCCCCGAGGACGAGCGACAAGCGAGCGCGTGTCTCCCGACAGGACAGGAGCGAGTGAAGCGTAGCGGCGTCATGTGGGACGTGCGGCGGGTCGCGTCGCTGGACGCGCTGATGGCGCTGTGGGGGCTCGGCACGTGGCTCGGCGTCAACGGGCTGTACGTGCAGCTGCCGCTGCTGGTGGAGCGCCTGCCCGAGGGCTGGGCGCTCGCCTCCAACATGGTGCTGGCCATCCAGCTGGCCAACGTGGGCATGCTCGCGTACGCGCTGCTCAAGCGCGTCGCGCCGCGCGTGCCCGACGCGCACTACATCTACGCGCTGCTGGGAGTGGGCGCGCTGTCGCTCGCGCTCAACGCGTTCCTGCACGAGCGCACCACGCCGCTGGCCGGCTCCGACCGCTCCGTCGCCTACCTCGCGCTCACGTTCTTCGCGGCGCTCGTCGGCTGCACCAGCTCGGTGCTGTTCTACCCGTACCTGCGGCACTTCCGCGACGCGTACCTCGCGACCTACCTCGTCGGCGAGGGGCTCAGCGGGTTCGTGCCGAGCCTGCTGGCGCTCGCGCAGGGCGTCGGCGGCGAGCCCGAGTGTCTGCCGGCCGAGGACGGGTCCGGCGCGCTCGTGCCGCACTCGCCGCCGCCGCGGTTCGACACGCGCGCGTTCATGCTCGCGCTCGCGGCGCTCGCGGCCCTCTCGCTCGTCAGCTTCCTCGCGATAGACAAGCGCGCCGCGTACGCGTCCGAGCGCGTCGCGCCCGCCGCCGCCGCCAAGGACGAGGAGGCGACCGCGCCGACCGACTCGCTGCTCGCGCCGCGCTGGCTCGGCGTGCTCGCGCTCACCGCCGCGCTGAACGCGCTCGCGAACGGCGTGCTGCCCTCCGTGCAGCCGTACTCGTGCCGGCCGTACGGCGTGCGCGCGTACCACCTGGCGGTGACGCTGAGCGCGATGGCCAACCCGGCCGCGTGCCTCGCCGGCGTGTGGCTGCCGGCGGCGAGCGCGCGCGCGCTGGCCGCCGCGCTGGCGCTGGCGTGCGCGCCGCTCGCCTACATCCTGGCGACGGCGGCGCTGTCCCCCGTGCCGCCGCTGGTGGGAGGCGCGGGCGGCGCGGCGCTGGTGGTGGCGGCGTGGGTGCTGGTGGTGGGCGCGGTGTCGTACGCGCGCATGTGGGTGTACGGGTGGGCGCGGGGGGGCGGCGCGCGCGGCATGCGAGCGTGCGGCGCCGCCACGCAGGTGGGCTCGGCGCTCGGCTCCGCGGCGCTCTTCTTCATCGTCAACTACACGAACGCCTTCACGCAGGTGGACGACTGCGCGCTGCAGCGGCTGCACCTCGACTGACGCCGCCCCTCCCCCTCCCTAGATATCCGAGTGACGCCGACGTGGGCCCCCTCGGCCGCCGGGAGCGCGTCTCCCGGTGAGCTGTCGCGACGTCTAGTTGAATTGTCACCAAGAGGAATGCTGCCGAAGTAGAACTTTAAGTAAAAAGAAAACATTGGTCAAACAAAGTGCGCGGTCTGCGACCCTGTCCCGACGGTGTTGTACCGCGGCGGGCAGGGTGGCACTCCGCGCGTGGCTGTGATGCGAGGGCCGCTTGTGAGGGGCCACCTGCTGTGTGTGTGTCTGTGTACCGATGTAGCCTTCTATGAGACGCTTTTTTACTTCTGGGGTTACATTATATAAAACTGTGCTGATCAAGTATTGTCACTGTGTCACTTTTAGGGACGAAAATTGGCGGCACGTTTGCAATATTCCCAAACGAATGCCGGCAATATTCATCCCTAGTCACGTTATAGATTTTTATAGATAAGTGCTAAATTAAATGAGAGTTTGGCTCACATCGACGCCTTGTACTTAGTACGAAAATCCAAGCATTGTGGTGACAATAAATTGATAAATATATAACAGGTATATGCATAATATATGTATTATTGTAACCAGCGTGCAATGCTTCAGCTAAATCAAACTTATGAATCGTACTTAAATTGTTACAAGATGTATAATTAATTATTAGTATTTGTTGAAATAGTTATTATGTTGAGAAGTCG
Organism: Hemithea aestivaria; assembly: GCA_947507615.1. Lineage (NCBI taxonomy): Eukaryota > Metazoa > Arthropoda > Insecta > Lepidoptera > Geometridae > Hemithea > Hemithea aestivaria. The sequence continues at coordinate 230,149 of OX382330.1, forward strand.
GTTCTATTATCTGTTCCTAACGTGCAACTAGTTACGTTGTTTAGTGAGTGAGATATTTTATGTCATTTTTATAATTATAGATAATATTTATATTGTGATAATATTTTTTAAATGGATGGACTTTGTCATGATTCTGCACAAATATGATGCTGACGATGCCGACTTAAAACTTAAAATATACTGTGAGTAGGTAGCTACTTAACATATACACAATGATCAGCAAATGATGTACATTGTACATATATTGCCATCCTAAAATAAATGAACCTTACAGCATTTGCACCTGCTACTTAATTAGAGAATTTGTTCATTGGTCAACAATATGCACTTCATATATCTATATAATATTGTTAATGAAGTATGGTGGGGTGCACTTTATGACGGCGATATTGTACTGGATTTTTATATAAAAATTGGTTTCAAGTCATTCGAAAAATCTAGAAAATATACAAAAATTAAATGTTAATTACTTATTATGTTAAATATGAAAATTTTGACTATATTAATATAATTATATTATTATTTATACAATTTGTTTTGGTTTAAGGTATAATTATACAGTACTGTGTAGGTACTTGTGATCAAGTTATTCTGATGGATTCGGACGTACCTACTTAAGGATAATGTAGAGCTTAAGTAAAGTTAAAAGAAATAAACATATACTGGTGTTATGGAATCGTTTCATTTATGTGGAATTGACATTATTTGTAAGGAAAAATAAATTTTAATTGCACTTCGCCGTGTAATCACACTAATATTATAAAGGCGAAACTTGTGTATGTTTGTTACTCCTTCACGCCTAAGAGGGTGGACCTATTGAGCTGAAATTTGGTATAGGGATAGCTTAGACCCTGGAAGACTGCTACAGGGGGGGGGGCTTGGCCCCCCTGCCCCCCCACCTCCCCCTAAATCCGCCTATGGTAACCTACGTAGATACACATCTTCGAACTGACTCGATATGACGTAGTTACGGCTGGAGTGCCTACTCGTCACTCGATAGCAACTACGTGATTGATCCAAGAGTGGCCACTTGTGTTAGCAACGGCTCTCTTTAATTACAACAGCCCAATTTATACAGTCAAGAGGTACAGCCGGGTAGATACAGAGTCTCGTTCAATGAATTAACGTCTACTTATCGTTAATTGTCATGAAAGTAGATAAAACAAGGCTCCCTTTACAAAAACTTATTTACATTAATGATGATAAGAAAGCATCAATGTGCTCTTTTCTACATATTATAAGCAGGCGCAGCATCTAGACATTAAATAAATCTACATTGACATTAAGAATGTAGAGTCCTTTTCATGAAAGAGGTCCCGCGGAATTTTATCGGAACTAAATTTAATGCTATCGATATTATTACCTACTGCACTTCATATCTTAAATAATTTTTATTTGTTAGATAAAATATAGGTATACTTACCTATTTAATTTAAAAAAAATATGAGAAATTATGTAGAGTTAAAATGTTAAATATATTTTAACTTTTAATATGTGCGACAGTGGCGCCCCGCAAAAAGGACTCCTTTCGTGAAAAGCACATCAGAAGTAGAGGTAGGTACGCTATAGATCATTTATTATAATCAGTCATAAAATTGCGTGGAATCACTATAATGATTCGAATCTAATGATCTGTGATTACAATAATTCGATCAAATAAAATTTTCCCCATAAAATGCCATAAAGCGATTGCAAGGGCGGATATAATGCGATGCAAGTGGTCTACAAATACAAAGATTGTTCATAATCATACAACTGCAGTAGGTAAACCAGTTAATCTGTTTGTAAAAGCACAAAGAGTTGCCTATTAGCAGGATATCTGTTCAATGTGTAGGAGAAAGAGTTCATCACTACAGTACCGATCACCGTATTACCGATGCGATGGTGGCATTTAGTTTTATAACGGCTTTCTTCGTATCGAAGAAATTGTCGTTTGTGACAGCATTGGTGTGCTGGTCGTCAGGTTTGGGTGATATGTTTCACAGATCACTCCGTGATATTTTTACTATGTTTAAGTTTATTCAGTAGGCCTTATACTTATTAGAGACTGTCCAGCCTTAATTTGCACGTTGCTATTGAATTTTAGGAACAGTTTATACTTAGGTACCTATAGCAGTTAGGTGAGAGGTGCATTGTGCATGAACTGTATGGACCTTATTATTTGTTTCTGCTCTGATTTGATGTTTATCTTCTGTATTCTACATAAGTGTCTTTAAATCAGATAAGACATTGTTACTGATGCGGAGTGCATCTGCCGCCTGCCTCAGGCTGAATGTGTACCCTGACTTGTTGTCTGCCCCTCACCTGCCGGCGTACGGCGACCACAGGGAGGGCGTCCTACTGGACCTAGCCTGTCCTGATGCTGACCTTATTCTTACAAAGGTACCTCTACCAAGTATATCTACCGCTATGCCTTTCATAAGTTTCTGTTTACTGCAACATGCTTAAATGGATTGAGAAGTTAAAGCCTGAAAAAGTAATCAATAGAAGGAGTTAATTTCGTTTTCAGTCATAGTTTCTACTTAAAATCTAAGTACAAAGAGTGAAACCAAATAGTATTGCTATAATAATTTCAACAGGCGTCAAGTTCCCGTGCGTTCATCCACCGCTACTCGTGGCTACTTCTCGACGAGTCTCCCTTCAACGAGACAGTCGTGGACAGTGTCCTGGCAAACGTGGACGTACTTCCTGATGCAGACGTCACCTGGTGCTCGCCCGATGTGTCTGCCGACTTGTACAGAGTGAAGAACAACCAGCCCCTTATTGTAACGCATTTGGACTTAGAACGGAACCATGATGCTGCTATGATGGAAGCGATGTGGAATCAAATGCCAACAGCAGTTTCCAGAAGGAAGGACCTGAGAAACGTTTATTTTAAGTCTGCTACTATTGTATGTACCTACATATGCCTAGTTTACATAATTTTTCTTCGAATTCCCGTTCATTGGTTTATCGATTAAGCATCGATTATGCATCGTGAAAGTTCTTATCCGTTTAAACGTTCCAGATAACCCAGCCTCAACATTTCAAGGGCTGGTCGGACCTCACCAACCGACAGATCGACACGTATCCCAAGCTCACCTACCCGATGATGATGCTGCTCGGTGAAGATTTGAATTTTCGGTTGGTAGCTGTATCGAACTTGTCAAATAAAATTAAGATGAAACTGGCATTTCCTATAGAGCCGGGAACCCCGAGGTATCACTGTACAAAGACGGTACTTTATGCCACTAGGGCAATGAAGTATATGGATCCGACTCCAGGAAAATGAGGTAAACTTTTGTAAGTTAAATCGCTCACATACATTAGACGATCGGAGCTGGGTTGTTAAACTTAAACTCATAATATTATTGGCTACACTTTTGGAGAAGTGTCGTTTGAAGTAATAGTGAACACGTTACTATGCGCGCAGTTACAACCTGAAGCAGGTGGACTTGTACGGCGAGCAGCGCAACGGCTCGTTCGACGGTCTGGCGGGGCTGCTGCAGCGGGGACAGATCGAGCTCGGCGTCACCTCCATGTTCATGCGCGCCGACCGCATGCGCGTGCTGCACTTCGCTGCAGAGACTATAGAACTCAGGTACGCGATGCCTTTATGGAAGCTACATAAAAGAAGCTAACTGAAATTCTACCGTGTCTACCGATCGGCCTGACCGAGCTTTATGCAAATGCCATGGTATTTTTATTATGTAAAATATTTATTAAAGAATAAAAATAAATAATCCTTTATTGCCACACAAAAAATCAATAATAATAAAAAGTACAATTATTACAAGAAAAAAATACATAGTAGACTCAGCTGGTAACCATATTAACACAGGGTTAAAGCGGTTGCTTATTTTACGTCTGCCCCCTGCCGCTGCCCCCTACGTTCTAACTTAGATGTTAGTCGAATTATTGCGAATTCGGGTGCCGTTCACGTTTTATCTATTAGGTACGTAATATTAACAGAATCACCTAAAAAAACCTATTAAAGAAGAAAAGAAAGAAGAATTACCTATTAAAGTACCTACCTAATATGTTTCTACATATATATTTGAATACGACAATATTATGTTGTTTCCAGGGGCGCATTCATATTCCGTCAGCCGTCCCAGTCATCAGTGAGCAACGTGTTCCTGCTGCCATTCAGCGGTGGCGTGTGGATGGCGAGCGGCGTCCTGCTCGCGCTGGCAGCACTCATGCTCGCCGCGCTCGCGAGCAGGCTGCGGCGCGAGCACACCGACCTCGCGCCGCTCACACCGCCCGAGTGCTTCACCTTCGCTGTGGGCTCCGTTTGCCAACAAGGTTTGTGCTTTATACCTTATACGAACAATATTTTGGTACTGCTGTTGTACGACACGTATATTACTGTAAATTTATTATTATTATTTTCCATTTATTCAAAATATCAAGGTATATGTACACGTCCAGGTTTCCACATGTCGGTGTCGTCGCTGTCGGTGCGCATGTTGATGTTCAGCACGCTGGTGTGGTCGTTGTTCTTGTTCACGGCCTACTCCGCCAAGATCGTCTCCATCCTGCAGACGCCCAGCGACGCCATACAGACGCTGGACGACCTCACACGCTCGCCTATGACCATGGGAGTGCAGGAGACCACTTACAAACGAATTTACTTTGCGGTGAGAATAACGTACCACACCTACGACGCGTGGACACCGTTAGCATCTGACTCTAATCTTCATTTTATTCCACTTATTGGCCTACGCTACGTCTCTCGATTCGTAATTCATTTCTAGTTTGAGATCCTTTAATTTCCAACGGTTATCAGGTTGTAGACGGTCCTGCGACACTACGTCCGAGCGACGAATCTGCGTATGGTTCCCATGTATGTAGTATTGACAACAGCTGTGGGTGGGTCTCCTGGCAGGAGAGCACGGAGGCGGCCACACAGCGGCTGTACCGGCGCAAGCTGCTGCCGCTGGGCGAGCGAGCCTACCTCAGCGTCGTGGACGGGGTGGCCAAGCTCAGGACTGGACTCTTCGCCTTCCAGGTACACACTACATACTTACTTCTTTTTATAAGACTTTGCATGATCTAAGCACTCTTGATTTGTTAATTTGTGTGTTTAAGTTATAGGTAGGCCCATTTTCATATAGGTACTAGCTGCGTCCAGCGGTTTTACTCGCAGTACTTATGCAGCCTTTAATATGTTATTCCAGGGTCTAGAGCTTAATCGGTCTACCTTTTACGCCTAAACGCGTAAAAGAGTAACAAACATCCTGACAAAATTTTCACGTTTATAATATTAGTAAGTTATGTAGATGTCATGCCGAAGCTCATAATATTACGAGCAGGTGGAGGAGAGTTCAGGGTACGACATCATCAGCAAGACGTTCACGGAGCGAGAGAAGTGCGGGCTGCAGCAGATCCCCGCCTTCAAGCTGCCCATGGTGGCCGTGCCTATACGGAGGCACTCCGGCCTCAGGGACCTCGTCGCTGCCAGGTACGCTGACGGCTCATAATACCTAATACGCTGCAAGTTGCAACAAATGGTTTGTATATAATAATATAGATGATTAACATACATCTTTCAACTCTTGGATGTTACAAAGTATACGTTCTTCGGTTGCAGACTACGGTGGCAGCGCGAGACGGGGCTGATGTCGCAGTGTCGGCGGGTGTGGCTGACGAGCGCGCCGCGCTGTGACGCCGGCGCCGCCGGCTTCCTCAGCGTCGGCCTCGGGGACGTGCTGCCCGCCGTGCTGGTGCGCCTCCCTCACTCAGGGAGCCACGCGAGCTCACGTCACGTGTTACGTTGATTGTACACGTGTTGTTTCAGGTGCTATGTTACGGCGCGACGCTCGCTGTGCTGTTGCTCGGGGCGGAGCTGGGGCTGCACGCGTACCGTGCCAGACGTCTGTGCCGCCGACGTTCGTCGTTCTGTCTCACGCCTACCGATAAATAAATCTGTTCTTCAATGAATAAAACTAACGCATTCGACTTTTTTCACGCGTTTATTTTACAATTGATCTAATTTGAAAAGTTATTTACAAGAATTAAAATAATCATTCATCACAATATCCAACCGGGCACGCTACGTTCTCGTCGCTGACCAGAAAGTAGAATGAATTCGCAACTGCCTCGCGTTCATTGTGAGCGGAGGCGCTCACGCGAGCAGGTACACGGCGACGAGCACGAGCAGCGTGAGCGCGAGCGCGAGCACCGCCGCCGCGTCCACGAGGCGCGCCGCCGCCGCCCACGCGCCGCTCTGCCCGCTCGACTCCTCCTGCACCTGCACAGCGCACGCGGGATCATGCTCACACCGGTGTGACGGGAACGAGCGTAGAGTAGAGCGGCGTCGCTCACCGGGTGCGGCGCCAGCGCGTACACGGCGGAGATGCGGCTGAGCAGCGCGCGCAGGGCGGCGGGCGGCGCGCTGGTGCGGCGGGACACGCGCGCCGCCGCCGCCGCCGCCGCACCGCACGCCGCGCCGCACACGCACACGCCGCACATGACGCTCATCACGCGCGGACTCGACGACGACGCCGGGATGTGGTATATCGCCGTCAGCATCCTGCACATCGACGTGCCGTTTGACCACGTTCGAACACTCGTGTGTTCGACTCGTGTGTTGACAACGTGCCGTCGACGGATACGACTCCGGCTACCGACAGAGATACGTGTGACTGTCTCGTGAGTAGACTTTTACAGTCTCACCAGTCGGAGGCGATGAACGCGGCGCAGGCGGCGAGCGGCGCGCGCTGCGTGTAGGGCAGCGCCGCGGCGGCCACCAGCAGGATGACGGCGGCGGCGAGCGCGGCGCCCGTCACGGCGGCGGCGGCGGCGTCCCGGCGCGCCGCGCGCACGCCCCACTGCACGGAGCTGACGGCGCTGCCGTCCGCGCGCTCCAGCGTGCCCTCTTCGCCCGACACGCTCACCACCTCCCACGCGCCGCACTCCACCACCAACGCGTTCTGAAAACGGAACGTGCACCGTTTTACGTTACGGGGATCGTGTGAGAACATCTGTGGCCGTGTGGCGACGACAGTCTAAGTTGCTCGCGAACCTTGTATTCTTCCATGACGAGCTTGATCTCGTGCGAGCCGTGAGCCCTCGATGCGAACTTGAAGACGGCCTCCTGCGCGTCGCGCGGCCAGTGCACGAGGTCGAGCGCGAGCGGCGCGGTGAGGTCGAGCCGCAGCACGAGCGTGACGTCGCCGGCGGCGGCGAGGCGCGCCCGCAGCGCCGCGTCCCCGGCGCCGCCGCCGCCGGCCGCGTTCTGCAGCGCCACGTCCGGCGTCCACACGCGCTCCGCCGACACCAGTACGCTCTCTGTCTCCCACTCGGTCGCGTTCCACGTCAGCCGCGAGTCCGTCCAGCTCTGGAATACGACGCGATATTCTCGTTACGATGCGATGTGGTCATCGTTGACGTCGGCGAACGGAGAGAGAGTGGACTCGTACCATTTTGAGATCGGCCAGCATGCGCATGGTGGCGGTCTGGTCGTCGACGGCGGCGTGTCGCACGTCCAGTGACACGGCGACGGCGAGGGGCGCGGCGACGGGCCCGCCGGTGACGGTCGCCGTGTCGGCGTCGGAGGCGGGCGCCACCTCGCGGTCGTACTCCGCCAGCAACGTGTCCAGGTGCGTCGACAGACTCTGGCTCGTGTACTCGCCGCTGACGTCGCTTATACCTGAAACCACCATTTACAATAGCACTTCAAATAGGTACCTACACGAACAATCTTGTGTACCAACTGGTAACAATAATCTAGTGTAGGTAAATGCCTTTCGACATTATCATGATATGGTTCGTAGTCCGAAATGTACTCACCGCAAGCGAGCAGCCGCAGCAGCAGCAGCAGCGCGGCAGTATCGTACGCGGACGACATGTTGTGGCCACTCGACACGACGTTACTGATCAACAAACTCGATGGAGTTCCATCACCACGCAGAGATGTGCAACCTTTTTGTAATTTTTCTCTATTATATCATATTATGAGGTGGAGTCTCTTTACGAAAAACAATATGATTAGGTATTTCATCGATCATCAACCTCACCTCTACATTATATATTTTAGATTTATACTTCTTCCGCCAGAACCTCTCACGGTTTTTCAGATTACCACTCACTTCTTCATTTCACTCAATTCCCATTTCGCTAATGTTGGTATAAATTACTAATAATTCACCACTATGCATATAGCAATGTTCATTGCAAGCCTCTTCATCGTATATTCATTCTTACACCAATCATAGAATCATAGTTTTATACAACGAAGTAAGAAGACGAGCAAGACGCTCTCCTGATGGTAAGAGATAACGCTGCCCATACCCATAATTAGTACAGTGCCACCCAGTGCACGACGCCAACGCTTCTTACTTGAGAGTCATAACATGTTAAGACTCTTCAGCCCAGTAACTTCACTAGCTACAGTGCCCTCCTACCGAAGCACAGTAATGTTTGCACATCACTGCTCAGGCGATAGAATAACTGGCACTGTTGGGGTATCCACCTAGTCGACCTCCTGCAAAGCTCGTGATAGGAACAACACTCAAGTGGATGAATTATAATGTAAACAGTTGTGAACCCCTGCCCGCACCGGGGCGCGCTGCGTGGGCGCACGCTATCGGCGCCGGTATCCGCCGGCGCAAGGACAATCCCTGCGCATGAATGACATTATTTTTACATTGTTTATTATTTTATTCTCTATTGTCAATAACTTCGGTAATTTAATAATAGGAATGTTGAGAAGGTAAAAATAATGTAATTTTATTATATGTCCGTTATTATGATAATAAATAAATAGGCCAAGCGCTAGTCGGGCTACGCGAAGTGTAGGCTTCCGTAGTGCTGGCAAATCGAATATTAACTGCCTTATCTTTCAATGACAAATGGCAATATTTCCGAAACTCTTTCGGCTCGAGCCTCCACTCTCAAGTCAACTGTCAACTCAACCGGCAATACAACAACAACAAATGCACACATTGATCTCATTCGCGTGTAGGCAAGAATAAATAAAGAAGTCATTTTGACAAAAAAATAACTTTATTCAATTCAATTCAGTTTTATTTATTACTAGCTGACCCGCGCGCACTTCGTTGCGCGTGAGAGTCAATTAATAAAGCGAATGTGGTGCTGCTATGTTCACTATGATAGTATTTCCATCCCCGTGACTTTGTAAGCGTAAAATAAGGCATGGCTATATATTATTTGCTCCCGCTGTGGGTAGCGAAGAATATCGGGTTGGATATTTCTATGCAGTTTTGTTCGCTACCGTAGAAACCAATCCTATGTCCTTTCCCAGAGGTCAAATTATCTCAGTTGAGCGGTAGTTTATCGCCTTCATAAATTTTCACGCCTCTTTTCAGGAATTAAAACTATTTGTGGTCCTTTCCCGGTAACTCTTTAACTTATCTCTACTGTAATGTACCTCAGCTAAATTATTATTCGTTACTAATTTCTCACACCATCCTTCCCGCGACTCAAATCAATTCCATGTGGTTCCTGAATTCCCATTAAATCTCTGATCCTCCTTCCCCCTCCTTTAATACTTAGTCTCCTTAAAGTTAATTTCTGACATAAAAAAAACTATTCATTAACAGAACTTAACAAAATATCAGCTCATTTTCGGTTCAGCGGTTAATAATTTCCATGCAAACGTTTTTGTGAAAAAATTCCTGTTCTGGTGAGAATTTCACAAAATCCCTTCTTATCGGTCGCCTACGTTACATAAAGAATACGTTGTCCAAATTTTAGCTAAAACGAAGAAGCGGTTACCTTTCCTACACAAACTGGATCCCTCTTTCCTCCCCTCAAAGGTTGATTTCTGGGATAAAAAGTATCCCATATCTTTTTTTAAGACTTAATCTACCTTTGTATCAAATTTAAGCGCAATAGGGTCAGCGGTTCTAAATTTCCCATTAATTTCTGTCAAAATAAATATTTAATGTTCCTAAACACAACTCAAACCATGATTTTACAAAATTTCGATTCAATCGGTTTAGTTTTTACGGATTTGCATACAATTGTTTTTTGTAAATAAATCCCGTTCCAGTGGGAATTTAGCAAAAGCCCTTCTCGTGAGTCGCCAAAACCACCTAAAAACACGCTATCCAAATTTCAGCTCAAATAAAGAAGCGGTTAACGATTTCTTACGCAAACTTGCACCCCCCCCCCCCCCCCCCCTTTCCTCCTCTTTAATGTAGATTTCTGGGATAAAAAGTATCCCATTTTTTAGGACTCAATCAACCTCTGCACTAAATTAATTTAAGCTGAATAGGGTCAGCGCAGCGGTTCTAAATTTCCCATACAAACTTTGACCCCCCCTTATAAGTTAATTTCTGATATAAAAACTATTAAAAATTTCCTTAACAAAACTCAAACCATCATTTTACAAAATTTCAGCTTAATTGGTTTAGCGGTTACGGATTTGCACACAAAAGTTTTTTGGGAATAATTCCCGTTCCTGTAAGAATTTCACAAAATCCCTTTTTATCGGTCGTCTTAGTTTATGTAACTAAGAACACGCTGTCCAAATTTCAGCAAAAACAAAGAAGCGGCTAACGATTTTTTACACAAACTTGCACCCCACTTTTTTCCCTTAAAAGTTGATTTCTGGGAAAAAAGTATTGCATATCATTTTTTAGGATTAGATCTACCGCTGTACCAAATTTAAGCTCAATAGGGTCAGCGGTTCTAAATTTCCCATACAAACTTTGACCCCCCTTTACCCCCCTTAAAAGTTAATTTCTGACATAAAAACTATTCAATGTTCCTAAACACACTTCAGACAATCGTTTTACAAAATATCAGCTCAATCAGTTCAGCGGTTACAGATTTGGATACAAACGTTTTTTAGAATTAATTCCCGTTCCCGTGGAAATTTTGCAAAATCCCTTTTTATCGGTCATCTACGTTACATAAAAAATACGCTGTTCAAATTTGAGCTTTAAAAGATGGCCGGTTACTGATTTTCTACTCAAACTTCTACCCCCCCCCCCCTCTTCCCCCTTCAAGGTTGATTTCTGGGATAAAAAGTATCCCATATCATTTTTTAGGACTCAATCTCCCACTGTACCAAATTTCAGCTCAATGGGGTCAGCGGTTTTAAATTTTCCATACAAATTTCGACCCCCTTTACCCCCCCTTAAAAGTTAATTTTCGTCAAAAAAAAATTAATGTTCCTAAACACGATCTAAACAAACGTTTTACAAAATTTCAGCTCAATCGGTTCAGCGGTTACGGATTTGCATACAAACATTTTTCGGGAATAATTCCCGTTCCCGGAGGAATTTTGCAAAAATCCCTTTTTATAGGTCGCCTTCGTTACCTAAAGAACACGCTGGTTTAAATTTCAGCTTAAACAAAGAAGCGGTTACCGATTTCCTATTCTAACTTTGACCTCCTTTATCCCGCCTTAGAGGTTGATTTTTGGAATAAAAAGTATACCATACAATTTTTTAGGACTCAATCTACCTCTGTACCAAATTTCAGCTCAATAGGGTCAGCGGTTTTAAATTTTCCATACAAATTTCGTCCCCCCTTTACCCCCCCTTAAATGTTAATTTTCGTCAAAAAAAAAAAATTTATGTTCCTAAACACAATCTAAACAATCGTTTTACAAAATTTCAGCTTAATCGGTTCAGCGGTTACGGATTTGCATACAAACGTTTTTCGGGAATAATTCCCGTTCCCGGAAGAATTTTGCAAAAATCCCTTTTTATACGTCGCCTTCGTTACCTAAAGAACACGCTGGTTTAAATTTCAGCTTAAACAAAGAAGCGGTTACCGATTTCCTATTCTAACTTTGACCTCCTTTATCCCGCCTTAGAGGTTGATTTTTGGGATAAAAAGTATACCATTCAATTTTTTAGGACTCAATCTATCTCTGTACCAAATTTCAGCTCAATAGGGTCAGCGGTTCTAAATTTTCCATACAAACTTCGACCCCCCTTTACCCCCCTTAAAAGTAAATTTCTGACAAAAAAACTATTTGATGTTTCTAATCACAGTCCCAACTATCGTTTTACAAAATTTCGGCTTAATCGGTTCAGCGGTTACGGATTTGCATACATTCGTTTTTCGGGAATAATTCCTGTTCCTGAGGGAATTTTAAAAAATCGCTTTTTATTGCACGATGAAATCTTCTTACGAATACGCTGTCCAAATTTCAGCTCAATCCGTCCAGCCGTTTGGGCTGTGCGTTGATAGAACAAAAGTGTACGAACGATTTTATATAATAGATAAGTAAATCTTTAGATAGATATAACTCTTTTATTTAAAAACCGATTTAAATAAAACCAATACTATTTACAAATTAGAGAAATTTGCAACGTTTTAGCGAAAACTGCATACAATTCGGTTGTGCCGTTTTATCACACATAAGTAATAACCTTTTTACAAATTAAGCCTAATAAAACTACTCTGGTAAATTTTCGTTTATGGCCACATCGATAGATGGCGTATTTTTAGTTTGTCGCACTTTTTGCTTTTTGATTTTTTTGAATTGAATTTACTTTATATTCTATTACTTTTACTTCGAAATTTTGATGTAAATTAGGGGCGATGTGTCCGATATAAATGATTATTATTTATTTTATTATTTTATTTTACGTTTCCCTAGGAAAAATTGACAAAATGTTTTACGATCTAGATCGCACAAGCGACTTTTTCGCGTCGTTTTGTTCATATGCGTATTTTCACAGTTCACCTTAGTAAAGGATCACAATGAATGGGGAGAAATTTCCATTCTTATTATATGTATGGATGGATATGGATATGGATGGATGGATATGGATATGGATATGGATATGGATATGGATATATATATGGATATGGATATGGATATGGATTAAAGGTAGTTTCAATACAAACAATATTCGTTGATACATTATCTTTTATAATGAACTAATCATCGCAATCCTCACATCTCTCATGACACTACTTTTTGTTGACGATGATCTTGTCTTGATACTTATTTAAGTATCTATACATCACAACAAACAAATATTCTTCTTACATCAATGATCTACATAGACGCTGTTTGTGGAGCCTTTAAATGCATCCAACTAATTCAATGTTCGGAGATAATATTGTAAATTAAATGATCGTACATTCTACTCTACTGTCTATTTATGTACATATGTCGCAAAATCCCTTCTTATCGGTCGCCTACGCCACCTAAAGAATACGCTGTCCAAATTTCAGCTCAATCGGTCCAGCGGTTTCGTCTCTACGATGATGAGTTAGTCAGTCAGATTACCTTTTTATAATAGTAAATATTAACAATATACTTTATAATTTATAATGTACGCATATAAACAACAAAAATATTTAGAAAATAAATACAGTCATCTTGGGTAACTTTGAATGTTAGTCTAACTTTGAACGAGGTTGCAAAAATGGTTTAGTAGGTAATTTATTACATGGACGGATCGTTAAATTATTTAGAAAATATTTTTGGGATCCATTATGTATACGCTGATTTTTTTTTATTAAAACAATTTTATCTATATGTGTCCTTGCAATAAATTAGTAAACCACATTTAAACATTAAACAACCTTGTTCAAAGTTACACCAAAAAGTTCAAAGTTACCCAAGATGACTGTAGGTAGGGTGTAAGATAATTTAAACGCTAATATATTTTAATGTGTAAAATTGAAAGACTGCTCGTAAAAGTAGAAATCAATAAAATTAACAATTATTATTATTATCTATTTAACAATGATAGAGGTATATTAATTAAAAATAAATGTTTATACGATTATAAGTATTATGACTGGTAACAATAGCCACCGATAAGGCTTTGTGTTTTGTAATTCTGAGCCGCGAGTTAGTCCTCTAAACCGCTACTAAGTACCTGCCTGTCAATATTCTACTCGTATTCTACTCATGAGGAATTTGTCCCGCTTTCTAGGTTCAGTCTGCTCCCATCTACGGCCGCATCGTCGCTTAAGATCAGGCGAGATCGTGGTCAAAGGCAAACCTATAATAACCTATAAAAAAAATCATAACACCATTGTTTCAATAGTTTTAGGGAAATGATTTATAATTCACACATCTAACTAAATTTAGATACCTATGTGTTTAACAAATATATTAGTGGGGTGCCTAGGTCGACATTAACTAATCACTTAAGTACCTACTAACGGGAACTTTTTAATAATAATCTACTCTACATATAACTTAGAACATAATATCTAACATTACATGCTTCTTACACACCTAAACATACAACTAACAATTAACAAACAAAAAACATAAAAAAACAATATTTGAAAAATCTCAGACAAAAACGAAAAACAATAAAGTTTAATAAGTAGCTCTTATAATTAATTCTATAATAATCCCTTAGAGCTATTAGTTTTAAAGAGGTATATTATAAAAATTATATAATCTACCTAAATGCAACATGAAACCCGTTACAGAATTCATACAATATCTATCATTTAATTTTATATTTTACTAGCTGAGCCCCGCGGTTTAACCCGTGTATATCTTGATCTATTTTATTTCAGTATTTTATGTGTTCATCCAGGTTTTCAATTATCTACATACCGAGTTTTATCGCAATCGGTTCAGTAGTTTTCACGTAAAAGAGCAAAACACATCACATAGTAACATACAAACTTTGAGTTTTATAATATTAGTAGAATACCTAAATCACGAACCTAAAAATTGACACCGAGGCATTAATATATCGTCTACGTAAATTTAGACATTTACACACCTATATTTTTAGTCAGGTCCTCTCCTTGACTTTGCTCTATAGCTCAAACTGTTACGTGAAAAAAATCGAAAAATGGTGTCCTCTCGACCATTTTTTTGAAGATATACCTAAATTACCCTTTTCCTCGAAAAAGTCGAGTCATAATACTCAAAAGGTCGACTCGAGCAGAGGCGAGGACACGACTAAAACTACGAGTGTTATAAGGCCTGCATTTATACACTGGATGTGATCTCTACCACTCACAAAACGGAGACAGTGATTAGTACAATAGACTATAGAGGTAATGTGAAGGAAGTGCCGACGCAACCCAACAGAATTGACGGCAAGGCTTATGATGATAGAGGTAATATAGAGTCTATATAAGTATATTGTGGAGTGACTAGCGCGAGGATGTCGACGGCGGTGGCGGCTGATGGTCCTGTGGAGGCGAGGAGTGGTGTGAGGGTGCTGGGTGCGCGGGCGCCGGGTGCGCGGGCGGCGTCAGGTAGTGCCAGTATGGAGGAGCGTCGGGCGCCTGCGCCTGGCACGCGGCCGTCAGACCCGCCCAGCTGAAACGGTACGCGTACCGCTTGCCGTGCACCTGACATGTTATACCAAACATTAGCTGTTTATTAACTTTGTGCATTATTTTATAATGTAATTTGTCTAATTTATGTTATGTGAAGAAGTAAGAAGACGAGCAAGACGCTCTCCTGCTATTAAGATGTCCTATCTCCTGATGTTAAGTTATACCCATATTCTGTACAGTGCTACCTAGGATTACATAATGATGTGAAATTCAAGGTGCACTGCACCAACGCTTCTTACTCAACAGTCCTAAGTAAGATGTTAAGATTATTTAGCCCAGTAATAAAATACAATAATAAAGATAGTTCAGAAGGATAAAAGCACTCCTCTTAAATATATGTATTACGAGTAATTAAGCGGGAAAAGTGTTGGTTACCTATATGTGTATAAAGTAGTTTTCATTAGCTATCATCAGTCAGGTCATCTGTTTGTGTCGGTGCCTAAAATAGAATAACAAAAGTACCTTGCTCATGATGTTCTTATCGTAGTAGTAGCGCAGTGCGCGGGAGAGCTTGTCGTAGTTCATGTTGGGTTTCTGCTTGCGCCGGCCCCAGCGCCGCGCCACCTCGTCCGGGTCCGACAGCCGGAACTCACCGTCGCCCGGGGGACCCTGGGAATACATCACATTTTTTTTTATACAACGAAGTAAGAAGACGAGCAAGACGCTCTCCTGATGGTAAGAGATTAACGCTGCCCATAATTAGTACAGTGCACTGCGCCAACGCTTCTTACTTGAGAGTCATAAGATGTTAAGACTCTTCAGCCCAGTAATTTTACTAGCACTACAGTGCCCTCCTACCGAAGCACAGCAATCTTTGCACATCACTACTCAGGCGGTAGAATATCTGGCACTGTCGGGGTACCCACCTAGTCGACCTCCTGCAAAGGAAGTTTACCCCCGCTAAAAGTTTTTTAGGCATAATAATATGATGAAGGCTATGGTGTAAATATACTTAAGGCTTCAAAAAGGTTAAGGGTGGTAAATATACTTAAGGCATATTATCCGACATAATAATGCACTTGCCACTTCTTTCACACGAATCAAATTTTATCGTAATTTTAGTTTCAGATTTTTTCGTAGCGTCGTACTTAATAGGATACTCGAATTTGAAATTATCTAACTCTTTTATATAGCTCAACAATGTTTAATAATAATAGTTTAAGACTGCTTCAAAGTATAACTCATTTTTTTTCTGAGTTATGACATAAAAGAAGCTATGACTATATTATGACAGCTTATTAAAATAACTAATTTATAAAAAAAAGAATCTGAATAACTGACTCATCATCGTTGAGACGAAATCCTTGATCCCTGAATGATGAAATTTGGAATTAGGTTCTTTTTAATACAAAGTCAATGAATCAAGTTTTTCGCCAAATTCCCAGGGAATCGCAAAAATGCATTAATAAATGCATAGCAGATAGGTTTTCCCGCATTACTCACTGCAGGATGTGACGGTGAACTAGCGAGCAGATTTAACTTCAATAATTCCGATAAGGAGATATACCCACGTACACCTATTTAACTTGTCGTAGGTATGTGTGATAAACATTATACCAGATTATATTATAATGACTTTTAATTCATAAGAATCCGCTTCGAATCAATCATTAATTGATTGATAATAATCTATATTAAGGTACCAGGATCTTCCCCTGCGGAGGTTGTGAATCATTCTGTGCTTATATAAATCTAGGTACCACGCAATATGCTATAAGTATACCTAGCTATTAAAGTTACTTCAATTCGTTAATTTATTTAATTATTTTCTTTGAATTGTAAGTATTCTGATATCGGCTAGGTCACTGGCCAATTTACTAGACAAATCTTCTTGCTAATTTTACAGTCGTGTGTCAGCACCAAAGGTACGAGTACCTATGTCCAGTGGAAGAATCTATCGGCAGGCCTCAAAGATGATTCAGTTAGCACACGTCACTTGAAGAAATATAAGTGGATATAAGTGAGGTACCTCCCAGCAGATGCCGGGCGCTCCAGCAGCCAGCTCCTCGAGGAGGAACTGCCACAACTGCACCTGTCCGCCGCCGCCGCCGGACGACCGCGCGCACCCGCTCAGCGCACCGTACGGATCTGGAACATTTACAATACAATTACACTTATATACTTACTACTTACTAGCTGCGCCCATCTGTTATACCCGCTGCACTGTAGCCTATGTGTTATTCCAGGGTCTAAGCTATCGCTATACCAAATTTCAGCTTAATCGGAACCGGGTGTAGGTTTAGGCGTGAAACAGTAACAAACATCCAGACATCCTTTCTCACAAACTTTCACGTTTATAATATTAGTAAGATATGCGATTTTGAAAAGGGGGTTGCAGTGAGAGATGGATATCGTCGCACTGCGAGAGACGACATCGTCGTTGTCGGACATCGTAATCTTCCGACACCCAGGGTCCAGGGTCGAAACTAACTTTAACTTTCATAATACCTATATCTATTTTTATTACATTCCATTGAATCTACCAAAAAACTGCCACTAATATAAAAAAGGAAAAGAAGAAATTAACAAAGGACGGGTGACCTGGCAGTGTCACCCGTTTTGTAGAATAGGCGACACGACGAATAGCGACGATATATGTAAATAAAACCGGTCAAGTACGAGTAGGACTCGAGCACCGAGGGTTCCGTACAAACCTACGGGTTTCTACGGAACCCTAAGGAAAAGTGGGTATAATATTATATACTGTAGGTTTTGATTCCCTTGCGAGTACTTGCGAGTTTGAAAATATGCGGCTAAAATTGCTGTTTCTTTTGATTGCGTTGACATAGATGTTTGATTTTTTTACAGCTTAAAGTTATTATAAAGCTGAGTATTTGGTATGAATTTCAATTTAATACCTGTACGCGTTCTTGAGGAAAGGGGTAGTTAATATACAAAATTATTAAAAATATTTTTTTATATGATGTAACTAAAAATTTACAGTTTTCGCAATTTTTCCTGTGCCTATGATTTAAGACGTTGCTGCGTACCAAATTTCAAGATTCTGAGTTAACGGCAAGTACCCTGTAGGTTTTGATTCCCTTGAGAGCAGTCGCGAGTTAAAAAATACGGCTAAAATTGCTGTTTCTTTTGAATGCGTTGAGATAGAGATTTGATTTTATTACAGTTTAAAGGTATTATAGACCTTAGTATTTGATATGAATTTCAATTTAATACCTGCACGCGTTCATGAGAAATAAGGTAGTAAGTATGAAATTATTAAAAATATTTTTTTATATGATGTAACTAAAAATGTACAGTTTTCGCAATTTTTCCTTTATCTATGCTCTAAGAAGTTGCTTTGTGCCAATTTTCAAGATTCTAAGTTCACGGGAAGTACCCTGTAGGTTTTGATTTTTTGAGAGTAGTTGCGAGTTTAAAATTACAACTAAAATTGCTGTTTCTTTTGAATGCGTTGACATAGAGGTTTGATTTTATTACAGTTTAAAGGTATTATAGACCTGAGTATTTGATATGAATTTCAATTTAATACGTCCACGCGTTCATGAGAAAAGGGGTAGTAGGTATAAAATTATTCAAAATATTTTTTTCATATGATGCAAATAAAAATTTATGGTTTTCGCAATTTTTCCTTTATTTGTGCTCTAAGGAGTTACTTCGTGCCAAATTTCAAGATTCTGAGTTTACGGGAAGTGCCCCGTAGGTTTTGATTTATTTGGTAATGTCGAAAATTTGCTGCAATTTGCGACATATTCGACTATATCTTTTGATTGCGTTGACTTAGTAGTTTGAAATTTTCACAGCTCTAAGAGGCAATAGACCTTAGTATTTCCTATAAATTTCAGCTTGTTACCTCCACTCGTTCCTGAGAAAAAGGGTCTTGACAGACAGACAGACAGACAGACGGACAACAAAGTGATCCTATAAGGGTTCCGTTTTTTCCTTTTGAGGTACGGAACCCTAAAAACAATAACATTGGAAGTTAAATAAAAGCTTGTGAAAAATAATTTTAGAGAAGAGAACCTACCAGAAATATACACCTATTTATGATCTTAAACAAGTTTTTAAGATACGAAGAAAAAGTTAGCTGTAAGATAGCATATTCCACTGCCACTGCACTGTTTTCAGGAGTTGTTCATTGTTCATATAGTCTAGAATCTAGTAATATTTAGCACATAAACTACTCACAGAATGATGATATGACAATGGATGAGCCTTAATCAAATTTAAACATAGGCGAGCACACACATTAGTGGAGAACTATCGCAACCCAATTAAACAATTAGGTAATTATTTTAATTTGAGGCTCTACCGCACAATATCTATTAGAGAGCTAATACGAACTAACAATGATGATCACTAAACTCAACACTCAAGATCCGTTAGACTTTTCTAAACTTGGTTGCAATGTCTCAATGCATGTGTTCGACACTTTCAACTATGACTCAAATGTTAAGAGAAAAGGGAAACGAGACCTGCGAGTCATTCACATCTGTTATTAACATTGATCATGTATCAGAGATAGCTTAGATAGAGCTCTCACCAGTCAGATTACGAGATTTGTGCGGGAAATGGCTAACATACTCCCGTAATCATAATAATGTAGAAGAGGGAAGCTCACGCTTCCGGCGGCAGATATGGAGTCAAGTGCTGAAGATACAGGCGATCAGCTTCCGCACCGGCCGCGTGTTATCTCGCTCGCCACATTGTGACTGATATTGATAACAGGTGATGACTGATTACACGGGCTTATCGCATCACACCTAATCTATATTCTATATACCTACTTAAGATCTGGTAATATAGTCTGTCTGTACAACACTGGTGCTTAAATATAAAATATCTATCCCTTTGATTTCATTAACATTTATTGATTTAATTTTTAAACTGAACCTGCTTTACTTATTTTGATGTGTAAGAATAAGATGAGAAGGACACTAGCGTGATGTTTAGCGCCTCTCCAGTGGACAGTGGTAGTGTTGCTGTGTTGCGCTTACCACCCAGGGGCATAAGACGTCTATTATTGCCCAGTAATTTCCTTGGTCTCCTTTCCCTAGTAGGATATACCTGATAGGGCGAAGATAATTAAGGCATAATATTGGGAATATTGTCTAAATATAATAATTTTAGAATGCCAGAAAAGCCCGTACCTAATTGACTACGAACTATAACTTATTACTTATGTTTTATATTCTATTTAAAATCATTCAATTATAATTAAAAGTACTTAGGTTACTTTACATAAGGTAGAAAGCGGTTTGGAGTTCCTTATGAACTTTCATCTTATTTAATCAATAAATAATTATAAATGATAGCGACCGTGATAGAAGTGTTGCAACCGCCGCTGGTCCGCCGCGCTCAGCCACAACATCACACCTCACACTTTGCCTTTACACAACACATTATATTCACACATCTTAACACTACACTGTTTACTGTAAATTACTATAATATTCCTTTGAAGTCGGTTCAAAATAGTGTCACGACAGTCTATAACAATCCTCTTGGCAATCCTCAAAAACCAACGACTTAGTTTAGTTCTAGGCCAGAAATTATATTTTAATTTTGCCGTGCTTATAGTTTAATCGATTCTATTCATTTACACCTAGACAAACGTAAATTAGGACGTAATATTATTTAGCCCATATTTACACCATGTATTTTCTATGGCACTAGATAATGTCTAGAAAATAAATTACAATAATAATTATGGTGTCAATTATAAATATAAGCAGTGTTCCGGAAAGACAGCCGGATGCGCGACCGGAAGCGGACGAGTGGCGAAGGATCCTCCGCCCTCGGGCTCCGCCCTGCAGCCGCGGGGGCGGGCCGGGACTTCACTGGATTAACATAATGTCGTGTGTCTTTTGAATCACCTCGGGTTTGGGACTGCTTTCAATGTTTGCATTAAAATAACTGATTATTTGGTCATAGTGGCTGTAATCAAATCAAATATTTGTAGAACCTTTGAATATACCTAGGAATAATATATAATTTGTGGTTTTTTAACACCTACAAAAAAAACAAATACATATTTATCAGAAAAATCAAGCTTTTTAGTTGTGCCAGATCTATGAGGCCTTCAGAGCAGCTCTACAGTTTAATAGTTTCGAAGTACCTAGAACAATGCTCTAATAAGCTTTTTAAGACCAGCTTTTTCATAAAGTTAATAAAACAAAGCTGCCCCCTGTTAAATAATCTCTTGTCCCACGATTAATGATTCAATTACCAATAAACGAGGGTCAGAAGGCACCAGTGAAGATAAACAGCGAGTGAAATGAAACAGCATGCATTGGAAACAATCCCGGCAAGTGTTGCATAATGCATGGCGTCCCGCCGTGTAGCCAGACCATTATATTGGCTGTACCGGGACAGGGGAGCTCAGGGGCGCAGGATTGTGGGTGAAATGTCAAGTAATAACCGGGTAATAAGCTGTGGAAACGAATAGAAGATGAAGAGTGCCCATAAATTGGGGCGAAGTATTATTTTTGACTCCATTGAATAACAGAACTATTTGATCTACATGAGAATAATATAAAAGCGAAAAGCTTTAATTTGTAAATTTGGGATTTTGGTAGTCGTATTTTATTGACCGAATAAGTATATTTATTTTCATCCCACTATCTCGGAAAGTGTAGTTTTACTCATCGATATCTGACTGGAAAAGTCTATATTTTCCTCTAGAGAAATTCAAACTTACTTTACCCTCTAGAGACAAAAACATAATTAAACCTATTTACTTCCACCTCTATGGTACCGAAATAAGCGTACAACTTTTTTAAATTTGTTAAAAACTCGGAGTAAGAACCTCTTTAGTAAACTTTTTTTTTTAATTTGCTTTGGGCGCACCATCAGCCTTGCCAGTAAGTTACTTTTGTAACATATTACGTTTCTTTTGAACTATATTTACGTTAGTTGTTTAGATATAAGTTACATTTCGAGGCAATAATGTTTTTAATGAATTATATAGTACTGTAATAGTAAATATTAGTTGAGTTAATTTATCAGAGTTAATAGTATAAGCCAATTTTTTATAACTTTATCTAGTTAGTAGCAAGATTTTTTCTAAGTATTACTTTTTAGTAACTTTTTTATTAACGATTTCTCACTGTAATAAACTGAAAATGAGAAAATAATCACTAAAACGAATAGGTAGAGTGCTTTTCACGAAAGGAAACCTTTTTGCGGGACGCCACTATTGCACATTTTAAAAGTTTAAATACCTTTACCTTTTTAACGCCTCATAATTTCTCATATTTAATTTCTTAATCAAAAAGGTATTTATTTTATGTAACAAATAAAAATGATTTAAAATATGAAGTCCAATAATAATAGAATAAAAAATTAGTTCCGCTAAATTCCGTGGGACCTATTTCGTGAAAAGGACTCTAAGTAAGCGTACCTACGTAAATTAAAATTGAATACTGGTTATTTTTGAAGATAGTGCACTGGCAACACTGTGCGCATCCATGGTGAGAATGGATTCATTTTGCCGCGCTTTTGGAAAGCGGATGAAATTTTTTACTTTCTTGGATAATAATTTTGCAATAAGTGCTAAACGCGTATTAATAGTGGGTTTAATAAACGTTGAGTGTTTGTGAATGTGATTTACTGTCGAAGAATGGAAAAAAGTTCAACAGTCTGCTATTTTCAAGAATCGTCACAAAATGAATCGATGTGATTCGATAAACGCCCACTCTTTATCGAATAAACAATGAACTTAAAATTATAAAGATTTCGACTGAAGGACTTGTATCCATGGTCAGAATAAATTAATAAATAATAAATAATAAAAACCATGGTGAGAATGGATTCATTTTGCCGCGCTTTTGGAAAGCGGATGAAATTTTTTACTTTCTTGGATAATAATTTTGCAATAAGTGCTAAACGCGTATTAATAGTGGGTTTAATAAACGTTGAGTGTTTGTGAATGTGATTTACTGTCGAAGAATGGAAGAAAGTTCAACAGTCTGCTATTTTCAAGAATCGTCACAAATTGAATCGATGTGATTCGATAAACGCCCACTCTTTATCGAATAAACAATGAAGCTAAAATTATAAAGATTTCGACTGAAGGACTTGTATCCATGGTCAGAATAAATTAATAAATAATAACCATGGTGAGAATAATTAAAAAAAAACTTTTAGCATTGAGTTATTTCCTCGCTGAGGGGGGATGAAAAATTATGTGTCACACTCGAGTGCAAAGATTTTTGACCTTGTGCTCTTTTGATTCTCTCGCTAACGCTCAGGATTCTAATTATTAAATCACTCGCTACGCTCGTGATTTAATTTTAGAATCCCTCGCTAGCTCGGTCATACAAACTGAGCACGCGGTAAAAAAGCAACTTTGCACTCTTGTATAACAAATAACTATTACACACGTAGATACCTAAATTAGCCACTCGTGATATGTGTACAATCTAAGGGTCGGTCAAGGTAAATTAATTTATAACACCTCACTCTGCATAAAGATATCCGCAGTGACCTTTCCAGAGCTTATGGCTTATAGGTATGGCTCCAATTAATTGAAGGGTTATTGTGAAATATTATAACCTACCGGGCTCTCCCAATTTCCACGTAAAACCCACAAATACGTCCCAATAACAATAATCATTATATTGACCGGGTACAAATGGACAGGCTAACCTCGGTGTGTATTCATGTATGTGTTAACTAGGAACAGCATCATCACATACGGCAGCAATAAAGGAGGATACCACCCACTCAAGCCAAAAGTGAAGCCAAAAGTAATTTATTAAATTAAAGTGCATAGAAAACATCTAATTCGAAAACTAAGGACTTTTATTTTTGCTACACGTTAACATAGTTACAACGGCATACATTTGACTACATGAGAATTTCTCTTTTAATAATGAACATTAGCAGAGAATGAGAAAAAAAAACCAAACGGGTTAAGCTAAATAAAACAGTTTAAAAAGAAAGCGTGTTAAAGTAATAAATACCTAATTCAGTAAAAAAAAAAATATTACCAGGCCGAAAGATACTTGGAAAGTTTTTAGGGGGATTTTGCTCAGCGGTGGGACAGTACAGATAAAATAAAATAAAACCGGTCAAGTACGAGTAGGACTCGAGCACCGAGGGTTCCGTACAAACCTACGGGTTTCTACGGAACCCTAAGGAAAAGTGGGTATAATATTATGTACTAATGGTTTTGATTCCCTTGCGAGTACTTGTGAGTTTGAAAATATGCGGCTAAAATTGCTGTTTCTTTTGATTGCGTTGAAATAGAGGTTTGATTTTTTTACAGCTTAAAGTTATTATAAAGCTGAGTATTTGGTATGAATTTAAATTTAATACCTGTACGCGTTCTTGAGGAAAGGGGTAGTAAAAGTAAATACAAAATTATTAAAAATATTTTTTTATATGATGTAACTAAATATTTACAGTTTTCGCAATTTTTCCTGTGCCTATAATTTAAGACGTTGCTGCGTACCAAATTTCAAGATTCTGAGTTAACGGCAAGTACCCTGTAGGTTTTGATTCCCTTGAGAGTAGTCGCGAGTTAAAAAATACGGCTAAAATTACTGTTTCTTTTGAATGCGTTGAGATAGAGGTTTGATTTTATTACAGTTTAAAGGTATTATAGTCTTGAGTATTTGATATGAATTTCAATTTAATACGTTTACGCGTTCATGAGAAATAAGGTAGTAAGTATGAAATTATTAAAAATATTTTTTTATATGATGTAACTAAAAATGTACAGATTTCGTAATTTTTCCTTTATCTGTGCTCTAAGGAGTTGCTTCGTGCCAATTTTCAAGATTCTAAGTTCACGGCAAGTACCCTGTAGGTTTTGATTTTTTGAGCGTAGTTGCGAGTTTAAAATTGCGACTAAAATTGCTGTTTCTTTTGAATGCGTTGAGATAGAGGTTTGATTTTATTACAGTTTAAAGGTATTATAGACCCTAGTATTTGATATGAATTTCAGTTTAATACCTGCACGCGTTTATGAGAAAAGAGGTGGTAAGTATAAAATTATTAAAAATATTTTTTTATATGATGTAACTAAAAATGTACAGATTTCGTAATTTTTCCTTTATCTGTGCTCTAAGGAGTTGCTTCGTGCCAATTTTGAAGATTCTAAGTTCACGGCAAGTACCCTGTAGGTTTTGATTTTTTGAGCGTAGTTGCGAGTTTAAAATTGCGACTAAAATTGCTGTTTCTTTTGAATGCGTTGACATAGAGGTTTGATTTTATCACAGTTTAAAGGTATTATAGACTTAAGTATTTGATATGAATTTCAATTTAATACGTTTACGCGTTCATGAGAAAAGGGGTAGTAGGTATAAAATTATTCAAAATATTTTTTTCATATGATGCAAATAAAAATTTATGGTTTTCGCAATTTTTCCTTTATCTGTGCTCTAAGGAGTTACTTCGTGCCAAATTTCAAGATTCTGAGTTCACGGGAAGTGCCCCGTAGGTTTTGATTTATTTGGTAATGTCGAAAATTTGCTGAAATTTGTGACATATTCGACTATATCTTTTGATTGCGTTGGCCTAGAAGTTTGAAATTTTCACAGCTCTAAGAGGCAATGGACCTTAGTATTTCCTATAAATTTCAGTTTGTTACCTCTACGCGTTCCTGAGAAAAAGGGTCTTGACAGACAGACAGACAGACAGACGGACAACAAAGTGATCCTATAAGGGTTCCGTTTTTTCCTTTTGAGGTACGGAACCCTAAAAAAACCGGTCAAGTACGAGTAGGACTCGAGCACCGAGGGTTCCGTACAAACCTACGGATTTCTACGGAACCCTAAGGAAAAGTGGGTATAATATTATATACTGTGGGTTTTGATTCCCTTGCGAGTACTTGCGAGTTTGAAAATATGCGGCTGAAATTGCTGTTTCTTTTGATTGCGTTGACATAGATGTTTGATTTTTTCACAGCTTAAAGTTATTATAAAGCTGAGTATTTGCTATGAATTTCAATTTAATACCTGTACGCGTTCTTGAGGAAAGGGATAGTAAATACAAAATTATTAAAAATATTTTTTATATGATGTAACTAAAAATTTACAGTTTTCGCAATTTTTCCTGTGCCTGTGATTTAAGACGTTGCTGCGTACCAAATTTAAAGATTCTAAGTTAACGGCAAGTACCCTGTAGGTTTTGATTCCCTTGAGAGTAGTCGCGAGTTAAAAAATAGGCTAAAATTGCTGTTTCTTTTGAATGCGTTTAGATAGAGGTTTAATTTTATTACAGTTTAAGGGTATATTAGACTTTAGTGTTTGATATGAATTTCAGTTTAATACCTGCACGCGTTCATGAGAAATAAGGTAGTAAGAATGAAATTTTTTAAAATATTTTTTTATATGATGTAACTAAAAATGTACAATTTTCGCAATTTTTCCTTTATCTGTGCTCTAAGGAGTTGCTTCGTGCCAAATTTCAAGATTCTAAGATCACGGGAAGTACCCTGTAGGTTTTGATTTTTTGAGAGTATTTGCGAGTTTAAAATTGCGACTAAAATTGCTGTTTCTTTTGAATGCGTTGACATAGAGGTTTGATTTTATTACAGTTTAAAGGTATTATAGGCCTTAGTATTTGATATGAATTTCAATTTAATACGTTTACGCGTTCATGAGAAAAAGGGTAAAAAGTATAAAATTATTCAAAATATTTTTTTCATATGATGCAAATAAAAATTTATGGTTTTCGCAATTTTTCCTTTATCTGTGCTCTAAGGAGTTACTTCGTGCCAAATTTAAAGATTCTGAGTTCTCGGGAAGTGCCCCGTAGGTTTTGATTTATTTGGTAATGTCGAAAATTTGCTGAAATTTGTGACATATTCGACTACCTATATCTTTTGATTGCGTTGGCCTAGAAGTTTGAAATTTTCACAGCTCTAAGAGTTTCAGCTTGTTACCTCCACGCGTTCCTGAGAAAAAGGGTCTTGACAGACAGACAGACAGACAGACGGACAACAAAGTGATCCTATAAGGGTTCCGTTTTTTCCTTTTGAGGTACGGAACCCTAAAAACCGTATTCTTTAGTAATAGGTGTTCAGCGTGTTCAAAGTTCGTGTCTGGCATCATTATCACGGTGTGTGTGAGCACGGTACAGCCACAGATGCAGGCATAGTAGTCGGCGGCGCGGTGATGGAGCCCACGCGATGGTTATAAATTATCGTGAACCGCAGCCGACTGCTTCTCGGAAACTCACCGCGTGTGGGGCGAGCCATGAGATCCAGCGAGATCTGTGAGACTTGCGCCAAGTTTTATACCACCATCATCAATAATATCAGTTGTTTTTGCTGAATTGTGGCAGCAGGATATTCGTGCTATGCTCTAGCATCACTCTCCATTTCGCTGCATCTTCTCTGCATTTCGCTGTGGTCTACCACAGCGAAATGCAGTGAATTTAAACCCCTCCCATTTAAGGGTAAATCCTGAGAGACAAAATTTTACGTGTCTGGGGGAATAAACTACCCGTAACATAAAAATTCTACCCAAGGGTATTTTTTTTCTGTTAGTTTAAGGTTTAATCTACTTAATGCATGATAAATATAAGGTTAAATTTAGCTGCAAGTATCTGAAAAAAAATGTTAAAGCCCTGAAATTTGACTACCATGGGGTGTCCCTTACACTTTTTTAAAACAAAATATATTTTTTACACCAATTTATAAACGGAATTTTATTAATTGCTATGATCTAAGCTGTAAAGGGTGAACTGTTATACGATCAAAAAAATACCAGAAGGCAGTACACAGCGTAGTTTTAGAAAAAATAATAAATTTAGGTTTGTCCCCGGACAAAAAGTGATTCCCATGGCGCACGACATAACTACTCACATTTCACAAACCACAAGACTTAGAAGTTTGTACGCACGCTGTTGGCTAACTTCAATTGCGCTCTATACATCGTGAAGAAATGTTACTCCTCTCGTGGTTATAAACTGGATTTACGAAGGTGAGAAATTGATTACCGTGGTTTTGGTTCACTAGATCATTGATTACCATTTCTATGTTTAAAAATATTTTTTTATCCATTACGGTTTTTTGACTAGGGTGTGCAGTTAGGAAAAGGGTATTGTTTATCATATATTTTATTATTATTGGTCTATAATTGTGGTATTTAAAAATATTGACAAAAAACTATACAATTTTGATTTCCATGGTATTGATTCTCATGGCGTTTTACCACGGTGATCAATTTTCCCCTGAGTTTTCTTGCGCATTCTTTCACTTTTTACCCAACTACAGCGAAGCCGCAGGTATGGAAGTGATTTAGACAGTTTATATTTGTATATCTCATTATTTCAGATGTTTTTTTATATTGTATACATCAGATTTTTTTTATATTGTACTATAGTAGACAGCCGCTCTGGCTTATGCGGCACCATTATATCCCCACATTAAAATAAGTCGCTCAGCGAGCTATGGAGAGGGCTATACTCGGGGTTTCTCTACGTGATCGAATCAGGAATGAGGAGATCCGAAGACGAACCAAAGTCACTGACATATCTCCGCGGATCAGGAAGCTGAAGTGGTAAACTCTTGAAAGTTTTAAAAAACTAGTACGAGATTACTATCTATCACAAACATAATTATTATGCTCCTTTCTACTTTATACAGGTAAATATTTATTAGTAGATATATATGTATTATTAGTACGAGTATGTATGTTATTTTTTATGTATTGTTATGTAATTAGGTATATTTATATATTATCTTTATATATATTATTTAGTTAAATATATGTAACACGTTCTTGTAGCAAATCCCACTCTACTCTTTCGATCAACTTTTCCAAACAAAGGTTGGTTGCCTGGAAGAGATCGCTCACAGCGATAAGGCCGCCCATTGTGGACCAAATTGTATTTCAGTGCTAATATTAAGTAAAATTGTAATTTTCTTTGGTTCCAATAAAGAGTATTCTATTCTATTCTATTCTAATGGGCAGGCTACATAGCACGTAGAGCGAATGGCTGATGGGGTCGAAAAGTGTTCGAGTGGCTACCACGTACAAGCAAACGCAGCGTAGAACGTCTATCCACAAGTGTGGCAGACGACCTTATTAAGGTCGCTGAAAGACGCTTGAAGCAGGTCGCTCCCAACACCGGTTTTATATATGGAGGTCTAAATGGGAGGTTGATGTTCAGCAGTAGACGTCTTATGGCTGAGATGATGTATGATGAAAAAATAAAACGAAACTATGGGCTGACTGCAACTTCAGTCCAGATTAACCTAACTACTGGTAAATGTACAATCTGATGACAGCTTCTGGAGTGAATCCTGTCAGTGACTGTGACTGAGAACTTAATCTCATATTCTAGGACTATTTATTCAATATTTTTACATTGTTTAAGACAGTAATACATTGATTTTATTTAGTTCACATGATTATTATATAGAAAGCCAATATAGACCTTTTTAATACTTTATGTTTGGTGTATATTTGTTTGGATCGCCGTTTTTAATCATTTTTATTTTATATGATTAGTATGTAGAGGTCAATATTTAAATAATAACATAGAATTCAAACAAAATAGTTTAAATTTTGATTCCCATGCCACATTTTATTGATTCCCGTGGCACCAAAAATTTAAATTTAAATATCTTCTGAACAAAACAAGCTATAATGATGCCTATTTGACGGATGTGCTTATAATTATGGGAAATTTGATGTTTTACATGTATAATTCAATAATACTTTGATTTAAAATCTGCCACGGGAATCACTTAAATACGCCCGATCTCAGGATTTACCCTTAAATTCATTACACACTACACTACCCGAATCGAAATTATTTTCGCCTAAAATTAATGACCAAATTGTCTACAATGGAACATTTTTTCTAAGTAATTATTTTTAAATTTTAAGACTACCACATTCAATCGTAAAGTACCATTGAGGAGAGGGTAGAAAGCTCACCGTGTCACAAGCTCACAATGTCTTGTTAAATTGGTTCGTTTAAAACCGCTGGTTTGTGTACAGAAGTTTCCAACTAATAATATCTTAAAAAGGCAATTCTAATAGCTGTTCATATCTGGGTCTCCAGCATATTTTTTAAAATCTTCACGTATTTCATTTTTAATAGAGATGTAGTTCACGAAGCTGTCTTATAACTTGGGCCAGATTTTCCTCACAATGAGGAGGTTCGGAGGCGGCGTCCGGTGCGATGCCTGCCTGGGAGGGGCTTGTGAAGCCCCGCCCCCAGAGCGGACCCAAAGGGGACGACTTGTATGTTAACCAAGATCCAGTGCTAATGAACAGTCTGCATAGAAACTAGAAACAAGGCGGCGTAGCGTCGCCTCTACGGAGCTACGGTCGTAGACCTGCTACGACAAAACATTTCTCTTTCGTAGAAGGTCTACAGTTATTTTTTTTTAGATTCTAGGGAAACGTGCAGTGTTCATATTGTATTATGTCTATAAGGTCTGATTGAGGCTTTATTTTTTATTCAGATACAAACTCAAACCTCCACGAGAAATTTTGTGATAGGTACCCGCCGCCCGCCGCGCCGCTCACCTAATAGGTACATCACGTGTTACGTAAAATTAAAATTGTTTTCGTTTAGTTGTGCTCTTCATGTTAACGTCATAGCATAAAAAAAATCGGAATTGGATATATTTTTTTAAAAGTCTAATTTTCATTTTGTAAGAAAATATTTTTTAAAGTATAAAATATTTATAAGAATCGCTTCGTAAATAAACGTAGGTAATTATGAAGCAATAAAAGTAAAACTTTCTTACGGAAAAAAACGGTATAGATATATATTATGTACACAATACAAATATCTAGAATTTCATTTGAAAATGCAATATCACATTAGGTGATTTTCATTAAGCGAGAGAGATATGCGCACATTTTAAATTTTAACTTGAAAATGGCTCGACTGATTTCGATAATATTTAAATGGACCACCTAGAAAGATTACCTTTTTGCGCAAATAAAGATTAAATCGGTTCAGGTGTCTTTGGGAAAGTACATAATATTTGGTATTATTTTTTTTCAATTTTAACAAAATAAATTGTAAAAAATTATTCCGACGTATTGTGAATCCTTTAATTTTCTAGAGCGGTCAAAAAACTTCTACATTACTTATTAATGTAGGTAATAGTAAGTATGTATATTTAGGTTTTAAAACAAATTTCCAAACGATTAGAATGAATCGTCGAAGATGATCTTCGACGATTAGTCATTTCTCCCAAAACGTCCTTGCACGTAGTGGTCAAGGCCTGAGCGAAGAGTTACCTAACTAACTAGGTGGCAACCGTTACATGAAATAAAGGCATCGTGGGCACTCAGTTCTCACGCGAGGCTGGTCCGCATTCCGCGGGATGATTCAGCGCGGGAATGTGAAAGCATAGGAATCCAGTCGGGCCGGACCACACCACTGCTCGTGCGGCTAGCAGGCAGGTGCCACTGAACTTATGGCCTATAGGTAATTCATACGTGCTATAGTTACCTATGATTAGTGATTAGAGGTTCTATTGAGATTAACATGACTCATGACGCTTTTTTGTTGCAAAAAAGCTCTCTTTAGAGACGATGACAGATAAACGCTAATTGAGTATTTAACCTCATGTTATTTGCTTACACGATACACAAGTAAAAGTTTTTTGGCCATTATTGAAGTGCGTGTCGCGTTATTTTCCAAATATCACATTAAATATTTCTCATCTTCCGCAAGTCAAAGCTACTCAGCTACTCATCATACACACTTAATAAAATGTAAATGCGTCACTTGGTACAGCCAAACGTCATAAATATGAAGAGCCTGATCCCGGGCAAGGGTCGCTCATCCAACAGATCCGTGCACAAAGGGCGCGTGGTTGCAGCCCCGCCATGTTTGGCAGCAATATCTGTCACCTCCGCCCCCACGGCTGCTTTCACTTGCAAATGTACTGAGCCCGGGATTTACAGGACAGGAGAGGCACCGCACCGGGAGACTCCCGGCGCGAGGCCTTACTGACGGCATCGCGGGATAAATAGGGAAACTAGGGCGCCTAACTATTGTCGACTATTTTCGATGGTGATTTGTCGGAATATTGGCGACCTGAAACTGCAACCACATATTATATGCTGGCCACAGCCAATCATTGTGATTGTGGTTTGACTCTGAGAGTGTAAATGGGTACCTAACCTGTTCTGTATAGTAATAAACTCCAATTAATTATTCTTTCCAACGTAACTCCGACTGCTTCTGTTGAAAAAAGCTTTATGATTTTTATTCTCAGTCTTACCATTCTACATAAAAAAATCGGAAGAGTTCGATAACAAACAAGATTTGTATATCTTAGAAAATGTTCAAGCCATAGTATAAACGCACGTACAGACTTGAAGCGCACTATCTTATAATCAGCTTATATTGTCTGTATATAATCGTCGTGTGATGGCATGGCCGATCTAATGTTCGAAGTGGTCTGTGGGCAGCCGCGGCGAGATAATGGACTGCTACCAGCGGGAGCCTGCTAGATTGATGCACTTTTATTTACTCTCACATTTTATTGTTTCTGTTAACCCTCTTACTGAGTGTACACTGTAATATAACTGTCAACTGATTACTCGATAAAACTTGAAGATGATAACGAATGTATTTAATTTGACGTTCTATTTATTACATTATAAGTGATGTCACATGACTGACATCAACTGAGCAAAACATTAGTGTCATAGAGTTTTGGCGGCAAGCCTTGATCATATCATTAGCTCCACGTCTTTTGCTTAATAATCGTGTAGAATTTGATTGTTTGCGTGTAATAATGGTGGAATATTGCGTGTTAAGTGTTTTTGAATGTGCACAGATGTAGGCAAGTGATATGGTGCTGAAATATGAATTTTGGTGCCCCCTCCAAAACTCCTCCGAACTTTCAGTAAAATTCCACCCATTTTACTGGAAGACTCACGTGACTAGACGAGCTATTAAGCTCACTCTGACTCTGACCTGACTAACTAACTTATTACTTAAAAAATAACATTTAACTTGACACTGGCAAAACACGAAAGTGGAGACCATAATTTAATATCCCGTGAACATTCACGAATTTTACTCGACACTGGCAAAATGCATATGTTGCCATATTATTAAAAAGAAAAAAAAAAACTGAGCAAACATTACAAAAGTTTGTATTGTTTGTAAAATATCAAAATATTTGATTACGTTTTATGTGGCTCTAGAATTTGCATATTATTATAAGGTACAATGCTTGTATTTATTTTTGTTAAACTTTAAAACTATGGAGCATCGAGGACATATCCAACTATGGAGTAAACATAAAACTTAGCAATTCGTAGGCGGGGCCAGCCATAAACAGCCTCTCATCTCATCTGGCATACGATAGGTTATCTAATCCAGCGTAATGTCTAGTTAACCTCTAGCCTCCTAGCTCCACGCTCTCGTCCAAATTTGGCGAATGCTATGACTCTTACATCTTCATTAGAGCGGCGCCGTAACGGCGAGACAACAGCTCAATGCTTCTCAGAATATTGTCCTAGTAGGCCAAACTTTGATACTTTTTCCTACTCTATTATATTTTTGCAACGTTGCGTTGATTAGATTTTGGTACTTATAACTTATATAGACATGGTATTTAAAGACAACAAATAAAAAATGATTTTCCTTGTAAATCGTATTATATTTATCTATCTCTAGACAAATTAACTATTAGCCTCTGAATGAGAACTTATAAATAAGTTATAGAGTTATAATGTGTAATGCCTTTAATAGAGGCGTTCTAAAAAGTTGTCTAAAAAGTGACATACAATTATTACCGTATAAGTTGTTTAATGAATATAGGTTTCTATTGAACAAATGATAATAAGTTTATAATATTATGGTACCTATATACCATCTTTATAAAATATTTTAGAACAATTTGCCACAAATTTTATTTGAAGATTTTTTTATTCGTCGAACTGTTTAAGCGACCAGGCGATAGGGCCCGGATACAAAAATGTGAGGGCTTGAATTTAAACATTATTTATACTAAACTACAAGCTTACGCTCGCGGCTTCGCCCGCACGGCAAAATCCTTTCTTAGCGGAGGTCTATGTCATAAAACCTATCTATGTTCCAAATTTCAACCCAATCTGTCTAGCGGTTTAGGCTGTGCGTTGATAGATCAGTCAGTCACTCTTTCCTTTTATATATTTAGATGATTGGAACTCCTCCGAAATAGGCTGGGTATTTTTCAACAGACGCAGACGAAGTTGCATATTAAGCCTAGCTAGTATTATATTATAAGACTTTTTGCTCTTGATTTTATGACAACACTTTGTACAGGTTTAAATTGAGTTTAAATGTATAAGGTGACCCACAGGCGCCGAATTATAAGGTGACCTGTCGCAGACCGTATCCTAATGAATTATAACAAGTGTCTGTGGTGTGGGTGGTAATAACCACGTCTTTAAACGAGTATTATGATTCCATTAGTCGGGAGGAGGGACGGAACCTCGACGCGACCAATGAGGCGCCGCTACTTTAAAATAAACATATTTCAAACTACACTACTGCACATATATTTTGAAGTCAAAAACAAAACGACTGTGCACAATAAAACAACATGTTAAGATGCATGTTCCTAATTAATGACAGAATAGCATTTTGTTTTCATTGAGTTGCCAATGTGCAATATATAACCTTCTGCCAAGTGTTAACATTTGTGTAAAGTTGTACTACTTATGGGTATGCATTAATTTTGAAATAATTTTTTGACGTAGCCGAATCGGTAATTTAGTTAAAAGAAAATTCTAATGACTATCAAAAGTTACAAGTAACAAATGTGTGTAAAACATGACACATCAGTCTCCCACGACGCCGCGTGCGCCGGTGACTGCTTCTCGCCTGTAGGCGCCACTTCCGCACAAAACGACATAATTACAACATCGCTGTTATCACTCTAAACAACCTTATTGCATTTACTCAAGATCTCATTTGATTCAACCGCAGGAGATAATAGGCAAGTCTTGAGTCAGTCGGAAGATTTGAATCACTGTTCCGGGTAAATAATGAGTCACTTCCTCAATTTAACGTGCGTACCTACTACTGTAGTGTACTCTAGTATTTGACTGTAATTGGCACATCTTGTGAAAGATCAAACGTTAGTCACAAATATAAAAGTAAGTCAGATGTTGCAAGCTTTATAACTTTGCTCCAGTGTATAAAATTTAGTACGGTAAGAACAGATCCGGCTTGCGAAACGCACCTCTACCGTGCGATCAATGGAATCTTATGAATGAGTCGCAGGTCTCGAGCTGTCGAGAATTTAATTAATTTCACGAATTTGATGTGGCCGTGACGAATGTGAAGTCTTTAATTTCACAGATATTTTGTGAGTCAATTAACAATTTTAGTATTCCCTAGAATAAGCTATATAACGTTAGATATTGTGTCTATAAAATTAAATTGATTTTGAATGGCTATTAGAATATGTAGAGTCCTGTACAGTGATATATCCGCTTCATTTAAGTCGTCTTTGTAAATAAACGGCATAAACTCACTTCATCTCCCGTTCTTCTTCTTCTTCTTTCTTTTTATTTAAGTCGACTTTATAATATCGCAGGAAGACGATTTTATATAAAAACAAAAAAAGTTTTTTAGTAAACCTTAAAATATTTCTCCTTGTATGAAAAATTAAAATTAATGAAAATGTCAATAAGTAGATAAAGAATTCGTAAAATGCGCACATATTTGTGTGACCGATGCGATAAAATATTTGGATTAGTATTCAGATGGGAAAGATGTTTGGCTCAGGAGCCGCATTCTGGAGGCAGGCCGCTGCAGCTGGTTACTCACTAATGATTCACAGATAATGTACTCTAGCACATGCCGCGAATTTCTTACACGTTCGTCCTCGAATTTATTATTAAAAATCTGATGAATTATTTCCACATGGGGCAGTCCTATGACGTGGCAAACGGCAAAACAGAACGCATATATAACGCGGGTGTATTATGACGAGCTAAATATAGGTTACTCTCGTATTCTAAGTACATAATAAGTATATGTCTATAACTGTTAGTTCAACTTTAAAAAGGTTTACTTTGCTCCAAAAGGTACCTATATAGCGGTAGCGACGAATTGCGTTGTATTATGGGACCCGCCTGCCGTTAAGTTAAATGATCAACCGCACTTAAATTGTCGCATACACTTTGGACTTCGAACTAAAAAAATATTTAATGTAATATATTAAATTGATCCTCAAGCAACGTTAGCTGTATTGATAATATCTGTTATCAAAGTCATGCAATATCAATATCGTTATCATAATGAATAGATAACGGTTTGATAGGCAACTGCAGACGAGATCTGTGTATACAATTATTGAACATACAAGCATTATTATAATATATACTAATCAACAGGAAAAATTACAAAAAATGACGGCAAATTGATAATTTTATCGGTTGGCAAAAATTACTACTTTTTTCCTTATGAACTGAACTCGAAAAGTGCTTGAGTGAAGACCACGGACAAGCAAACGCAGCGTAGGTCGTCCACCCACAAGGTGGACAGGCGACCTTATAAAGGTCGCCGGAGGCCGGAAGACGCTGGATGCAGGTCGCTTCCAACCGGAATATAATATGGAAGTCCAAAGAGAAGGCCTATATTCAGCAGTGGACGTGCTATGGCTGAGATGGTGATGATGATGAACTGAATTATATAAGCAAAAACCATGTCTTAAAGCCAAGGTCCTCCCCAGAAGGATTTGTTGAGTTTCGTTTTTCTTACATATTGTTACAAATGCTGCTCGGACACTTATTATTATTTATTATCTACCTATTAAGTAACTAAATTTTCTTTCCGATCGAATCTCAAAATGATCTCTGCAAGTAATTTTTGTGGTCAGAAAATACAGTTTTTTGCCCGTCTGCACGTTGACCCCAAGAAAAAAATCCTGGATCCGCCTCTGGTTATCAGTACGTTTAATAAGGTACTATAATATGTTTCGATAACAATGAAGAAACATAACTCTGAAAGATATAAAAGTTTCAAGAGATATTTATGTATCTACGAGTACATACTCGTAGGTAAAACAATAGACATTTGTATGTAAGTTGTAGATATTATAATAATATTACTTTCTACCTACCTTGGTCCGATGATGCATAAATCAATATTATTATTATCTATGTTTATTTTGGTTCTTATCGGAATCAGTCAATTTTCAGTATTTATAATAAGTATTAGTCACCACGAAATGAGTCATGTTAGTATGTTTGGGAAACACCTATGTATTCACTTAAATTAATTAATTAAAATTAATAACTTTGCACTTTAGGTATTGAAAAGTTGCAAGTAAGCACAGACTGTATGGAAAGCTCCTTAAATTAATATAAAAAACAAAACTATATAATTGAAAGTTACGTACACTTGCAATAATTTTAATTTACAGAGGAATCATTATAATATAAAAGTGCATTAAATTGACATGAAAAAAAAAAGCTTTAGCAAGAACTAAGAAAGTAGAGCAATTGTTAAGAGTACAAAAATAGATAACAGGAAAATTAAACAAAATGTAGATAAAAATCCAAAGGGTCAATCTTAGAGGGTGAGCCAGTATCTAACGGTATAATGTGATGGGAATCATTGCGTCGCCCGATCCATTTACTGATACATAACTATCGCAACTTTTGGGACTTTTCGAGTCGTTTCGTGTCTCTTGGGATTTCTATTCTACCCTACTTTCCATGATGTAATAAAATTAATTAATGGATATTAATAGTATTTTTATAGATCGTGTGTAGCTAAGACCAACAAACTTGTATATGGCGCAGGAAAATATTTAATAAGTAAAAAAAAATATCAGAACCCTACTTCCATCCAAACATACAAGTTAAAATATAACATGTGACTATTTTTTTACATAATTGTGGACAATTATATACTTCCAGATTATACCCCTTTTATAATTTTTTTTTAACAGTCTTTAAAAAATATTAGTCTTTTCTTTATTTGCGCACTGCCAAATTATAATAATATCCGACGATTCTAAGTCATTGGAGGCCGGTGGCGCCTTCAGAAGATAAGATCGTCGAGGGTCGACCGTGTAATAAGCTCTTTGGTAATAAGTATGAAGTTGAAATCGATTTCCGAGAAAATAGTTGAATCAACGAGATGAATGGAGCCGAGAGGCGAGCGGGGACTTTGGACCGATGAGTCAGCGCACGCGCCGCGTCGCCCGCCATTCATAACAAGGTTTTGGCGCGCTCGTTTACTACGAGCGTAGTACGCGATCTCGCCGCCAGGTGGCGCACCTAGTGCTCTTGGAAATTAAATGAATATGTGAGGGCGCTGGCGTCTTTGCGATAGAGCATTTTATAAAACGTAAATTATATTTTTTGCAAATACCTCTACACAAAATATATTAATTATAATCTTTAGCCGCGTCTCCAGCTCCTGTTTTGGTTCAACTGTGGTTGTTACTTACCTGATGCAATATCTTTGATAGTAAAATCCATAGGGCAATGGATAATATGGGCAATATCGGCAATATTCAGTAAAATATAATTATTATGTTTGGTCTTGTAGAGGTTTTTATTCTTTAGTTTTATACTCGTTGTCTGATATAAGTTTGCATGACATTTTTTGAGTAAATATACGATAGTCATTTGCCTTTTCACTTTTTTATCGCTCTAGAGTTTATAACTTTTCCTATGATGACTACCATTTTTCTAAACAGTGCAGCGGCTTCTTGTCACAGAGCTAGCACGGAATGGTGTGATACTTGTAAAGTGAAAATCAAACTAACAGCTACTACACAGCAGTCAGCAGTAAAGAACACTTTAATAAACCACAGATCGGCCACAAGCCGATCTACACAAAATCCAAGTGCTCCAAACCACTGTCACAGGGCAGAGTGCCCAGAACGCTGGCTTGTAAAGTTAGATGTTAACATAAGAGGCAGGTATGAGTATATAACTTACCAGCGGTGTTGGTGTTGGTGTTGGTGGGCTCGGTCTGGTGCTCCTGCAGCGGCGGCGGCGGCGCGCGCCCGGTGGCCGCCGCGTGTGCATGTTGCAGGTACGCGTGGTAGATGCGGGCTGACTGCGAGCATCCGGAGCACACCTGCCGACATTATATTATAAGGTTAGAGTTATAGCGTATACGAGCTGCCCAGCGGTTTTACCCGCTGTACTGTAGTCTATTATGTGTTATTCGAGGGTCTCCTAAACCAAATTTTAGCTCAATCGGTCCACCCGCTTAGGCGTGAAGAAGTAACAAACATTATACACACTCACACACAAACTTTCACCTTTATAATATTAGTATGATGTGATATGTATAATGTATAAGTACTGGCTGCGATTTATTCGTCAGTCGTCATTCACAGGCTCAGAAGCTTTAGAACAAATATTTTTTTATGTCATAGGTGACAAACAAGCAGACGGAGCTACTGAGTGGTTACCGCACTACCAACAATACCAACAGCAGGTGCAAGCGCGGCGCGGCACGTTGAATGGTCGGTTCATCATGCAGCAGTGTCGAGGCTCTACGTGGTGGTCGGTAATTACCTGCAGCCAGTTGTCCTCAGTGAGCGTGAGCAGCGCCGCGCCACAGTCCGGGAGCAGGTGCCGGCGCGGTGCTTGTACCTTGAACGTGCGCGCCACCCATCGCACGCAGCGGGACACGTCGCGCGCGCACCACTTCTCTGGATCTAAAACACAATAACAAAGGGTCAACGACCATTTTTCGTGGAGGAAGTTCTTATCCGAATCAGACTTTTATGAAGGAGACTTTCGCGTAATTTCAAGTGATACACCGGTCTTTTATTTCTTGATCCTAAGCAACAATGCGATGCAGCATCCATCCAGTTTCTCTGCACCTTTCCTACACTTTGGTATTCTAATTGAAGCTATTACAAGCTTTTATTTACTTTCACTTGTCTGTGGTCTGTCTTTCTGTCTGTAATCGTCGTCGTTATACCGGGGATAGACTTCCTTTGCAGGAGTTCGACTAGATGGGTACCCCAACAGTGCCAGTTATTCTACCGTCTGAGCAGTGATGAGCAAACATTACTGTGCTTCGGTAGGAGGGCACTGTAGCTAGTAAAATTACTGGGCTAAACGAGTCTTAACATCTTATGACTCTTGAGTAAGAAGCGTTGGTGCAGTGCTCCTAGAATTTCACATCATTGTGAAATCCTAAGTAGCATTGTACCTACTGATTATGGGCGGCAGCGTTATCTCTTAACATCAGGAGAGCGTCTTGCTCGTCTTCTACTTCATCACATAAAAGAAAAATCAAATCTTACAAGTTTAATTTGATCCACCTCGCGGTTTCCGATTGAGTTGAAATTTTGCATACATGTACAAATCGGATGTCAATACAATATTATTATAACATCAAGCTGATCTGATGATGGAGCTGGAAGGTGGCCATAGGAACTCCGTAATTAAACGACGCAACCCCATCGAGTTTGAGCTCATTAGATTCGTTTTGACGAGTACTTTATGATGCTAGATGGTAATAATAATAAAAGTTTGTTTTTAAAAAGTATTTTTAAAATTTCACTTGTATATTTGATGTGTTGTATATTATAAAATCTAACGTAAGGAAAATATCGTGAAACCGTCTTGATTTATATTTTTTCAGTGTAAAGTAACATTAAAGGATTTTTTAACATTGCACTTTTTGCCAGAAAATAAACTCGTAACCTCGTAGATGAGTGCTACGCTGCGTAGTCGAGTCTACGACAAGAGGAACACCAACTATGTACCAACAATTTTTTTTAATTATATTTAAAAAAAATGTTTTAATTTTATTACTATTTTTACATAAAATAATAGTTTATAGTAATATATAACGGGACTCTGATACTACGATTAAAGCAGTGCGTTTTTTTTAAAATAAATATGTAGGTTGGCAGGTCCGAGCTTCCGAGCCTCCGCTTCCTAGCCCCGAGTCAGACATTTTGGCCGTCGGAGTTAGATTTCCAAAAAATGCAAAAATTTTGAATCGTCTTAGACACACTTCTTAAAACGAATGATATACTGCAGAAAAGTCATAAGTTTTTTTCTTAACCTTAAAAGGAGGGAATTTAATGAGGAAACCGAACAGCAAAATGTAACTATATTGTTAATTACAAAATATATTCGTATGTATCCATTCGTGTTAATAATTATGCCAAACATATGCAATTATAGCGCTCCATACTCAGTAATCAGTATCTAACTTCTAACAGGAATAGGCCTACAGAAGGTACATTCTCCTGTCAAATATTTGCGTAGCTGTAGCACCTCTATATTTCCAAAATGCTGGCAGCATTGCCTGATTATAAGAATATTATAGAAAAATGTAGTATACCTTTAGTACTTATGCAAATTCCGTTTTAATTTATTTAAAAATATTATATTTCTATGCGCACCAAATATTTGTCGTTATATAAGAGGAAACGTACTTCTACGTAGACTAAACGAATTTTCACCTTTTCCAGCAGGAAAATAAAATGAACGCTATAGGTCATAGTGATTCCTCCATTTTAAATGTTGCATAAAGTGTTAATATATATTTACCGAAGTTCATATTACAGCAGATATTTAACTATGTAGACAGGTACCATAATAATTTATATCACAATAATAGGCCTACAAGCATCTTCCGTGGCATAGCGGCATAGGTAATGCAAACCGCGAGGATAATACGGCTTTGTTTACGATCAGCTTATTATACATATATTATTAATGAATTTAGATATATAAGAATATTATTACCGAATTATAGTTTTTGGAATTATAGTTTATATTATTACCGAATTATTGTTTTTGACACTTTTAAAATGCTTCTACTGCTTAGTGAAAAAGTTCGAGGGAATTATAAGTATTTAGGCCTAAACGTAGTCCGCCATCACTACACATAAGTATTATGCACCTGCCAAATCATTTTTTCTATTGTAGTATTTGATTATTTGAATGGTCATTAAATATAATGCCGCGACTGTTCAGTTTATTATACCTATTGATTAAGTAATTATTTAATATCTTTGAGAACCTCTAAGTTGTAAAAGTTTTAACGAAATGTTTTCAGAATGTTTTGATCGGATATATAACCTCTAAACTTTAATTTCCTATTGACATTGCATATGCGGTAAACAATTTTATTAGTCTTATTTATTAACTGTTTTAGACCTTCATTGCAATCAAATGCAACCCCTTACCACCCCGCTAAACTGACGAGATGTGTTGGGAGATAAGGGAGTCCGCTAGCAGTAAACATATGTCACAGAATCTAGTCACGTACATGTAGTGAATGCCCTTTATATCCTTCGGTGGTGTTCCCATGTGGCACACACATTATGTCACTAGTGGAGGTCAACACAAACAGAGCACTACAGCATCGGATGCACTATGCAGCACGCACACACGGACAGTATCACAGAACACACATTACCGGCGGGCACAGTGTCATCGCCGGAGTCCTCGTCCGAGTCAGAGTGGAGAGCCGGCGCCGCTGCAGCGCTGGGCGCGGGCTCCATGCAAGCATGTCTGGGAGCCAGGGTGCCGGTGCTTCTCGCCGGAGCACTAGGGGCACTAGGGCTCGCGCGCCACCCGCTCGATGGTTTTTATCCGCGAGCGAGCGTCATCGGCGTGACGTCGTCGATTCGTCACCTCGCCTCGCCGCCGGCCGCCGGCCGCCGGCCGTCCCTCGCCGCTCTCACGAGGAAAACGCTTTCTGGGAAGCTGCGAGCGTTGCGTCGGTAGCATGCGCTTGCACACACGTGCCGACTGCACCCGCGACCTCGGAGAGCTTTTGATCGATGCTTTCATCCGTCCACACGTTAAACAGGTGACGAGTGGTTCGTGGCTTTCGTTTGTGTGGAAGTCTTTGTAAATAAGGTAACTAAAATTATTTGTTTCTTTCTAGTCTGAGTTTTTCTTAAATTTCTTTTTATGATTAATAAACACAATCCCGAAGCTAGACTGGATGTCTGCTAAGATAAAGCCGCGTGAGTCATCTACATCGGAGAGATAGCACGTAGTTTGTCACAGGTAGGTACGTAGTAAGTAATTGGGATTAACACGATATCAACTACTAATACAAACATATTGACTCATTGTGTACTAACTCATGCAATTACAATAAGTATTTGATTGGGAACTGAGATTAAACAATTAAGGAAAATGGTTCAATATTTCAAATGCTATTCAGAATGTGACAGGCGCTTTTAGGTAGGTGCTTCAATTTCTGAACAAATTGAACACTTATAGAATCCCTGCACCAGCTAAGTTGGTACATATTAAATAAGCAATGTTACCCAACAGACAATAAAACCTGGTTCATTATTATTTTCTCGTGATAACGATATAGAGTCATGACGAGAAAAAGGATGCAACCACCACCAGGGGAGGTCATCAAATGATTTATAATATTGAATATCTTTCAAACGGAACACTAAATCGAAAAACTTCTTAGCAACTCCCTCATCACAGAAAAAACTTCTTATCAGTCCCTCATTTTGAAATACCTATTCAACGATACCCCACCTGATGGGATCAGCCAGTTACCAAAAAAAAGTACATTTCCATCATACCCTAAATTAATTAAATTCTAATTTAAAAATTTTTTTTGTTACCGTTCTCTTGCCCTGATCATTAGCTACACATTCAATTACAGCTTTCTAAGACTTATAGTCTCTGCGAAATGCGGATGGACGGACGGACAAAGCGAAACTATAAGGCTCTCTTGTTGACTACGGAAATCTAAAAAGGTTTCCAAAGCATTATAAAATATCTCCTTTTTGAAGTCGGTTTAAATATATCTACCATCTCTAAAGTTGTTTAGACCATATTTTTACAATACAACATTTAGGTAGGTACCTACATAATAAGTACCTATTTATTAATTGTCCTCAAATGTGATGTAACATGAAACTGAAGATATTTCGAATATGAAGATATTTTTATGTAGATAAGGTCGTCTTCAAAAATAGTAAGTCCGTCTATTTGAATAAATAGGTATTGGTTTTATAAACCGCAAGTACCTGTATCTAGGCACAAGCTCTACATGTAAATAAATGTGGAAATCCCAGCGACGCGGGCGCATTGTTCTTGTTTTGTTTTATTTTTAACTGTATGCATGCAGTGTCAGGCGCGGATCCAGACCATGATTTTGGGGGGGGTCATCGTCTAGAATTTTTCTCGAATAATTTTTTTGGGAAACATTTAACCATAGTCTTACAATGTTGTTTACTTTACACCCTTTTTACACTAAACGTTTATAGATTTTCTTATTTATTAACGCGCGAGCAGCTCGCTGCGAGCGGCGAGAAAATTTTGAACT
The DNA here is from genome assembly GCA_947507615.1 of Hemithea aestivaria. Taxonomy (NCBI): domain Eukaryota; kingdom Metazoa; phylum Arthropoda; class Insecta; order Lepidoptera; family Geometridae; genus Hemithea; species Hemithea aestivaria. Next base: position 274,603 of record OX382330.1, read on the forward strand.
TTTCAGCACGAAAGATGTGTTTTTAGCTTGCTCCGAGTGGCAAGGAAACTAAATATTCTTATTTATAAACGCGCGAGCAGCTCGCTGCGAGCGCCGAGAAAATTTTGAATTTTTCAGCACGAAAGATGTGTTTTTAGCTTGCTCCGAGTGGCACGGAAACTAAATATTCTTATTTATAAACGCGCGAGCAGCTCGCTGCGAGCGCCGAGAAAATTTTGAATTTTTCAGCACGTAAGATGTGCGTTCAGCTAGCTCCGAGTGGCAAGGAAACTACATATTATTTTTCTTTATAGAAGCGCGAGCAACTGGTTGCGAGCGCCGAGAAAAATTTGAATGTTTCAGTACGATAAATGTGCGTTTAGCTTACTCCGAATGGCTTGGAAATTAAATATTCTTATTTATAAAGGCGCGAGCAGCTCGCTGCGAGCGCCGAGAAAATATTGGATTTTTCAGCACGAATAATGTGCGTTTAGCTTGCTCTGAGTGGCAAAGAAACTAAATACATATCCATATTTAAAAAGCGTGAGCAGCTCGCTGCGAGCGCCGAAATAATTTTGCCTTTTGTTAATTGTGCCAAAATATTGACTATTATATTATACATGGGCAAGAACCTCGCTGCAAGCGCAAAGGCAGAGCCGCAAGGACAACATAAAGCGCGAACAGCTTGCAGCAGTTTATATTAATCAATTAATCCTAACTATGAAAGATGCTGAACAGCTTGCTACGAAAACCTATGGATAAATTGTAGGCGAGGACCGAAAAAAAATTAAGTACACATTACACAAATTACTCAATGCGCTATCAACAGCCAAACAATTTTATGAACTTGTACGTAGAGCTTGCTAATAAAGAGAAAAATTTCTAATTCTATGACAATGAAAGAAGCGTAAAACCAATCGATATGACCGGATTTTTTTTCCGACTAGGATTTTGGGGGAGGGTCATGACCCCCTTGACCCCCCCCTGGATCCGCGCCTGTGCAGTGTGCGTACACTTACGCAGTTCGCTTCTAGTTCAGATATACGAGTAAACGTAGCTTATAGATAGGTATACATAGGTACCTATGCATAGGCGGATCCAGGATTTGGTTTTGGGGGGGGCCAAGGTGCAGACGGGCAAAAATATTATAATTTTTATTACTTTTTTTTTATTACGAAAAGTGTGTGTTTAGCTCGCTCTGAGCAGTTAGGAAGTTTAAACATCCATTACAATAAGTGCGCGAGCAGCTAGCTGCCAGCGCCGAGAAAAAAAATTAATCTTTACCATGAAATATGTGCAAAATTCGTAACTCTACAATGCTTCTGGGGGGGGCCTTGGCCCCCTGCCCCCCCCCCCCCCCCTAAATCCGCCTATGTACCTATGTAATGTAGTAAGTAAAGTTTAATATAAAGTGGTCTTCTGGTTTGGTCGATAAGTACCTACTTGGATGAGATAGATCATTCAGAACCTATGTCATTTATTAGGCACTCTTTCCTATTTAGAATATAATATATTATATGACAGTAAATGGGCACTCAAATACTGAGTCATACAAAGAAGCAAGTACAAAGTATATAATATAATTATTATCCTCAACGAGTGTACCTACTATGACACGTGCAATCGCAGAGCCTCTCTTGCAGCTACATAAGAGTGTTTTTCACAAAAGGAGTCCTTTTTGCGGGGCGCCACTATCGCAAATTTTAAAAGTTAACATACCTATCACCTATCTATAACTTTTTAGTCTTCCTTTTTTTAACGCCTCATAATTTCTCTTATTTAATTTCTTAATTAATTATCATGTATTTGTTTAATCTAACAAATAAAAATTATTTAGGATATGAAGTCCAGTAATTATTGAAAAAAATAATTTAGTTCCGCAAAATCCCGCGGGACCTCTTTCGTGAAAAGGACTATATTATGTACGTTAGGTTCAGTATGAATAATGTCCACTATCTAATCAGCAGTTCTGAATGGCCGCTCCGATTTGACTAGCACCTGCGACATTACTCGATAATTATCCGAATATCTGTAATGTCATTAAATTGTGGATAATGGGCGCGTGCTGATTAGGTATTGGGTTCGATAATATTATAATTCGCTCCTCCTATAGTATAATGAGTCATAACAAAACTCTTACATGACACCAGGTAGAGGGTATAAGGTGCGGCAGGTGTATATAAACTAATTCTTCAAATTAAACTATAGGCTGTGCTCTGAGATAGGTGTACCTACCTACCTAATGACCTAATAATAAATCTGCCACCTATTTGAGAATCTCTCCTCCTTCTCCTTGGGTTAAAATAGGCAATTAAAAATTAAAAGATTTACTCGCAAGATTTAGCTGCTCGCGCACTTATTATTAAGGATATTTGAACTTTCTAACTGTTCAGAGCGAGCTAAACACACACTTTTCGTAGTAAAAATTATAATATAGGTATTTGCCTGTCTGCACCTTGCCCAAAATATTCTTACTAATAAGTACGCGAACAGCTTGCTGCAAGCGCTGAGAACAATATAATCTTGAATCTTGACTATAAAGTAGATATGTGCGATCGGCGAAATTCCGAACTCTGTAATGTTCCCAGGGGAGGCCTTGGCCCCCTGCCCCTGGATCTACCTATGAGCGTAGCCGTCTATTACCGTTCTTTCTTTTATCTTAATGGACCAAAGTAGCCATATATTTGTATGAAATCTCAGACACGTACATTTCTTGTTTTTTTTTTCAATTTTTTCATACAGTGTAATCGGTATAATTCGAATAGTCTAATTATAATCAGTATCCTAACTTTGTCATACTATTGTATATAACATGCAGCAATTTCCTGCATTACACCCCTAATGATTAGGTATACTATACTTTCATTTATTTAAGTATTTATAATAGCGCATTTCATTTGAATTTTTTTTTTAAGAGGTCCCGCCACTCGTTAACCGGAAACACATAGTAGTAAATTAGAGTAAATTATTTCTCATTAATACATATAGCAACACTGGAAAATTGCTGTCAATTGAGTCAGCGTCAGCTGACAGCTGTCACTATCATAATTTGTGTTTACAAATTCTATGGAATGGGAGGATATTGATTCCAAATGATGTGTAATTTTTGCGTTAAATTCTTGCAATAATGGTTATTTACGGTGTGTACATAGTCAGCAAGTCTGGGGGCCTGATATACAATTATGACCACAACATTCCTCGAGTGGAGACTGAGAAAACCTTTGGATTTCCCCTGGACATTAAACTGCAATACGAGAATAAGAAAGTAGTAGTCGCTTTTGGTCAGAGGGATGGAATAAACGGTATGTATTGAGTCTGGACAAGCTTATTACTTTGTCAACGAACAAACGTGCACTACATCTGCTGTAGGTACATGATTGTAATAATGTTACAAGACAAGACTGAAGTGATAGTACCTATTTATTGATATTATTATTTATTATAATAATTGTTTTAGTTGGTCATGTTCTTCTCTCCGTAAACGGCTCTCCAGTGACAGGCAGCACCATAGAAGACGGTAGAGATGTCTTTCAAGTTATAGAAAAAAAGGTAAATGTTAAGAAGTAAACTAAATCAATTATAATAATCCACAGCTTGGGCAAACTCATGTAATAGTTTTGATTTGATGATGTAGGACACATGTCAGTCTTTAGTCAGTCCAGCTTTACAGTGGGTAAAATCAAAATGTTCTGTAAGTAATATTTTATATACATTTTAGGAGAACTATCCACTAAGTTTGAAGTTTGGTCGAGCAAGAGCCACCACCAATGAGAAGATAGTGCTAGCCAGCATGTTCTACCCACTGTTTGCTCTGGCCAGCCAGCTCAGCCCTGTACCCAAGAGCTCGGGCATCGAGTCACTCACTGCTGACACATTCAAACTGTCTTGCTTCCAAACACTCACTGGTAAGAATACAACACCTTAGGTTGGTAGATACATATTTATTTTATTTGGGAGGCTCAGAGCTATAATATATTATAAGGTTATATATTATAGATTATAAACCCCAAGAACAATTATTATAAAATATGGAATATGGTAATGAAAAGCCAATAATATGCTTCCACATATAAATAACTTTATTGGCCCAATATTTTAGTTTAGTAAACAAATTATTTGTTTATCGGGGTAGGTTAGGTATTACAAAGTGAATATTGTAATTTTGACAGAACCTCTTTACAAAGTTTCTATTACATGAACAATTTTGTTTTTGTTCCAGGTGTAAAGTTCATAATAGTCACAGATCCAAATATGCAAGGTCCAGAAGTGGTCCTGAAACGCATCTACGAACTGTACTCTGACTATGCTCTCAAGAACCCCTTCTACTCCCTGGAGATGCCCATCCGATGTGAACTGTTTGATACTTCCCTGCACACCTTACTTGAACTTGTTGAGAAGTCAGGCACTGCTAACTTATAGTTATTATTATACATGTTATTTATGTTTATGTATTTAAATATAAGGAAAGAATATTACAAAGCCTGTTTTATTCATAACATTTTCTTTTGTTAAAATATCATTACCTGTTCAGTTGGACTTGGAAACCATAACTTTTTTGATTAAAAATAAAATTTTCTAGGAACTGAATACTAAGAATCGATTTAAAATGAAAGACCTTCAATTACTTTACAATAAAAAATTTATTGATATAATATTTATAACTTTGAAAATGGGACAGCACGTCCCACTCTCTGCCGACCACATCCTTATTATTATAAACCCATCATTAGTGGCAACACTTTGTACTCGCTACACACACACGCACAACCTGCGCACACTCGGGTACCATACACGCACACAGACGAGCCACTCATATCGCACAACATGTACGTGAGCATTATGCACACCGGGGCTCACGCGGGACGGTCAGCCAACTCTCTGTGTCGGGTGTCGTTGATGAGGCTTTGTGCGAACTACATCTACCATTAGTAAACCTATACAAATAAAATAGATCATCCAAAACGAAATAATTTTACAAAATCAGCTTTGACATAATTTTTGTAATCTACGCCGGCAGCTCGTTTTATCCACAAACATTGTACAAATACTTATTATTATTATCTGTAGGATGTGTTTACACTGAAAAATATTATTGTGGACTTCAAAAAATACTTCTGAGTACTAAAATGTAGCAGTATTTCACCTGCACTCACATAATTTGGTTTTAAGAGTCCAAAATATTTTCCTATGTACTAAATGATCATCCTATCAACAGAGTACAGTAAATTATTCTTTGATTGTTTCTATCGGATACTTAAAATATTTATTATTAATACAGATGCCTGATTAAAACATTACACTAACTCCACGGTTATTGCTGATTATTATTTATTGCACCTCACACAGATTCATCCCGCTACATAGACATCACATGTGATTTTTGCGACACTTTGCTTTCATTTTGTAATTTTTGTGTTACATAGATTATAATTATTATCATCTCCCATCGGCAAGATTGAATTTGATATTGTCTCACAAACACGGAATATGCCGGTATTCCCGTAAGAAATAAAATTAATCTAAAAACTCAGACGTGCAAATATATTTATTTATGGGGAAGCTTTAAAATTTAAGAGGAAAGTGTCATCGACCTCATCGGAGATTCACGTAGAAAAATATACGAGCCGCGCCCCCGATACATAATGTATTATCTTAGCTCATTACAGTTAGTCTCAGTCGAGGAGTCAATTGCCCCTCCGTTGTGATCGGACAACCCACGGAGAGTACTACACATTACACATACGGGGAGGATCCCTCGTCTCGTTAAATGTAAGCTCAAAGTATCAGCGGTTATAATCGATTACGCGACGAGGATCGCCCCCCGGATATAATCCATTCTTAATTTAGTGATAAATAATTATAATTTTAACGTTAAAATATAAGACGCGCGAGCTCGCGTCACTACTTCACCGTAGCTTTAAATAAAATTGCACTTGACACGTATCACACTCGCGTCGGGCCGGAGATCGGTCCCGGCGCGCCACCACACTCGTATGCAGCGCGACACGTCGACGTCCCGCCGACTCGAGGCCCGCGCCGCTCCCTCACTACTCACTACACCTTACGTCTCTAATGATCTCAGTTCTCAGTCAGTCCGATCGCACCGGTACGGGTGTGCGGCTCCGCCCCGAATCACCGGCGCCCCGGCCGGGACGCACCAAACTCACGAAACGAATCAATTCAGTAATCGAGCTAAAAGAAAATCCATCCGTACGATCGTCGAGCACAGATTAAATTTCTGAGTGCAAAATTACCGAAACAACAGTATCGATCGATCGGTGTCCCGCCGCGGGCGGCGTCGAGAGGCGGAGCGCGTCCCGCCGGCGGCGCGGCGAGCGGAGCCCCGGCGGGGTGAGGCGCAGCAGGCTGGAGGCGCGGCGGTCAGGGCGCGGGCTGCGCCGGGGGCGCGGCGGCGCGGGGCCCCCACAGCCGCAGCGAGTAGTCGTCGGACACGGAGGCGAGCAGGTCGTGGTAGGTGGGGTTCCAGGCGGTGGCGTTGACGCAGCGCGTGTGTCCCGCCACCGCCGCCACCGGCTCCTCGCCGCCGATGTGCCAGATGTACACCTGCAACACGCCGCCACTGCATGCACTACCCACGCCCTCATAATACTATTGCATTGATCAACAGTTCATTCTCGTGAACGTGATCCCCTCCCCTACCTTTCCTTTCGACCCGGATGGGTTCTTTCATTTTCTGGTTTGTGAGCGTCCGAGGTTAGAATATGTACCGTTTAAAACTACGACAAGTTTGATCCTATTTAATTTTGTAGTGTATATGATAGAAGTAAATATATTGTAAAGTGTACCTTGTTATCCTCGCTGCCCGAGGCGATGAAGTCCTGGTGCGCGCCGCCGAAGCACGCGTGTATTGTGAAGTGTCCCTGGCTGAGGCCGCGGAACCGACGCACCAGCGCACGGGCTCCTGTCAACAGATACATTACGTCATCATTGTCAGCACGTATAGTCCCACTGCTGCTCCTCCCCCTGACCTGTAGACCTGGAAAACTGTTCACAGTTCACCAAAAACTCAAAGCAGCTGGCTGCTTTTGTCAGGGTATTGGAACTACTGAGACTTAAAAACCTTGTTATTTTGGAAAATTCTTTCATTTATAAAGTGTAAAAAGAAATTCATGTGATAAGTATCTAGAGGTAATCAGATAAAATAACAACAGCTATACACAGAAAGGTGTGCTTACGTATGTCCCAGAGATGCACGCCCTGGTTGGCCACGTTGAGCAGCACCATGGTGTCGGCTGCGTTCAGCGTCATCGCCATCACCGCGTGCTCCTCGTGGATACTGGAATTTAAATACACAAATACTTTATCAAAACATGTTTTCAATAAACGTGCAGGTGACTTTTTTTTTCTTTTTTTTTTATTAGATCCGCCAAACTTGCCGCTACACAGGAAATTATAACAGTAAAATTATTATAACATAATATTGTAAAATATTGAGTGTACGGCCTACTTGAGGCAGATACAGCGTGCAAAATATTAGCTCTCAGAAATTGCTAGTATACTTAAATAAACTATAGCTAATACTATATCAAGATAACTAAGAACAAAATTTAGATAGGGGTACAAAAATGTGTTTTGATTGATTTGACTGATGCACTGAAAATATTCAAGTTATTGCAGATTTCGTTGTAGGAAAAACACATGCGACGTAGTGCCGAGTGCTGGCCATAATTAGTGCGATGATTAGGGATGCTGCACGTTGATCGGTTGTGAAGCCGACTGCCCGGACGAGGGACTTTGTGAATGAATAATTAATTTAACTTAAATTGCTTTTATACATTTGGCTCCTTCGTAATGGGCCTTTTAAGGCCGACGTAAAGAGAGAATCTGAAATGTATAATATTACTAGAAGTGGGATATACTGACAGGTTCCGATCGGTGAGATCGTTGAAGTCGTAAGCCCTGACTCGGTGATGCGTGTCGGCGGCGAGCACGGTGCGTGCGTCGCCGCGGCACGCCAGCGCGTTCACTCGCACGCCGTCCCAGCTGTTGATCACGCCGCCCTGGAACGGTGACCAATTATAATTACCATTGGAAATATGTTGGGGCTCGGAATACTCCCCTGGATGACCCCGTACTTCAAACAGTGTTAAATGACTGTAGGAACTGTATTTTAATCTTCTCGGCTCAGCTGCCTGTTCTATCCATTTAATTTTTTTAGAACTATAATCTACTGTGAAACGATGCTGAACGTTTTGGCAAGATCTAAGGAAGTTTAGTCTATATTTACAAGACGTAATTGATATACGTACGTCAATAGTGCAATGATAGAACTGTCCCCTCGCGCCGCCGCAGACGAACTTGTCGGAGCCGGCGTGCCACGCGACCGCCGTCAGCGAGTCCTCCTGCGACTGGTTCATCTTGTGATGCAGCTGCTCCGTCTGTCACACACAACGTCACATCATCGTATCTACGCGTCACTGCGAGCCGACACGGGAGGCTCGCACCGCCACACCCACCTCCATGTTCCATATCCACAGGTCGGGGCTGTCCTCGGGGCCCGCGGCGATCAGGTACCGTCCGTCGGGGCTCCACGCGATGTACGACACGCCGTAGGTGTGGCCCTCCAGGGATTTTCTGCGAAACGGTGCGTGGTTAAACGTCGACAACGATCCAGAAACCGGAGAAAAACGAAACACATCGTGACACACACCTGAAGGAGAGTCGCTTGGCGACCGGGTCGAGGTCCCATATGATGACCGTGTTGTCCTTGGAGCCGGTCGCGAGGCGCATGCCGTCCGGCGACCACTTGCAGTACCAGACCTCGTCGCAGTGCTCCGTGAGCACCTGCAGCGGGTGCAACGGGAAGTCGTCCGCCGAGCAGTGGTGGTCCGCCAGCAGCGAGAAGGGCACGTCGGGCGCGTCGGGCGGCGCGCGCGGCGCCGCGTGCAGCCGGCAGCGCGCCGCCTGGTGCGCGGCCGCGTGCGCCAGCAGCGTGCGCAGGCGCGCCGGCGCCATCATCAGCGCCGGCGGCAGCACGGCCTGCACGCGCGCCAGCAGCGCGGCCCGCGACGCCGCGCCGCCGCCGGGCCAGCGCGCGCGCGCCCGCAGCTCGGCCGCGTCGGCGCACATCATGAGCGCGGAGAGGCGGTGCACGCGCGCCGTGTCGTGCTGCAGCGGCGTGAGCTCGTTGCGCAGCACGTGCAGCGCGTCCAGCGCTCGGCCGGCCTCCAGGTGCTCGAGGTACTTCTGCTCGAGCACGACGAACTTCATCTCGGAGAGCGCGCGCGCCTCCACGTGCGGCGAGTCGCGCAGCAGCTCGTGCAGCGCGCGCAGCTCGTGGTCGGCCTTGGCCCAGTCGCCGGCGAGCACGTGCGCGCGGAACGTGGCCGCCGCCGGGTGCTCCAGGTGCAGCCCGGACTCCTCCATCACGGCGGCCGCGCTGCGCCTGCGCACACGCGCGTTCGAAGGTCATGATTGCGCTCGGATGCGCTTACGCGGCGACGCTCTTGTCGCGACGTGATGCCGTTAAATTAATTATTTTTATAAGTTTATCGTGGTCAAATGATTGTAAGTCACGGGCGGACGTCGAGCGTGATGATGCGGAAGCGGCGTGAGACGCGACGCGGCGACCGACCGGTTGCACCGAGCCGTGTAGGAGGCGGCACGATTCTCTCGACAGATGCGATCTATTTTTGTAACTGATCTCTAACGACACTCACTGACACAAAACACTACGTGCAACGGACTTCCTCTACCTGTGAATCATTTCTCTTTCTGTATTAGAAGCAAAACGAAGGTCACTTTTTAAATGACAAACTGAAATGCATTTGGAATATCTCACAAATAACGTAGCAGTGAGCGTCACTATTCAACTATTTTTACTAATTATTTTTTATTTTGTTTGTTCTGTCCCAATGCTGGGCAAATGCCGTCCCCGAGTCCTTACATATTTTGCGATCTTGTGCCACACGATCAAAACTAACATTTTAACTGTACAATTTGCTTTTCTGTTAAAATTTGAAACATTACATTGTACAATGGTTGTAGAGGTGGACCTGTTATCAGTGATCGGTCATGAAAAGATGTCGGACCTTATCAGAGTTCACCAGTTTACCTACAACCACTATATAAACATACTTTAATCAGGAACTGATAATTTAAAAGTTCACACAGAGATTAACATTATTAAACTTCAAAATAATTTTAAGGTGGTGGTGGTGGTGTTTCCAGCAGGCTTACTAGCAGTTATCGTTCTTTTTTCCACAACAACTGTCATCCCAGTACATTTTTTAGCATTAGCCACAAGTGATTGGCACTTGTCTAACCTCCCTGACCATTCTAGTGATTTGTATTTGATGCTGAGATCTATATTATATCTCACCAAAGGGTTGACAGAATGTTCTTAACCCTTTAACCGCCAGACTTAAAATCACTTGTCGTGCCCCTAGCGCCAGGCAAGTTTTTTGAATTATAAATACCTACAATAAAAGTGATGTCTAATATTTATTCTATTTGGGAGAGAAGCATAAAACCAACTGTAAATCATAACTTTATTCACTATTTATCTAATTACGAGTATAGTTTTATAAAATACAGTGTTATGACTTAAAAAATGTAGATTTAAAGTGCAGTCGGAAAAATACGACTTGTCGGAAATATACGACTCTGGCGGTTAAAGGGTTAATGTGTAATAAAAATTTATAGGTTCTAATTAAAATGTATTTACTCAGTTAAGAGTCTAGACAAAGTAGTGTTAAACAATTATCTTAATCAATAGTAGCAGTGGGCCAAGGCTGTGCTAATCAAATCAATATATCTGCATGTTCATCTTTGTTATTTTTCACAGGTTTGCCACAATGTACCTATTTGCAACAATTTGTTCAGGTGACATGCAGTAATAAATATATCCTCTTATTTTCTCTTTGTCTATTTACCAATTTGTTCATAATTCATATTATTGTAGTTTGTTTTGTTATTTTAAGTAGGTAGACATACGTCCTATGATAATAACTACAGATGTAGTTTAGGGTTCGTTATAATGGAAATGTGGAATGACTTGCAAGTACAAAGGTGATGTGACTAAACAAAGAACACAAAGCACTTCCTAATATACAAATTAGTTCCTTAATGAGACACTATCAAGGCTTCCCCAGTCACTGCTTGCATTCATTTACTAACTAATACAATTTCGCAAATGCAATCACATTGCATAATAAATGTTCATATTTTATAATTAAAATATTTGATAATAATTAAGATGTAATAAAATGCTATACCTACCTAATGTCTTTATGATAAATCCCCTGTTCATCATCATCTAATTTAATAATTAAGATTGAGCAGCTCAATTACTCAGCATTATTGTTACATATACCATGATTATATTTATTCTACACAGGTTATTGGAGTGAAGCTCCTAAGTATAGGCATTTTAATGTTAAGTTAAATTGTTCTTTATGTAAGAATCAATGTAAATCAGAAAACTTACTTTGCACCATATTAAAAAGAAATACCAAATGTAAACAATCACAGCTGCAAATTGTCAGGTTGCAAGTTTAATTGTGACATTGTTTTACTTGTGCATAATGTGACAAAATATAAAGACTCACTCGAGACCAATGGAGAGGAGGTGCTGGCCTATGAGGCGCACGATCTCCTGGTCGGTCTGCGACATGCGCAGGCCGGGCGCGGGCGCGGGCGCAGGCTGCAGGTCGCCGTTGTGCGCGGGCCCGTCACCGTTGACGTGGTGCTGGGGCGGCGGCGCGGCGCCGTTGGTGCACGGCTGGTGCATGGCTGCGGGCGGCGACAGCCTGCGGGACCGCTTGCGCGGCGGCCGGTGCCCTGCGCCCTCCTCCCCCGAGTCACTGGAGGCCAGGCTGGCCCGCTCCCCGCGACCTCCGCGCCGCGCTCCCCGGAGCGCCGATATCACGAGCGCGACCGCCGCATCGGCCTCGGGGCCGCCGCCGAGTGACGTCACGGCCGCCCGCTACGCACCGCCCGCGCTCAATACCACATCTCCCTTTGTTCGTCCTCGATAATATGTCGCCTTCTAGAACCTATTCTGACACGATCAGATGCACACTACTGCGGGGGCTCGTGTACTGGGACGATGTGAGACCCTCGCGGGAAGCTTCGTTTGATGAGTAGATTCCTTGTGTTCACGATGCGTACACAAAAATCAGCTGAAAATGATACGACAGCTGTCTTCGATTGTCCAACATCGCCCTTTTCCGTTTCGGATGACGTTCGCGTCTTGTTCGTTGCGCATCGGTCAAAATCGTGTTGATAAAATGTCGTGTAAAGAAACTGTTAATGACCTCAATAATTTACCAAAATAGATTATGTGCGTTTATGTATTTTATGATTTATGAAATAATATAATTTTAATTGGGTCACACTTCTATGATCGAGGTATGTTTTTTCTAAAAAGTCTTCTATTAGAACTATAGTTCATTAGCAAAGAAAATCAACATTTATTTAACTAAAGCTTGGTTTTGTCTGTAATCTCAGCGAAACGGAACGTAAATTTAAAAAAAAAACTTTGCAAAACATATCTTTTTTGAATGGGTCGTCCACATTATGTCTTTTGGTCTACACTCTCAACAAAAACACGCCAACACACAACAAAATTCCCCTACACAAAAAAAAAATGTCTATGCTTCAGCTTCAACTTCATTTGTTGAAGCTTAGCTGGAGACGCGGCTTTATTGGTAAGAAGTTTTATTGTCTAATAGGTCGTCCATATATGCCGGCCAATGATTCGGCGAGTCGTTGGCCGAACGTTCCCCCGAGTGCACAGATTATATATATGCACTTGGGGCACAGATTAAATAAATCAAAAAATAAAGAAAATTTAACTTGTTTCAAGTCCTTATTCTCACAAAATGGCTTCAAATGATCCATGATTGATCAATATTCAAAATATTATTAAAGTCGTTAGCTATAGCTAGTATTCTTTTATCTGTGGCTATAGAGCCCAAAATGTATACCAGAAATTTACCGGAAAAAAAACCTTGAATATCCGAACACGTTCGTCTAGATTCGTCTATAGACAAAAATTGTTCGTCCATAGACAAAACACACACTCGGCGAATCATTGGCCGGCATATATGGACGACCCATTAAACTTTTTTCTTTTTTTTTATCATTGTCTAAAACCTCAGAATAAATACAAAATTTTACTCGACACTGGCAAAATGTTGTCTGTTGCCATTATCTTAAAAAAAAAAATACAAAAAAAAAAAACCGGCTCTATAAATGTGTGATCTAATGTCAAATATGACGTATTTAAATTTGACAACAAAATAAACTGAAAATGGGAAAGTGAATATTATTTTTTATGGATTTTAGTTTTTATTTTTAAAGAGTTAAAATGGGATTACGTAGTTTAGGTGTAGTGTTAATTTATTGTTTTATTCAAACTACTAACCCTCAGCTTTTGATAAACGTTAAAAACCAGGTAAGTTTAAATAATAATTATTTGTAGCAATATAAACTTATTACTCGTAGGTCCTACAGTTATAATTGTTCCTCTTGATTAAATTAATAATGCCGGTTGGTCAGGGTGGCGATGTGACGCAGGAGAACATCACAGCGAACGTGTCAGAGGACACGGTCACTCTGGAGTTCATGCGGTTAGACGGCGTTTATATCTCGCAACTTGTCGACTTCTCTAATGTAAGTACACATTCCTTTTTTCAGAAACTAGTAAAACGATAACTCATCGAGAGGTGTTACCGATCAAAAGTGCCCAGTGATTTATTCTAGGTTGTAAGGAAACTTCATTCCACATTTCAGCCCAATGAGGACCATTATTTAGATAGATTTATACAACAGGTTAAAGAGATTTGAAGTGGGAACCAACAATTTTCTAGTCCGTATATGGTGGAATTGCCAATCTGAGGGCAATCAACGTCAGGGGACTAGGAATATACCAGTAATATCTGGTCATAAATAAACACAAACTTTAGCCTCTCAATATTGCAGTGATTTATTAAGTGGTTGATAATCAGAAGCTTGTGTTAAAGGAAGTGGAAGCTGTGAAGGTGGTGATCCCAGGGGAGGAGGAACTGGGCCAGTCTGGACACCAGACTCTCTGCTTCCTCACACATGCGGCGCAGGCAGACTTCATTGCACCCGATGCTATGGCCAAATTGCGACAGGTACTATTTACTTACTATAACATTTGCTGAGATCAAATTCAAACTCAAAATTCATATCAAAAAGCATGGAGCACTTTTCCAAGTAAATTTCACCAAATTTTCTATATTACTCTAACTCTATTAACAAAGCACCTATATGAAATTTATCATAAAAATAGTTTGTAAGGTCATCTTCCTATTTTGCAAAATTTTAAAATTAGGAATACTATTTGTCTTGCATAGCATTAGTACAAGATTGGCTTGTAATAATATCTATTAGCCCTTAAAGTCCCAAGAGGCTGGAATTTTAACCTTCATTATACAATGCTAGAAGCTAATTTTGTTTTGTTGGTGGCCAACGGGCTAAGGGGTTAAACTGATGTCATGAGAAGATTATAATTTTTAATCCAGATTGAATCATTTGTCAATTTGCTTGATAAATGTGTTTTGGCCACAATATTTTAAATTTTTCTTATGCAAGTACTTTAGTTGACTGGCAGATAATATTATATTCCTCTTACAAATTACAAATTTTTTTCCAACACATTTTTTATTATTTGAGAATAGATTCAAGGGGTAAGTGTCTGACCGTAACTGATCTATTGTGATCACAAGCATATAATATTTCCCAAATTGGTCTGCAGAAAAACCCAGGCACAGTGCGCACAGCAGAAGAGGACCGTGGTTGGCGACAAACGACGGCAACAGCGTGGGCGGGACACGCCGCACGTCTCCTGTCGCCGGCCGCCGCCGCTCACTGCGCGCCCGCTCGGGAGCGGATCTATCTGCGCTCTGCCGACCTGGCTAGGTGGGCGCCAAGACCTGGTTTGTATTACTCTATTTCTTACTAACATAGTATGGAAATATTAATGTGAATACCTGTATTCAATCCAAATTGAAAAAAAAAAACTTTAATACCTTCAATAGCCAATTTGAATAAATGGTTATTGAATTGATTTAGGTACATGGGTAGGTTTTCAAAGAAATTATTAAAGTTATATGGACATTTCTCTTTAACACCTAAACAGGTAGATCAGAATTTAGTATTTAGTTAGCAGTTAGCATAGATAATAACATAATAAACAATTTTTTAGTGAAGAAAAAACCTTGGGGCATACCTAGTAACTAAATAATTTCAACATTATAACACAAAATAACTTGTAAATTGTTTTGTAGGCATTGAGCAGTCTTCATACACGTCAGCGGTGACTCCATTCCCGGCACACGCATTATCATCAGACACTCCGGACGGCAAGCCGGCTGTTGTTGCGTGTGTCTCCGAAAGTAATGCTATCAATGAATGCATATGTCATTTAGAGGTATACAAACATTTTGACTGTAAAACTAATCACTTACTATACTTTGAAATCTTGAATTGACAATGGTCAGTCTGTACTCTGTACCTGTTATTTCAATTTATTATATATCCTATTATGCGGTACCAGTAACTGGCCCAAAATAGTTACCTACTAAATTCTGTATATTATACTAGATTGCTGGGTATAGAGTAGATAATCACCAGTTTCATTTCGAGACCTGTAATAACATTGTATTAACAATTTTGTACTTTATTATTATATTGGAATTTAAAAAACATTATTTAATTATATTGTTATCAATGTCTAATCTTTCTGATTACAATATAGAATGTTTACTTCCCAGGTATGTGTAAACTGGTACCCGTGTGGTTTGAAGTACTGCAAAGGCAAGCCTCAGGGTGGCCTGAGCTACCGCTGCGGCATCAAGACGTGCCGACGCTGCTACCGCTACCACTTCTACGTGCGCCGCCGCGACGCGTGTCCCACGTACACGTGACACACACACACCGGTCCTCTATGGATCCACTCCTATCTCTACCTCTTACTTTGTATCTACGGGCCGTGGATCTACTCAAGCCTGATACCAACATCATGGTACTATAACTACGCTTGCTTGAGATCCTAAATAATCACATGCAATGTTTCTCCTGGTGATTTCTGCCACATATATGCCAACTGAGGAATGAGCTTATCCTGCAGTTTTACTGTTAAGCTACAATATGAAATTCTTCAAAAGACAAGTGGATGGAGTCTTGAATGGTTAGCAACATGCTGGCAATAATTTGATGTTCCAGATGTCCATAGGTGGTGTTACCTCTCCAAATGGACAAACTGTCTACTTGTCACCTGACATTAAGAAACCTGATGAGAAACTACATGTGCCAGGATTTTGCCCTATGGCTACCATGTTACACCACTCATTATTTCCAAGTTTTCCACTGTAAAGTTTATAAAATGTGGTTGCAGCTTAAGGAATGGAGGGTGAATTCAATATTGGAATTGTCTGAGGTTGTTATTGCTATAGAATTTAGTGACTGAATGTAACAGAATATGAACAATCCATAAATACTGCCAAATAGATTTCTAGTAAGGGTAGATGCTGCAATTAGTTACTATAAAAGATGTGAAGTTTTGATATTTGGTCAATTCTTTTATAAACACTCCAAAATATGTGTAACTGACCAATAAGCTACAAACACAAGTTTTCTTGTTGAGGTGATTGTAATACCAAAGGCTCTATTAATTTTTTTATATTATGCATTTAAGGTGCAGCTTCTTGTTGACAATATTGACCATTTATTGTAAATATTTTGCTATGACTATACCTGTGTACTCTTAAGCAAATGAATAAATACGTAATTTCTAAGATCTATATTATTTACACTGATAAACATTACATTATTGTTGCATTATTAGCTGGTCAAAATAGACAAAAGGTAATGTATTTACAGACCATTTAAATCAACAAAATGAAATTGTGTTTCAGCAGATTATGTAAGGTAAACTTTGGATAATAATATTATTAATTTTGCTATTTATGTGTCTATTATCGTCCAGTCTGTGTTTATTTTGATCAGACTAAAATGAAAGTTATTACAATATAGTTACAACTACTCTAATTATAATTAATAACATCCAGGAAAAGGTTCATGTCTATTCTTTCTCAACACAAATTGGATTTTCCTTTCCATGTCTTCATTATAGATAGCTTTGCACTTCTCGTGGTTCACTCGACGTCTTGTCTGTAATCATAATAACTTAAATTACTACAGGCAAGATTTTTTTCACTTATAATTATTGTGGTTTAATCAATATACCTGAAATGGCTTTTCATAGTATCTTGTAAGCCGAAACTGCTCCAAAAGACCCTCTTTCCCGAGAATTCTGTTGACGAGCCTGCAAGCGCCGTCTATGTCGTTGTTTTTCACAAAAACCGTACGCGCAATAAATGATGGATGCCTATTAGACAGCAGTCTCGCTGTTATAAACATTTCGATTAGTTTTAGTGCACTTTATTCACAAAAATAATTTATTTTGTAAAAATTTGTGAAATCGGTAAGGTTATGTTTTGACGTTTGACAGTGACAGCTTTATATGCGCAGTGGTTTTTTTTTTTTTTTTTTTTTTTTTTTTTAATAATATGGCAACATGTGCATTTTGCCAGTGTCGAGTAAAATTCGTGAATGTTCACGGGATATTAAATTATGGTCTCCACTTTCGTGTTTTGCCAGTGCCAAGTTAAAATGCGCAGTGGTGACAGCTGAAAAATTACATCAACAGATATCGAGATATTTTTTAGTCTGTAGCTGCAAAAGCTACCACAAAATGTTATTTTCTACCATTTACTGGTAATTTCCGGTAGACAAATTCGAGCCATTTTTTGAAGTTTTCAACGGACTCAAATATGCCAGTCTTTAAATATAAACTATGGTCTAGAAAAGTTTGTTCAACTATATGCAGATTAAGATTTGGTCATTGTTGTTCTGCAGTTCATTTATGTAAATTAAGAATTAAAGATTCATCTCTTTGTGAATGTGGTTTGGATGAGGGTAATTTGAATCATATTTTTTTTTCTTGTCCAAATTTTCGTCACGATCAGCTTTTTGAAACATTGTTAGATAATGCATTTCCTTTTCCAGTACACATAGATGACCTTTTGATGATATTAGTCCCATAGTTGTAGATATCATATCCTCTTTCATCTCTGTAAATAATATAAATCTTTAGTTTATTTAGAATTTAGTTCTTAGGTAGTAACTACTTATCTTTTTTTCTTGTTCACTTTCTTTTTTCATTAAAGAGATTTTGTTTGATTTGATTAGAGTTATTATGTATGTGGTATAGTATAGAATTTTGTTTTGAATGTTGTAATGTGTTGGTTTAAGTTGCTTGTTTGTAGTTAAGTTTTTTTTTTTTTTTTTTTTTTTTTTTTTATTTATTTATTTATTTATTTATTCATTTACTAACAGTAACTTACAGATAGGATCCAAAACGTTACATTAGCTAATTTATTTACTATAGTTTACTTAAATATTCTAATACACAATTATAAAATTTGGACATATTATCATAAAATATATCCGCATCTGGGTGCTGAGCGAGCAATCCGTTGAAAAGGGCAACAACTCTCGGCGCGGGAGCGTTGTTAGCGTGCACGGTGTGCAGCCCCGGGGGCGGCGCGAGCAGGCGGCGCGTGCGGCGCGGGCCGTGCTCGGCGTCGGCGCCGCGCATGTACTGTCGCGGCACGTGCAGCCGCACCTCGGACAATGCAGTTGGGTTGTTCACTTTGTTGTGGAGGAGAAGGTAGTAGTGGACCATCAGATGTAACTTACGCCTCAGTTCAAGGGTGAACATACCCACCGTTCCCGTCACGAACAGCGAAGGGAACATGTACGGATAGTACCCATACATTTTTTTGTAAATATAGCGGGCAAACTTACGCTGAATTCTTTCGAGCATAAGGGAGTACTTCAGCTCGTGGGGATCCCACACGACCGAGCAATACTCCAATTTGCTACGAACGTATGCAGTGTACAGCGCCATAGGCGCGTTTACATTTTTAAAGTTATAAGATGTACGCATGATATAACCCAACATCCTGTAGGCTTGCTTACAGATCTCTGTAATGTGGTCTCTGAAGTTGATCTTAGAGTCCATGTGTAAGCCGAGATCTTTGAATGCATGAACCCTATCTATAGTCTCAGATGGTGACAGTCGATAATCGAGATGGATAGGGGTGGACGATCTTGTGAAGGACATAATTTTGCATTTACTCGCATTGAAATGAAGATGATTGCGTTCACTCCACGCTGCAATGTTGTCTATATCCTGCTGCAAAGCGCTACTAGATACATCACTTACTGATGAAAACAACTTTAAATCGTCTGCGAATAAAAGACACCGAGAGGTGACTACTGATTTGGGCAGGTCGTTCACCATTATTAAGAACTGGGTTGGGCCAAGAGTTGAACCTTGACTGACACCCGACCTCGTATAATAAGTGGAAGAGCAGTGCCCCGCCATCTGAATATACTGCGAGCGGTTGCCCAGGTAGCTGGCGAACAGGCTGAGAAGTTTTGGCGTGAAGCCAATGGCGGAACACTTCTCCAGAAGTACGTCATTGTCCACTCTATCAAACGCTTTTTGAAGGTCAAAATATGCCACATCTACTTGCATGCCTGCGTCCATCTGTGCGGTGACATAACTGACAAAATTAATGTGGTTAGTAACTGTCGACCGCCCTGACCTAAACCCATGTTGGCAATCGTCTAGATGGACATCCAGTTGCTGCACTATGCGAGCATTAAGAATGCTCTCAAACACTTTGCCAAAGACTGACAATACTGCTATCGGCCGATAATTAGATATACAGAGCCTATCTCCTCCCTTAAATACAGGGGTGACTCTTGAAGTTTTCCATTTATTTGGATATATTGATGTTTCGATTGCAAGATTATATATATGTAAAAGTGGTTCAATAAATATGGAAACACAATCTTTTGCAAGATAGGAGGGAATCCCATCCGGGCCAACAGCAGAGCGTGCCTTCAGGCGCTTTACAGCTTGTTGCAATTCCTGGCTAGAGATCCTAGTTATAGCAATGGTATTAGAAGTTAGGCTATAATTTTGAGATGTTCCTAGTTGTGCCCTGCTGACGTCCAGGGGGTCTACTATAACCCGTCCGAAACGAAACTTCGGAAACGAACGAAATAGCAACGAAGTTTCGTTTGTGACCCTACTATAACTCATTTTCGGTCGCGCTCACGAAGTTCGGATCCATAGACAATTTTCGTGAACGATAAGAACGTGAACAATTGAATGAAAATGCCAAAATGCTATCCGACTTGTCAATGTCAAGTGATTAAAATTCTAAAGTTTGAATTTGTTTGCAAGTTTTAAATGTTTTTAAGATATTTGGCTTTATAAACTGAGTAACAAGTGCATTTAAACACAAATTATGGCTATTGCGTCACCCGTTCCTCAAGAAGTTTCAAGTGTTTAACTTAAAAATGGTTCAGTCGGCGTTTGTTCGTGTCTCGACAACTTTGTTTTGGAAATCTTTGCAAGTAAGTGATAAATATTTGATATTATTAGTTATTTATAGATCATAGCTGCGCCCCAAGGCCTTATCCACCCGTAACAAATTAAAATGATGTATTAAATTTGTTTTTTCATGATTAAAGTTACCTATACCTACATACCGAAAATAAATGGCGGTTTTAGCTTGATATATTGATAAGCGCTCCTAAATACTCAACGTTTACTCTCAAATTCACATACCTACCACAAATGGTACACAAATTTAAAGAATGATATTTATTGTTAATATTGCAGTAGCTTTCTAACCCACATAAGTGTATCTCAGTTAAATTATCCTATTATTAAATCAATCATATTTTTTTTCAGTTGTAAAATGGCTACAAAATCTCCAAAGAAAATTGAAACAGTATTTGGAAAAATAGAAATTAAGCTCAAGGGAGAATGAGGAAGGAAAGGTTCGGCAAAGAGGCTGAGAAGAATATGATTGTACCTACATTACACTTAATTCCATTTCAATAGTCCTCAGTGCCAAAAGGTATTTATTATTATTATGTTTTATATTTTATCTTTTAAATACCATTAATAATATAAAATAACAATGTTAACTTTAAATAGAGGATTTAACAATTCATATACTTTATATTTGGTTTTTTACACAAATTCTCCCCTGCATCGATGCTTATAATATAATGTAGGGGACATACATTTTCAATTTTATTATAATATAGGAAAGCGAGACTGAATTCCCAGTCCAAACTGTTGTTGAACAAACTGGGTTAAATTTTAAACAAAAAGTTATGGACATATGTAGATGACCGCTAATATAAGGAATTCCTACATGCAGGTAACGCTGCAAGCAAAAACTAGTAAAACATAAACTACACCCAAGTGTCACCTATATGATGATAGAAAACTTTATGACAATTATATTTAACATCAATCCTTTATGTATTCCTTTAGGTAAAGTAAAATAACAGCAAAAATTATAATGATAATTTTATTTTGCAGCCTCAAACTCTTCATGTTCAAGAAGTTGACTTTAATGCTGGATCTACTGATGTCGATTGATGTCCAATTGTGATAGGCAGTACACGGAGAGAGGCAGTGCACAACAAGCTATGTGGACAACATAATTTTTAAATATTAATGTTTGTTTAATTATACAAAATAGCTTAAGGATTAAGATATCTAGGACCGCCAATTGTAACACTTTTCAAATGTATTAATTTAATGCTAGATATTGTTTGTTTCATTACCTTAGTGTACAATAAAGGGTTATTTATCTATCTATCTATATAATAAGTAGAGCACCGTTTGTTTACCTCTAGCGTTTTGTATTTGTAACCATTTCCTGTATCTTGTTACATTTTTTATTCTAAATAAAAAAGTGCTTATGTTGATAAATTATTTTATTTGATGACACAAAACATAATCAAAGTTGATGCTGATGTGTGTGTTTGTTACCTCTTCATGCCTTAACCGATAAAGCTGAAATTTGGTATATAGGTAAGATGGAGCAAAGGCTCACATTATATAGGCTAGGTAATAATCAGCAGGTAAAGCCGCTGGATACCTAGTTAATTTCCTATAGATATGACTATGCGCGCTCCACGGTTCTTCACGCATATACATAGGCATGTCCCAATCCTCAGGGAATGGGATAAAATGTACCTTACATCATTTAGTCTAAGCTTTATACCAAATTTCAGCTCAATCGGTTTATAAGTACATGCTCAAAACTTACACCTTCATATTAGTAGATTTTTGTTAATATAGGTTCTTTATGTGTTCTAAACGTTCTTTGCGCAAAGCAGCCTTCCATTAAATCATTTTTCCAGCCATACAAATTCAATTCTTTAAATAATTCGAACAAACGAAAATCAAACGAAAGCTATTTTGGCTTCGTCAATTTGAGGTTAAATTTACGAACATTCGTCTGTCAAATTCAAATTTTCGTTCGCAACTAAAAGTGGTTATAGTAAGGTTCGAAAATCTAAACGTCAAACTATTTTCGTTCGGACGATATTTCGTAAACGAAAGTGATTATGGTAGGAAACGTGCGAAAAATCGGCCGAACTTCGTTTTCGGAACGAGTTATAGTAGACCTCCAGTACCGGCACGTCCGTCAGAAATACAGAGCTAAAATAGGTAGCAAAGGCGTCAACGGCCTCCTGCCCAGTCACTATCTGTCCTTCATGACTAAATTCAGTACAACTACGCCGATCCTGTCGGCTTTGCTTAATATACTTCCAAAATGTTTTAGGATCTTTAATCATATCTGATTCTATACCTCTCATATAAGTTAAATAAGCATCATTGATTAGTTCTTTAACTAAAGTCCTATAATATTTGTACATTTCTAAATTAAAATCTAACTTACCAATTTTATACTGCTTAAGATGAAAATATTTATATTTTATATTACGTATAATATCACTAGTGAACCAATTTGGATAATTATACCTACTATTATAGCACACATAGGGCTTCTTTCTAGGGACAAAACTATCCAGGCATTCATAGAGTTTATGGTAAAATATGTCTACAGCTAAATTAACATCGTTTGTGACTGTTACGTCATCCCAGTTTAAGCATGTAAACGAAGCATATAAAGCAATAAAATCAGCTTTATAAAAGTTCCAATTAGCGCGTTGTTCACTCTGCATTGTCTGAGAAGGGCTAGACTGTGAAAGGGAGCGGCGCGTGCGCGAGTTATCATACGTCAGTTTAACCGTGACCTCGAGCGGAGGATGATAGTTATCTATCGGTACGAGCGGTTCAGCTTCACCAAAAATCTGCAACTTATCATCGGATAACCCACTCAACACCAGATCTAAAATACTTCCGTGATTATTACATATTTGATTGTGTTGCGTCAGTTTACAAAAACTTAAAAACATATTAAAGTTATCCAAAACAGTGTTATTGTGCGAATTAAGATTAAAATCACCTAGTAACAAAACCTCAAAGTTAGAATATTGACAGACTGCATTTTCAAGTACGTTTAAAACGCTAATATATTGATCGCTAGTGTAATTCGGTGGTATATATACCACACCACATAGAAACTTTATTTTCTTAACAGTAATAATTGCAAAAATTAGTTCATGATGTGCCGCAAGTCCATCGATATCAGTGATATGCTTAACTTGGATTACATCCCGTACGGCGAGCAGGACTCCTCCCCAACCAGCGTCGTTTTCCCGGTCTTTCCGCAGGACTACATAGCCAGGTGGGAATAATTCAGCGTCTCTTACTGAGTTATTTAGGAACGTCTCTGTTATTGCGACAATATCATAGTTGTTACTCAAAATAGATTTTCTAAATATATCAGTTTTTGTTCGTAGCCCACGGACATTCTGATAGATTATTTCTATTGATTTGCACTTATTTAGTAGCGTTGCTTGTTGCACGAAAAAGGTTTCGCCACGGTTTTATACATATATCGGCTGCCCAGTTGTCGACAGACAATACAGCGTCACATAACTTGGCCGGAATTCCAACTTTAAATGAAGCATAGTTGCCTTTAGGTTTGAGGCATTCAACGGTACATACATCTTCAGAACAAATTGATTTAAGATGATCGCGTATCATCTGATCAGTAGTGCCTGACTTAATGTAGTAAATATGATAATATTTCCAACGCTCTGAAGCTTCTAATATTGTTTTACCGGGGGCGGCAATTCCTTTAATAACATTCACGGGAACACGGGATTTTCGTTTCCGTTCTACCGTCGTCCATTTGTTATCATCTTCAGCGACAATTTCGTTAACGTCATTCGCTCCTGACGGCCGCGGCGGTGGAGTGACAGAGACGGCAGATACAGCTGATATTGGTGGGTTAACTGTGACAGTTGACTCGCTTGCGCTTGCGGCGCTCGCAGGCAATATTGACAGAGGAGACACTCCTCTAACGCTGCTTTTCTTGTTAATAGCGACGACGGCCTTAGCGCTGGCAGCTCGAACAGGCGGTCTCTGTCTCGCAGCTAAGGTCGGAGCTAAGTTATCCGGTGCATTACGGGTAGGAGTTAAAAGTTTTACCTCTGAATTATCCTGGGTTATCTTTTTAATCAAATCAGACTGAGATTTTATAGTCATATTTTGGTCTCTTACCAGGCACTCGAGTGATTCCACTTTCTTAACGAGATTTGTTAATGTTTGTTGCATTTCCATTACCACTTTTTCTACTTTAGACTGCGACATTTTAGCCGAAAATTAATTTTAAAGTTAGGAGTAGCGAATCCACGTACTATCACATTTAGCCACGAGGTTAAAGGTTTATTCTCGTTTTTTAGATTTTCGATCCTTTTTTCGATACTTACATGTTTTTGTCGGTATTATTGAAGTGATGTTGGCATAAATGTTTTATAACGGTTTGCCATAAAAAAAAAAAAAAAAAAAAAAAAAATATGCCAGCTTTTTGAGAATTGATTATTTTTAGAAATCAGTGTAGTGTACTCACTGAGAAACAATACTATTTTTATATATTATAATTTATAACTGTTACGCTTAAAACAAGCTTTAGAATGGCTAACGATAGTGAAATAAAGTCTCTTATGAGCATCTCTTCCAAATCGGAGGGTAG
The DNA here is from genome assembly GCA_947507615.1 of Hemithea aestivaria. Lineage (NCBI taxonomy): Eukaryota > Metazoa > Arthropoda > Insecta > Lepidoptera > Geometridae > Hemithea > Hemithea aestivaria. The sequence continues at coordinate 299,628 of OX382330.1, forward strand.
TACAGCGCCCGCGATGCGTGGTCGATGGCGGAATGCTCCCCTGCACGAGAGATGTTCCATGAACGACATGCTAAAAATCAAAGAAGCGTTCGAAGAAGCTTACAGGAACAAAATGTTCCCGACTGAGTTTAGAACGCTGCTGCGAAATCTGCTCAACGTAGAGTATGATGACGAGGAATACAAAATACTTTTTATGAAGGTAACTTTAAAAAAGACATAGATTTTTAAATATTTTAGTTTTATATAAAAGTATTGTAGTTATACGTAATCTAAGCTATATAGCTTGGGATTTATCCCACCTTCTAAGTTTAGTCTGCTGAGCAGATTAAACTAAGTTTACTGCTACCATCTACGGCCGCATCGTCGTTACATCACGCGAGATCGTAGTGTACCTACCTAACCAATAATGAATATTAAAAAATGTATATCATCAGATAAATACCAATCGCAACGGTGAGATAGAATGGGACGAGCTGGTGTCTCACTTGCTGCTAGGATACTTCGGAGCGGACGCGGAGAGCCAGCGCGAGTCGCTGCAGCTGCCCATCACGGGGCTGCCACTCGTCATGCGCTCCATGCACCGACACCCCATCTCTAGGATATGCTTCTGTCCTGACGTCTCCAAGGTACACACTCCTGCCGTCTGGTGAGATAACAGGAGGAATGCAAAGATGGAATGCTAGTCGAGACTCGAGACTCAGATAAAGATTCTACTTTCTATGCCACAGCTTATACAATACAATAACTCTTTATTGCAAACCTGGTTACAAGAAATGGTTTTATAAGTAGATAATACACATAAAACTAAAGGTATACAATCAGCGGCCTTATCGCATAGTTCTCTTATAGACAACCTGGTGACTGTTCAAAATAATAAAATTATCTTTTTAAATTTTATGAGACCTGAGAGAGATGAGGGAGAGACCTTCTTTTTGAAGTTGGTTAAAAATAAGACGCGTGCTTTTTCGTTTGTTATTTTCTTGATGTCGACTGTCGACATAGGACAAACAATATTATGTTCCTAAATAAATGATGGTTTTTAACATGATCCCATAAAATACAGACCCATACCAGTCGTTGTCTAGCCCTGCAGGAAGATACATTATTACAGAAGCGCACCACGGACCCGATGCAAGGCATGTACATAACGGCGAGCCGCGACGGCATGATCAACTGGTGGTCGCTCGACATGGTGCTGCTCCGGACCGCCTTCTCGTCCAGCAGTTAGTTCTACTACTGCTCATTATATTCAACACTCGAAACAGACGATAATTTGGCTAAAATGTCTAGAAAATGAACGACAATGATGATGATTTCTTCTCTTTACATTTTACTCCCAATGCCTCCGTCAGAGATCATTCAAATCTCTCAAGCCGACGTCACAAGATTCTGAAACACGCGGAAACGAAATTGCAAGGGTGCGTACTGCGTACAAATTCGAACATTACAAAAAATCATCCGGAATCGTGACCGCATCTGTGTAACGTCGGCGGTCCTACTTTTCCTGCATTAGGAACATTATACTTACCTAGGATCTAAGTTTTCCCCATTGATACTGACAAAGGACAGCACCTGTGGGCATAAGGCCCATAGGTGCCAAAAAAAGGTGGATAAAGTTGGCTATAAGGGCCATCTTTATCGACTGCTGTTGAAGTATGATCATCATCTGCCCTTGTCCAGCCCTGCTGAAGGTCCGCACGACCTGGGTGACGGACATGGTGTGCCTGCCCGACGTCAACATCATCGTCACCAGCTCCACTGAGCGCGACCTGCGCTTCTACGACTGCACCGCCAAGACTTTCACGCTCAAGATAGTTCTCTACAGCTGGGAGTACATGGTTACTAGTCACTTAACTATTGGCTCTTGAATATTTGACTTTTTTCAATAATTGAGGAAATTCTTTCATGCGGAATGTAGTCCTTCTTCTTAGTCACAATTTAGGTAACCACTGCAATTTTTCGCTAAATACATCTAATTCGTCTGATCCAAACACATAGGTACTTAAAAGGCCACGAAAGACACAAAAACGATCAGCCTAGACTTCTTCGAACTGCTTTATGGTTCTAAAATTTAGAAAATCCAACAGCTACAAGATGTAGGTATGTCACAAAGTATCCCAATGATCCAGATCTGCACAATGTACTACAAGTTCAGCGAGGACATAAACGAGCCGTGCCTGCTGATCCTGGGCGACGTGGGCGGCAACGTGCGCGTGCTCAGCTTCTCCGCCGTCGGCCGCGGACCCTTCCAGAACAGGGCTGATAGGCCGCTCGTGCAGCTCAGGCATGTTGACTTGCAGAGGAAGGTGCGATACGAATATAGCTTACAATACTGTATATTAGCCCCGCAATGACTTAACTCTCGCAATAACACCAGTGTCGAGCACAGGGGCAGACTGAAAACCAGCAGTCAGGTTAGACGAAGGGCTAGCTTGACGACACGCTGAGTCTGTCCCCATTGACTGACACTCTTATACATATTATATTTATATTATTGTTTGGATAAGTTAGTAAAGTTTGTACCATATTATATTATTAGTATCTGTCAATAAATTTTATTCATTTTCATTTTTACTCATTTTATCCACCTATACCGACGATCTTTAGAACTAATGTTATGCCATTGAACATACATACCTATTATGTGCACAAATACTAAGCCACTAACGAATGCAAGCCAATACAAACTCAAGAGGTAAAGTAGTCAGAAGTATTTTTACACTAAACGATTAGCGAGTATTTAGAAGAAAAGACAGAAGTAGTTTGACGCGTCAAAGATAAGTTTGAATGTGTCTTCCGAAGCTTTATCGTTCTCATCATCAGCGGAAATAAGTTATATCCGCTGTAATACCTATGTCTTCTGATAAGAACGTCAGATCGTTAGGTCTCTTTTCACCTGCATCCAGTGCTAAGAAGCGATTTGGACGCTGGACGAAATGGTAGGTCCAAATCTTCTTCACGGTCAGCCTAAGTTCGTCGGCTCGGCCGTATTGGTAATGATCATAATCCCCCCAGCCGGGTCTGTTCCCGGAGCTCCGGCTGTTGGAGCTGGGTCGCGTGCACGGGGAGTGGGTGCGGCAGGTGTCGTGGTACTCGGCGCTGCACTGCATCGTGTCGTGCGCCACCTGCCCGCAGGCGCTGCTCATGACGGACCTGCACGGCTCCAAGACGCACAACATGTTCAGGGTGGAGAAGGTGATTGTGGCATTTGACTTCTACAGAAATCTGAATTTATGTAGCCAAATTATATAGTTGTTATATATTACGTAACACATTTCTGTTTTGCCTGTACCCACTAAATATGAGTCATGGAAATTCGGTGTACAAAAGGAAACAACAGCGAGTATAAGCAGGAGAGACTGCGTTTATGTTAAAACGTTTATATTTTCACCAGACCTCGGGGTTTTAGTGGGTACATTAGCCGCCACACATACGACTCCTACAACTTACTATTAAGAAGGGTGGTTTGCGTAATTAATTTCCCCGGGAAAAAGAAGTACGCTGATGTGAACATGAGAAACAGCGAGTGTATCGTAATGTCGGTGAGCAGGGCATCCAATGTTTCGCGTTCGACGAAGAAGCCCACGTGCTGGTGACGGGCGGGCCGGACTGCACGGTGCGCGTGTGGAACCCCTTCGTGCCCGCCAAGCCCAGCCTCGTGCTGCTGGGCCACCACGCCGGCATCGTCTCGCTCGTGCTGCAGAACAGGGGGCAGACTATCTACTCGCTGGCTCGGGACAGGGCCATCAAGGTCTGGGACGTGCAGGGACAGGCCTGCATACAGGTATGTAGCACTTCATCGTCATCATCTTTTTCATCTATTTGATGTGGAATAAAATATAGATGCAATAGAACTTTAGGAAAATTGCAAATTCAAAAACCTGTAACAGCAATTTCGAGAGAGATTTGGTGAGAGAATTACTGGGTACTTCGTATTAGAGTTCATTCGTAATCCACGCTACAGACGTACATCGACGTGCCGCCCCAAGTGGGCGAGCGCACGCCCATCTCAGCCGTGTACAACCCAGCGACGCGGGAGTACATCCTGGGCGCCATGAAGCTGGCCGTGCTGGTGCTGGACGAGCAGCTCAACCCGCACCACACGGACGGGTTCACGCACTCGCGCGCGCTCGCCACCATCCTCTACAACCCGCTCTTCAAGGTCGTCATCACCTGCGGCATGGACAGCATCATCATCAACTGGGATCCCGTCACCGGTCAGTACCCAGAGCTTAGGAACTACATTTATCGGGGGTAGACTTCCTTTGCAGGAGGTCGACTAGGTGGGTACCCCAACAGTGTCAGTTATTCTACTGCCTGAGCAGTAATGTGCAACGTTGCTGTGCTTCGGTAAGAGGCAGGAGGATACTGTAGCTAGTGCCATTATTGGGCTGAAGAGTCTTAACATTATATATCTCTTGAGTAAGAAGCGTTGGTGCAATACATCTAGTATTTTACATCGTTGTGGTCCGAGTGGCACTGTACTGATAATTATGGGCAGCGTTATGTCGGGGGATCAGGAGAGCGTCTAGCTCGTCTTCCTACTTCTTAGCACAAAAACGATGTGAAAAGTGAAAGGGTGTGTTCAGGCAAGCGTAACGTGATGGTCCGGGACGCTCACACGCGGCTGCTGCACGGGGAGCTGATCCCGGTGGAGATCACGGCCGCCTGCTTCGACCCCGGCTACCAGCTGCTGCTCACCGGCGCACGGGACGGCACGCTCAAGGTTACATCCACGTCTATACTCGACATTCATACTACCTCTTATCACCTAACTTAGAGCTACTGTCTTAGCGCTCGTTGATAGTTGTTTTAATTTTTAATCCAAATATATATCGCAGGAATTTAGACAACTCATGTTCGCTGTGTAGAAGCTTATTTGTCTGTGCCTGCGCATTTTCCTCACGTTGCTTAATTATGCGAGTGTGGCCTGTATCGGCAGGTGTGGAACTTCAACACGGGCCTGTGCTTGCGGACCATGAGCATACAGCACATGTGCGAGGTCACCAACTGCTTCTGGGTAGAGGGAAGGCATGTCCGACACTTTAATACGTAGCTGCTATTTATGAAAGTCGTTGATTCGTCCGACCGTGGATTTTTTTGTAACACTTCCAACGCATCGTTTATCTTATTTCATCCATTTCTCATATTAGGTATAGTTTAAAAATGTCCATATGTAGTACCCGTAACCGGTCATTTAAGCTTCATTCACAATGATGTAAGAACTTGTTTATATTCAGTAGTGTTTAAATATCTTCACCTTCCGTTTCATCATCACACAAGCCTCCTTCATGCAAACGTACCATTTTACGTCACTAGTATTCAATGGGTTGTAATGTTGCGTGTGTCAGGATACTGGCGGTGGGTTGGAACCGTCACGTGGTAGAGTTCGAGGACACGGGCACGTCCACCAGCGGCAAGAGCTGGGAGCTGCGGCACACGGACGACGTGCTCGCCTCCGCCGTGCGCACACCGCTCTCGCTCGCCACCGCCACATACAACTCCGAGCTTATACTGTGGAAGCTCGAGACTGGACAACCATACCGGTTAGTCGTCAATTTGACTCACTCGCATTCTCTGTTCTGATGTAAGACTTATACTCAGACTAGGCTTGATTAATATGTGTCGTAAATCACCGATAGGTACAGGTACCAGGACATCCTGATGACTAAGTCCAAATGATCTACCCACTGCAGGGCCTTCTCATGATCACGACATACCTTTCAAACCTGCGCGAGTCTCATCCAGTTCCTTCCGACATACTTGACAATATCGTGTGACCATCGGGCTGGTGGTCTGCTTCGAGATCTTTCAAACGTCTACCACTATTCAAATTTATAGATCTGTTGAATTTATGAAGATATTAATGAGGTTCGCGATTCAGGACCTATTCGATCGTTTCACTTGGTCTAACTTTAAATAAGTAGGTATTCTTCTTGCAATGAGAATTTATAAGATTCCCCAACAAATCGAATTACCTCAAATGTTCTGATAATAGTCAGAGAGGCGAGGCTAATCAAGTATTGTGTGTCAGTCGGTTCTCGTGCACGGACCCCATGCTCCGCATCAAGATGCAGTACAGCAAGCGTGAGGGCAAGCCGCCGGCGACCGCGAGCAGCGGCACCAAGCGAGGCTCGCAGAAGAGGCGCAGGTAACTCTTTCTCTAGGATAGACTCGAGGCTGAGGACAGACTCTCCCTCACCATTTCGGCGGATTACTATTCTTTGACGGCTGACGGCGGTATATTCGTATATCGGGATAAATGACAAGGGGTCATACAATTTGCATAATAAATAATATCCTAAATTGGCACTGAGTTGATGTATGTTTAAGTTGTAGATTGAGTTGTGGAGTGATGCTCCTGTGAGGATACCGACTGAATCAAGTCTATTCGTCTTCGCATTAATAGTAAATAACAGCAAAAACAACCTATTTATAAATTATTATTTCATTTTTGAATAGGAAAATAAATATATAACTTACTATTGATGAACTCGTAATATCCTCCAGCACCATGCAGAGTCGCGAGTCCATAAGCTCCGTGGATGCGATGGCGAAGGCGCGCGCGCGCCGCGTGTCGTCCGTGTCGCTGCCGGCGCGCGCGCAGGCCATGCGCCAGCTGGCCTGCCACGCCATGATCTTCCTCACCACCAGGCACATGGCCATGGGAGTCGGTCGGTATACGGCTCACTGGCCTCTCTGTTACTTCATGTATTGTTCGTCTCAGGAGTCTGTGTGACCTATCAACCTTTCATTGGTCTTAGAATAAAGTCACATTTTCCCATTGGGCATATACATATTATTAAAGCTATTGTCGGTGACTTATATCAAGGTTGCATTAAACCTTTCCAAACAGCCATAAAGGCCAATGATGATATTTCTGGGGCATATGACTATGGTTTCAGCAACTTAGTATTATCTTGAATATTACAATGAAACCAATTATTACAACAGCTACATACGGATTCTGAAAATATATAATATTGTGGTGATATCAGCGTCGCTACTGGTCTCCCTGGAGAACGGCACGGTGCAGTGTTGGTCGGATCACCCGGCGGGAGGCTTCCAGGGCTCCTTCCAGGGCGTGCACACGGCCGGGGACTACGTGTCGGCCTTCGCCACCGACCTCGACAACGACTACCTCTTCACCGGCACCACCATGGGCTACGTCAAGGTCTGGCTCATGACCAACTACCTCGACAGTGAAGAGGTGCGTATTCTCCTAGCCACACGTCTTTTAACTCTCGATTCACAGTCGACACGGTGCGACTCGTTTCTATTCAATTCAATGTCGAGAAGAACCGTCTGTATTATCTTACGACGTCAAAGTAAACTTCAATCGGGTGTTCTGTTAAACATCTCAGCGGACGAAATCAGTTTAGTTTATTCCGTATAATTGGTGTCGTAATGCGTCCGGATGTGACACCGAATATATGTGTGTGTGGTACAGAACCACAGGCACGTGAACATGGCTCGCCTGCGGCTGGAGTTCCCGTTCCTGTGGCGCGACCGCGTGGCGGGGCGCGCCAAGCGCTGCGTGCGCGACCAGCCGCTGCCGCTGCTGCTCAACTCTTACCGCGCGCATCTGCGCTGCATCACCGCGCTCGCATACATCGACGAGTTCAAACTTGTACTCACGTGAGTTAACCAGTCTCTAGGCGCAAGGGGTCCATCCGAGGGGTTTCAAAATGTGTTCGTATACGTTCGTAGCGGCAGCTCGGACTACTCGGTGCGCGTGTGGCGCCTGTCGGGCGAGTACCTGGCCACGCTGGGCGGGCTGACTCCGTTCTCGATGGAGGTGAGCGGACACTTCCCGCCGGACGTGGCGAAGGTGGCCAGCTCTACCACACTCAAGGTGTGGCGTGGCGGCGTCGTGTCTCGGTACACGCCGGGCCAGGTGGAGGTGGACCACCTGCGAGACATCACGGAGGCCGAGCTGCGCAACAAGACGTTCGGTGGTGCGCCGCGCGAGCCTCTGCTGGGGACACATTACTTGCTGCCGCGGCGGCCGGAGCGGCAGGACCCCGTGGCACTGGACGCGTCGCTGCCGACGACGCCGCTGTACGCGCACCTGCGGCTGGCGTCGACGCAGCCGGTGCGACGGCCGCGCACGCCGCCGCTGGTGCGCGACACGCGGCTGCGACACGACAACGTCAAGCGGACGCACTTCGAGCCCGCCGCCGCGCACCACTCCGCCTCCAAGGACAACTCATAGGCGCCGGATTTTAATCCGTCGCTACGATTGATTTGTTTTGTGAGACCAATAACTTATCTTGTAGAATCGTGACCCGCTCCTGTACGAGATTATTCGACGTGGGTACGTTTACTGTGAGCACTTTTAATCTTATTAAATGTGCTCGCCCGAGAAAATGTTCTTTTAATTACGGACAACTTTATTCATTTTCGCGGGCGTACGCATTCTCGATCAATAGTTGTGTCATTGGTACACTTGAAAAAAATTCCGTCGCGAATCTTTCGCGTGGGATCACCGAATAAGTTTTATGATAATAAACTTATTCCGTGATGCTATATTTGTAAATCTGATAAGACTATTATAATGTATTCAATTAATTTACCTGAATTATTTTAGTCCTTTTGTCAATAAAAAATAATAATAATAATAATTCATTGGGAAGCCTACACACTTAATCATTGCAGCACTTTTGTATTTTAAATATTTTTAACAAATAAAACATCATGTTCTCTTAATCAATGTGTATTACTGGACCAGTCAGATTACGAAAATATACAAACTAGTTTCAATTCAAAATAAATACACATCCATAAATGTACTACAAGTATTAATTTCCAATTAATTCTAAGAAACGATGTACACTTCGACGCAAAGTTTAGAGACACCCATAAATAGATGTAATTGTCTAAAGTGATTTATTCAGAAATCAAATGTTTTACTTTTTTCACTCACTTCTAAATATTATTGCTTGATTATTATTGCTCGAGTTAGTTAACCGTGGCTGTGACGGCATCATGATCATATTATACTACTGTAAATGGTGTAGTGTATGTGGGTAGTGATGTGGTGTGTATAACAGTGTGTTGTAGTGTAGTGTAGTGTAGTATAGAGTCAGTTGTTATTGTCCCGCTTGGCGCCGCTGAGCACGATGTAGGGCGAGTGCGTCTCACGCTGCTTGTCCTGCAACATCTGCAGCGTGTTCAGCGGCGTGTCCGTCGAACTCATCTTCTTCATCAACTGCACAAATATTATAACATTAACATTAGGACTGGATTTTACTTATTAGTGTAGATAGATAATGTCGGTGTAACAGTTTCAAGCCTCAAGAAATGATGTTTCCTTTATAAATGTAAAAGTGTAACACTAAAACATAGCGATATACTAATAAACTCATCTGGAATCGCACAAAACTAAAGTCGTCTGACTCATCAACGACATTTCAACTAAAAATATTTTAGAACCGTTAGATGTTGATTTTAATGGAAATAAAGTAGTTATCAATAAATTTGCATGAACAATTTAAAGCTACGTACTTTTTGTGTGATCTCAAATTCTTACAAATAAAACGTTTCAGTTTGATATAAAGCACAAAAATAGAGGTGAAATACCCACCCCTTCCTGCACGGCCTTCTTGATCCGTTTCTCCTGCTTGTTCTTGCCGGGCCCCTTGCCGTGGAACTTGTGCGAGAGGTAGCGGAAGGCCTCCTTGGGACAGAGCGGTCGTCCGTCGTCGTCCACGTACTCCAGCTTGATGTTGGGTCGGAACGTACTCTTCTCTCGGAAGTCTACCAGCGGCCCCGAGTGGCCCCCGCCGCCGCCGCCGCGCTCCCGACGCCCGTACTTTTCGTCCTCCCTGTTGTTATATTATGTTGCAATTAGCACATTGATTCCTTGTCGTTTTTAAACAGTTTATCGGGGGTAGACTCCCTTTGCAGGAGGTCGACTAGGTGGGTGCCCCAACAGTGCCTGAGCAGTGACGAGCAGACATCACTGTCTATTGTGCTTCGGTAGGACACTGTAGCTAGTAAAATTACTTGGCTAAAGAGTTTTAACATCTTCTCCCATGAGTAAAATGTGTTGGGGTAGTGCAGTGCACCTAAAATTTTACATCATTGTAAAATCTTAGAGCTTTTAGTTTGGGGCGCTTATTACTTCTTTGTATAAAAAAAAAGTTTTTCTTCTAAGGTGCCATTTGTACGAATTCAATTCGTCTAAGGGTCTCAGATGATATTGTCTGCGACTGCGAACTGGATGCGACTCTCACACGCCACCTGGAGTGGCTGATCATACACCTGCAGTGGATGGATACGGACTGAGTGGAGTAGTAACAGTAGTGAGTAGAGTAGACATTGTATATAGCCAGGTGTAGGTGTGCACATGGCCTATGGTCCTTTACCCCCCCATCACAGGGGAAATTGAGTTCGATCCAACTGTTTGATGGTAATGGAATGTTATGCCTGCAGGTGCTCCATTACTGCCATATACAGCAAGAGGGCACGTTGCTGGGTATTTGGGTGGATGCGAGCCCCACCCTCCCCCCTTTCTTCCCCGGATAGGGGGGATGGCGCGGTAGGCGTTTCCCCCAGTACAGGCAGGTGTCGGTGGCACTTTTTACCGGGGGTAGACTTCCTTTGCAGGAGGTCGTCTAGGTGGGTACCCCAACAGTGCCAGTTATTCTACCGCCTGAGCAGTGATGTGCAAACATTACTGTGCTCCGGTAGGAGGGCACTGTAGCTAGTGAAATTACTGGGCTAAAGAGTCTTAACATCTTATGACTCTTGAGTAAGAAGCGTTGGTGCAGTGCTCCTAGAATTTCACATAATTGTGAAATCCTTGGTTACACTGTACTGATTATGGGCAGCCGTTATCTCTTAACATCAGGAGAGCGTCTTGCTCGTCTTCTACTTCATAACATAAAAAAAAAAAAAAAAAAACTGGGCACTCACTGGGCGTGCGTCTTGTCCTCGATGGAGTAGTGTCGTGCGGCGAGCAGGTGCAGGTGCTGGGAGCGAGGCGCGGGCGCGGCCCCCGCACGCTCCAGGTATCCCTTGCTCAGCGCCAGCTGCAGCGCGCCCGCCACGCCCGCGCCCAGCCGCGGCTCCGCCACCAGCCCCACCAGCTGCTCTGTACACATCACGAGGACGAATCGTCAGCGATAGGTTCCGTGACAGTTCACTATCATTTCGTATGACAAGACGACAAAAAACCGCAACGCGAGCGTACCGCGGCAGCGTCTGGCGGAGCGCCAAGATTTGTTCGTCCTACATAGATCAAAAGTAAAAAGAAATGTATGAGTAGGTACCGGCGACGAGATCGGGTGGCTGCTCGTTGTCGACGTCGACCCGGCTCCAGGCGCCGCCCGCGCCGCTCTCTATATCCGCCTCCACCTCCGCCTCGGAACGCTCGAAGTCCTGCACACGACATTTTCATTCAGTAAATAAAATGACCAACAGAGAATACCCACTAAAATCCTGAATAAATAAAAAAAGTGTGTGCGTGTAACCTTTACGCGCGATTGAAGTAAAACTTCTTTGGCGTTGACGACATATATCACTGAAATGATTAAATATTAACTTAAATAAATAAATATTATATTATAATTTAATTATATTTATTATTCATGTGCTTTACAAAGATTATTTAAATGTTATATTAATATTATTCATTCGAAACAGGTAATTGAATGTCATCATAATTTCTTACGTACGAAATTATAGGTTTGTGGTAACTATAATGTGAAACATAAATTTTACTCTCTAAATTTGCTACTTTTCTTGAAAATACAGCATCTATCGTTGTACCGAAACGCGTTGTTGAATGAAGTCGAGAAGTATTCATAGATAAATCAAATTTTTCTTCTAAAAAATCAATTAACGGCTGAGATTCCTGAGAGCGAAAATTAACATTAAAATCTCCAGTTAGAATCATCGGTAATTCATGATAATTACTATTTAAAAGTCGAGAACCTTCAATTGTGAAGTGAAGTAATTGCTGATGAATAAATTTTATGATATTTGTCAGGCTAGTATTTGTAGAAATATAAATAACAACGATAATCACAGGTTGGTCATTCGTATTAACACATCGAACCAAGGCGATGTCACCAAATAAAATAATTGAGAGTAGCAAATTGAAGGTTAGATCAGCACATGTCAATATAACCTTGTTATTGAATATTATAAAATGTCGCAATTGTCAGAAAATTTATTTTTAATTTACTTATTTTAAAAGTAATAAATAAACAAGTATATTTAGAGATTTTCAAAAAAATTTGCAATTTAAAATAATGTTTTTAAAACTGTTGAATTTTTCATTCACTTTGCTATTCACAATTGATCCGTTTGAAAATTTGGAAATAAATAATCCTAATTGATTATGATATTTGCCACTAGCTGGCGTAATAAGTCAAGAAGCGTGTAGTATATGACATATACTTACAACCAATCAGAATTATTATTTTTAAATGGCGGAAACTACACAGACTATAGTAAGCGTTACTTCCGTCAGAAAAAAAATCTGAGTTACTCCCTAGTCGCGCCTAAAGAAGTTTTACTTCAATAAAAAAAATGTTAATTTAAGTGATCATAATATCGATTAGATAAACACTACCAATAAAGCATTTAATTCTGAATTGTCTTCAAGTGGAATGAGCGAACTGTGAATATAGCCCTGTATTCTCGTATATTCTCACCATGATCTCGGCAGCATGGTCCCTGTTCCCGGCGAGTCCGTATGTGGGAATGTCTCCGAGCGTGCGACAGAACTCTGCCGTGGCGTCCAGCACCATGGCTGCCGAGGGGTCCTCCTCCTTCTCCGGCTCCTCCTCCTTCTTCACTGACGACAGGATATCTTCCACCTGAGGGAGGGAGGGAGATATTGGGACTTTGGATATATTTAAATGAACGTAATCTGGTAAAGGCTTATGTGGATGATATCAATGAGAGGCTAGATAAATATAATTTTATCGAACACCATTGATTCATCTATAGTTGATTTGAATGCTTTCGTGCAGACTAAAATTGTTCCAGTCTTTTCGCTTTTCAGTCTATTCAATCTCACCGCTGAGCAAGAACTCTTCCAAATCTTTCCAAGTGTCTTTTTCCTGTGTGCTTCGGCTCAGACATAATATTATCTCGATACCAATTTTGTTGAGACCTTTACCCAGCGGTTGAAGTATACATAAATTCTTGTACATTTACAATATTAGTATGATCCCATACAGAGTTTCAGGTTAATAAAAGATTGAAAACGAGATAGAAGGCGAGGGCGGCCTGCAGCTCGGTGTCGGACAGTGTAGACGAGGTTACCTTGCCGGCGGTGTCCTGGTGCGTCGCCTGCCGCAGCCGGAGCCGGCGCGCGCGGGCGAGGGCGGCCTGCAGCTCGGTGTCGGACAGTGTAGACGAGGTTACCTTGCCGGCGGTGTCCTGGTGCGTCGCCTGCCGCAGCCGGAGCCGGCGCGCGCGGGCGAGGGCGGCCTGCAGCTCGGTGTCGGACAGTGTAGACGAGGTTACCTTGCCGGCGGTGTCCTGGTGCGTCGCCTGCCGCAGCCGGAGCCGGCGCGCGCGGGCGAGGGCGGCCTGCAGCTCGGTGTCGGGCTCCGTCTCCTCCTCGTCCTGTACGATGGCGCCCGACAGCTGCTCCATCTTCACGTCTGCACACACCATATTATACTACTGTGTATACTTTTATAGTGAGCCAGTTAAAGTGACAATTTTAACGACCGCTACTTTTTATTCCCGCTCGTGGGGAAAAAAATAAATGAGCGAAACGATTTTCCTCGCTTGGTGAAAATTAGAGTCCGACCGAAACTGGTTTTACGGCCGAAACCGAATGTTCGGCCGGGGCTTTAGTTTCGGCCGAAACCGAAACCGAAACTCACGTGGTCAAGTAAAAAAATCTTTAAAATACTGAAATTTGGTGCATTTTACCCATTATTCTGCATTAATTAGGACATGAAATGGAAGCACAGCGTAATATTAAGTTTGTTGAATCAGTTGTAATATAAAAAATATATCAATAATATTTTTAATTTTTTTAGGCTTCCGTGGTCAACAAGGAAGCCTTATAGTTTCGCTTTGTCTGTCTGTCCGCGGCTTTACGGAGAAATTATAAGTCCTAGAAAACTGTAATTTTGCACAGAGGAGGGCAATGATTAGGGTAAGAGAACAGTTACAACAAGAGAATTAAATTAAAATTTAAAAAACCCCCAACGCAATACGTAATTCAAATTTTTTTGATGGCGGCCATCTTGGATTTTAAATTTTATATAGTGGGCTGTATTCTACTCGTTAAGCCCTTTCATTTGATACCCATATCGATGGGGTCGTGCAAGAAAAAAGTAATCCGCCATTTTGTAGCGGCGGCCATCTTGGATCGATTTCCACCAAACATAGCTAAGAACACTCTCGACTAACTCTACTTTCAAACAAAAAAAACTAAATCAAAATCCGTTCATCCGTTTGGGAGCTACGATGCCACAGACAGAAACAAACACACACACACACACACACACACAGAGACAGACAGACAGACAGACACGTCCAACTTATAACACCCCGTCGTTTTTGCGTCGGGGGTTAAAAATAAATAAATTTAAATCAATAAATTTAGGGTAGCTCTCAAACTTGTAAAATAGGGATGATATTTTTTCTGGCTGATCCCATCATTTAGAGTATTGTTGAATAGGTATTTTAATGAAGGACATACATATTTCTAAGGAAATTTTTCGATTTAATGATCCATTTGAAAGATATTCAAGTTAAAAAAATTTTATGGGCGTCCCCGCCCGCTAAAATCTAAACTACTGGCTTTCAAACACTGTTAAAAATCACGAATATTGTTTCAACCATGAAGTTTCCAGGAAAACCATAGCGGTTAAGATAGTTTTATAAGTTTTAAAGATATCGTTGATGAAAATTAAGGCAGTAGATATGTATACGATTTGCCAGTTCTACGGAAGCCTACATTGCGCATAGTCTGAATAGCGCTTGGCCTATTTATTTAAATTAAGTTCTTATAGCAAAATGTTTATCAGTTATCAATTTTGATTATACACAACACTAATTGTTACTGTTATATTAACCCCTTGATTCAGGAAAAACTTCCAGTTCAAATCAAAATTGACATCTATTTCTAGCTTTTTTAAAATAAAGTTCAAATTCGCATGCGCAGGTGGGGCTCGATTGATCCGCTCGGTGACATACGGGTAAAATACTAATTATTAGTATTTTGAAATCTTACTAATTAATACTTTGGTTTGTACCTATTTGTACTTAGAAGAATCATCAATCTCTTTAAGGTACCTCTATATAAAATTAATAATTCCTAAAATTGCTATTAAACGCTTAGTTCCAGTCTCAACAAAGATAATATCAAATCACACATTTAAAATTAACAAACCTATATTACAATTATTAGTCGTCCGCCAAAGCGTTGTCGCGAGAAACGAAGCTAGGCGAGCGTGCACGATAACTTCCGAAGGGAGTTTCGGTTTCGGTAAAAGTTTCGGCCAATTTTGGCCGAAACCGAAACTTTCGCCGAAACTCGATTTTTGGCCGAAACTCGGCCGAAACCGAAATTTCGGTCGGACACTAAGTGAAAATGTGACGGAGTGTGAACGATCGGGAAATGCCCACAGTTTTGGAGTGGAGACCACGTTTAAGAAATCAAATAAACTGGATTATGAAAGCTGAGGGACCACGCTCAGTGGCGCGCATTGGGAGGAGCCTTATCAGTAGTGGATGAGTAGGGGCTGTAATCAGTAGTGGATGAGTAGGGGCTGGTAATCATGATTGGCCGAATCCAACATATCATAGATCATCAAAATTTGTCCAGTCGCTGTTGAATTATAAATGGAAATGATGTGACTCAACATTCTCTGTTACATAAATACCTGTATCATCAGTGTCCAGTGGTGCAGTGTTTGGATCGTAATCCTCCACATCGATGGGCTCATGCTTCGGTTTCTTACGTATCTTGCCCTGCAGAAATAAGATAATACTTAGTCATTTAATTTTCTTTAAGATAAACATATTTACTTACACTTTTAAAAATTTTTGCATTCATGTTTAGAAACGTTATGGGATTGTGATGTAAATAGCTCACAGTTTTAATAATGTTATTGTATATCAGGCCCGGCGGTTTTACCCACTGAAATGTGTAACAATTCTAAACTATCTTCATTACAAATCCCAGCTGAAGCCGTTTTAGCCATGAAAAACAAACAGACACTTTCGTATATTCTGTAATATTAGTAGGACACACATAAAGCGCCCTTCTATTTTGAAGAATCCTTTAGAGAAGAGTAAGTAGTATATGAATGTGTACCTTTCTCTTGGGTTTCTTGAACTTGGCATCGATCTCGTGCTGATCCAGGTAGTCGTTGGCGAGCTGCAGCGGCGGCAACACCAGCGACTCCAGCCGCTTGTCCGCCGTCAGCTCCGCACGCTGCACAATATTCACACCATTATTTCTAGCTTTTAAAGCCATTGCTCTTTATTATTACTTCTTTTTGGGCTCGAGCAGTCTGCAGCATGACCTAACAACTACTTCCTACATATCTTATAGGACAATCGAGACATACAGCTTACAGTATAGTTTCTACTAGCTCGTATTGATTATCACGTCAAACTGTGGGTCCCGGCTGTTACCTATAATATAAGTAGGAAGCAGTCATCAGGTAATATTGCAGACCTTGTAGTAATCTCGACGACCTGAAACTGTAACATATAGGTTGAGCGCACAACCTATAATTGTGATTAGACTCTGATAGTGTAAGTGACCTGTTCTGTTCCATCAGACCACTTCAGTGTAAACCCCTTATTAGTTATTTGCATTACATACATACAATCACGCCTGGTTCCCGTTGGGGTAGGCAGAGACTATTTCCCTCCACTTGGTACGATCCTGAAACACCTCTTTCGCTTCCTCAACTTTCATTACATTTTTCATGCACGCTCGCCGGTTATTTGCATTATAGCGAGTAAGTACAGCCTCTCACCATCATCTCCTTGAACTTGTGTGCGTGCAGAGCGTCCTCGTCCCCGATGAAGAAGCCGGCTCGCTTGTGCGCGCGCTCGGGCTCTATCTCCTCGTCATACTTGGAGAGTACGGCCCGCGGAGCGCCCATCGCGTGCGCCACTTCCGCCTCCTCGTCGTACGCCTGGTACCCGGCGCGAGCCTTCTTGCGCTCTGATATGTTCTGGAACATACATTTTTTTTTACTTAAATTAGCTTTTGAATAACGACTACTACAACTTTCACACCCGTTTTTCAACAGATGCAGTCAAAGTTATGGGAGTAGGCAAGTTGTAAACTATTCGCATCATCGCTTATTATACGTACTATACTGAAATTCAGAGCACACCACCTAGATTATGTGAGAGACAGCCGTGTGCACGTTACGAACCTTTTTATATTTCTCGTCATCGACGATATTGACGTTGACGAGCACATCCTCAGCATCATCAGCTAGCACCGGTTTGTCTGCCAATGTCAGGATGGTTTCACGTTCCTCACCCAACTGAAATACATCAACATGTTAAAAAGGATAGATTTATTAATAAAAAAACAAGTTCTTCAGCAAAATTCCATTGTATCTAATACTCCGTCCAAAGTCTGCTTGCCTGTTAGGGATTGTTTAAGACCCCATCTTAGGGTGGACTAAACTTATTTTTTGAATACTTCTTATAATTAGAATTGTATTTTTTGTCTTATTACTTAATAATGAAGTGATCTTTTATCAATGTTGTTTTAATAAACACTATTAATTTTGATTATAATAGGGATGTCATTATGAAAACTATAATAATATGCTGGAAAGAGACTCTTTCCAGCCAGAAGTTAGTGAATACTTGGAAATACAGAGTTAACCCTCTTGCTCCAACTGTGTCTTTGACGACACACTACATTTTAAACAATATAGATATTAGACATCAATGAAGATACAATTTAAAACTATTTTCATAGATAATGCAAAAAAAGTTTATACAGGAGCAAGTAGATTAAACATGTTGTATTGTGTGACAGTAAGCAGGTGATTTTGATGACTATTGATATTATGTTTTGTTGTATGTGC
Source organism: Hemithea aestivaria (assembly GCA_947507615.1). Lineage (NCBI taxonomy): Eukaryota > Metazoa > Arthropoda > Insecta > Lepidoptera > Geometridae > Hemithea > Hemithea aestivaria. The sequence goes on from OX382330.1 coordinate 317,678, forward strand.
ATTCCATCGGATATGGAAAGCAAAAAATATTGTTGGAGCAAACAAGAAGTCTAAATCGCCGAGATTTTTTTGGTTGTAGTCATGGTCATACAGCTTTAAAGCGGTATGTATGTATGTATGTATGTAGTGACCGCGGCGATGTCGTGAGCAACACGCAGCCCCCTGAGGTTGTCGTGCGTGTAGGAGTGCGCCCGGGCTTGCTGCTCCTCCTCCGCCACCAGGCTGCCCACGCCGAACACTGCGTCCATCTCGTCCAGCATGGCCGCCTGTAACACACATTATACATTATATACTTATACATCTTACGAATATTATAAATAAACGTGAACGTTTGTGAGAATGTATGGATGTATGGAAGTTACTCTTTCACGCCTAAACGGATGGACCAATTGAGCTGCAATTTGGTATAGATAGCTTACACCCTGGTATTAATTAACACATAGGCTGTAGTACAGCGGGTAGTAAAACCGCTGGGCGCAGCTTGTCATAAATAAATTATACTCAACATCTGAGCATTTAGTTAGGTCCTTTGTTGTTATAAAAGATAACTTATATTGATATCAATAATATGCTCTAATCCATATTTCGATTAATAGGTCAAAGACTCAGAGCTATAGGTACACTCAGCCAAAACTTCTCTGTGGGAAATAAGGATTTATTTTTTAGTTTTTTTTTATGTTTAATGTAGTTTCAATATTTAACAAAATGTATTATAAAATGAAAATAAAAACCAACATAAGCTATTAATGAGATTCTGTATTTTTCTTTTTTGCTTACCCTTTTAGCAGCTTCCCGTTTCTGTTTCTCAATCTGCCGTGAGCGCTGTATCCAGGCCATGGGATCATCGTCATCTTCAGACTCTTCACCAAGTGTTTTAGTCTTCAACCTGCACATTATAAAAATAATTTCATTATTCATTCATGGTAATTTTAAAACAATTTCAACAGTTGAGAGTATCTTAATGTAACTTACTTCTGTTCAAGTTTCCTCTTCTCGCGTCGTTCCTCTAGTTTCTGCCTGATCTTCTCAGACTTGGCGAGCTCAGCGATGTTGGCGGCTGGCTTGTGGTAGAACTCGCCCAGGTCATCTGTGATCTTGCCATCCTCTGGGAAACAAGTTCAGTACATTGTAAATATATTTCTTAGCTAGATTTGAAACGGGATAAAAGCCAGACTAGATTCTTTGTCTTAATACATACTTCTTTCATAAATACATATAGAAAGTTTAACATTAGCTGCGGCGATGTTTTATTGTACTACCACAACAACGGATATAATTATAATCGTTGTATGGTAAAATCAGTTCACAAATCACGATGTTTTTGTGCTTAATGTCAGTAAAAAAATGCATAAGTAGTTAATATAATGCACACAAATTAAAACAGTTCTATGTTTTCAGACTTCTTGTAGACTGGCATAAAAGCAATTTAACTATGATAAATAACAATGATCCTTACCAGCAGGTTTCTCGTGGACCTGCAGTGGTTTGAGGCCGAGCTTGGCACGTAGCTTGTTGGTCTCCTCTATGGAGAGGGTCTCCTGCGCGCCGCCTCCTGTTGCAGCAACACCTGCTGCGCTGGCGGGCGGCTCCGAACGATCCTTGGACCGGTGGTGTTTCTCTTGCTCTCTACAGGTTCAACATTAGGAAAAGACTATGTAATGGACTACTTGAGATCACATTCTGACACAGCAGATAAAGAATTTGCTATGTTGTTGGTAAACAAGTATATTAAGTTTATTTTTTATGTTAATAAATAAACTGATAGAAGGGGAGTTAGGCTAGTTACCATAGCCCAGAAGGCTTTTCTAATTGACAAATCCTCCCACAGTGTACTACCATACAGTACCTATTAATGTAAGAGACCCATGCTAACATAAGTCATTTTGTGGTCACAAAGTAACTAGCATCTATGACTAGCTAGCACTAAGCAGTTACCTATCATGTGAATGTATGTCCCTGGCATGGTCTCTCTCCTTGCTGGCGCTGCGAGAGCTGGACACTGCTGGAGGCTTCTGCAGGTGTGAGTCAAGGGGCACTTCCTCCACTGCAACAATAGGAAACATTGTCTGTTAATGTACCTAGCTCATACTTTTTTTTTCTTGTCCTACCTCCGTTGTTGTGGACAGAGGCCTGTTCTACTTTATGTCCTTTACCTTTATCCGCTTATACTATGAGATCCTATATAGAGGATTGTGCCCTAGAAATGGGAATACTCTTCTTTTCATGTAGTAAAGTTATACAATGGCGCAGGGAGGTCTATACATAATTATTACAAGAGAGTTTAACTGAAAAATATTTAGCATAATTTTGGTAAATCTTTGTTTAAGGATACACAGCTGGCATGACCCCCTGGTGGTGAGAAGATGCCTCAGCAGCGAGCAGGCTATCAATGCCTATATTTTACTGTGTGCAAAATAAGGCCATTATAAAAATTCCACTGATCAATGGAATTTTTATAATGGCCTTATTTTGCCATAAGTGGCAAGTCTGATTCACCCGAATTTATTCTACGTAGATAAATGCATATTCTCGTGAACTTAATGCTTAATGCTCTTAAATATCTCTTCTGTATTCTGCATGGATTAATTTGTAATAACCTAACACTAGAAAGTTGAAAGTTACAGCAAGGCAAGCAAAATAATTCAGTAAAGGTATTTTCTCCTGGTCAGTCAGTATATTTACTTGCAATAGCTGGTGTGGAATATTTGGTATGTGCACTTGACAAGTCTACATGCATGAGGCAAGTATTCTATACAATTTTTGTTATTATGAGCACAGAAAATAAAGAAATTAAATTCTCTCGGGACCGAGATGTCAAAATAAATTAACTTACTAAAAAAATTATATTTAAAATACGCAAGAGATTGTAAGCATGGCAAATGATTTCTGGAAAACTTGTTCACAAGAACCAGAGATACCTACACACAAAATGATGGTAGTTTATTTATCAATTTATCATTTAAAAAGAAGTTACATACATTTTATCTATTTTAGTACATTGACTGCAGAAAACAACAAAAACACAGCTGCTGTTTCCGAGTTCGGAATGCGAGTGCTGAAAAACACAATAAATATGTTTTGTCAAAGGATTTTCCATACAAAATTAATTTCAGGCACCTGGTATAGTTCTATAAAACGCTGCCACATCCAATGTGTTTCCACATTGACTGCTGAAAACACAACTTGTGTTTTAGAGGTCGGAAGGCAAGTGCTTAAAAACACACATTGTGTTTTGTCTAAGGATTGTTCCATACAAAATTAATTTCCACCTATCCGTAGAATAATGTATGAAAAATCACTACTTTAACACTTCGGTTGCAGTGGCATTTTTTTAGTACTATCCACAGGGCCAGAAAATAATTTTGTATGAGAAATCAGTAGACAAAACATAATGTTTGTATGTCAACACACGGATTCTGACCTCATAAACACAGCTGTTCTGTTTTCCGCAGTCAATGTGTTACAGAAGAGCAATATAATTTGAATATATTATATTGCCCATACATTTTTGACCCTGGTATAAAACATACTATGGTGTATTCCAGGCGAAAATGTTAGGGCAAAATGTATGCCAATAATAAGTCATACTTTATGTAATTTTTCACATTGGATATTACTCTACGGATAGGTCAATTTGAATTGTAGAAGAGCAGTTAATAAGTTTGCAAACTCTGCTATGTTATATTATGAATAAATTTTTGCCATTTTTTCTTTTACACCATTTCTACCTTTAAAGTATTATTTGCATTTATCCTGGTGTCTCGGGAGTTGTACATGTTAATACCCACCTGAAGCTGGCAGCGAGCAGAATGTGGTGGCCCATCACCACAGCCACCGAGTCTGAAATAACGAGCAAACCATGCCATTATACTGGTCAATTGCTAATATAGCCTGCACTCTGTTCATCATTTCCTTATAAACCTTTTTCATGAATCTTTGTTATGCTGAACACACATAATTTTGCTAGGTTAGTCTGCAGTTTTGATCGATTGAAATGATCATCAGAGGCTGGCTATTACCCTAGATCGTAAATAAGTCCTACTAACCATCAGGAGAGCGGTCCTTCTTGCGATCCTTGTGTTTCTTGTGCCGTTTACGCTCACGCTCCTCCCCGTCCAAAGGAGAACGAGATCTACTCCTGTGCTTCCTCTTTTTCGATTCTTTTTTGTGTTTCTTTGAGCCCATTATTAATGTTTAGATTCTAACAGTTTTGTTTACCAGTATATAGTGCAAATATTCAACTAAAAACAATATTTAGAAAACAGAAATCAATGCGCAATAATTCAATGACAAGACAAAAATCACAGACTATCAAAGAGCATGCAGATTATTACAGTTAACCACAGACAAAAATCCATCACAGACTATTTAACAATCGCACCACCACGGCCTACACGGCGCAAAGTATGGATGAACCATAATGTATGTATAACCGGTCAAGTACGAGTCGGACTTATAGATGTGAGGCCGGTATATAACCAATCTTACCTATCGGTTAGTTACCAAAAAACCCATTTAATACCCAAAAACACCGTAAAACACCATTTAAAACCTTTGGAATTAAAAAACATTTTTTTGTAATTATAACTACATTTCTTGATTTTTTCGAGACGCAATAGGTGTCTTATGTCTATATTAGCTGCCCCCAGCGGTTTTACCCGCTGTTCTATATAATATTATAGTCTATGTGTTCTAAGCTATCTCTATACGAAATTTCAGCTCAATCAGTCCACCAAGAGCAGAGATTACCTAATGTATTTATAAAAACAAAGGAGTAATAAGTTTAAAAGCTCCTTCTTTGAAAAAAATAATATTATCATAAAGAAAATTATAAAACCCTTTAATAAAAACAATCTATTATTACTCCTACTCTTTCAGACAAATCAAATGAACCCAAACTCGTTTGAGCTGCGTCAGCAAGTGGCAAGGTGCAAAAATATTATAATGTTTGCTACGAGAAGTGTGAGTTGAGCTCGCTCTGAACAGTTAAAAAATTCCAATATCCTTAATAACATAAGAGCGAGAAGCTTGCTGAGACTGCAAAAAAAAATTGCTAATGTCAAATAAAAGCTTGTAATAATTTAATTCGATTACTAACCAATCTAACAAAATTCACACACTCACATTCTCACCTAAACTACACTCACACAAACGAAAAAGATTTGATTACAGATAGACAGACAACAGATCCTACACCTATCAGTTGTCTGTCAAATAAAAGCTTGTAATAATTTAATTCGGTTTCTAACTAACAATAAAATAATAATGAAATTCACACACATAAAAATAAAAATTCACACATTCTCACCTCGCACACACACAAACGTTAAAAATTTGATTAAAGATAGACAACAGACCTTTCACCTGTCTGTTGTCTGTCAAATAAAAGCTTGTTATAATTTTGTTCGATTTCTAACTAACAATTTTTTTCAATATACTACGAAGTAAGAAGACGAGCAAGACGCTCTCCTGATGGTAAGAGATAACGCTGCCCATTATTAATACAGTGCTACTCAGTATTTTACAAAGGTACGATTCTGGGTGCACTGCGCCAACGCTTCTTACTTGAGAGTCATAAGATGATAAGACTCCTCAGCCCAGTAATTTCATTAGCTACAGTGCCCTTCTACCGAAGCACAGTAATGTTTGCACATCACTGCTCAGGCGGTAGAATAACCGGCACTGTTGGGGTACCCACCTAGTCGACCTCCTGCAAAGGAAGTTTACCCCGGTAAAAGTAATAATAATATTCACACACTCACCAAAGCTACACGCACACACACAAACGTTTAAGATTTGATTACAGATAGACAGACAACAGACCATTCACCTGTCTGTTGTCAGTCAAATAAAAGCTTGTTATAATTTAATTCGGTTTGTAACTTAACCAATCTAACCAAATTCACACATTCGCAATCTACCTATACTACGTACACTCACACACATACATAAAGAGCAGTGCGGGCGCCGCACAATACGGCAACGTCGCATTACATACACACTCGGAATCTACCTATACTACGTACACTCACACACATACATAAAGAGCAGTGCAGACGCCGCACAATACGGCAACGTCGCACGACTAGGGCGGATCCAGGATTGGGCCCTGGGGGGGGAAGGTGCAAAAATATTATTATAACGTTAACTACAAAATGTGTGAGTTTTGCTCGCTCTGAACAGTTAAAAAGTTCAAATATTCTTAAAAGATATATGCAAAATTCGTAACTCAAATTAAAGCTTGTAATAATTTAATTCAATTTCTAACTAACAATAAAATAATAATAATATTCACACACTCACGTCAACTACACACATACGTAAAAGATTTGATTACAGATAGACAGACAACAGACCCTTCACCTGTCTGTTCTGTCAAATAATAGCTTGTTATAATTTAATTCAGTTTGTAACTAAACCAATCTAACAAAATTCACACAATCGCAATCTACCTATACTACGTACACTCACACACATACATAAAGAGCAGTGCAGACGCCGCACAATACGGCAACGTCGCACGACTAGGGCGGATCCAGGATTGGGCCCTGGGGGGGAAGGTGCAAAAATATTATTATAACGTTAACTACAAAATGTGTGAGTTTTGCTCGCTCTGAACAGTTAAAAAGTTCATACATTCTTAAAAGAAATATGCAAAATCCGTAACTAAAATAAAAGCACGTAATAATTTAATTCAATTTCTAACTAACGATAAAATAATAATAATAATATTCACACACTCTCACCTCAACTACACACACATACATAAAAGATTTGATTACAGATAGACAGACAACAGACCCTTCACCTGTCTGTAGTTAACATTATAATAATATTTTGCACATTCCCCACAGGGCCCAATCCTGGATCCGCCCTTGTCTTAAGTGCGACGTTGCCGCTTGGTGCGGCACCGGCACTGCTCTTTATGTATGTGTAAGTGTACGTAGTTACAGGTAGATTGCGAGTGTGTGAAAATGCGACGTTGCCGATTGGTGCTGCGCCCGGACTGCTCTTTATGTATGTGTGTGAGTGTACGTAGTATAGGTAGATTGCGAATGTGTGCATTTCGTTAGATTGGTTAAGTTACAAACCGAATTAAATTAAAACAAGCTTTTATTTGACAGAAAACAGACAGATGAAGGGTCTGTTGTCTGTCTATCTGTAATCAAATTTTTTACGTATGTGTGTGTAGTTGAGTTGAGAGTGTGTGAATATTTTTTTTTTTATTGTTAGTTAAAAATTGAATTAAATTATTACAAGCTTTTATTTGAGTTACGAATTTTGCATATTTCTTTTATGAATATTTGAACTTTTTAACTGTTCAGAGCGAGCAAAACTCACACATTTTGTAGTTAACGTTATAATAATATTTTTGCACCTTCCCCCCCAGGGCCCAATCCTGGATCCGCCCTAGTCGTGCGACGTTGCCGTATTGTGCGGCGTCTGCACTGCTCTTTATGTATGTGTGTGAGTGTACGTAGTATAGGTAGATTGCGAATGTGTGAATTTGGTTAGATTGGTTAAGTTACAAACCGAATTAAATTATAACAAGCTTTTATTTGACTGACAACAGACAGGTGAATGGTCTGTTGTCTGTCTATCTGTAATCAAATCTTAAACGTTTGTGTGTGTGCGTGTAGCTTTGGTGAGTGTGTGAATATTATTATTACTTTTACCGGGGTAAACTTCCTTTGCAGGAACTAAATTATAACAAGCTTTTATTTGACAGACAACAGACAGGTGAAAGGTCTGTTGTCTATCTATTTGTAATCATATCTTTTACGTATGTGTGTGTAGTTGAGGTGAGAGTGTGTGAATATTATTATTATTTTATCGTTAGTTAGAAATTGAATTAAATTATTACAAGCTTTAATTTGAGTTACGAATTTTGCATATATCTTTTAAGAATATTTGAATTTTTTAACTGTTCAGAGCGAGCAAAACTCACACATTTTGTAGTTAACGTTATAATAATATTTTTGCACCTTCCCCCCCAGGGCCCAATCCTGGATCCGCCCTAGTCGTGCGACGTTGCCGTATTGTGCGGCGTCTGCACTGCTCTTTATGTATGTGTGTGAGTGTACGTAGTATAGGTAGATTCCGAGTGTGTATGTAATGCGACGTTGCCGTATTGTGCGGGCCCGCACTGCTCTTTATGTATGTGTGTGAGTGTATGTAGTATAGGTAGATTGCGATTGTGTGAATTTTGTTAGATTGGTTTAGTTACAAACTGAATTAAATTATTATAACAAGCTATTATTTGACAGAAAATACAGGTGAAGGGTCTGTTGTCTGTCTATCTGTAATCAAATCTTTTACGTATGTGTGTGTAGTTGACGTGAGTGTGTGAATATTATTATTATTTTATTGTTAGTTAGAAATTGAATTAAATTATTACAAGCTTTAATTTGAGTTACGAATTTTGCATATATCTTTTAAGAATATTTGAATTTTTTAACTGTTCAGAGCGAGCAAAACTCACACATTTTGTAGTTAACGTTATAATAATATTTTTGCACCTTCCCCCCCAGGGCCCAATCCTGGATCCGCCCTAGTCGTGCGACGTTGCCGTATTGTGCGGGCCCGCACTGCTCTTTATGTATGTGTGTGAGTGTACGTAGTATAGGTAGATTGCGATTGTGTGAATTTTGTTAGATTGGTTTAGTTACAAACTGAATTAAATTATAACAAGCTATTATTTGACAGAAAATACAGGTGAAGGGTCTGTTGTCTGTCTATCTGTAATCAAATCTTTTACGTATGTGTGTGTAGTTGACGTGAGTGTGTGAATATTATTATTATTTTATTGTTAGTTAGAAATTGAATTAAATTATTACAAGCTTTAATTTGAGTTACGAATTTTGCATATATCTTTTAAGAATATTTGAATTTTTTAACTGTTCAGAGCGAGCAAAACTCACACATTTTGTAGTTAACGTTATAATAATATTTTTGCACCTTCCCCCCCAGGGCCCAATCCTGGATCCGCCCTAGTCGTGCGACGTTGCCGTATTGTGCGGCGTCTGCACTGCTCTTTATGTATGTGTGTGAGTGTACGTAGTATAGGTAGATTCCGAGTGTGTATGTAATGCGACGTTGCCGTATTGTGCGGGCCCGCACTGCTCTTTATGTATGTGTGTGAGTGTACGTAGTATAGGTAGATTGCGAATGTGTGAATTTGGTTAGATTGGTTAACAAACCGAATTAAATTATAACAAGCTTTTATTTGACTGACAACAGACAGGTGAATGGTCTGTTGTCTGTCTATCTGTAATCAAATCTTAAACGTTTGTTTGTGTGCGTGTAGCTTTGGTGAGTGTGTGAATATTATTATTACTTTTACCGGGGTAAACTTCCTTTGCAGGAGGTCGACTAGGTGGGTACCCCAACAGTGCCGGTTATTCTACCGCCTGAGCAGTGATGTGCAAACATTACTGTGCTTCGGTAGAAGGGCACTGTAGCTAATGAAATTACTGGGCTGAGGAGTCTTATCATCTTATGACTCTCAAGTAAGAAGCGTTGGCGCAGTGCACCCAAATCGTACCTTTGTAAAATACTGAGTAGCACTGTATTAATAATGGGCAGCGTTATCTCTTACCATCAGGAGAGCGTCTTGCTCGTCTTCTTACTTCGTAGTATATTAAAAAAAATTGTTAGTTTGAAATCGAACAAAATTATAACAAGCTTTTATTTGACAGACAACAGACAGGTGAAAGGTCTGTTGTCTATCTATTTGTAATCATATTTTTTACGTATGTGTGTAGTTGAGGTGAGAGTGTGTGAATATTATTATTATTTTATCGTTAGTTAGAAATTGAATTAAATTATTACAAGCTTTTTTTTGAGTTACGAATTTTGCATATTTCTTTTAAGAATATTTGAATTTTTTAACTGTTCAGAGCGAGCAAAACTCACACATTTTGTAGTTAACGTTATAATAATATTTTTGCACCTTCCCCCCCAGGGCCCAATCCTGGATCCGCCCTAGTCGTGCGACGTTGCCGTATTGTGCGGCGTCTGCACTGCTCTTTATGTATGTGTGTGAGTGTACGTAGTATAGGTAGATTGCGAATGTGTGAATTTTGTTAGATTGGTTTAGTTACAAACTGAATTAAATTATAACAAGCTATTATTTCGCACCCCCCGAGGAAGAAAGTCGTAACTGAAAAACACCAACTTTACAGGAGCAACAAAAAACTGATTTAAAAAATCATCGGCAACCTGAGAAAAATTTAGTATATAGCAAAAAATTGCTAAAATTAACCTCGATTGGCCTATGTATTACAATTTGCAATTTAATTAATCGTCATGGAGTAAATCTTAAAAAATAGATTTACGCTAATTTTCAGCGACACATTTTAATTAATTTATGTAGTTAACAGAAATATTACTTTATTAACATGGAACGGAAACTATAATGCTGACATAACTGCAGATACGACTTTCTGAGCGTATGGTGGCGTTACAAACTCCACGCGTAAGTATGATTTACGACGTTTTTCCACGAAAACTTTGTCTCGGTCTTTTTGCGTAAAATGAATTGCATCCTTTTTCTTCGAAAAATATATTCAAATAAATAATGTATTTCAAGTAAGCGCTTTTTCAAACGAAAAAAATTACAGACATTTTGGCGTATGTTTACATATTACGTTATTCCAATCATTTAATTTATAAAATATTAGTCGTTTCTCAGTACAAAAGAAATAACAAAATAAAAAACAGCCTTTAAATGACTCCAGTATAAGGGATTAATGTGTAAAACTTTTAACTTATTAAAATTTTGTAGAAAGATCTTGTAAATATTACAGATTATGTATTTTAAGGTAGCTTTTGTTGTACTATACCAAAAATCATAAAGGTTTCGTAATAAATTTAATACCAGCTATGTTGAGTAGTTTTACAGCTTTAAAAGTAAACTAAGTAATATTTCAGGATATATTGTATATCTGTGCAAAATTTCATCTAGATCCACTTAGCCGTTTTGGCGCAAATAAATCAGAAATATTCATCCACTCATACATTTGTATTCAATGATTAAGTCTAGTATTATGACAGGAAAAGTGTCATAATTATGTCTTTTTATTAAATTATAACATTGTTTTTCATTTATGAAGTATGTTAATGATGATTAAACCAATTTCAAACATTGCTTGAGTAAAAACAAAGTCTATGACACAAGGAAACACGAATGACTGCAAAGTGTTTCAAATACGATCAGTTATTGCGCCACTAGGTATGGATGCCGAATTGCTGGAAGCCCTGACTTCCGAAGTTGAAACGGGCTTAATAAATGGCGGGAACGGGCGGGATAGGATTTGTTTGTGTAATTCTTGCGCTACTCTCCGAAACGAATCTTAATAAAACGGTTAGAAGGGGTGACTCTTCTACAGTGTTCAAAACTCTTAGAATTCACTAGCGTTTGGTCACTCACGAGCCTTTTGGCGCTCCCCTGAATCGACTCCAGAGTCTGAAGCTGGTATTTGGGAGTATCATCCCAAAGACGAAAACAATATTCTATACATATAGGATCGGCTTTATGATAGAAATAAAACAAATGTCCCGGATGAAGTAATGTTGCACCTTTGCCAAAATACCCAACTTCCTGACAGTCTATTGAGTCTAGACTTGATGTAATTACAGAAGTAAAAGGCAAAATGAGAGAAATTTCCAGTATCTGAACGTGATTAGCTATCTACAAACATACATTTTGGAAAGGAGAAGTTTCATTAAATCATTATTTCAGTGTTTCCTGTTAATTACAACTTAGGAGTCTTCAAATCGAGGGTTAATAGGTATTTACTAGGTCTGTGTGTCACATCTTCGACCGCGTCATCACTTACCAACAGGTGAGACTGTGGTCAAACGCAGCCCTATTCTCTATATAAATAAAAAATAAAATTCTTTTAATAGCAAATAACTTTTATTCATCGCACCCCCCGTCGTCATTTTTTCTTTCCGTCTTTATTAGCTCTACCGCTAGATGTTATCTGCTTATCCAAGAAGTGAGTGATATGCAAAACAGATCAACAGTAGATTTACCAGCACAAGACCCGAATTTTTGATCACACAAGAGATCATTCGTCGCGATTGACGTTCCATTTCATGAACGTGACAGATATACCAGTGGTTAGAAGGGCCAGCACAACTGCCTTTTTTTAAAACAGGCTGCACGTTGGTGTGTTAGGCTGAAGGCTAATCAAAATCGGAGTGAGCCCTGGTGCTCATGTCTTTAACACTATCGCAGGTATTCCGGCTGGAAGCCAGCATATTCACATGATTCCACTGCGTTCTATGAACCTCTGATTAGTTATAATCAGATATAGGTATAACAAACATTGAAGGAGGCCAGAAGCATTCAGACGCTTTGATTCCGTAAAAAGAGAGCCATATAAACTGCCGAGTTCATCACGGGCGTAAATGCATCCCACACATGTGGCTTGAATTTGTCTTCAAGTGAGCCTCCGGTTAATCTGACAAATACACATCTGACGGCAAACCTATTAACGTCTCCATGAAGAACAAGAGAGCAGGGTTTTCAGATTCAAAGTAGTGGTGGTAGTGGAAAATTTGAGTGCAGACGTTGAATGTTGGATAGGCGCACTTTTAGAGAAAGGGATAACTGAAGCTGTGAAACCGTTCTCTTAGTCATTGATTTATAGAGTGACATGGAACACAGAAACTGAAGTGGAACGAGATCTTGCGCTACAGGTCATTAGAAATCAAAACTTATACTACGTCAACCGAGAGAAACTAGAATGAGAATTGCGAGGTCACTCAAACCCTCCGGGGATGTCCTTTGGGTCCTCTTATCCATCCAGTCGCTACGGGTACGATCTTGCATGCCGAGACTTTCTTTCATGACTGGTTAACTCATCATTTGCCTTGAATCCCGCTACTCTCCAGATTTCAAGCTGAAGCAGGGCAGAATGAGTAACTATGATCTACGTTTAGCGTAATGATACCCAGTTTACATAACTGGTGTACAGATACGTGTGCTGCTGGATTCCAATAACATAAAAACCAATCTCTATACAACTATTTCTTAATAAAAGATGTAAACAATTAGACTTATTTATTTTAATTCTGACTAAAGTTTCGTGAAAGAAGTGAGTAACAAGTAGTTAAAGTGATGAAGGCTGATAAATGTTTCGTAGAAGAATATGGTAACTGTAATTGCACGACAATATATTTACGAAAATTTCTTTAAAAAGGAGTTATCTGTAGTTATGTAAAGATATTTGTAAAAATGTTCATACAAGATTGATGTAAGTGTATTTATGATGTTATTGACATGGAAAACTAGTAAATAGTGTGGTCGCAAAAGTAATTAACTTCAGTTTTATGGAGTAATTATATTTGATTTCAGTGTCGTACAAGTTTAGTTTTTTTTAATAATTCCCTCATTTTTTGAGATAAATTTATGAAAAAAATTGACAATATGTATCGGATTTTTCTTGATTTTATTATGCAATAAAAACAAAAAGTCACAATTAGGGTTAATTCTTTCTTCTTCGAGAGGTGCGATTTGACAGAACAGACAGGTGAAGGGTCTGTTGTCTGTCTATCTGTAATCAAATCTTTTACGTATGTGTGTGTAGTTGACGTGAGTGTGTGAATATTATTATTATTTTATTGTTAGTTAGAAATTGAATTAAATTATTACAAGCTTTAATTTGAGTTACGAATTTTGCATATATCTTTTAAGAATATTTGAATTTTTTAACTGTTCAGAGCGAGCAAAACTCACACATTTTGTAGTTAACGTTATAATAATATTTTTGCACCTTCCCCCCCAGGGCCCAATCCTGGATCCGCCCTAGTCGTGCGACGTTGCCGTATTGTGCGGCGTCTGCACTGCTCTTTATGTATGTGTGTGAGTGTACGTAGTATAGGTAGATTCCGAGTGTGTATGTAATGCGACGTTGCCGTATTGTGCGGGCCCGCACTGCTCTTTATGTATGTGTGTGAGTGTACGTAGTATAGGTAGATTGCGAATGTGTGCATTTGGTTAGATTGGTTAAGTTACAAACCGAATTAAATTATAACAAGCTTTTATTTGACAGAAAACAGACAGGTGAAGGGTCTGTTGTCTGTCTATCTGTAATCAAATCATTTACGTATGTGTGTGTAGTTGAGGTGAGAGTGTGTGAATATTTTTTTTTTTATTGTTAGTTAAAAATTGAATTAAATTATTACAAGCTTTTATTTGAGTTACGAATTTTGCGTATAGTACGGTCCCCAATACAAAAAAATAAAATTTCCGTGGGACACATCTCCGCCATACAGATTATTGGTATGTACTTATTTGTCATATTTTTCTGAACACGAAAAGTGCGGTAGTCACTTCCTAAAGCTTACGTCACACTGAGCGGACAAAGCGGACGCGAACCGGGACGGAATTTTTGTAATGTTCTAGTTTGTATGTGAGGCGTCACACATAAAGCGGACGCGAACAGGCGCGGTCCGGTCTGCCGCGCCGGGCAGATCGCGTTGATGACAACTGACAACTTGTCAATTGGACCGCTTTCCGCGGCGGAATGCGTTTGCGGACGCTGTATTGTAGGGAAGTCAATACAAGCCGTCACACAGAGCGAACCGGGCGCCGTCCGTGCCGCGACGGCACGCGGTGCGGTAGAACGAGTTGTATTTTATTACAACTTCGGTGCGATTTTAATCATGAATCTAATGGAAATTTCCAATGAAAAATTATGATAATTAAAGCTAAGCTTGTACTCTCCCGCTGCTGGGCTTAAAAATCAAAGGTGCAACTCAATTAATATTATCTTACTTATGAAAAAAAAATCTTACAACTCAGTTATAACGCAGAATTAGCTAAATAATTGTAGCATAATGGTAATATATAATAAATCTGGTTTTTTTGTGTTATCGAGCTGCACTGATGATGGAGCCGTGACACACCGACTGAGAACCCTATGGTGACTGAACGGTTGTTCATTGTTCATTCCACATGATGTAGAGAGGGTCTGATGAGCCGTAATATAGTTATCGAAACTACCTTACGAAAATTGAAGAGCTGGCAAATGAATATCTAGCGACATTTCATCAGTTAAAAAAGTATACTACTCAAACGACCTGTTTTTCACATTTTTAGTAATGTCAAATTCACATTGTTTTTCTTTTGTTCTCTTTGAAAAATTAAACCAACAGGAAACGAAGTCAGATCTAATTTTTATGTGAAAAAATTGCTAGTTTCTGCAGGGGGAAAGGAAACGCACACTAATACTTATAATGATATCACTAATGATTACGCACTACGCACACGAGTACACATAAATATAAACGACACACAAAAAGACAACCTGAATTGTGCCAACTAGTTTTATGTTCATCTTTGGAAATAAACGGCATACACCAACTTCAATTTACTTCGGCTTCGTGCCTGTACGAGGAGCGGGGCGCGGACGCCGGCGCGTAACCGCAGCTACTCCCTGAAGAAGATCCTCGTACAGGATCGAAACGGTCGACAAGAAGCTCAAAAACTCACAAGCAACAACTCACGAATCGTTTAGTGTTAAACTAGTTTTATGCCCAGCGCTTCTTGTTTTGGTGGCGGGAGACGCCTAACTGTTACGTATCTGGCTGGTATAATGATCTAAGAAAAATCTCGAAGCGCGAACTTTTGAACTTTCAATGTCATAATAATAATTTATTCAGTGTCAAACCGCTGTAAACTGTCAACCGCTTTTTCTGTTGGATCAGGTGAACTTGGTCACATTCGCAAAATGCCATTTTGACGAAAAATGTAATTTTCGCACATTGTCATACGAGGCAAATACATTCGCCAAGAGCGGATTATTAAGAGTATTCTTTCTATTATCGCCCCTTTTTACAAGCTTTTCTTTACTTTAACCTATCTGTTGTCTGTCTGTCTGTCCGTCTATCTTAATCAAATCTTGCAAGTTAAATTTGACCCACTTCCCGATATCCGATTGAGCTGCAATATTGCGTGCCTGTATAAATCGTATGACAATGCAATATTATTATAACATGGAGCTGATTTGATGATGGAGCTCGAAGGTGGCCATAGGAACTATGTTATTAAACGGCACAAACCCATCGAATTTGAGCTCATTTTATTCATCTTGACAAGTACTTTTATATTAGATGGTAATAATAATAAAAGCTTGTTTAAAAAAAAAACACTTGTTAACTACTCTGTTTATGCACAATAATATTGAGAAAAGCTACAAATCTCTTTGCAATGACAGCGGTAGTACTCTTGACGCAACGTAAGAGTTGATAAGTCTTGACATGTGTGTGTGTGTTTCTTTTTTTTAATGTTTAAAAGTAAGAAGACGAGCTAGACGCTCTCCTGATGTTAAGAGATAACGCTGCCCATAATCAGTACAATGCTACCCATAATTTCACAATGATGTGCAATTCTAGGTGCACTGCACCAACGCTTCTTACTCAAGAGTCATAAGATGTTAAGACTCTTTAGCCCAGTAATTTCACTAGCTACGGTGCCCTCCTACCGAAGCACAGTAATGTTTGCACATCACTGCTCAGGCGGTAGAATAACTGGCACTGTTGGGGTACCCACCTAGACGACCTCCTGCAAAGGAAGTCTACCCCCGGTTTTCTTGCGCTACCAATAGTAATTACCATTATTGACGACCTCTGTGGTGCGGTGGGCTAATACCCGCCTGCAACGCAGAAGGTTGCGGGTTCGATTCCCGCATGGGACAAATGTTTGTGTGATCCACAGGTATTTGTTTCTGGTCTGGGTGGTTTTTCAATATAATAATAATAATAATAATAAATCTTTATTTATTTCATAAAATCCAGTACATGATTGGAGTCCACTAGTCCCCACACTAGGATCCCCTGTGTTGTGAGGGCTAGTCTCTTCCCCTTAATATATATACTTATAGGTAGGTACATTCATTCATGAAAATGAAGTTTCTTAACATTATTCTTACAATAATAATTAACACTACATGAATATCCAATATTTGCGATTTATAATATTATGAGGGTAGTTTATAAAGTAATATAATACTAGATAATGGTAGATGTAGGCAAAATATTAATTATTCAGTTATGCTGTAGGTAAGTAAATAATTAAGAATAGAAAAAGCTAACTTATGGAATTTACGTAGTTACTAACAGATCAATAATATCTATATATATTAATCTCGTACAATATAACTTATTTCTTATAAGTAGGTAGTATGCACAAAATAAAATAATGTTTAACATTGTATTTTGAACAGAGAATGACAACACTATGCAAGAAATCTGGTAGAAATTAACATAAAACGCAGGTAACCTACTTAATAATAAACATAAGATAGTCAATTACATTAATAGGTATACTCCTGCTAGGTTTAGATAGGCGTGAATTATGGTATCTTACTTGATTAATACGGGATTATAACAATGTTATTATCTGTTGAAATTTATTATAATATGTTTGAATCTCAAATTCAAAATATTGGTAGTTATTGCATACAACAATATTTATAGCTGTATGCGAACAAAGATAATATTATGCTACGTCAAGTTATGGTTGTGTGATCCATCATAGAACAAATAACGCGTAGTAGGTTAGATGCATTTTACCGAAGTGTGAAATGAGCACACAAGCACACATCCAAGAAACCGGTCAGCCGAGTGCCGCCCGGCTGCACGCTCACTGCCTAGTTTTAACTTATTACATGTGTGCGTTAATAATTAGACGACAAACAGTTTACTGTACCGAGGGACAATAAATTTCGCTTGATTTTTGTTATTTTTATTGATTTAGCATTTAGGTTTAGTGTATTTATAGTGTAGTTATTTTCTTTTACAGTTAGGTATAGTTTTTTTATTTTGTTTTTTCGTTATCTTTATTTTAAATTAGCTTATTTATTTATCTAAGTAGGTATAAGGTTTTTTTTTTTTTTAAATACCTAGCTTATTTGTAATGGTTTTTTTTTTTTTTTTTTTTCTAAAATACTAATAATAATATAAAAAACAGTAACATTTACGTGTGTAAAGGTATACTTCACACGACATACTAATATTATCAAATCAATCAAATATCAATTTGTATGTGTTGAAGCTCAACTTCGAAACATTGCTGCGAACAACAAAAATAGCTGCATTCGTACAACGATAAAATTATTTTATTAAGATACATCGAGTTAAGTAGTGTGTTCGTGTTCTATCACGTGACAATGCAACACTCACACTCACATGAGCCACGCAACAGGTTATACTTCACCGAAGTGCGCACACAACCAGAAACCGGTCAAAGCCGATCGTCAGCCGCACGCGCACTGCATTTGTCTGCATTGTATTATCACTACACTAACATGTGTGCGTTATTTGACACAACAAACAGTATACTGGTCCGTGAACAGTGACTTATGTTCACTTGTTATTTTTGTAAATTTTTATTTTGATTAATTCAATTTTAAATAATTAGTTTTAGTGTTAGGTTTTTATTTTAAGTTTTATATTGAGAATTAGTTTAGTTCATGATGTTAAGTTTTTTGTTTGCTATATTATATATATAAGGTTGTAAAAAGGCAGGGGCTCTCTGCGCGAATTTGGTTTTCTTTCGGGGCGCTATCCATGATATTGAACGTTGGGGTCTCGTTGATGTTTTATGTGCCGATAGTGATGTTTTGTGAAAACGCAGCAATATGGTCTTGATGAAAATCTGTCGCACACGAAGGACTTTGCAATCAGCGTATAGGGAGTCCGTGCTATATCGCCATGGTTTTTTGTATGCGATTTTTAGGATCGAGCGCTGCGCCCTCTCCAACTTTATCAAGTAAGTTCCATAGGCAGCACCCCAAACTACAATGCAATACGAGAGAACTGATAAGCATAAAGCTGCATAGACAAGTCGAGTTGTAGACACATCACCGACCGATCCAAGTTTTTTAAAAATGTATTTAAGTTTCCGAATCCTTCCATTGAGCATTTCAATTTGGTTTTTCCATGTTAGATTGTCATCAACTAATACACCCAAGTATTTTACTGTAGTTACACGTTCAAGCGGATTGCAGTCACAGATGTCTGCGCTTCTGCATTTATGTATCCTTATATCAATCGGTTCTTTGGGTGCAGTGCGGTTGGAAATGCTGAATGTCAGTAATTTCGTCTTCGATATATTAAGGGTAAGTAGATTTTTTTGTAACCATTCTGATATTTGTGACATCGATGTTTGCGCAATATTACCAACGGTTTCCCAGGATTTACCATGGAAGATAAGTGCAGTGTCATCAGCGAAAGCAATGGTTTCGGTATTAGTCAGGTTCAGCTCGCATAAGTCGTTGATGTAGATCAAAAATAAGGTGGGTCCAAGGCCACTACCTTGAGGCACACCAAATCTGATTTCAGCAAGATCACTGGAGTAGTCACCCACAATCACTCTTTGTTTACGATTCTCAAAATAAGATGTGAACCACTTTAATGCTACACCACGAATGCCCAGAGCTTCCATCTTTTTAAACAGTAGGGGTCTGGAAACTGTATCAAAAGCTTTGGCAAGGTCGAGGAAAACACCAATGCACCTATGTCCAGAGTCAAGTTTTTCTGAAATGTGATCGATCATATGTGAAACGGCGTCCTCCGTCGACCTGCCACAGCGAAAGCCAAACTGGTTGTTGGCCAATAGCTTGTTGGATTCAAGAAAAGAAAACAATCTCTTATTAACAATTTTTTCAACAATTTTAGATATGGCAGTTAATAACGATATGGGACGGTAATTGTTAAACGATCGTGGGTCTCCGGCTTTATGAATCGGCACAACATTTGCGATTTTCAGACATGTAGGAACAATTCCAGACGACAGGCTTAAATTACACAAATGAGCAAGAGGAGTCGAGATATATTCTTTGCAGTCCTTCAGTATACGGTTACTGATACCGTCGTATCCCGGAGCAGATTTGAGTTTTAGAGAGTCAATTATGTTGGCGATTTCAGAGGGATCCGTAGGGGTTAGGAATAGTGACTTAACAGGTGGTATACTAGACGGAGTGAAGTTTTGTGCTAGATCTTCTTCTGTTGCTTCTAAATTTTGTAAAATTGGGTTTGCTAGGTTACATCCGACTGAAGTGAAAAAGTTGTTTAGATTATGTAATGACTCAGGTGGCGTTGACGAATAATTGAGTATGTCTACATTTGATGTTTTATTGCCATTAATATGGCAAATTTCTTTGACTGCTGTCCATGTAGCTTTACTATCTCCTTTGCCATTTATTATTAAGGATCTGTCGTGCTCTGATTTTAGGTTCTGTAGAGTATTATTACATACATTTCTGTAAGTTTTGTATTCAGTCTGTAGTTTTGCATTATTAGGTTGCTTTCTGGCAAGAATGTGCAATTGGTCTCTTTTTGCAGCGCATCTAAGAAGCCCTTTTGTAATCCATGCTTTCCTTATCAATTTAGAGTTTGGGACAGAAATAACTGATCTATTTTCTTCTACAACCGTTGAAATGTTTTTAGAAAAGGTCTCGAAAGCATCATCTATTTCAACAGTTTCGTACAAATTTTCCCAATTATAACATGATAAATCGTTGATTATTCCCTCGTAGTTCAGTTTCGTAATGGTTTTATGTGTGGCTGGTTGTTGGTTATTGATTTCCTTGTCTACCCCAAATATGACTGCATCATGGTCTGAGATGGATGCTGCGCACACTACGACTCGTGAGGAATGGCTGCTTT
This sequence comes from Hemithea aestivaria, assembly GCA_947507615.1. Lineage (NCBI taxonomy): Eukaryota > Metazoa > Arthropoda > Insecta > Lepidoptera > Geometridae > Hemithea > Hemithea aestivaria. Next base: position 338,360 of record OX382330.1, read on the forward strand.
TAATTAGAGCATGGTCTAAGCAAGTTTGACTGTGCGTGGGAATTAAGTGACCTGGTATCAGACCATAGTGAGCTGCTAGATCAAGATAAGTTTCAGATCTATTATCAGTTGTGTTGTAACCTATGTCTATATTAATGTCCCCTGTGATGATGATATTTTCCGTTTTGATGTTTCCCAAAGTTAGTTCTAAGGAATTAAGGAAATCTGTTATATCGGCTTTAGAAGGAGACCGGTATAGACAAATGACTGTGTAGGATTTATTCACGGTAGCTAGGAGACAATTAGAGTCTTTGAATGTAGGCTCGGTAACTTCTATTTGTATACCTATTTTAGCATAGATAACAATGCCGTCACATTTATTCAAGTAATTGAGTGATTTATGGTATGCATAATGGTTCAGAAAGATATCAGGAGAGTGTTCATCGAGCCAGCACTCGGTTAGTATTATAAGGTCAGGTAGGAAATTCAGTGACGCAAGAAACAGTGTTAGTTTGTCGATATTTTTCCGTATACTTCGTATGTTTTGTGTGAGAATTGTGATTTGTTTGGATGGATCACCAATCTGTCTTAAACATATTTCAGGATCAAATACATGACAACTTGGAATTATATTAGTCTCATCCAGTTCATTTATGATGTCACAGCAGTCTCCACTTTTTAGCTTAGTTAATTGAATTTACACAAGAATATAATTAACGACTGTAAGTATTATTATAAGGTCTAGATAAATAAAACTATAAGTCTTCAGTCGACAGTCGAGTATAATATTTCGTAAGGGTAATGTGTATACCAATAATAAGCTGGATGGTGTTCAAAATTAATTACGCTAGTATAGGAATGACAAAGATCGACAGCCTTAATATTAATTGTTAGTATTCTCTTCGAGCTTATTTAGGTCCTCCTCCTTAGTTATACGTATTTGGGGCTGTCCTTCTGCTTTACGCATAAGAATTTTTCCAGCGCTTGTCCAACAGAATGAATATTTATTTCTCTTCGCACATTCCCGAGCTTGGTAGAAAAGTGTGCGCTCCCTTGGTGTCAGATTTTCAGAGACATAAACTGCATTCCTAGGACCATCGATTTTTATAGCAGTTGTACTGAGTTTGCTTGGTTGCTCCTTATTGAACTTCTTATATGCTGTCAAGAAGTTGTCCCTGAGCGCGACAGTTGTGAAATCAGCCACTATTGGTTTAAAATCCGCTTTGGTGTTAACGCGGTACACATTTTTTAGATCTTCACTTCTTACCGTGACGTTTATAGCTTCAGCTGTCTTCTTCACAAGATTTATCAGGTCTGTTTTAGTTTCTCTGGGTGAATTAGAAATAGGAATATTTTTTATCTCAATGCTGGTGCTCCTTGCATTGCGTTCGAGAAGTTCTATTTTATTTTCTAGCTGCTGTATATTAGCTGAAAGCTGCTTGTTTTCGTCTTCAACCAAGTTAAGGCGCTGCACTACAGCATCATATTTTTCGTTCATGGAATCCACTGAGATCTTTACATCACTGATGGAGTTAATAATAAGGTTGAGTTTTTCATCCTGCTGCTTCTGTAGCACAGACAACATGTACGTCAAATCATCCTTAGTGATTTCATCATGCTTGCGTTTCGCTGTTCGGCTAAGGTTTGCTAGGGAAGATTTTGTAGTGGCATTTACACAAGCTTTGTCACCAACGGCAGAAACGTTTGAGTCTGATTGTGAATATTGTATTGGCGAAGAAAAAGCAGAAAGCGCTGGGGATGACGGAGGCGTGCGTTTTAGGGACATAACAGCCAAATGATATGGTCAATGTATTCCACAGCTTGAGTCAAGGTACTGTTAATGCAGTATAGAACTGTGTACCAGGCAACCAGTAGATACCAGTGGACGGCAAGGTAGGAGTTGCGGAATGAATGTAGTGGTGAGGTTCGTGCTAGTGTGCGCTGCTCGTCCGCGTTAGTGTGCGTTTATGAGATTAGGCTTTGGCAAGATACAGGCTATTTGTGTGCTTCTTCGTAGCGCTGGCGTCTTGTGTGTGCGTTCTTACTTACGGCCCGAGCGCAGATTGGTGTAAGCACGATGTGTGAGAGAATAACTTCAACACGTAGCAATGTCGTCACTCGTTAGCAGATAGAAGCGACCTCCTTTAGACTTATGCACTCCTATTTTTCTTTCTCGATTTAATTTACAAGAAACTAATATTTGATTTTAAATGCTGCAGTAATTCCAAATATACGTCTATTCGAATGCGAGTCCGAGGGGGAATATCTATTATAAGTATGTATTTACAAAAGAAAAGTATATAAGTATTATATCCGTTATCCTAACCACCATATTACAAGCATTAAGTTGCTAAGTTTGGGGTTAGGTGGCGCTGTGTGAAACGTCCTGAAATATTTATTATTATTAAGTATTTTTATTACCAAAATGATAATATTTGCTACAATATCTTATTGCTACTTTGATGATATGCTGCTATGACAATAATATTATAATGCTACTGCGACATTCTGCTAATATGACAATCCGCGTTTTTTTATGCCCATTTGAGAATGTGACCAAACACGCCTGATCCATTGCCCGCCTGCCGCCGCGAACTGCGGACCGGTCCTGTGTGACGTGGTTCGGTTCGCGACCGTTCGCGTTCGGATCGCGGCCAGTTCGCTTTGCCGCCGTGCCGCCTCAGTGTGACGTATCCTTAAGTGTATAGAGGGGGTAGTTATGACGTCACAAAGATGGCCGCCGGCCTATTCTATTGTGCGGGTTATTTCAATATCTACTAAACCGATTTACTTAAGTAGGATGTCAAATGAAAGGTTATTAAATAAGCATCATTTTATTTCTAAGACTTATTAATGTGAAGTAAGTAAGAAAGGAAATAATTCCAAAAAACATAATTTCTAAAAAAAAAAATTCTTATGTATATAACTTGGTAACCGTTAGGATAATGCAAATAAAGGTTATTATAAAATATTTAGTTTTTTCATCAGCTTTCTAAAAAACCTTTAATCATTACAATAAAGCTATATACACGGAACTGCAGCCGTTTGAATGAGCATCGGTAGCGCTGAACTCATAGCGGTAGCTAAGCGATTAGATGGATTTTCTATAGAATGATCATAGAATTTTGAATAAAAAGCATGTGCGATAGTAATAAAAATATATAATAAAATTTAAGTAAGCTGGTACGTATTCATAAGTTGTATTTACAAGTTTTTTTCTGATGTGATCAGCATAATAATAGGTAGGTGTATGTGTTGTACTAAACTTACTGATAAAATTATTAAAAATAAAAACATATTTTTATCTAATTAATGTCCTCAACCTAATCTGTATGTTCTGAATAATTATACTGGTTATAACATTTGTTACCGACATGATGTATCCCTTCTAAGCACTTTTGTTTTTGTCATTACATCCACAACGGGATGAACACTTTCTTCACATTTTCACCTAATTCACACATTCTCACCTAAGCTACACGCGCGCACACAAACGTTTAGGATTTGAATACAGATAGACAGACAACAGACCATTCACCTGTCTGTTTTCTGTCAAATAAAAGCTTGTTATAATTTAATTCGGTTTGTAACTTAACCAATCTAACCAAATGCACACATTCGCAATCTACCTATACTACGTACACTCACACACATACATAAAGAGCAGTGCGGGCGCAGCACCAAACGGCAACGTCGCATTTTCACACACTCGCAATCTACCTATAACTACGTACACTCACACACATACATAAAGAGCAGTGCCGGCGCCGCACCACGGTAAAGAGATACTCTTTACCGTGTATGTAGAGTTGAAAGCTGGCAACGTCGCATCGAGATTGAGTACTTACTGATATTAAATATAGGCGTTACAAGTAGGTACCGTAAGTTCAGTTAGTTTGGTCCGTCCGACCAAGTGGAGAGATAGGAATTAGTTATAAAAACTACATTGATACGGTGAAAGCTCTGTGTTCGTAATAAAAAACTATAGGTTGAATAGAATTAAAAACTTTTTTGATAACCACATAATAAATATACCTACTTTAGGTATACCTAATAATTTTAATTCGGTTTTAACTAAACTCACACTCTTGCCTCGTTACGATATCGTAATCAGTTGTAGGTATCTCGACAATATTGTAGGAAATAGGTACTTACTCTCTATTGATATTCTATAAACTTTTATTAAAATTCTATTAACTAATATTTTGCTATTGTTGTTTTGAGGGTGATTTATTATATTAGTTTTGCTTCTTTTTTATTAATGTTGTATAATATTTTTACTATAGGTAGGTTTACTTACCTACTTATTGCAGGGGTATAGGATTTTTTTACTTTGGCGACATGGCATTGCTGTAATGTTAACGTAGTAGGTTTTAACTCAATAATTGCTCAAAATAACGAAGAATAAATTTTTTTTTTTATATTTGTAGGAGAGTTTTAAACTGTTTGAAATTGTGTATTTGGAGTATTATACCACAAGATTTGGAATATAACGTTTTAAATCGGTGTATTTACATCTGTAGCGGACTGCGGACTCGAGCACCAAGGGTTCCGTACAAACCCGTAGTATACACTGTATACTACCAAATTTCAAAATTCTAAGCTCACGGGAAGTGCCCTGTAGGTTCACCCTTGAGAGTAGTTACGAGTTTAAAAATGCGGCTAAACTGCTATTTCTTTTCATTGCGTTGACATAGAGGTTTGATTTTATTACAGTTAAAGATATTATAGACTTGAGTATATATAAAAAAAATGTAAATGTATAATCTCCGCTACATAGAAAAAGGGTCAAAACTCTGCAAGCACCTGAAAACAAGTAATTCAGAAAAGTTATGCGAGAAGTATACTATATCGTGCTTGTTGAGTAGCAAGCATATTATAGAAAACTGTAGCGAGGCACTGCCTGCTGATTAACCCACAGGTGGGTAATGGTAAATATAATAATTTTATTATTACTCTGTTGGGAAAATTCCCAATATTTAATTTAATAAATAAAGTATTTCAGTTTAAGAAGACAGGATTTAGCCTATTTTATTTATTATATAAGGATACATTATGCGACTTAGGGCATTGATATAAGAAAATAATTTAAGTCTATGACTTAGGGTAAATAAAATGGTTGAGCCAGTGGTTACAATAAATGAAAATTCTGTAGATTTAGGTTGAAAATCTTTATTTGTTGAATTTTAAAACATAACGGCTATTTAGGTAAAAATATAACAAAATTATAACAAAACCACTTAAAATAATATAGAATATGAAATTAATTTAAAGGCATACTTATGATTTATTATAGGCTGTGTTTTGGCTCATAGTTTATAAATTCACACAAATAGCAACCATCTCAACTCGCATACATTTCAACAGTCAAATGCAGTTCACAAGGAATGTAAAAATATTTCCCATAAAAATTATTTACAGAATTTATCAAACATTAGGATATGTACATTTATTAATAGTTTTATACTTTTAATATAACAGTCTTAAACACATATAAAATACACGCGCGATTATCATCTACAAGTAGCATTCATGATTATTAAAAATAATTAATATATACATTATTTTAATTAAGTCTCCTGACAAAACAGGTTTATGACAATATTTATAAAATTTGATCTATTAATGGTTGCTTATTATCACGAATTTAAATATTGCTTTCGTTGTTTCCATATTTTTTTTATTAAAATAAAAATTTGTTACATTCACAGCTGATAGGGAAGACCATTCGTTCACTTACAACTAATTGATTGGTTTGATCGATTATAATTATAATTATTAGCTGTAATATATCCTATAATTTCATATCGTAAAACATATAAAATTCAGAGAGCTCTCCTTACTGGATACTAACACATAACGTATAATTCTACAAGCATATTTCCCTGTAAAATTTGATGTGTATCTCTATTTGTTACTGTGATTTTATTGGAGTCCTTTTATAGACTACAAGTATTACTTATTATAAAGGCATAATATTATTATAGCATCGATCAAATCAGCGCTATACTAAATCATCAAGACTTTTTTCATTTTTATTTGAGACCAAATTTAAACATCAATTCACAAAAAAGATGTGAAACTGACAATGTTCTGTTAGAGTTAAGTCTTTTTTGGGGTTTTTATAATAAAATTAGTAAACTAGGCTTCTATTTTGTTAAGAAAACCTATCTAGCAAACGTCTACGTAACCCTATCAAGGGCCAGCACCATTTCAAAATGCTCAAACAATACAATACGTCAGAAGCATCTTTCGAATGAGAGTTAGACAATGTGCGTGTACTTATGCGCGCTGGTTGTGCCGTAAGTACGCGCTATTGTCCGATTTGAGTTGTACGTTTAAGGATCAGTAAGGTAAATCCTATTCACATTTTAAACCTATTCACATAAGGAGGATTTTTAAAACTATCGAGTGTTCTCCATACAACAAAAACGGCACAATTCACCTCTAATATTATTTTCGAAAATATTTCGGCCACGGCTCTTTTTTTCTTAATTGTCCGAAACCGTGGTCGAGATATTCTCGACAATAATAGACGTGAGTTGTGACGTTTTTGTTGTTTTAGTTACATAAGGAGTTTTCATAAAAATAAATAGGTCGAATTGAGAAACATCTTTCATCGTCGTTTAAAATGTATCAGTTATCATAAAGCGTGTGGGATAGCGTATGGTTCAGTAGAGCGCATGCGCAGGCAGGATGCGCACGGGCGCGGGGCGGGCGGGATGCGCGGGCGCCTCCCACGCGCACGCCGCGCCTCCCTCGTGGCAACCGAACAGCAGGGACGAGTCGCTGCTGTACTGCAGGCTGGACGAACAATCTTGTATTACTTGTGGAAATGGTTGGAAACAAATCATTACATCATACTGCAACATGTAGGTTGACCACACAATTGTGTTTTGACTAAATCAGTTTAAGTAGAGCTAAACCAGAGGGCCTATTGGCTAATTGACACTCACTACAATTCGCCGAAGCGGAGCCCTACAGCCAGGCTGTTCCAATGTTAGCCTCCCCCACAACAAGTGAACACACACCTGATGAGCGGCGCCCTAGTGTCGGGCGCCAGGTACATGGTGGGGCGCAGGTCCCAGGAGCAATAGAGGAGCCCTACAGCCAGGCTGTTCCAATGTTAGCCTCCCCCACAACAAGTGAACACACACCTGATGAGCGGCGCCCTAGTGTCGGGCGCCAGGTACATGGTGGGGCGCAGGTCCCAGGAGCAGTAGAGGCGGACGGCGCCCGTACGGAGCCCTACAGCGAGGCTGTTGACGCTGACGCCCTCGGCCGCGTGCGAGTAGCAGATGCTCGTCACCTCCTCCATTACCTTCACGCTGCCTGTGGGACGGGGTAACGGTCAATATAACCTACCGGCTGTACGAGAGCGTTTATAATATGAAGGTAGCAAGTGAATACAAAAAAATTACACAATACAACATTTTAATGCGTCACCCGAAAACTCCTCTGCCGATTTCGATAAAATGTATAAAACCTTTCAACCAACAAGAATTTCCCAAATCGCTTCAGTCGTCTTTGAGTAATCAGTGAACATACCTACGTAAAAAAGTTATACTTAAATCTTAGTAAAAAAATCTTACCAACAAAAACGCCATTGCACGTGTGCACTCGAATAAGCGACTTGTACTTATACACATCCTTCTCGTAATCATTGGGTGCGTCGGAATCCGCTCCGTCCCCGTTGGGAAGGGTTCCCGCGGGTCCGTTGGTCCCGTTGGTCCCGGTGTGGACAGGTGCGGTGTCGTGCACGGATGCGACGTCGCTGAGTGTGGCGCTGATGGTGACGTGCGACACTTGCAACATGTCGCGGTTGGGCAACGTGCGGATGTACGTTAAACTGTGGATTATACACTTTGTATCAGGCCAGTGTATTCGTTACACTTTCAGAATAAGGTATTTTTATTACATTGAAATTCATTATCTGTGTGGGTAGTTTAATCATTTGAATAACACAGAAACTGAACTTTTTGTTCATATTATTTTGAATTTACTTTAGTCAACAGACTGAGCCTGCACTTCCGTCTCTTTTTCGTGCTTTATACTAATAATATCAGTAGTATCCACTGTGCATAAACTTTGTAACCTACATAGATTTGCCATAGAAGTGGTAATATAGTCTGCTACCATCTACATCCGCCATCTGCGTCTGCTACGGCCGCATCGTCGCTTAACATCACCCGAGATTGTGGTCAAAGGATAACCTATAGCCTATAATGAATTTAAAAAGTCAGAGCATCGCCAATCAACAAAGGAGTGTCAGAAAGTGGAGTAGTCTACCTGTTAAGGTCCCAGAGCACGATCCTGCCGTCACAGCTGGCAGTAACAAGCAGCGCAGCCGCCACGCACACGTGTATGTCAGTGATGGCGGCCTCGTGCGCCAGCAGCAGTCGCGTGCGCACGCGCAGCCTCGCGCCCGCGCCCGCGCCCGCGCCGCCGTACGGACGTATGCGCACTGACACCACGCGCCCTGACGTGTGACCCACGAACAGGGGGTACGGGGAGTTGATCGATATACTCGCCGCTGCTACCTTGGTTATCTGGTCATCATTATAACATATGATTACATCATTAGTTGCATTTGTAGACCTTCGATTATTGTCTTTGAATAGTATCTAATAATAGCCTAGTATTACTCTGTGAGTCTAAATGGATGACCCACTTTTAAAACACATCCTAAGCGCAGTTTAAGTAGTTTTATTCCATTACAATTTATTTATTGTATATATATTTATGTATTCATTGGATATAATATATAATGTTTTTATCAACTCCCTGTAACTCCTTTATGAAGTCCGCAAAAACGTGGTCCCAAACTCACACCACTAAATTATAATACTCACGCGACACACGGACATACATAAGCAATAACCATGCTAAATTCATGTTCTGTACATGAACTCGCTCATTCATTCATTTGGGGTGTCATTTTACTTAGTCGGATAGTGTTGAGTGAAACAGAAATATTCGATCAACATGTGCAAACGGGATGGACAAAACAAAGGAGTACAAATTTATTAAGAAAAAACTAAAATAAAAATTGCAACATTCTACCTATTTCTTTCAAACTGCTTCTGTCAAATTTGACAAAAATATTGTAAACAATAACAATGTTGTTCGTATTTTTAATTATTAATAAGTTATTTGAAGATTTTTCACAATAATGTTGGTGAAATGAGTAAAATAATCCGTGGCAGTGCTTGCCAAATGAATTACAAAATGTATATATACGGCGTATGCAGCAGTTGCAAATAGAAAAGTGGTTGCTGCCTTGACTAAGTGTTTCTAAGAGAACAGCGTATATCTCAGGTACGTTTAAGTTAGATTAACAGTACATCATCAAGCTCATTGAATCTCATCATTGAAAACGTACAATTATCGTTATTTTGTCCATAAATAACTATTTTGTGTTATCTATTTGTTTACAACTAAAATCATATAATATATTATAGTATGACTGACAATTTTTGATACTTTTCATGTTGTCCAAGTTTAATGATGAAAAATTGTGTTTTAGGATTCCGTACCAATAGGGGGAAAACGAGACCATATAACTATGACTTTGCTGTCCGTTCGTCTGTCTGTCTGTCATCTCACGAACCGTGATAGTTAGAAGGTTGAAATGTTCACGGATGTATTTTTGTTGCAATACTAAAAATAAAATAAAATAAAAAAGGGGCTCCCAAACAACAAAATGCTTTTCCGTTTTTTTTGTATATACCTAGTCAGGTCATAAGTATTGTCACACAGTAAAAACTTTTCTTTTAGAATGCTGGCCACAAAAAAGTTTATTGAATTCGAATTTCGAATTGTTCATGAAAATAAAAATAAACTTTTTAGAATTTTACTCATTTTTAAATATGGAGTGGACGCTTAAAGAAGACCGTGTTGCAGTTATTGCGTTGCATCGTTGCGGTTACGCGCCAATTCAAATTTTTGACATACTGAAAAATTTGAATATAACCAAAAGATTCGTTTATCGTACCATCAAACGATACAATGAAGACTCTAGTGTAGATGACAGGTCAAGAAGTGGTCGCCCTCGGTCTGTTAGGACTCCAGCAGTGATAAAAGCTGTGAAGGCGCGAATTCAAAGAAATCCCAAACGTAAGCAGAAACTGTTGGCCCTTCAGATGGGGTTAAGCAGAACCACGGTGAAAAGGGTGTTAAATGAAGACTTAGGGCTTCGGGCATATCGAAGAAAAACAGGACATCGTTTAAATGCTCTTCTAATGGACCTGAGACTGAAGAGATGCCGCGCTTTGTTGAAGCGGTACGCGAGAAAAAAATATCGAGAAATTCTTTTTTCGGATGAAAAAATTTTTACCGTAGAAGAGAGCTACAACAAACAAAATGATAAGGTGTACGCACACAGTAGTGAAGAAGCGAGCAACCGTATTCCGCGTGTCCAACGAGGTCATTTTCCATCCTCGCTCATGGTATGGTTGGGAGTTTCTTATTGGGGCTTAACAGAGGTACATTTTTGTGAGAAAGGTGTAAAAACGAATGCAGTTGTGTATCAAAATACAGTCCTGACGAACCTTGTGGAACCTGTTTCTCATATCATGTTCAATAACAGGCACTGGGTATTCCAACAAGATTCGGCGCCAGCTCATAGAGCGAAGAGCACACAAGACTGGCTGGCGGCGCGTGAAATCGACTTCATCCGGCACGAAGACTGGCCCTCCTCCAGTCCAGATTTGAGTCCGTTAGATTACAAGATATGGCAACACTTGGAGGAAAAGGCGTGCTCAAAGCCTCATCCCAATTTGGAGTCACTCAAGACATCCTTGATTAAGGCAGCAGCCGATATTGACATGGACCTCGTTCGTGCTGCGATAGACGACTGGCCGCGCAGATTGAAGGCCTGTATTCAAAATCACGGAGGTCATTTTGAATAAACTTTATTGTCATAAGAATCTATGTTTTGTTAAGTTCATTTTGGTATATAAATGGTTACATAATAAATAAACTTGTTCCAATAATTTTATATTAAACATGTGACAGAATTTATGACCTAAATGGTTACATAATAAATAAACTTGTTCCAATAATTTTATATTAAACATGTGACAGAATTTATGACCTGACTAGGTATGAGATGTTTCAAGAAAGAGTTCAATTCAAAAGAGTCCGACTTGGACCTGGCATTTTTATTTTGTTTTAATGTATTAGATGTCCCTACGTACAAGTACAAATACAATTGTTTTATTTGGAAATTTCTTTTAACATTATATTCATGGCACCTATTTTACTGTTACCATACTGATACGCCTTTTTTACTTTTAAAAGATGATATTAATCTTATTTATTTTGTATTTTCTAGGCAAATCGGAATCATCAGTCAGAAAAATTGTTTTGGAAAGTATTAAAAATAAAGGAAAATGCCCGCCTACGTGACAACGAAAAGACCACCCCACCGCAAAAAAATAAAGAATTGGATTACCTTAAATTAACCATTTATCATTTTATTTTATGTATTTTTGGTATTATATTTGTGTCATTTAATACATCGTCTTTTATTATCATTTTATTAAAAGTATCATTATTAGACGCATGTTTGTTTTATGTGAAGCATGTGTGTTACTTTTCACGCCAGAGCTACTTAACTGATTAAGCAGAGGTCAGTGACCAAGTACCGTAGCGAATTTTTTTTTTTAAATAATTAAAGTATCAAAATTTTTTATAGTTACATTCGGTATTGCCATACGGGTAACTCAAGTATATTCTTTTATGTCAGACTGGGGTAACCTGGGTATGCTTGAAATAAAGCTAATATCTCATCAACCATGCGTGATGTCATGAGGAGTACAACAATAGAACAAAGCATTCGACAAGGTAATGGCAAATTTGCCAAATTTGGTACAGAGGTAGTTAGAATCCCCAAAAAGGATATGGAATACGTTTTATCGGTTTGTACGACAAATGTCAAAAATCCAAAAAGTCCAACTAGTATTAATGTCCAATAATAATTTGGTTAAACACTAATTTGGTCCAATAAGGCTTACGTCTAACTAGGAAAAATGTCCAACACGAATAATGTCCAACATGAATTTGGTCCAATATGAAATATGTCCAATTAAGAATAATGTCCAACACGATTTGGTTTATTTTTGATGTTGTCCTGGAAGAAATGAAAGGTCTTGGGGAGATCTACCTTTCAGATGACAGCTGTCAAACTTGAAATGACAAAATCTGGAAGATCTTCAAAGTTTTTTTATTTCTTCTATGACAGCGTCTGCTTAGGACGAGTATTTTTCGAGATATTGACGTTTCAAGTTTAACAGCTGTCATCTGAAATGACAATCTCTCCAAGACCTTTAATTTCTTCTATGACAGCAATTTTTTATGTGATGAAGTAGAAGACGAGCAAGACGCTCTCCTGATGTTAAGAGATAACGGCTGCCCATAATCAGTACAGTGTTACCTAGGATTTCACAATTATGTGAAACTCTAGGAGCACTGCACCAACGCTTCTTACTACTCATGAGATGTTAAGACTCTTTAGCCCAGTAATTTCACTAGCTACAGTGCCCTCCTACCGGAGCACAGTGATGTTTGCACATCACTGCTCAGGCGGTAGAATAACTGGCACTGTTGGGGTACCCACCTAGACGACCTCCTGCAAAGGAAGTCTACGCCCGGTAAAAGCCAGCATATTGATGTTTCAAGTTTGACAGCCGTCATCTGAAATGACAATCTCTCAAAGACCTTTAATTTCTTCTATGACAGCATCAGCCTAAGACGAATATTTTCCGAGATATTGACGTTTCAAGTTTGAAAGCTGTCATCTGAAATGAAGATCTCTCCGAGACCTTTAATTTCTTCTATGACAGCATCAGCCTAAGACGAGTATTTTCCGAGATATTGACATTTCAAGTTTGACAGCTGTCATTGCATTGGAAATAAAGATTGTTCACTAGGTACGTGACACTTTTAATAGGACTACGGGATTAGCTATCGTTAGAACCACGGATAAAATAAAACTTTATTGGACATTTTTACGAATGGTCGTTTTAGAATGGACAATTTTCAAATTGGAACTTTTTACGATTTGACATTTTTATAAGTGAACTATTTTCCGAATTGGCATTTTTATGATTGGACGTCTATAATATTTGTCATTTTCCATAATTGGACATTCGTTAAACACAAGTCGTATAAACCTGGGCTTTCGATCGGTGTCGGCTCGTGCGGTGATAAAAGCGCGATGCTAGAATCAGGTCGAATCAGGCCGAGCCGGTGGCCGGGTCAGGTGAATTCTTCATTTTAGAGGTTTTTTCTTTCTTTCTTCAGACTTTTATTAAAAGTCGTTATTGATTTAATTCAAAAACAAATGCTTTTATTTATTGTACAAAAATAACATTTTTGTAGCGGGGGTGAAGCCGTGGGTTTAGCTAGTATACAAAATAAATATAACGTTACCTAATCGAATGCGAATGCAATAAACGACCAAAATAACATTGTTTCAGCCATGCCTAGTTTACCCTGTATTTTTATGTATTTAATGTCAACTAAAATCGAAATTATATAATTTGGTTTAAAATAATATTAGTTAGCTGTGATAAGTTTTTCCTGCTTTTTACTGCCTTCTTTCAATTTTTACACCAATTTACCACACAAAAGGTCATTTTTGTCCGTTAACTATATTATTTTGGATATTTTTAAATATCAAACGATGCGTGCATCTGTCGCTGAGCGCGTTGTGTGACTGAGCGGCGGGTGAGTTGTACTTTTTACGCCCCGCCCATATAGTTGTACTTTGCATTGAATCACTTTTTGAGCTGTGTTCGACTTCTATTATTTCCCTAATTCGTTGGTTTTTATGTAAGTATATGTATATATTTATTAATTATATAACATGATTTATTGCATGTATTATATTCTTATGTAGTATATTATATGTTATTTAATGTATTATTAATATTTAAGAATGATTTCTGTTTGTCTCATTTACCAGCTTCACCACCAACCTATCACATAATTATAATTATTTCTCTCCATTCAAGGTTGTCTGGAAGAGATCGCTTTTAGCGATAAAACCGCCAATTGTTACACTTAAGTTACGAAATTGTGTTTTAGTTTTAAGATTCTCTGTATATTTGTGGTGTTACAATAAAGAGTATTCTATCTATCTATCTACAATAGACATTCAACAGAGACAGCCAAGCCAATCTTACTATTATTATAAACCTGCAAGTTTGTAAAAATGGATGTCTGGATGTTTGTTACTCTTTCACGCCTAAACGGGTGACCGATTGAGCTGAAAATTGGTATAGAAATAGCTTAGATCCTGGAATAACACATCTTACGTGATCCATCTTCGACCTCATCTGTACTTTTCATCAGGTGGGATGTGGTCGAAACCTTTAGATTAAACTCTTTAAAAGAGGTTTCTGTGCATCTCTTGTTTCCGTGCTTGCCTGTAATATAGAACCTTAGGTGTAATGTAATCAGTGGTTACCTGATCGAGCGGCGGCACGTACAGCAGTAGATCAGGTGCAGCGTTCTGGCGTCGCTTGAGTCTGACGATGTTGTCGGAGTGACCCCATGACACCAGCCCTAAAGGCGGCTGGGTGCCGGACTGATTGCTCGATGTGTCTCCTACGGATGTAATATACACCTATTAAACTTACTATAATACTTATCTTTATAAGTAGGTACCTAAAGAATATGATCATCATACAACCACATTTATAGCGTAAAATAGAATATTGCTACGGACGACTTCTATATTTTTATAACATACAACTAGCGCCTAGTTAAGTTCGTCAATAAGAGAAAACTAGTAAAACTGAAATTCATCATTTAAGATTTTCATGACATCTTGTACACTCTGTTGCAGTTACATAATATTAAGGAAATGCAACTCGCATTTCGAGATGTACTTTAGTTTCTAGTTATATGCACTCTTCGTTCATCGCTTCCTGTCACCGCCCTAACTTACCCCTGCGCTCGTCCTCTGCCCGCAAATTCTAAACATACTTTCGACGTGTTGTAATATTTGAAAATTTGTCACTACGTACGTGTGCACAAAATGGTGCTACGGCAATGAATATTGTACATATTATGTTAAATGGGGAGAGCTAGGCCTTACATGTTAAAGTAAAGTAAATACCGAACAAGGCGAGTGGTAGAGTGTTGGTAGCGACAGCGACAGCGGCCCGTGGCGTGGGCGTGGGTACGAGGGCAGCAGCGGCGGCGCAGTGGCGGCGTGAGACCACCTCGGGCAGCCCCAGCGGCGGGGAGCCGCAGTACCGCCCCCACCGCGCGCCCTGCACGCCGCCGAACACGCTCGACTAGGGGACATTACCACTTTAAGGGTACTTCTTGGGTATTACTTGTGACACTTTCAATAAATCTTAACAAAATAAAAGGAAATGTGACTGACTAGATCAGTCAACACAGTCTAAGTTGAACGGATTTGATTGAAATTTGGAACACAGGTTTTATGACGTAAACTTTGCAGCATAAGCTAGTGATTAAATATCAGGGATGCGTTATTAGGTTCTACGATTGATAAGTAAATGGACAGTTTGACGTCTATATTGATTGCAAAAATAATTATGATATCTGTAAACACGCAAAATATCAAATGAGGCTGATAGTTTATACAGGTTATCTCCGATTTTATGAATCAGTCAAACTTTATTTTTGTAGCACAGACAAACACACTTATCTCACTGCATAAAACCGTATCACTCAACAGTCATTATGGCCAATGGCCATGTTCAATGTTCCGACATAATTCGTCCACAATAACCGACACGGCGTCAGCAACCACTGGTTTTGCATAAATCTCAGCTATTTACTTGTGTGTCAGCCATCTAAGTATAACAACTAGTAGAATACAAACATCGTTATTAGGTGCAGTAACAGACAGATCTCGTGCAGCTTGCGGATGCGGCGCCCTCAGCAGCCGGCGCGGCGCCTGCCCGTACGTACGAACCATGGCCGCGGCCGCCACGCGGTCGCCTGCGTCCTCGAGCGCGCCCGGGTCGAAGCCGTAGTATGTCTGTACACAACACACTTTTTTAGTAATTTTTTTTAGTTTTACTATGATTTTTACCAGCTGGAGGCTCTTATTGTCGGAGGCCAAAACTCACTTTGGGTTCTCGCGCCAATCTAGTAGAAAGTATGATTTTTTGCACATGCAACACATGGCTTTTTTTAATTAAGGAAATTAGAGGTTAAGTTAATATGTGGCCTTCTAGAGACGAACCAATTTTTCACTTCAGTCGCTTTAGTTATTTCAAAGCTAGCTTCTTAGATTAGCTAACCACTACCCAGTATACGAGTAGATAAGACTCTGCCGAACGGCAGCCAACCCGTTGATACTGCCACCATAGCCTCTAGGTAAATAGCTCTAGGTTAATAGGTCTACCTATTAACTGCTATTGCAATAAATGTTTTGATTCGTAAAAAAATGCTACAATAAAAACAGAGTTTACCGGGGTAGACTTCCTTTACAGGTCAACTAGGTGGGGTCCTAACATCAGGAGAGAGGATATTGCTCATTTTCAAAGAGAATGAATCACTCACACAGGCAGGGAACACGTTGACAGCATCGACAGCAGCCTGCCCCGTCTGCTTGTATCCGAACACGAGATCGATCCAGGCCGGCAGTGCCTCGGTGACGGCGCGTGCCTCCAGCGCCTGCCGGTGCGCCAGTGTGAACACGCGCGCGTCCGCCGCCCACGCCGGCAGCTCTACACTGTCTATGGCCGCGCCGCACTGACGCGTGCCGAAGTTTAAACCTGGACATATTATTATTTGTAAAATTAATAAAATGAGAGTTTACAAGAAATTTTAAGCCACTTTGGCAACGGGTCCGTCCCATTTATTCGCGCTGTCAAAACTATCTCTAGGTCTGCCGTCCAAACACAGACGTTGAGTAGACTTGTTTTGCTGTCAAGTCAACTGTCATCCCATACATTCACAAAAGTACAATGTATGGGATGACAGTCTCTTGAAGTTTCTGCGGGATCCCATATGCCATACGTCGTGTAGTAACCGACTGCTAAGTTTTAGTTTTCAGTATTTGTCTATGATTTCAGTAGGTGTTTGGACCCTGGTAGTTGTTATTTCAGATAACCCTCGATGTACGAGAAAAGGTATACTGCTAGTAGCCATATGGATGGCTACGTCGCAAAATGTCCCTTTCTCAAAATGTCCCTCGTTCGCAAATGGTCCCTTTCGCAAATGGTCCCTTTCGCAAAATGTCCCTTTCGCAAATGGTCCCTTTCGCAAAATGTCCCTTTCGCAAACGGTCCCTTTCGCAAAATGTCCCTTTCGCAAATGGCCCCTTTCTCAAAATGTCCCTTTCGCAAATGGTCCCTTTCTCAAAATGTCCCTCGTTCGCAAATGGTCCCTTTCTCAAAATGTCCCTTTTGTCTGTAAGCTCGCTGGATGCAAAAATGACCTTTATGCAAATTTTCCATTTCAGATAAAAAAAATGTTTTATATAAACACCTATATAAATTAAAAGCCAATAATAATAATATGAGCGAAATTGTGCTCTTAACTTATAATATAGTGAAACAATATACAAATTACCATTTTAATTACAATATTATAATACCTTTAACCTATCGATTTACGAGTTGGTCGACCTAGGCGTACTTTCCTTGACCAAATAAATGTGGTTCTAAGGAAAGGCCAGGTCAAGAGTACCAAGAACCGGCGAGCGTGCATGAAGAATGTGATGAAAGTTGAGGAAGCGAAAGAGGTGTGTCAGGATCGTACCAAATGGAGGGAAATAGTCTCTGCCTACCCCAACGGGAACCAGGCGTGATTGTATGTATGTAACTTATCGATATTTAATCAGTTTCGATTAACCAAGTAACTCTATGGCAATTATGGTAGGTTTTTTATAACTAGGTACTAGGCATCCAGAAACTATACGAGGTGTTTTCATATTATAGAAATAAAATTTATTTATTAAATTGTTTCCTAAATTTCGAATTTAGCCTGCATTTAAATTATAATTTAATTTATATGATTTTTTAAATCTTTACCCAATTTTAAATTTGAAAAGACCCCTTAAAATTTCTGACCGCCTAGTATACATAGTAGCTCATAAGTTATAAATAAAACCTTACCTAGATTGTTATAGAGTAACTTGGTTAATCGAAACTGATTAAATATCGATAAGTGAAAGGTATATTATAATTAAAATGGTAATTTGTATATGTTTTTCTAATTTAAGAGAATCGTCCATCGTTCATTATAACAATTTAAGAGTCTCTATTTTACTCATTATTATTTGCTTTTAATTTATATAGGTATTCATATAAAACATTTTTTTTATCTGAAATGGAAAATTTGCATAAGGGTCATTTTTGCATCCAGCGAGCTTACAGACAAAAGGGACATTTTGCGAAAGGGACCATTTGCGAACGAGGGACATTTTGAGAAAGGGACCATTTGCGAAAGGGACATTTTGAGAAAGGGACCATTTGCGAAAGGGACATTTTGCGAAAGGGACCGTTTGCGAAAGGGACATTTTGCGAAAGGGACATTTTGCGAAAGGGACCATTTGCGAAAGGGACATTTTGCGAAAGGGACCATTTGCGAACGAGGGACATTTTGAGAAAGGGACATTTTGCGACGTAGCCAAATGGATTGCCAAGAAGCATTTGGGGATTTATTAGCTTAATCAGCAGGCTTACACAAACGCTAATCGCTGGTGGCTAACGCTAAAATTAATATACTAGGACGACGGTCGTTATCGTTCGTTTTTCCACGTTTATCCCAGTACATATTTTTAACGTTAGCAACAAGGGCTTGTCTGAGAATTACCACCAGCTCGTTTTGAAGTTTGAACGTTGTGCAAATTGAAATAGTCTACCCATATGTGCGCGAGCAGCTTGCAGTGAGCGACACAAAAATTTCAAAACTATGATATAAGAATATGAAGACGCTCAACAAATTATGCAGCATAGATTGGAACGAGTGACGCGCGGGTTTCACCGCAGTACCTCGCGGGCCACGATCGCTGCCCTATACTATGGAAGGAAAATTTGAGCAATAAACAAATAGTAACATACCCTCATTGTTCCGGAAGAGCTCGGGCAAGTAGAAGAGCTCGGGGATGAGTTCCTTGACGTCGGTGTGTGAGTCCTGCGTGATGAGGCGCCACGTCGTCGCCAGCGAGTGGAACGTACGGTCCGGCATGTCGAAGTTAGTCCTATAATATAGTAACATACCCTCATTGTTCCGGAAGAGCTCGGGCAAGTAGAAGAGCTCGGGGATGAGTTCCTTGACGTCGGTGTGTGAGTCCTGCGTGATGAGGCGCCACGTCGTCGCCAGCGAGTGGAACGTACGGTCCGGCATGTCGAAGTTAGTCCTATAATATAGTAACATACCCTCATTGTTCCGGAAGAGCTCCGGCAAGTAGAAGAGCTCGGGGATGAGTTCCTTGACGTCGGTGTGTGAGTCCTGCGTGATGAGGCGCCACGTCGTCGCCAGCGAGTGGAACGTACGGTCCGGCATGTCGAAGTTAGTCCTATAATATAGTAACATACCCTCATTGTTCCGGAAGAGCTCGGGCAAGTAGAAGAGCTCGGGGATGAGTTCCTTGACGTCGGTGTGTGAGTCCTGCGTGATGAGGCGCCACGTCGTCGCCAGCGAGTGGAACGTACGGTCCGGCATGTCGAAGTTAGTCCTATAATATAGTAACATACCCTCATTGTTCCGGAAGAGCTCGGGCAAGTAGAAGAGCTCGGGGATGAGTTCCTTGACGTCGGTGTGTGAGTCCTGCGTGATGAGGCGCCACGTCGTCGCCAGCGAGTGGAACGTACGGTCCGGCATGTCGAAGTTAGTCCTATAATATAGTAACATACCCTCATTGTTCCGGAAGAGCTCGGGCAAGTAGAAGAGCTCGGGGATGAGTTCCTTGACGTCGGTGTGTGAGTCCTGCGTGATGAGGCGCCACGTCGTCGCCAGCGAGTGGAACGTACGGTCCGGCATGTCGAAGTTGTTGTCTGCAAACATTATTTATTTATTGATAAATCCAGGAATTTCCATCTAACGAACGAACTGAGACATCTAGGTTCACTCGAAAATGTAAGACCACCTTATCTTTCTTAACTTTATCGTAAAATAATACAGAGTAAAGTCACGATAATTTTGTTTGATATTAAGTTATCATTACATTTGGTAACACTTAACTCTTTCAATTAAACTTATCAATATCAATCCATCAAATTAAAATTTATAAAGGAGCTGTCGGCACGCGGCACGTCTCATCGTGACCTGCGGTGACCAGAGAGCCGAGCGGTCAAATTTCTTTGCACACAACACTGCGTCGCTGTATACGTTGCTAAAGCAAGTTTACGCTGCTTGTGTGCTGGAAACTATGGAGCACCGGGGAAATAATCTATTCAAATAGAACTGCATTGGAGCACTATTGTTAAATAATAATTTTAGTTATTTATTCTTATGACTACCGCCGAAGAGTGTCTGCATGTGAAGAGCAGTCAAGAAATCCCCATCTCTATGACGATACCTTGATAGTTGAGGAAGAGTTCAGTGAAGGGTGGCACTCGCAGCAGGTAGTGCAGCACGCCGCCAGAGTTGGAGTAAAGCGACGCGTAGTGGTGCGGCTGCGACGAGAGCAGCGGGCTGCTGCCCTCGCGACGGGCCGCCTTTAGATCCTAGAGCCATAACAATAAGGTTCATTATTGATTGGCAAGCAATGACAGCCAACGGGCCGCCTTTAGATCCTAGTGCCATAACAATAAGGTTCATTATTGATTGGTGATAAATATGCGCGGAGGGTAGCAGTAGTGAAACAGATCGTGGCTGGTTTCGCACTAGTTTATTGTGGCCGGCGGTCGATGAGCGCAGTCATCGATAGATATAACTATACATATACAACACTCCTCCCTCTAGTTAATTAATCTAAAATTTACTATGCTATGACAAATTCCTTTACGCTTGTTACAATTTATAATAAAAAATATTGAACTTCCAAGCAACCGAGTTAAGAGCTGGGTGACATATTCGTAGTGGCCTCATTCTCCCCTTCTTGAGATGTCTCCGGTCCGGGGCTATATATTAGCAGTCCCCTTCTTGCCGGACGTGCCATAGGAGTATTCACAGGAGTCGTGAATCCTGATGAAATATCAGTTTGAGGCGACACTGTGTCTATGGAGCTCGCAGAATTTCCTTCTCCCTCTCCACTCTGAGCGCGAGACTGGTGTGACGATGTGGGTCTAAGCAGTGGTGTAGGTGGCGGCGGCGCGGGCGAGGGCGCGCGCCACACGTGCGGTGTCTGCTGCGGCGAGGGCGGTGTGTGCGGCGCGGCGGCCGGTACCGGCGGCGCCCCCGGTGACGGTGGTGTACAAAGTGTGACCGGAGTGCGAGGACCTATGTCAGTGTTATTCACCCCCTTATACAATACTATTTGATTTTTGTGCCTTTTAATTAACTCGGTGCTATTTTCATCTCTTATCTCGTACAAAACTTTTCCAAATCTTTTGGTTATTATACCTTTACACCATTTGTAATTTTTTGTGTTTGTATATTTTTTGTACATCACAAAATCATGTACTTTAAATGTTTGTATTTTGTTATCATCCAGCCCTTTAAACTGCGAACACTGAGACTTATTTCGTAAGTTAGGAATAGCGAGTGCCGACAATGATGATGGCTTAAGCATAATCAAATCTAGCCGAGTCCTCAGCTTCCGGCCAAATACTATTTGAGATGGTGAAAAGCCCGTAGTAGTGTGTATTGAATTTCGGTAATCCATTAAATACCTTAGTAATTTAATAGCTGCTACCTGTCCGTTTTGATTCGAAATCAATGACGACTTTATACCTTTCTTCACAATTTTCACAAAACTCTCCGCTTGACCATTACTTGCCGGGTGATACACAGGGGAAGTAATGTGTGCTATTCCGTTCAATTTGCAGAAGGCCTGGAATTCGTCTGAACAGAATGCGGTGCCGTTATCACTTACTATTGTTTTGGGTATGCCAAACCTGGAGAAAAAATCACACATTTTATTTTTAACGGCAGCTGATGTCGTCGTTGTGTGCATATTGTACACTTCCACCCACTTAGAGAAAGCGTCCACTATTACCAGGTAGGTACAATTCCTTATCGGACCCAGAAAATCTACCTAGTCAGGTCATAAATTCTGTCACATGTTTAATATAAAATTATTGGAACAAGTTTATTTATTATGTAACCATTTATATACCAAAATGAACTTAACAAAACATAGATTCTTATGACAATAAAGTTTATTCAAAATGACCTCCGTGATTTTGAATACAGGCCTTCAATCTGCGCGGCCAGTCGTCTATCGCAGCACGAACGAGGTCCATGTCAATATCGGCTGCTGCCTTAATCAAGGATGTCTTGAGTGACTCCAAATTGGGATGAGGCTTTGAGCACGCCTTTTCCTCCAAGTGTTGCCATATCTTGTAATCTAACGGACTCAAATCTGGACTGGAGGAGGGCCAGTCTTCGTGCCGGATGAAGTCGATTTCACGCGCCGCCAGCCAGTCTTGTGTGCTCTTCGCTCTATGAGCTGGCGCCGAATCTTGTTGGAATACCCAGTGCCTGTTATTGAACATGATATAAGAAACAGGTTCCACAAGGTTCGTCAGGACTGTATTTTGATACACAACTGCATTCGTTTTTACACCTTTCTCACAAAAATGTACCTCTGTTAAGCCCCAATAAGAAACTCCCAACCATACCATGAGCGAAGATGGAAAATGACCTCGTTGGACACGCGGAATACGGTTGCTCGCTTCTTCACTACTGTGTGCGTACACCTTATCATTTTGTTTGTTGTAGCTCTCTTCTACGGTAAAAATTTTTTCATCCGAAAAAAGAATTTCTCGATATTTTTTTCTCGCGTACCGCTTCAACAAAGCGCGGCATCTCTTCAGTCTCAGGTCCATTAGACGAGCATTTAAACGATGTCCTGTTTTTCTTCGATATGCCCGAAGCCCTAAGTCTTCATTTAACACCCTTTTCACCGTGGTTCTGCTTAACCCCATCTGAAGGGCCAACAGTTTCTGCTTACGTTTGGGATTTCTTTGAATTCGCGCCTTCACAGCTTTTATCACTGCTGGAGTCCTAACAGACCGAGGGCGACCACTTCTTGACCTGTCATCTACACTAGAGTCTTCATTGTATCGTTTGATGGTACGATAAACGAATCTTTTGGTTATATTCAAATTTTTCAGTATGTCAAAAATTTGAATTGGCGCGTAACCGCAACGATGCAACGCAATAACTGCAACACGGTCTTCTTTAAGCGTCCACTCCATATTTAAAAATGAGTAAAATTCTAAAAAGTATACATTTTTATTTTCATGAACAATTCGAAATTCGAATTCAATAAACTTTTTTGTGGCCAGCATTCTAAAAGAAAAGTTTTTACTGTGTGACAATACTTATGACCTGACTAGGTATATGTATACGCGCGAATGAGCTGTCCGGGCACTCCCAGGGCGCGGGAGGGGCGCGGGGCGGCGAGGAACGCAACTGGTTACACACTTCACACGACGCTATCAAATTCTCCAAAGATTTGTCGATGCCTGGGAACCAAAATCTACCCCTAGCCTCTGCTTTTGTTTTAACAATACCTAAATGAGACGCGTGCAGTTCATTTAGTATTGTTTGATGTAGACTCTGTGGTAGTACTATTTTGTGCCCTCTCATGACACACCCGGCCTCCACAGATAGCTCAGTTTTGCATAGGAAAAACGGTCTTAGCCTTAAGTCGTTGCATCTACGCGGCCAGCCATTATTTATAAGGTTTATTACCTCGCAAAGTACAACATCTTTGTTTGTTTCGTCACGTAACCTCTCAATGGTTACCGGCATGTTACCGTCTGTGACGAAACAAATATATGTTGCGCGATCGCAGCCTATTTCCGTCTGGGCGCAGTTTTGCTCGATGCATGAGCAGGAGCGCGGGGGAGTGCGCGGGGCGCGCGGCTCACCCTCGCTCGGCTCTGGAGCGGGCAAACTTGCGCGAGACAAAAAATCAGCGGAGTTATCGCTGCTGCGTATGTACTCAATGGTGTAGTTGTAACTACTTAGGAACAGCGCGTACCGTTGCAATCTATTCGCCGACATTTCTGGTATACCTTTGTACGGCCCAAATATTGATAATAGCGGTTTATGATCTGTCCGTAGAACAAACGGCTCCGCTCTGCCGTACAGGTACTGATGGTACCTACGTACCCCATAAATAATGGCTGTGGCTTCCTTCTGTATCTGAGCGTACCGTTTCTCAGCCGGGTTCAGCGTGCGGGATGCAAACGAAATAGGCCGCTCGACGCCGTCTACGTCGACTTGCGATAATATCGCACCTAATCCTACCGGTGACGCATCTACCGTTAGTATTATTTTGGCTTTAGGGTTAAAATGGGTTAAAACCTGTTCTGACGTCATTATTTTTTTTATTTTTTCAAATACGGTTTGGTGTTCAGCTGACCAGTTCCACTTACATCCCTTCTTTAGCAAGTCGTATAGTGGATTAAGGATAGTTGAAGCGTTAGGTATGAAATTCCTGTAGTAATTTATTAAGCCCAAAAATGATTGCAATTGATGTACATTTGTGGGCACGGAGGCTTCCGTCATTGCCTTAACCTTTTCGGGCGCTTTCTTTAACCCCTCCTTAGATAAAATGTACCCCAAATATGTTATCTCTTCTTTAAAAAAACTACATTTATCTTTTCTTACTGTCAATCCGGCATCCTGTAATCTTTTAAGTACTTCGTTGAGTTTTTGAAGATGCTCGTGGTTATTGTTACCTGCAAAAATTAGTATATCGTCGAGAAGGCACACTACCCCCTCAATACCCGCCAATACCCCATTGCCCGTTGAAATATTTTTTTGAAATATTGAAGGAGCACTGGACAGTCCGAACACCAACCTAGTGAACCTATACAGACCTCGGTGGGTATTTATACACGTTAGTTTTTGTGCATCCTCACTCAGTTCCAGCTGGTTGTAAGCCATCGACAAATCAATTTTAGAAAATATTCTACCGCCGTGGATTTTGGAAAATAGCTCATTTATCGTCGGGAGTGGATATTGTTCGATAAGCAATTGTTTATTAATTGTAACCGAATAGTCGGCGCATAGCCTAACCGCACCGTCACGTTTAAGTACCGGTACAACAGGCGATGCGTAGTCAGAGTACTGAACTGGTTTTAAAATACCCAGCTCCACTAGTCTGTCTATTTCATCTCCCACTTTATCCTTCAAAGCGAAGGCTACTGAGCGTGCTTTAAAAAAAACCGGTTTTACATTATTCTTGACGTGTAGATTTACTGTATATTTATTAAATTTCCCTAATTTATCCGAGAATAACTGCGGGTAATCGTTCTGTAATTGTTTAACTATCATTTTTGTATCATTATTGCTCGTACCTTGTACTTGGCAATTATAATGAACAGGCAATAAATGCAATTTAAATTTAGCAATAAAATCCCTGCCTAATAACGGTGGACCGCCGTCTCTCACCACATAGAAATCGATAGGGTGCGTTTGTCCAACATAACAAACCGGTAAGCGTACCATACCCACACAACAGATATGCCTACCGTTATACGACATCAGCTGTTTGTGTGTTACTGATAATGGCACATCCCTGAATTGGTTATTATAATATTTCTCTGAGATTACTGTAACTGACGAACCGCTGTCAATTTCGAATCGAAACGGAAGGTTATTGATAGACACAGTTTCTACCATGGGCTCACCGCACACAGAACGTATATTGTACAGCTTACCATCATCACCTTCGTCATCGTTATCCTGGGCACTGCAATCCGTTACATATTTAACACTTGGGCACATTTTCCGCAAATGGCCAATTTTATTGCACTTTTTGCACTTGTACTTGGCGAACCGACATTCCGCCATTTTGTGGTTCGAATAACCACACACACTACACTTTGGCTTTTTTCCGTCATTTGCACTGGATTTCTCTATCTTAAACACCTGTTGTTTCGTATCTTCGTCGGCGGCAGGAATCTTCCCGCTAGTCACGGAGGCTGCGCGTGCGCAACTAAGGTTCTCCGCGATTTCGACCGTTTTGGCCAACGTTAGGCTCATAATGTCTTGCGCGTACAATTTCTCCTTCTCGTATCCGGAGCGCATACCCATTATGAACCTGTCGCGCAGTGCTTCCTCCACATTAAGGAAGCCACAGCGCGACGTCAGCCCGCGTAGTCTCGCTGCCCATTGCGAGTGAGACTCCGCCGCTTCCTGTGTCGCCGCGTAGAATTTGTGCCGTTCCCCGAACCCGACCGTCGTAGGTGTAAAGTGCTTATCCAGGAACAAGACTATGTCTTGATAAGGCACCTCAGCTATTTTCTTTGGCAAGGCCAAATCCTGTGCCAACTTATAGGTGTCCTCGGCGAGTGCGCTGAGAAGAATCGCTCTCCTCTTCTTGCCTGTTGGATCCGTTTCATCGTCGACATCATTGGCGATGAAATATTGCACAACACGTCCTTTATACGCTTCCCAAGCCTGCACATTATGGTCAAATGTGCTCAAAATTCCAAAATTGGATCGAGACATTTTTTATTTTCGCGGGTAAGACGATCGTCGCCACTGATAAATATGCGCGGAGGGTAGCAGTAGTGAAACAGATCGTGGCTGGTTTCGCACTAGTTTATTGTGGCCGGCGGTCGATGAGCGCAGTCATCGATAGATATAACTATACATATACAACAATTGGCAAGCAATGACAGCCAACGGGCCGCCTTTAGATCCTAGAGCCATAACAATAAGGTTCATTATTGATTGGCAAGCAATGACAGCCAACGGGCCGCCTTTAGATCCTAGTGCCATAACAATAAGGTTCATTATTGATTGGCAAGCAATGACAGCCAACGGGCCGCCTTTAGATCCTAGTGCCATAACAATAAGGTTCATTATTGATTGGCAAGCAATGACAGCCAACGGGCCGCCTTTATATCCTAGTACCATAACAATAAGGTTCATTATTGATTGGCAAGCAATGACAGCCAACGGGCCGCCTTTAGATCCTAGTGCCATAACAATAAGGTTCATTATTGATTGGCTAACAAAGACACCCTAATATGGTGACTCTCGGCTGAGCGTTAGAAAAGACAGGACATACTTGAATTCGTAATTTAACTCCCTGTTCAAATTACTCTTACTTACAAACTTGTCTGACTTAAAAATAGCACAAAAGCACTTTGCTTGTAAAATCTTACTACAACTTTCTTTCTTGACTTCAAAACTACTGACTTCAAAACAGAAGGAAATCAATGCATTTTTTTTAAATGTGGTATCTTTGTCGATTACTCGCAGATTCCTGAAACGATTTAGATTTTTTTGTTTCAAAGGATAAACTCCAAATAAAATCGCGGTTTTCAAGTTATGAATTGCAATTGGTTCTCCCTTGCACCTATTGAAAGTTGTTTTATTTTAAATACAATTTCTGATATCTTCTGTAAAGCCTTTAAACAAATAAGAACAAAACTCACATTGTAAGTATTAATATAATGCTGTTCCCGCGCCTTATTCTGTACCGCGACCGGCCTGGAGAGGTCCCTGAAGGAGGCGGGCGAGTCCAGGTCCAGGATCCTGGAGGTGTAGTCAGCCAGGATGAAGGGCAGCACGGGGTACTGCATGAGGTCGTTGTAGGACCTCCCACCCAGCCCGTTCAGCCGCATCAGGTACTCCCAGTTGGTGATGGTGCCGTTACGCCATTGCGACATGGCTTCCGATAGGCTGTCCGGCTCCATTCTATCACGATATAATAATTTCATATTATCACACTTACTCCTACATTATGGACACACAACTTTAAAAAATTACATTTATGTGGCTATTTGAACATTTCTAAATCAATGAAAATGTTAAAGTCACTAAAACAAAAAATAAATAGGCCAAGCGCGAGTCGGGCCACGCACAATGTAGGGTTCCGTAGTTCTAGTAGATTGAATACACTGCACAACAGCATTTTGGATGATTGGGTTATGATTTATGATACATGATATTAGTCCAATTTTTGACGACGATTTCAAATTTGTGACTGAAATTTCTGTATCAGCTCTAGTTAAAAAGATACTCGTATGACACATATTATGTTGTTTTCGTAATAAAACGCTATAAATGTAGAGATGATCCTAATTAATTTAAGTTTAAGTTGAAAAACTCTTTATGTTATTTGATTTTCTTGCTGAAACTGAAGGCAGAGGGCTCTTCTAAATGCTCTAACAATATTCAGACTACTTATCTATAATTGTTATATTATTAATTATAAAGCAATATTTATTATGTAATTAAACCTTTAACCTTAATAATGAGACAATAATATTAATTATTATATCAATGAAACCACGGATATTAGACGAATAATTTTTATGAATCCTCTATTATAATCAATATCATATATCTTATACGTATCTAAATCAATTTTTTATATCACAACGAACAAGAACGAAACCTATACAAAGAACCTCAATCGCATACGAATATTCGATAAGCTAATAGGACAGGTTGAAATAGTCCCATACAACCATGAACAATTCGCTTGCGCGATCTAATTTTACTACTAGCGCCATCTAGTTATGCATTAATAAACTATAGGCTAGGTTAGCTTTAGGTATTCTTATTTATTTAGTTGGAACAACAGGGTTGTTGACAAATTGTTTAGTCCATATTGTAGATTATTAAAAATTGTTAGACACGTATTTTTTTTTTTGTAAATTTGATAAAAAACAATGGCTTAGTCGTGACGTCAATATACCAGATTTTGTGCATTTTGTACCGGATGCGAAAACTTATAACCGTCGTTACTCAGCCACTTTTTATTTTATTCACAAACAAAAAAATACGTGTCTAATATTTTTTTATTATTTAAAACATGGACTAATTATTATATTTTGAATTTGCTGACCTTGCCAACATCTCTTTTTTTCAGCGCTGATTTTACCGAAACTAATAATTTTATCTTAACCGCTATAGTTTTCCTGGAAAGTTCATGGTTGAAAGCATACCTCTGATTTTTTTCAGAATTTTAAAGCTAGTAGTTCAGATTTTAGAGGGGGGGGGACGCTCAATTTTTTTTTTAAAACTTGAATATCTTTCAAACAGAACATGAAATCGAAAAAGTTTCTTAGCAAACCGTCCTTCATTTTAAAATACCTATTCAACGATACCCCACACGATGGTATCAGCCAGAAAAAAAAATCATCCCCATCTTACGTGTACAGGAGGTAGCCTAAATTAATTAATAAAAATTATTTTTTGTCACCGTTCTCTTACCCTTATTATTACTTACCTGTATACAAAATTACACTTTTCTAGGACTTATAGTTTCTCCGCAATGCCGCGGACAGACAGACGGACGGACGGACGGACGGACGGACGGACAAAGCGAAACTATAAGGGTTCCTTGTTGACTACGGAACCCTAAAAAGCAAATGAAGAGCAAGTGGATTAAGTAAATAGTCTTTTATTGATGACATCTTGGAAACTAGATGATAAAAAGTTGAAATAGTACAAAAAGCATACAATAAAACAAGTGAATTAAATTAAAAATTTAAAAAAAACCCCAACGCAATACGTAATTCACCATTTTTTGATGGCGGCCATCTTGGATTTTAAATTTTATATAGTGGGCTGTATTCTACTCGTTAAGCCCTTTCATTTGATACCCATATTGAGGGGGTCGTGGAAGAAAAAAGTAATCCGCCATTTTGTAGCGGCGGCCATCTTGGACCGATTTTCACCAAACATGGCTAAGAACACTCTCGACTAACTCTACTTTCAAACAAAAAAAACTAAATCAAAATCCGTTCATCCGTTTGGGCGCTACGATGCCACAGACAGACACATACACACACACACACACACACACACACACAGACAGACAGACAGACAGACAGACAGACAGACACGTCAAACTTATAACACCCCGTCGTTTTTGCGTCGGGGGTTAATAACATTATACAAAAGCTGCCGTCGTTTGCCGTGGCTATTGCACCAGCGATGTTGCCCACACGATGTTAGGCATTACCGTATTAAATAAATCTCTATCGACCTAGCTTCACAGAATATATGCCAAAACAGTCACAATGACCGCTTGGCGATACAGTCTGTATTATGTATTGGTTAGATCATCAAACATGGATGGGTCCAGTACTAACTTGTAAGGCAGATGACACTGTCCCAGCGCCTTCAAGAACGCCCCCCTCTCGGCGACGTCAGCAAAGGCCACGAGATGAGCGTGGCCGGTGCTCAGGAACAGCTCCACAGCCACCTCCTGCAGGCACCAACGTCTGGTCTCCACCCTGATGACCTTCTCCAGCGGCCAGGATTGTGCCGTCGCTCGCTGTTCCGTGGTGGTTGGAGGAGTGCCTAGTTTGCGCTTGCTGGTTGGAGCCGGTGGGGGAGTGCTGTCGTCTGGGACGAAGTGGATGCATCTGGAGATAATAAATATAGTTGTTGATTAACTTTGTTAAGAAAGAAGCAATTAAAATTATGTGATACCCAATTATAAATGCTACATTAATACAGTGAAAATGAGCAGGCGACATTACAGCATTCAAAAAACCAAAAAACATTCAAGAAAGAAAATTTAATACGTGATTTTATACATTTTTGACAATTCGGTCTTCGGTTTGGTTCCCTGACAAACAAGTGAATAACCCTGCGGATCGGGGTTGCACGCTTGCTGCGAAAAAAAGGACAAAGTAACAACTTACTTCCCCTCGCCCCCCGGTGTGGGGTGATGATGCGTATCGTATTTTTACTGGGTAAATAAAAGGGGACAGTCCCCACCTGTCGCTGAGCAGCAGCTCCCCGTGCGTGTCGGCAGCAGTAGTGACGCAGACAGCTCGTGCCATGTAGGACGGCAGCAGTACAGCTCACCTGTCGCTGAGCAGCAGCTCCCCGTGCGTGTCGGCAGCAGTAGTGACGCAGACAGCTCGTGCCATGTAGGACAGCAGCAGTACAGCTCACCTGTCGCTGAGCAGCAGCTCCCCGTGCGTGTCGGCAGCAGTAGTGACGCAGACAGCTCGTGCCATGTAGGACAGCAGCAGTACAGCTCACCTGTCGCTGAGCAGCAGCTCCCCGTGCGTGTCGGCAGCAGTAGTGACGCAGACAGCTCGTGCCATGTAGGACGGCAGCAGTACAGCTCACCTGTCGCTGAGCAGCAGCTCCCCGTGCGTGTCGGCAGCAGTAGTGACGCAGACAGCTCGTGCCATGTAGGACAGCAGCAGTACAGCTCACCTGTCGCTGAGCAGCAGCTCCCCGTGCGTGTCGGCAGCAGTAGTGACGCAGACAGCTCGTGCCATGTAGGACAGCAGCAGTACAGCTCACCTGTCGCTGAGCAGCAGCTCCCCGTGCGTGTCGGCAGCAGTAGTGACGCAGACAGCTCGTGCCATGTAGGACGGCAGCAGTACAGCTCACCTGTCGCTGAGCAGCAGCTCCCCGTGCGTGTCGGCAGCAGTAGTGACGCAGACAGCTCGTGCCATGTAGGACGGCAGCAGTACAGCTCACCTGTCGCTGAGCAGCAGCTCCCCGTGCGTGTCGGCAGCAGTAGTGACGCAGACAGCTCGTGCCATGTAGGACGGCAGCAGTACAGCTCACCTGTCGCTGAGCAGCAGCTCCCCGTGCGTGTCGGCAGCAGTAGTGACGCAGACAGCTCGTGCCATGTAGGACAGCAGCAGTACAGCTCACCTGTCGCTGAGCAGCAGCTCCCCGTGCGTGTCGGCAGCAGTAGTGACGCAGACAGCTCGTGCCATGTAGGACGGCAGCAGTACAGCTCATCTGTCGCTGAGCAGCAGCTCCCCGTGCGTGTCGGCAGCAGTAGTGACGCAGACAGCTCGTGCCATGTAGGACGGCAGCAGTACAGCTCACCTGTCGCTGAGCAGCAGCTCCCCGTGCGTATCGGCAGCAGTAGTGACGCAGACAGCTCGTGCCATGTAGGACGGCAGCAGTACAGCTCACCTGTCGCTGAGCAGCAGCTCCCCGTGCGTGTCGTCAGCAGTAGTGACACACACAGCTCGCGCCATGTATGACACGGTCTCGTTGAGCTGCAGCCGCGCCACGACCCCCCCGCGAGCGCCGCCGCTGCCCCCCACCACCGACTGGAGGGGGGGAGGGCTCATGTTGCACTCTGGGAGGGACAGATAACACAACTTAATATATGAAGGGAAAGACTGAACCGACTGCAGGGAAGTTGGGCTCATGTTGCACTAGGGGGAAGAGACAACGCCCCTTGAGAGGGTGGGGTGAAACTCCTCTTCACCCCACCGCGGAGGGGTCCTTCTGTCAGTGAGGACCAAACGCCGTCGGGGCCGCGGATGAATGCTTCGGCGTACCCGTTGCCCCGGCATTATGGCGTCCCGCAGGAACACCCCCAGGTTTTTTAGTGGGTATCCCCGCCGCTACCATCTTTGGCGGGGGAGTCCCACATACCGCCTCGCGCCCCCCGGCGTGGGGTGATGATGCGTAACGCATTTTTCCTGGGTCAAAAAAAAAAAAAAAAGGGGGAAGAGACAATACACGTATATAGGTATATGTACATGTTAGAATATGAGTTATGTTATTTGGAATAAATGGATCATCATCATCATCTCAGTCGTAAGACGTCCACTGCTGAACATAGGTCTCCCCTTTAGACTTCCATATGTGCCGGTTGGAAGCGACCTGCATCCACCGTCTTCCGGCGACCTTTATAAGGTCATCAGTTCACCTTGCGCTGCGTTTGCTAGTTCGTGGTCTCCACTCGAGCACTTTTCGACCCCAATAAATGGATATTGATATTTAATGTAATCCATCTATGAAAGGAAAGAGTGATTGACCGATCTATCAGTGCATAGCCCATCAGCTGAACAGATTGGACAGAAATTTGGAACACAGATTTTATAAATGTTAAAAAAGGATTTCCGCACGTAGGCGGAACCGCGAGCACACGAACTGGTTAAGTATATAAGTACGTACATCAATGAAAATTCCGAAAACGCATGACAAAACACCAACAAAATGTGTCAAAGAAGATTGCTCCTAACTAGAATGAAGCGTTGTGGAAAAAGGATATACTTATCAATCTATGTACATATATAGCAGGGGTGATGACCTTTCCTGGTTGGTCTGCAGGTCCTTAAACAGACTTCGACACGTTGGTAGATGTTAAAAAACCGAGATAGGTGGGGTTTTACTCTTGGTATCAAGTCCAAAGTTTTCAAAAATGACTTTTATTGAGATGTCATTTTCGCGATAGAACACTCTAGAGAACACTCGTTATAGTTTTAAAAATCGCAAGTCACATCGTCTTTTTAAATGGTCGACATAATGTAATATAACTCACCAGCTTTATGCCTGTGTTGGGGTTTAAGGAACTTGGGATGTATCTTGAGCGAGGTCCGGCGCAGGCGCACACGCACGCGGCCCGCACCCTCCGTGGGGTCCAGCGCCCACGCACTCGGGTAGCTGCGGGGGTCGTAGAATACCCCTGCAAACATGTACATTTTTACGTGTATATGCATTGACGACTTCTGCGGATTACACTTTTAAGTGGTCTTCTGATTACTTAATGAAGGCTTTATTTTAGAGAAGTAACCTTTCAAACGATTTTTGTAAACTATTATGTACTAAAAACTCCTGAGGAGTTTCTGCTCATAGAGGTAAAACGGATGATTTGTAAAATAGGCTTTGATTCGAATTCTACATTATGTTAATAGTACCATGAAAAAAGTTAATAAGACATTAATA
The DNA here is from genome assembly GCA_947507615.1 of Hemithea aestivaria. Classification (NCBI taxonomy): domain Eukaryota; kingdom Metazoa; phylum Arthropoda; class Insecta; order Lepidoptera; family Geometridae; genus Hemithea; species Hemithea aestivaria. The sequence goes on from OX382330.1 coordinate 372,089, forward strand.
CACAGTCACAGCTACGATAGCCCTGACTTATAGAATTGAAATAGTACGAACTGATATAAAACCCCCGTATAATTAGTAGTGCCTTCGACTCAACCATTCTTAACGGTGTAAAAGGCGCCATTTCGATTTCGAGGTAAGTAGAGGGTGAGGACACGAGTAAAGTTAGGAGTATATAGTCTACAACCGCGGATATGTGCTTCGGCGTACCCGCTACCCCGGCATTAACACATTGACTGCTGAAAACACAACAGCTGTGTTGTTGTGGTCGTAACGAAAACACAAACGGTGTGTCTAAAGCGCCACCGCAGCCAATGTGTTAAGGAACCCCCTCTAGGTTTTTAGTGGGTATTCCGCCGCGTCCATCTTCGGCGGGGGAGTCCCACATACCGCCCCGTACCTCCCGGCGTGGGATGATGACGCGTAACGCAATTTTCCTGGTATAAAAGAAGTATTAGTGTACAAGTGACATGATTATACCTTGTTCGTGCGTGTGTTGGGTTCTCAGTGTGTCCCATGCGGCGGTGGCGGCGGCGGCGGCGGCTCCGGCGCGTCGCAGCTGCTCCATGAACCGCTTCCTCTCCGCGTTCTGTGCCTCCACGGCTGCCCGGGTCAGCCCCATCGCCGCCTCCGACACTCGACCCGCGAGGGCCTCCTTGCTGAACACCACCCTGCAAATAACAACTACTTTAGTTATTCGGCAACAGGATAACCACAGCAAAGCGGGGCGCAGACGCCGGCGCGTAACCGCAGCTACTCCCTGAAGAAGACCCTCGTAAAGGATCGAAACGGTTGGCACGAAGCCGAAGTAAATACAACGTGAGCCGTATATTTACAAAGATGAACAGGATAACCTACTATCATCAAGTACTTTTTCTTCTTACTGTCCTTATCTCACTAGTTAGGATCGACACAACATGTCTTCCTCCTCCATTTTACTCTAAGTCAGGACTGCAGTTTCCGACGCTCACCTGAGGTATTCTCAACAAATGTAAACGTAAATTTTGCTGTTGTTATTTTAGTTATGGAGAAAACTCATGGTAATTAACAACGCTACACCTATCGCAGTAAGTGCTGGCAGCAGACTTTTGTTGTCCCATCAAAAACGAAGCGGCCAGAATGATTGTCATTTCGTCGCGCGTACCCAAGGCGTGGTACAGCAGTCTTGGTCAAACTACCCTTATCCTCCCGTAAACACTCACTTGGCATGATGCACCCGGGCCCGGTCGGCCGCCCTGCCCCACCTGGCCACGTCCCCGGCCCGGTAGGCCCCCGCCTCCAGCGCCAGTGCATCAGGCGGCAGGCGGTGCGGCAGGGAGGCTTGCAGGGACAGCGCCCAGCTGCGCGCCCAGTCCGTGATGGCGTACTCCAGCCGTGCACCTCCTTGCTCTGCTTGCCCGTGCACGCATTTTAGGATCGACAGGAGGTACACTGCTAGCTGTACGACAAGAAACTCTCTATATTTCTTGCTAACTCTTTAAAGTTAAAATTTCTAATAATCGTCATCATAATAATAATAATTGGGGTTTACACTCCAACAGAACAGGTTTACCCTACTTACACTGTCAGAGTCAAATCACAATTTATAAGTTGTGTGGCCAACCTATATGTTGCAGTTTCAGGTCGCCGAGAATCCTACAAGGCTTGCAACATGACCTAACGACTGCTTCCTACATATCTTATAGGAAACAGCATTATCTTCACAGATTACTTTTACTGCTCCTCATCGAGATGCCCGAGACTGCTCTGAAGCATTCTTGCGAAATTGTTTATGTTGAATAATTTTATAAACATCGATTCAAATAATAAGAGAATCCATACTATGAAACGAGGGGATGATCTGACAGACTTATCATCGTGGAGTCGAAACCCCTAAACCTAACATTATGAAGGTTAAGGTATAGGTTCTTTTCACTACACAAACAAATAATAAGCAAGGATTTTTGAAAATTCTGTCTCTAAGTGTGTATTTAACTCATACATTGGAATTAATTATATTAAGCAAACACCATAACTTTTAGACCGCTTTAAAATTTGATATAGGGAACCGAATATCTGCAACAACTTATTACACAGTCAATGACATATTAAAACCCGTCATAGAATATGCCTACCTTCCTCATAGTGGGCGGGTCGTGCGGTCGCGGCGGCTGGTGCGGGTAGAGAGCACGCAGGGCTACAGGCCCCGCCCCCTCGCCCCCCAACGCCCACGTCACCAGCTCCTGCAGCGCCGCGCCGCACTCGCCCCCGCCCCCCACCCACCACTTGGGGCGCTCGCTCGCACTCGACACTCCTGGGGGAATACGTCACTTTATAGTTTATACCAACAACTCTTCACGTATTTCGATTTATAGAAAATAGGACGATGAAAAGAATGAACAAAAACCACAATTTTGGTGGAAACAGCAGAAAAAATTAAAATGACGCAAGCTTAAACTTTATTTATTGTTCAAATAGGCTCCCATGGAGAACTTAAATAGACTTTTAGCACGACAAGACTGTATTTGGATATTGTGGAAGCACAAAAGTAATGGGAATGAATTTCCGTATCTCATTATAACAATTACATACTCGTACATATACAATAAAGTATTCTAAATTACATATCAGCCTTAAAAATTACAAGAGAGCAAATTGTTTTACCACACAAATTAGAAAAACGAGAAATACGCGTCTACTAGATAACTCTTTCCTTCTGTCTTGTTCTCAAATTCAAAGTAAAGGCAAAATATCATCGTCATAAAAATCGTGATTATCCTGTGATTCAATATTTAATTATACATTACCAGCAGACAGCAGCGTCAAGAGTCGCTCGAGCAGGGCCTGAACTCTTGCCGGAAGCGTGTCAGATGAGGATACCGTTAGCAGGAAGGAAACAGCACGAGACGCCACCGCAGCCAGCCTTGAGCCTAGTTCCCCACGCGCACCGCCCCCGCCCGAACCCAGGGATACGGCTGATGTTAACACTGGCACAACATTAACGAAGGTATTACTTGACAAAACTAATTTAAAGGAACCTAAAAACGTTAGTAACTTTTGAAATTTAATGGAAATGGACATTTTGACCAATTATTAACGCAGGATTAAGAATGTAAGGCGTTATTGGTACAAATAGCGTATTACATAGACAAAAGAAAGGCATTTGATATTGTCACTTATGCCTTACCTATTGGTTTGATATCTTTACCAAACATTTTCATTTCCTAAATAAATCATATTTTGTAAGATAATTTTAATATTTAAGAAGAATCATTTAAAACTCACTGATTCAATAATTAAGTTAGAAGAAAATTAAAAGGTGTACCACAAGGTGCGTCCTTGGGGCCTATGCGCTTTAAAATCGATCAAAATTTACCATTAACTCACCATTAGCAAAATAGTTTCCAGTCTTTTGATCGTTATACGAGGTATGCAGTCTTTCTTCCAAATAGTCTAACTGAGCAGTGAACAACACAGCTTGTGCGTCTCTCGCTGCACTAACCACGCCCGCGGCTTCGCCTGCGCTCTGTTCTATGTACGAGAGCATATGGTGGATGTCTACTACCGTCTATAAAGATAATAAAATTTAGTTATTGAAAAATCCCTTGAAAATTCGATGAGCTAGACGTAGACTACGGGAAAAAGAATAAAAAAATACAAAAACAGATCTAAATTAATTATACCTACCTACGATGTTTCTAAGAAAACAAAATTGATAATTTGACTAAAATTAAACAAAAAAACTAAATTGATTTGGATATTAATAGATTGCTCTTATTACTGAGTTTTGAACGTTATAAACTCGTTAATTGAAATATGTGTAAAGCGCTATATCAAGTAACAATAAATACCTGCAAGCTATGATGAGCGGCGAGCGCTTTAAGCGCTACAGCGGTCAGCACGCTGTAGACGGCTTCAAGCGTCTCATCTCCTTGTTCTTCACTTTCCCCTTCCCTCCGCGATCCCAGTGCTCTTATAGTCCGTACTAATACTTCTACTAGGGACACTTCGTTTAGAAGTTTCAGTGATGCCTGTGGAAATGGAAAGCTTATATAAAGTGAGGGTGATGATCAACTAAAGTGTTAAAAACGAAAGGGCAAAAATATATGTCTTTAGTTACCTTAATAAAGAAAATTTTATTCATTTATTTATTTTATATCGATGCGTGCAATAAATATGTCTGTCGCCTGCCTGTATAAGTCCATTTTTGAATAAGTGTTTTTAAAAGTGAATTCTAAAATCAGTGATCTGTGTTGCTAAGCAATTACATAGTATGTGAAACATGATGAAAAGGATTGCTAAAAGTTCATATTCTACTAGATTGTATTCAGTTAAAGTCTACGCTGCATATCAAAAAAGCATATATATGAGTATTTATTATGGGGTAGTGATAACTCAAAGTAAATTTCAAGCCATACCTTATCCACGATCCTCTTGATTATCTTCAGAATGGCGTGAGCAAGCGGCGGGTCGTGCAAACAACACGGCAGTATTGCTAGCAATGGCGGACTTCTGCTCAAGGATTCCTCTGCTACGTCCACCCATATGTCGTCCTGGGAATAGAAATATCTATTAAAATTATCATTATTAGCGAATACAAAGTAGCTGGAAATATCTGCAAGCGACACGCAGCACAAAGCCGAAAATGCCATGAATGAAGACGATCTTGGAGTATCCTCAATATTGTAGAACCGAGTGAAGGGAGAGAAAGCCTAGAGGCGTTATTCACTAACTTAGAGATAGGATCAAGTAGACTTACATCGAGTTGATCTTCTAGTGTGACGTCACATTTCGTAATAAGAGCCGCACAAGCCATCGCCAGCTCCCATGAACCTTCGTACAGAGATATCTGGAAACAAATTGTTCAATTTACTTCAACTTAAATAAATAACACAAGAGTTTATTATGAGTTCCTAGTTACTCAACCATTAACGAGGAAAAGGGTAATCTACTCGTAATTTAAAATAAAAAATAAGAAGACGCAATCCTTTTCCAACTTCGAGGTTGAGTAGAGCAGAGTTGCGTTGAGGTCAGACTCGACTTAAAATAAGGAGGCAAGTCTGTAGTCTGTACATGCTTATATCGACGTTTATAGACTGTATGACGTGTAATGTATTGTGGTGTATGTTATACCTGGTTAGCCAGATGTATATAGTAGTAGACGGAGTGCAGCCGCTTGTGGAAGTCGAGTGCTGCGCGGCGCTGCAGCGCTGCCAGCACGCGCACCACGCCGGCGCGGACAGCGGCGCAGCGCTGGTTGCCCAGCACCACTATTACTTCTGATTGAATCGCGCCCATCACCGCCTGAGAAATGGACATATTTTAGTATCACTGGGCTCACATTAAACAAATAAACCTTTATTTCAAGTAATTTTTGATTCATGTAAACGATAAGCGGACGACTGTGGAGTGATTCTAATCGAGTGACCACCTTTTTCAATGTCCCAGTTGCCCTGTCACATGTTAAATTCAGAGTCTCATTGAGCACTGACAGAGCTATAGAGTTCTATCTCTTATAATAAATCTTTTTTTTTCTAAGTTCTATACACTCAGGTCCAAGCAGATATAGTTAAGATTGTCAAAATTAAAGGTTCATTAAGATCTTGAACTATTAGATTCCATCGAAATTCTGTCTTTAAAGGCTTACAAACAGTAGTTATCTAAGAGAGAGTAATTCCGAGTGTAAGAGAAGGGGAAGTATGAAGGTACCTGGTTGAGGTGTTGGTCCGGCAGCAGTGCTAGCGTGTCCCGCAGCAGCAGCAGCAGGCCCGCGCTGCCCGCCCACCCCGGCGCCGCGCCCGCACGCACGCGACCCTGCATGTACATTGTATGCTACGTACTACATACCTCACCGGGACGCCATGGCGACGTGGCCAGCGACGTCGCCAACTAGTTCTTATTGAGATGTATGACGGCTAACTCACTAGGCGACTGACTGGCGACAAGGAACGCCATACATATCCATGGCGACGTCGCTGGCCACGTCGCCAAGGCGTCTCGGTGAGGTATGGGCCTTAGGAAACTTTTAGTACTCCAGTACGACGTAACTTCTAAAATGAGCTAAGAACTTTGTATTTATTTATCAAAAGGAACAAAGCAATGGAGGAAAGACCACCCCGAAGGTGGTATTTGCCTAGCAGTGAAACAACTCAGGCTATAAGTAATAAAAAAAGAAATAAACAAAGCGCTTAGTTTTATATTACCAAGATTTAAAATATTAATCGCTACCGGCCATCGCAAACAATAATATACAAGAAATAGATAAGAAGATATAAACAAAGAACTAACTAAATAATTGGGGATTATACGACAGAAAATATTTCCCTTCATACACTGTCAGAGTCAAATCACAATTTCAGGTTAAATTCCAGATATTTTTTAGCTAAGGTTGGTTCTAGCAGAAGCTAGCAGTAGACCACTGACCTCCTGATGGTATATCCCGGAGGAGTACATCTCGACGGTGGTGTGGTTGACGTCATCCGCGTCCACCACTATATACTCGTTGATGTCGCCGGCTGCGCTCGCGCCGCCGTTGCTTAACTTGTTGTCTGCTTCCTGTGTTTTGCCTTCACTTTCGCTGCCTTCTGCTACCTCTGTGTATACGATATTAACTTGATTTACAAGTGTAGGGATTGTAACATTATTGGAGTAAACATTCCAGTTGTATGGTTAACACATTACAATATTTTGTATGTATACATTTTATTCACCACCGTAAATATAAGTTTGCATAGCATTAGGGACTCGTATTAGTTTAGTTAAGAACTTACCGGGAGTAGTATCCGAATTCTCAGACGTGGACGAAACATAATGTTTTCTGAAAAGCAAAGAAGGGATTGTAGCAAAATCTATTCTGAACCACCCTCAAACAATGTTGCAATATTAAGACGTTACCTGCCTTCCTTAATCTGCGCATTGATGAGTCCTTTCATTTCTTTGTTCGGCGCTACAAAGTCGCTGTCAACCTTGTCGCTGTCGTCGCGATTTTCATCCGTATTGCTGAGTACATTGAGACTATTATCAGTTGATATTTCCTCGCTGGAGTTGCTGGGCCGGTCTGGCCGCCGTTTGGTCCGTTTGGATGATTTCTTCCGCAACAACGTGTTGTATTCGCTCATCTCTTGTGTTTCCGATGTGAGGAGGAAGTAGAAGTTTGCGCGTGAGTGTGTTACGAATGTGTCGCTTGCCTACAAATAATTATAATTATTTTATGATTAAAATTACTTAATATCTTCAATCGGCTATGAAAAAAAATGTTTTATTGCAATTTTTTTTATATGTGAATCTGATTCTGTATCATTGGGGATATTTGTGAACCCTTCTCACATGTAATACTGACGGTTGATGTAGATAAACGACGGTTGATGTCTGAAGATTTATAAAAGCATCTTTAGGTGTTGCGGGTGGATGGTCTACATCCCTAGAAGCAGTAAGTTACCTGATGCATGAGCAGTAGGAAGTCACAGAGTGTAGCGAGGCGGTGCAGCAGCGGCGGCTCCCCTGTGAGCCCTCGTATCAACCAGTAAGTTACCTGATGCATGAGCAGTAGGAAGTCACAGAGTGTAGCGAGGCGGTGCAGCAGCGGCGGCTCCCCTGTGAGCCCTCGTATCAACCAGTAAGTTACCTGATGCATGAGCAGTAGGAAGTCACAGAGTGTAGCGAGGCGGTGCAGCAGCGGCGGCTCCCCTGTGAGCCCTCGTATCAACCAGTAAGTTACCTGATGCATGAGCAGTAGGAAGTCACAGAGTGTAGCGAGGCGGTGCAGCAGCGGCGGCTCCCCTGTGAGCCCTCGTATCAACCAGTAAGTTACCTGATGCATGAGCAGTAGGAAGTCACAGAGTGTAGCGAGGCGGTGCAGCAGCGGCGGCTCCCCTGTGAGCCCTCGTATCAACCAGTAAGTTACCTGATGCATGAGCAGTAGGAAGTCACAGAGTGTAGCGAGGCGGTGCAGCAGCGGCGGCTCCCCTGTGAGCCCTCGTATCAACCAGTAAGTTACCTGATGCATGAGCAGTAGGAAGTCACAGAGTGTAGCGAGGCGGTGCAGCAGCGGCGGCTCCCCTGTGAGCCCTCGTATCAACCAGTAAGTTACCTGATGCATGAGCAGTAGGAAGTCACAGAGTGTAGCGAGGCGGTGCAGCAGCGGCGGCTCCCCTGTGAGCCCTCGTATCAACCAGTAAGTTACCTGATGCATGAGCAGTAGGAAGTCACAGAGTGTAGCGAGGCGGTGCAGCAGCGGCGGCTCCCCTGTGAGCCCTCGTATCAACCAGTAAGTTACCTGATGCATGAGCAGTAGGAAGTCACAGAGTGTAGCGAGGCGGTGCAGCAGCGGCGGCTCCCCTGTGAGCCCTCGTATCAACCAGTAAGTTACCTGATGCATGAGCAGTAGGAAGTCACAGAGTGTAGCGAGGCGGTGCAGCAGCGGCGGCTCCCCTGTGAGCCCTCGTATCAACCAGTAAGTTACCTGATGCATGAGCAGTAGGAAGTCACAGAGTGTAGCGAGGCGGTGCAGCAGCGGCGGCTCCCCTGTGAGCCCTCGTATCAACCAGTAAGTTACCTGATGCATGAGCAGTAGGAAGTCACAGAGTGTAGCGAGGCGGTGCAGCAGCGGCGGCTCCCCTGTGAGCCCTCGTATCAACCAGTAAGTTACCTGATGCATGAGCAGTAGGAAGTCACAGAGTGTAGCGAGGCGGTGCAGCAGCGGCGGCTCCCCTGTGAGCCCTCGTATCAACCAGTAAGTTACCTGATGCATGAGCAGTAGGAAGTCACAGAGTGTAGCGAGGCGGTGCAGCAGCGGCGGCTCCCCTGTGAGCCCTCGTATCAACCAGTAAGTTACCTGATGCATGAGCAGTAGGAAGTCACAGAGTGTAGCGAGGCGGTGCAGCAGCGGCGGCTCCCCTGTGAGCCCTCGTATCAACCAGTAAGTTACCTGATGCATGAGCAGTAGGAAGTCACAGAGTGTAGCGAGGCGGTGCAGCAGCGGCGGCTCCCCTGTGAGCCCTCGTATCAACCAGTAAGTTACCTGATGCATGAGCAGTAGGAAGTCACAGAGTGTAGCGAGGCGGTGCAGCAGCGGCGGCTCCCCTGTGAGCCCTCGTATCAACCAGTAAGTTACCTGATGCATGAGCAGTAGGAAGTCACAGAGTGTAGCGAGGCGGTGCAGCAGCGGCGGCTCCCCTGTGAGCCCTCGTATCAACGACACGAAGCTCTCGCTCGCACTCGCCGACATCGGACCCGTGTCCGAGTTTAGGAAACGCTCCTGAAACATCATTACTTGGTAAGAACAGCTGTGGAATAAAGGTTTTTTTTTTATGTTATGAAGTAGAAGACGAGCAAGACGCTCTCCTGATGTAAGTTTAGGTAGTTTAGCATTCTATCCGTTATCCTAACCACCATAACACAAGCATTAAGTTGCTTAGCTTGGGGTTAGCTGGCGCTGTGTGAAATGTCCGGAAATATTTATTTATTCAAATATGGGGTTATTAACCAATAAAACAGGTTACTCAACTTACACTGAAATAGTCATACCCCAATCACAACTACATAGGTTATGTAGCCAAACTATATGTATCATGACCCTTTTCTTCCGACCAATCTAAGTAAGCACATTTGTCTCTTTAAGTGCTCTATCTAGCCTATATCTGCGCTCTGGCAAGCGTGAGGATATTAGACCCAATAGAGGCCAAGAAGATGTTCATGATACAACAGCTCGTCTTCCTTAAATCAACTAATTCTCATCTAGACACGCGGCAGCGAGTCAAGCCAAGTTCAAGCAAAGGAACTGGCGACCGCGCCGTGTGTTATATTACACGAACCATCCAAAGCGCGTTTTGACGACTTTTTACACCCTCGTTATACAAAAACTATTACACATAGACAAGTCAAATTTGGCACATATACTCTTATATATGAACTACATCTGTGTTCCAAATTCCAATAACACAGCTCAAACGGTTATTTAGATATAAACATCCAGTAATCGGTGAAGTTAATACATACTGAGGGATAGATCAAAAGTAATATCCCAGTTCCAGATGACCTAGAAAGCTGAAATTTGGCATCCCGATAGGTAATGTCGTAGTAATAAAGGGAAAAATCAGAAACTAGTATTTTTTTATCATTTTAAATTATTATTAATTTTTAAAAAATGTATGATATTAAAGTTTGAGACGCCTAGGTACGCATAAAGCAATACATGTTGCATGTTGCTATAATTTTTGTGTAGGCGGCTATTTTCTGTTAGATACTACGAAGTGCGCGCGAGTCCACTATTCCTACTAATATAAATACAAACTTTGTACCTACTGTACGTATGGATATATGTTTTTTACTTTTTCACGCCTAAACGGGTGGGCTGAATGACTTTAAATTTGGTATAATAAATATAGCTTAGACTCCTGGAATAACATAAAATACACTACTGTACCAAACTGTATAGCGGGTTCAACAGCTAGGCAGAGCTAGTCACTAATAAAAATAGGTTCCTGGTACCTACGTAACAATTGTATATCCTATGTAAATACCTATCAATATATCGACTCACCAGCACAAGGCGGCTCAGTAACATAGAGGTATTAATATTAACATTGTTTACGATAAAAATAATGTAGGTATGTATATCGCTTTAGGTGCTAGTTGGTGTAAACATTTTAGATACCTACGTAACTGTAGTAACGTATAGTCATAATATTATAGGTATGTGGCGGTATCTGGGGGCACGGCAGTGCCCCGCCAAGTCGTCGTCATTACAAGTCTTGTCGGCTTAGGTTTCTTTTGATCGAAATTCTAATCCAGTTCCAGATGATCTAAAAAGTTTAATTTCCATCCAGGTAGGCGGTAGGTATAAGATAGCTGGGTGAATATAGATAAATTTATCAGTAACTAGTATTGCTTAAAAATCAATTGATTAGGTACAATATTCAAATCAATAGTGCACATGAATGCTATATATAAATAAGTACTAAATTAATTATAGGTATAGGTATATCGAAGCACGGCGAGGCTCACGGGCCGCGGTGCGACGGCCGTGCCATGGAGCAGTGGGGTGGGGGGAGGTGCAATAAAATAATCATTTGGTATTAATCTTATTATGACTGTCTTAAACCTATTACATACTAAAAAGTACTGTACAAAAAGCAATGATATCCCATCAAAAACATAAATGTGAAAAGAGAGCCAAGTTCAATATTACGATGTATGTACTCATAGTTACCTATGATTTGGTAGTTGACTTCAACGACAAAAGAAGTGAGATCTAAATGGGTGCCAAGTTCAATGGTCAGTCTTGAAAAATATTTACAACAACATAAAATATTTTATTACAACTTAAAAGATTATTTCTTTTTATCACTTAGAATTAATATTATTTTGAAGCCCAAAGTTTGACTTGGCTAGTTCTCATGGGTACCATACGACGAAGTATCATTAAGATAAGACAATAGATACTTTATTGTACACCACATAATGTTACAGAAAATACATAAGTACATAATTAAAATTAAAAATAACAATGTACAAGTGGCGGTCTTATCGTTAAAGAGGGATTTCTTCCAGACAACCAATGGATGGAGGGGACTAATTTACACGGTAAAAGACGGTGGCGCACTAATAAGCATTAAGTGCGTTTAATAGTGATCAAGCTAAAGTTAAGAAAGTACCTACCTAGTATATTAAGAGAACTGGCCAAGTCAGTCTTTAGGCTTCAAAATAATATTAATTCTAAGTGATAAAAAGAAATAATCTTTTAAGTTGTAATAAAATATTTTATGTTGTTGTAAATATTTTTCAAGACTGACCATTGAACTTGGCACCCATTTAGATCTCACTTCTTTTGTCGTTGAAATCAACTACCAAATCATAGGTAACTATGAGTACATACATCGTAATATTGAACTTGGCTCTCTTTTCACATTTATGTTTTTGATGGGATTTAAATTATCTCTGCACGAGAGGGGTAAGAAGTATCCCACTAGCCTCGAGCCCCCTTCACAAAGTGCCATTCAAAACAGCTTCAAAAAAAAAAAAAAGCTCAACAGTTATCGGTCCTACGGCAATCATGATCAATCTTTCGTCAATAATTGAGCTTGCAGCTATAGATTTTGTCTATGGTAACTAGTGATGGATCACCTGATATTTGTTTCAATGTAGGCAATTAATGATATTATGTACCCATAATCCCAAAAAGAAATTTGTGCTAGTGTATTCGTATATAACCTTGCAAGCCAGCAGCAGATGATGCATCAGCTCGACCCTGGTGAGTTGGTAATGGTTGAAGCTCCTCCTGGGATGTGAGGGTCGCACCAACACTCGCAGGCAACGTAACGTGAGGGCCCACAGCGTGCCCTTGCCGGGGGGACCATTGTCCTCCTCCCATGTGAAATCCTTTACAAAAATTTAGGATTTGTTATTGGACGGACAGATAACTAAAGCTAAGATAAGAATAGAATAGAAAACTCTTCATTGTTCACACAAATACCACAATATAAACTTAGAACTAACATTACACAGAAAAAAAGGTGTTACAATTGGCGGTCTTATCGCTAATAGCGATCTCTTCCAGACAACCAAGAGAAAAGAAACTCTTTGACGTTGACTCTTTATTGACCTCTTTTTCTTCTTCTTTATTCTGCCGGGGGAACCATTTTGTAATATTACGTGTGCCTAGATACATCATAAACCAGCGACATACAGATTCCTTCACGTCACCGTACCTCAGCCTGATAAATCACAGATCCTCTAGACTGAATGGTTTATTTTTGCCTCACCCTGCACCATGCGACCAGTGACCGCCCCAGTCGCAGTTGCTATGAAAGTATGGGCTCCGCTCGCCCCACGGCAGGGTCGCTCCCGTACATTGATCCCGTACGGTTGATACTAATAAAAACTTCCTTTTGTTTTTTCAGCGTTTATTGAGGCAGAAAGGTACAAACGACAAAACATATTGATTTCTAAACATAATAGATTTGTAAATAATTAAGTTTACAAGATTTCTGGTGTTTCCCGCACTAGTGTGTTTGCCTGTATAACAGATCGCTCTCTGTAATTTGTTATTAATAGTATAGTCCTAATTTAGAACTTGAGACTCCTAATTACCTACTCTAATTAATTTACCTCGTAGAGCATGTATGTATAATGTGTTTGTATTTAAGAAGTATACTTAATAAAGAGAGAAGGGGAGGGAGAGAGACAGAGAGAGAGAGATAGAGGGAGTGTTTTTAAAAAGATTTGTCTATTATATTCAATGTTATTACCTTAGTAGCATCAAACTTGGCGGCCGCCTTGGCCAGTAACACCAGCAAGGTGGGCTCCAGCACGAACGCGTCGCTGTGTGACGTCACTGTTACTGTACCGCCGCATATGCGCAGGATCGGTCCGTGGCATGCCGACTCTAATATCACCTGACAATAACAAAACATGGTAGTGTGACATAAAATGCGTCAAGGTAGAAGATAACGTTGCCCATAATCAGTACCCAAGATGTTACAGTGATCTGTTTTACAATGTTGTAATGAAGATTAGGGTGCATTGCACCAACGCTTCTTAGATGTAGTAATTAGATGAAAATACTCTTCAGCCCAGTAATTTTACTAGGAGTGCTTTTCATCGAAGTTAAGCAAAAATTTAGTTAAAAACTTACGCACTACAACCATCAGATTTTTTTACCATTTTCGGCTTGTTTTGACGGAATTAGATGCGGAAATGTCCTATAGCCGTCGATAGGTTTTATTTTAGTCAGTCTTTATTGACCCACTGCTCCGCAAAGACATCTCCATAATCTCCCCTTTTTTTACCAGGGAAAAATGCGTTACGCACCATGACCCCGCATCGGGGAGCGCAGGGCGGTATGTGGGACTCCCCCGCCGAAGATGGGAGCGGCAGGGACAACCACTAAAAAACCTGCAGGTGTTCCTGCGGGACGCCATAATGCCGGGGCATCCCCTCCACCTCCTCATGGTCTAACCTACCTTACGGTTTACGACCGATACGTGGGAGCCCGCACGACCGCTTGCCATTCTGGGCCTACCCCGAGGGGCGGCCCGGCGAAAACGTGGTCGCGCAGTTGCTTCTGGTGCCCCCTACAAATAGAGGTCCTGCCCTTCTCCTACCGCTAGAAGCGGCAAAAGCCACTACCAACGAGTATGCGGACTCGAAGATCTTATTAGAGCCGGGGCAGCGGGTACGCCGAAGCACTCATCACCGCGGCCTCGACGGCGCTCAAAATCTCCCCCTTTTTTTTGACCCAGGAAAAATGCGTTACGCATCATCACCCCACGCCGGGGGGCGCGGGGCGGTATGTGGGACTCCCCCGCAAAAGATGGGAGCGGCGGGGATACCCACTAAAAAACCTGGGGGTGTTCCTGCGGGACGCCATAATGCCGGGGCAACGGGTACGCCGAAGCACTCATCACCGCGGCCTCGACGGCGCTCGAAATCTCCCCTGTGCCAACTCTAGCCGTCCATATCATCACTCCACCTTCTCCTGGCCTCGGTAGCGCCGTCGATTTCTTATTCTAAAAATCTTACAAAACTTACCTTCAGTAGATGCGGATGCAAGGCACACTTGTTGCTGTTGAAGACAGTGAGCAACATGTCCATCGTAGGGTTCGTATGGAACGCCGCGTACAGAGTGTCGTCGTGGGCGCACGTCACCAACAATATGCTCAATGCTTGCGCTTGTTCTAACGCAGACCCACCCAGTTCTACCACCTGTAGGAAACATTCATTTAGGCCACACTTCTCTAAACATGGGAGAATACGTATGCAAAAGAACACGCTGCAACATGTTAAAGCGCTCGACAACTTTCTGGCGACTATCTGTTTCATATATCTTAGTGCAATAGCTACATCGAACAGGTCTTAAATTAAAGTAATCAAAACCAATAATTAAAGTTCGACTGAGGACTGATTTACGTATTTATGTAACAGCTACTTGCTAGAAAATCATGAAAAAGGTACAAGTCTCAGTTGCTACAATAGTCGCTCTGTCTGCAAAGCGTTTAAAACTCAACAAATGATTTTTTTTTAAATATCTACGTTATAATAATGGCTTTTTTTCGAGATATTAAAATCAAATCAAGAATCGGATGAGAGGCCAGAGAAGTTACATAAATGTCGAGTCATTAGTGACCAAGGAAGCCCTAAACTCTGAAATGATTGTCCTAGAAACAAGTTAGTAAACCTGATCGTTGAACCTACCCTGGCATAGAGAAACAGCAGTATATCGACGGGGTGCAGCAGCGCCAGTGCGGAGGCGAGCCCGCGGTGCCGCAGCGGCAGGGGTGCTCCGCCCCACCACGTCCACAGCGCCTCCGGGATGGAGGCGCCGCGCCCTGTGCCCGCGGATGTACCGGGGGACGTCACGCGACCTGGGAACACTGCGGTAAAACATAGATTCCTATGATCTTTCTATAAAAAAAACGTTATACTTAAAGTCTTCATCATCATTCATCCACAGCCCTCTACATCCCACTTCTGAGAACACTAGAATCCATAGACAATTTTGCGTACATTACTTAAACCTCCTAATTAATATGGGTATAATAACAAACGCAGCAATGTACTTCGAAGTTGTCATCAATCGTAGTGGGTGAGAATTAGCCAATAGGCGCGGGGTGGTATGTGGGACTCCCCCGCCGAAGATGGGCGCTGCGGGGATATCCACTAAAATCCTAGAGGTGTTCCTGCGGGCCGCTATAATGTCGGGGCAGCAGGTTACTTATCTTACTATACGGTTGGAGTATAATTACCCCAATAAAACGAAATAAAAAAAAAATGTTGATATATCTCACCGGGCGGCATGGGTGCGGTGTGATGGTAGAGGTTCATGATGCTGGGGGAGCTGGCAGAGAACGTCAGCAGCAAGTTGTCGTGCAATAATGTTGATATATCTCACCGGGCGGCATGGGTGCGGTGTGATGGTAGAGGTTCATGATGCTGGGGGAGCTGGCAGAGAACGTCAGCAGCAAGTTGTCGTGCAATAATGTTGATATATCTCACCGGGCGGCATGGGTGCGGTGTGATGGTAGAGGTTCATGATGCTGGGGGAGCTGGCAGAGAACGTCAGCAGCAAGTTGTCGTGCAATAATGTTGATATATCTCACCGGGCGGCATGGGTGCGGTGTGATGGTAGAGGTTCATGATGCTGGGGGAGCTGGCAGAGAACGTCAGCAGCAAGTTGTCGTGCAATAATGTTGATATATCTCACCGGGCGGCATGGGTGCGGTGTGATGGTAGAGGTTCATGATGCTGGGGGAGCTGGCAGAGAACGTCAGCAGCAAGTTGTCGTGCAATAATGTTGATATATCTCACCGGGCGGCATGGGTGCGGTGTGATGGTAGAGGTTCATGATGCTGGGGGAGCTGGCAGAGAACGTCAGCAGCAAGTTGTCGTGCAATAATGTTGATATATCTCACCGGGCGGCATGGGTGCGGTGTGATGGTAGAGGTTCATGATGCTGGGGGAGCTGGCAGAGAACGTCAGCAGCAAGTTGTCGTGCAATAATGTTGATATATCTCACCGGGCGGCATGGGTGCGGTGTGATGGTAGAGGTTCATGATGCTGGGGGAGCTGGCAGAGAACGTCAGCAGCAAGTTGTCGTGCAATAATGTTGATATATCTCACCGGGCGGCATGGGTGCGGTGTGATGGTAGAGGTTCATGATGCTGGGGGAGCTGGCAGAGAACGTCAGCAGCAAGTTGTCGTGCAACTCGCGCAGGGACGAACCTGACATCTCGTACACCTGACGAACATTATTGGTACCTATTATACGTCTAAAGATGGAACAGCAGCATAAAAGATGTAAATGACGATCGTAGAAAAACGAACGATACTGACTCAAACTCTAAATTCATTTATTCAAATAGGCTACAATGGAGCACTTTTGTTAATATTCTACCGTTCATCTGAGTACGTGTTAGCCACAAGCTATTGGCGCTTGTCTAAGACCCCAGTTTGGAAGATAAATATGACAAAGTCAACAATGTCAAAATATGACAGTAGACTCGTATTACAGTCATTTTAAAAAAAATTAAGCAACAATGCAAAAATAACAAACAAATATCATATAGTACGTCGGTAGAGAAACTTACCTGATCCCAATCGATGTTGGAGTCTACAACCTCGGGAGTGAGTAGTGACGGGTAGTTCGGAGCTTCACATCGAACCTAGAACAACAAAAGTTTGACCTGATACAATTTATAAGTGAAATGAGTTGTTACTATACTGGACCTCGTGTATCTTGGAGTGCCACAATATTTGTAGTTCTGTGCCTACTTCTTACTTCCATTCACTTGCCCTTTATGGCTGACTACAGTACTAGCCATTAATTCTAAAAATGCAAACCAGAGCTATCAACAAATCAATTAGAAGAAAATTTATGCCGAACGGGGATAATCTCCCAACCGGTGTTTATAAGGGACACGTCAATTTGCTTCTTGTAGAAAGTGTTTAAGAAATATTGTTGGTACGACGTACAGAAATTTGATGGCTATAAGCTACTATACAAAATGTCTTAAGGATATAATATATCCCATCAAAAACATAAATGTGAAAAGAGAGCCAAGTTCAATATTACGATGTATGTACTCATATTTACCTATGATTTGGTAGTTGACTTCAACGACAAAAGAAGTGAGATCTAAATGGGTGCCAAGTTCAATGGTCAGTCCTGAAAAATATTTATAACAACATAAAATATTTTATTACAACTTAAAAGATTATTTCTTCTTATCACTTAGAATTAATATTATTTTGAAGCCCAAAGACTGACTTGGCCAGTTCTCTTAATATACTAGGTAGGAACTCTCTTAACTTTAGCTTGATCACTATTAAACGCACTTAATGCTAATTAGTGCGCCACCGTCTTTTATCGTGTAAATTAGTCCCCTCCATCCATTGGTTGTCTGGAAGAAATCGCTCTTTAGCGATAAGACCGCCACTTGTACGTCACGTGTAATTTTTAATTTTAATTATGTAGATACTTATGTATTTTCTGTAACATTATGTGGTGTACAATAAAGTATCTATTGTCTTATCTTAATGATACTTCGTCGTATGGTACCCATGAGAACTAGCCAAGTCAAACTTTGGGCTTCAAAATAATATTAATTCTAAGTGATAAGAAGAAATAATCTTTTAAGTTGTAATAAAATATTTTATGTTGTAAATATTTTTCAGGACTGACCATTGAACTTGGCACCCATTTAGATCTCACTTCTTTTGTCGTTGAAGTCAACTACCAAATCATAGGTAAATATGAGTACATACATCGTAATATTGAACTTGGCTCTCTTTTCACATTTATGTTTTTGATGGGATATCATTGCTTTTTGTACAGTACTTTTTAGTATGTAATAGGTTTAAGACACTCAGTCATAATAAGATTAATACCAAATAATTATTTTATTGCATCTCCCCCCACCCCACTGCTCCACGGCACGGCCGTCGCACCGCGCACCGTGAGCCTCGCCGTGCTTCGATATACCTATACCTATAATTAATTTAGTACTTATTTATATATAGCATTCATGTGCACTATTGATTTGAATATTGTACCTAATCAATTGATTTTTAAACAATACTAGTACTGATAAATTTATCTATATTCACCCAGCTATCTTATATACCTACCGCCTACCTGGATGGAAATTTAACTTTTTAGATCATCTGGAACTGGATTAGAATTTCGGTCGAAAGAAACCTAAGCAGACTTGTAATGACGACGACTTGGCAGGGGCACTACCGTGCCCCCAGATACCGCCACATACCTATAATATTATGACTATACGTTACAGGTACGTAGGTATCTAAAATGTTTACACCAACTAGCACCTAAGGCGACATACATTCATTATTTTTATTTTAAACAATGTTAATATTATTACCTCTATGTTACTGAGCCGCCTTGATGCTGGTGAGTCGATATATTGATAGGTATTTCAAACTCAAACTCAAACTCAAAATTCATTTATTCAAATAGGCTACAATGGAGCACTTTTGCAAGTCAATTTTACATTTTATTTTAATATTCTACCGCTCATTCGCAAGGCACCTCTATGAGAAGAATGAGCAAGAAACTCATAGGGATTGCTTTTTTTAAATATGTGTTTACAATTATTATCTTGGTTACATAATTTATTTACAGGTGGTTGCAGAGGTTTCCAGGCATCTTTGTCTTCTATGTATTGGCTAATTTTATAATAGGCTTTCTTTTGTAATATGTCTTTAACACGGGTTTTGAATTTACCTTCTGTGAGCCCCGTTATTTCATCAGGGATTTTATTATAAAAACGTACACAATTCCCTAAAAATGATTTATGGCTCGTTTTGGACAATCTGAATCGAGGTACAGCTAACTTATTCTTATTTCTAGTATTAAAGCTATGAGTGTCACTATTTAACTTGAATTTATCTAAATTTTTTCTGACATACATAATATTTTCGTAAATGTACAAAGATGGTAGGGTCAGTATATTTATTTCTTTAAAGAGCTCCTTTAAAGAGTCTCTTGGGCGCATCTCATAGATGGCACGAATTGCACGCTTTTGCAGTATGAAAATAGTCTCAATATCTGCTGCTGACCCCCACAGTAAAATACCGTATGACATTAAACTATGGAAATATGCAAAGTAAACTAATCTCGCTGTAGCTACATCTGATAGTTGCCTGATTTTATACACCGCATATGCTGCAGAGCTCAATTTCCCTGACAATACATTAATATGATTACCCCATTGTAGCTTAGAATCTATATTCATGCCAAGGAACAAAGTTGCATTGTCAAGCTTTAGTATTTCACCGTCAAGAACTATATTAGATTGTATGTACCTAACGTTAGGTAATGAAAATTTCAGACATTTAGTCTTTTTCGCATTCAATAACAGATTGTTAGCTGCAAACCATTTAGATATTACTATTAACGCGTTATTTACATGTATAAGCTCACTATCTTTCCTATCCACTTTAAATATTAGCGAGGTATCATCGGCAAATAAAACGATGTCTGCTAGGTCTTTAACCATGTAAGGGAGATCATTTATATATGCCAGAAACAAGAATGGTCCAAGGATTGAAATGAAATGAAATGAAATGCTTTATTTGCAGAAATGTAGTACAATTTGGTCTTATTTTTGCTCTTGGTCTAGACATTCCGCCTCTTCGAGGCATGCAAATTTTTAATCAACCACCCAAGTCTATCAATTAACTTACCCTAAAAAAGCATGCAACCATAATATAGTGAAACACATAAATTCAATTCAACATACATTCAATTCACATTAGAAATCAATTGATATTATTAGTAGTAAAGTCAAAAAAAAGAAAATTAAATTAAAATGCAATTAAAATGTACCTCCAAAATAATAATAAACCTAAATGTCAAATGTCAATGTCAAACTAAATATTATTCGTTCGAAAATTTACAGATGTCAAAATATGAATATTGAATATATGATGATCGTTAACAATTACAAATATTAAAATAATAATGATAATGATTACAATAATAAATAATGAAAATTAATATTTTATTACGAGATTATGTTATTCCTTTTATAGTTCCAAAATTCATTGAGATCATAAAAACAATTATTAATTAACCATGTCCGAAGTCTAAATTTTAATTTTTCAAATGATAATTCTTTGATCTCACGTGGGAGATGATTATATATTTTAATGGCCATAATCTCGCAATTTTTACCACATAAAGCTGACCTATGCATAACCATTTTTAACCTGGTCGGGTCTCTGATTGATCGAGTAATCGATTGACCCCTGTGGCACTCCTATTCTAACAGGATGGCTTGATGAACTGACACCGCCAATATCCACTTTCTGCTGTCTGTCTGACAAGTAAGATTCCACCAAGTTCAAGGCATTTCCCTGAATTCCGTATACCTCCAACTTCCTCAGCAGTGTGCTATGATCCACACAATCAAAAGCTTTGGAAAGGTCACAGAATACGCCAATAGCATCCTGTGAACTCTCCCAAGCCTGAAGGATCAGAGTCATAAGGTGACTACCTGCATCTGTCGTAGATCTACTCTTGGTGAAACCATACTGACTTTTATGTAATATTTTGTATTGATTGAAGTGAGACAGCAGTTGGTGCAGCATCATTTTTTCAAAGACTTTGCTCAAGACAGGAAGTACCGAGATCGGCCTATAGTTAGAGGGATCAGTTTTGCATCCCGATTTAAAGATTGGGGTGACTTTGCTAACTTTCATCAGGTCCGGAAATGTGCCTTTATCTATACACAAATTAAACAATTCCGATAAGTAAGGAGCAAGGGTGTCTATAAGCGACTCTACCAATTTAACCGATAGGCCCCAGAGGTCTTCAGTGGCTTTTACATTTAGGCTTTTATACGTTTTACATAGGACAAACATTTACATAGGATATACAATTGTTACGTAGGTACCAGGAACCTATTTTTATTAGTGACTAGCTGTGCCTAACTGTTTTACCCGCTATACAGTTTGGTACAGTAGTGTATATTATTAAGTTATTCCAGGGGTCAAAGCTATATTTATTAGGTATACCAAATTTAAAGTCAATCGGCCCACCCGTTTAGGCGTGAAAAAGTAAAAAACATACCTATATCCATACGTACAGTAGGTATAAAGTTTGTATTTATATTTATAATTATATTAGTAGGAATAGTGGACTCGCGCGCACTTCGTAGTATCTAACAGAAAATAGCCGCCTATACAAAAATTATAGCAACATGCAACATGTATCGCTTTATGCGTACCTAGGCGTCTCAAACTTTAATATCATACATTTTTTAAAAATTAATTATAATTTAAAATGATAAAAAAATACTAGTTTCTGATTTTTCCCTTTGTTACTAAGACATTACCTATCAGGATGCCAAATTTCAGCTTTCTAGGTCATCTGGAACTGGGATATTACTTTTGATCTATCCCTCAGTATGTATTAACTTCACCGATTACTGGATGTTTATATCTAAATAACCGTTTGAGCTGTGTTATTGGAATTTGGAACAGAGATATAGTTCGTATATAAGAGTATATGTGCCAAATTTGACTTGTCTATGTGTAATAGTTTTTGTACACGAGGGTGTAAAAAGTCGTCAAAACGCGCTTTGGACGGTTCGTGTAATATAACACACGGCGCGGTCGCCAGTTCCTTTGCTTGAACTTGGCTTGACTCGCTGCCGCGTGTCTAGATAGACAGACTTTCCTTTCACGGATCGGACTCGGATGAAATTATAATAATAATTGGGGTTTATACTTCAACAGAACAGGTTACCCTACTTACACTGTCAGAGTCAAATCACAATTTATAGGTTGTGTGGCTAACCTATAGGTTGCAGTTTCAGGTCGCCGAGATTACTACAAGGCCTGCAACGTGACCTAACGACTGCCTCCTACATATCTTATAGGAAACAGCCGGGATCCACAGTTTTACGTGCCTTCCGAAACACGGTAGCGTCCAGGCGAAAATCTTTGCCACACTGAGATTTGAACCCAGGACCTCCAGCTTACGAGCCGAACCAACGAACACTGGCCCACGGACGCTACAAAGAAGTATTGCAGAAGCCTATTCAGTACTCACCATGCAGTGAGAGTGCGCGCCGTGAGCAGTGAGATGCATGGCTCGCGCAGTATCGAGCGTAGGACAGCGGTACAGCTGCACGCTCGCCAGCTGGTAGCCGCACGTGGCGCGGGGCTCCCTCGCCGCGTGACTCAGTACTCACCATGCAGTGAGAGTGCGCGCCGTGAGCAGTGAGATGCATGGCTCGCGCAGTATCGAGCGTAGGACAGCGGTACAGCTGCACGCTCGCCAGCTGGTAGCCGCACGTGGCGCGGGGCTCCCTCGCCGCGTGACTCAGTACTCACCATGCAGTGAGAGTGCGCGCCGTGAGCAGTGAGATGCATGGCTCGCGCAGTATCGAGCGTAGGACAGCGGTACAGCTGCACGCTCGCCAGCTGGTAGCCGCACGTGGCGCGGGGCTCCCTCGCCGCGTGACCCACCACCACGTGCGTGGGGGTCACCTTGCGGACCAGGATACCTGCGAGGGAAACGTAGCGTCATATGACTGGAGGATACCAGCAGGAAACATTTATCCCGACTAAGCTTAGTCTGCTACCATCTGCGGCAACATTTTTAGTAATGGTGTTATTTTAAACTATAATTGTAATTTTTATTTTAATTTTAGTTTTAACTTGAGATATCTAATACTTTTAAAATTTGTAAGTTATTACCAAACTGACTGGTTTTTAGTTATTTAGCAAATAATATAAGTAGTTTAGTTGTGCATGCTGTGGCACCCTATAAGTGCAGGAGCACACACGTTGTGATCTCTTAGTTTTAAGTTTGAATATTTAAGTGTATCCTGTGTTGGGTGTCCTAAATAAATAAAATAAATACTATCCACAGAACCGAAAATTAATTTAGTATGATAAAATCAGTCGACAAAACCCAACGTTTATGTGCGTCAGCACACGCGTTCCGAACTCAAAAACACAGCAATTGTGTATTCCACAGTCAATGTGTTATAACATCACGTGAAATTGTACTCAAACGCTAACCTATATATAACAAATAAAACAAAATGACACAGAAAGCGCAAGCTCCTTGAGTTCTACTCTACTCTTGATCAGTTTAGCGAAACGGTGAGTTGCAGATAGAACACTAGTGACTTGGAAATATATTTTTAACCAATATGTACGATTATGGCTTGAAGCTTTCACTAATAGAACTGGCCCGAATGGACCTATCGAGTTACTTTAAAAACCTAATTCTTTTACATATTTCTGTGTAAAATCTATCACTAAATCTACAGCAACTTACATACCTGTTATAGGCAGTGAGATCGTTTCACATTCGTATCCGTTTATGAACACTGTGACCTGTCAACAATAAAATTAAATTAACAAAAATTTTAGAGATATTATCATCAATTTTACAATTTTCTAAGCATTGTACCTGTATCAACATATTTTTCTTCTGTATTCTCTCCTGTACATTCAAGGCTATACAGGACCATTCCTTCAGCATGTTCCCGGTGGACACGCGACCCTCGCTTATGATCAGGTTGCGGGATAAATCGGGACGCGTGAGCCGGAATAACAACTCTCCTGCGAACGAAATAAGGTTTAATTTCAACTAAAATTAAAGTCATAGCATCTGTTTGGCCTTATTTGATTCTTGATTGATCCAAATTTGAGGTAAATTAATAAGCAATTGTTTTATCAAGATTAGTGAATAATTAGTTAATAATAAAGATTCTGTCAAATTACATCTTATAATCTGAATCTGTGACAAAAGAAAAGGCAATATGAGTATATGTTTCATTTTGTTTCCGATGTTGTAAGCCAAGACTTGGCTTAAAATTCCTTAACTTTCCTAATGGCGGATTGAGTCTTTAAATTTAACTCTTTAAATTAACTTGCAAAAGTGGTTTATTGAAGCCAATAAGAATAAATATTTGAGTTTGAGTGATCTCTAATATTTCCAGATCTATAATTATTAATGAAGGAAATATACCTGAATATCCATCGAGCCACATCTCAAACATGAGTGAATCATGTCCTATAGACAACACATGAGCACATTCAAGGCGAGGTTCCGCGCGGGAGGTCGGCTTGCCGCTCTTATTGTGTTTGTGGTCTGAATCTGGCTCGGATGACTCTGTGCTGTCTTCGTTGGTGTCTGTAATTAATGGGTGACGCTGTTATCGCAAATTGTTGATAACTTTTGATTGGGATAATGGAATGGGGGGCTAAAAGCGACTAAGTAATTGTAAAATTTACTAAACTATACCTTGAAAAGTTTTACTGAAGTATATTTGAATAAAAGTATTTTGAATAATTTTAACGGTTTTGACAAAAAGACGGCTCCAAGCCGGTTCCGGTGGAAGTTTACAACACGAGCTGGGTTTCGGCGCTGTGTGGCGAAGGACATTCTTTACACCAGGAACGACACAAGGCGACTTTTATCACTTTTGATTTTTTTCCCTAACTCGCTTATGAGTTTTTTGGCGTCAACGCCCCAGGTGCCCATGGTCTCTATGGCGATGGAAAATTACAACATGCTATCAATAGACAAATGTTACCCAAATTAGAAATTTGTCGAAGTCCCAATAAAATAAATATAAAAAACCAATTATTGCCGACATTTCAATACGCTAGCAATACGCTACGCTATCAGATACATATAACAAAGAGCGTAGAACAATAAGCCCAAGGTCCAGTTACCGTGCGAGTGTGCGTCGTGCCGCAGCCACAGCAGCAGCCCGAAGCCGCTGCTCCAGGGCGCCCAGCCCGCGCCCTCCACCCCGCACCGCACCGCGCCGCTGCTCCATATGCTGGCTATACCTGGACATGGGACCGTTATATTACCGTGCGAGTGTGCGTCGTGCCGCAGCCACAGCAGCAGCCCGAAGCCGCTGCTCCAGGGCGCCCAGCCCGCGCCCTCCACCCCGCACCGCACCGCGCCGCTGCTCCATATGCTGGCTATACCTGGACATGGGACCGTTATATTACCGTGCGAGTGTGCGTCGTGCCGCAG
This sequence comes from Hemithea aestivaria, assembly GCA_947507615.1. Classification (NCBI taxonomy): domain Eukaryota; kingdom Metazoa; phylum Arthropoda; class Insecta; order Lepidoptera; family Geometridae; genus Hemithea; species Hemithea aestivaria. The sequence continues at coordinate 397,596 of OX382330.1, forward strand.
CCACAGCAGCAGCCCGAAGCCGCTGCTCCAGGGCGCCCAGCCCGCGCCCTCCACCCCGCACCGCACCGCGCCGCTGCTCCATATGCTGGCTATACCTGGACATGGGACCGTTATATTACCGTGCGAGTGTGCGTCGTGCCGCAGCCACAGCAGCAGCCCGAAGCCGCTGCTCCAGGGCGCCCAGCCCGCGCCCTCCACCCCGCACCGCACCGCGCCGCTGCTCCATATGCTGGCTATACCTGGACATCACATTTTTTTATGCGTCACCAAGCGGCTCATACGGAAGACCAGCGCTTGCATCTTTTACCGCTAGACATCACCTAATCCGATTTAATACATACACGAGAGAATGGAGGAGAAACACGTATTGTACAGGGTATTATATATTTTAATAGACATGGCCAAAGTGCCAGACGAAAACATCTTTAAGCGCGACTTGGGTTCAACTAGACGACTTTCTTGTTGAGAAATTTCATCCGAATCAGACATTACTACTTCAGTTTTATATAATTGAGGATTATTACGAACAAACTTACATATTTCTAAAAGATAAATGCACGGCACCGTTAAGATTTTATATTTTTTAAAGTAGGGTTTGCAAGAATCCATTTGGTCTATATTTGCCAAAATTCGCACAAGTTTCTTTTGGGCAATAAATACGTTGTAGCAATTTAGGGTGTACTGACTGAAATTTCCGACTAGCAAAATTGTACACCAGCATGAGAGCCAGGGTCATGGATGGTTTCAGCCTAGAGAGGAGAAAGATCAGAAGAATTTAGAATAAGGGCGCCACTGATCTCCCTCCTACAAACGAGAAGCGGGGTTGGTACAAAATAAAAATCATTAACAAAGTTATATAGGTTATTTTATTCCTTGGCTCCACATCATTGGTTACAAAAAAAAACATGCATTAAATTATCAAAATAAATATGTAAGCAAGTTGAGGTACTGGTGAAATTAATGTAGGGTACATACAATTCCGACTTATTACTAGCCGCATAAACAAACTAGGTTCTTATGGCGCGTGGCCTAAAATGGAACTAATTTAATACAAGGACCGTATTATGTCCATACGGTAAATTTACACGAGATTAATATACAATAGGGTACCTAAGAATGGCTTAGGGCCCAAAAATAAAAAGGTACGTTACTATCGAAATTAAATTAGCAAATTAGGTTAAATAAAAAAAGTTATTTAAGTAAGTCCAGTATTATTTATCACACGGGGTGATGTCACAGGGAGCTGCTGATGGCCCTTCGACCGTGACCAGGAATCACCCACGTGGACAGAACAAAAGTTACAATAAATCTATTACAAATCTTGCGTTATCTGCAGAGATTATATGGGGGGAGTACTATATTCCTCACACGAATACTACAACAGGAGCCCTAGGGTCCTGCGGCACGCACGTGGCTGTTCCACAAAATGGCGGCGACGGCGCGGCTTGAAAATCGGGAATTAAACCACGTAGAACGCAGCTGGGCAGCTACACTAGCGCCACCCGCTGGAATATGCTCGGCGGCAGCCTCGCCTGCGACGGGCGGCGGCCGAAGCTTGAAGAGGGCGGAGCCCTAACCCGGGACCCTGTGAACAATTCACAGGTCTTAGGCCCGTTCCTATCAACCTACGGGAACATGGCGTTCCAGAGTAGAACAATCCTACCCACTCAGATAAAAAATAAACTCACCACTTAAAAGTGGGTAGGCCAACACGTGTTCGCCTGGCGGACGCGCGGGACGAACGGCACACGCAGCTCGGTGTCGGAATCAGTGCTATAGGAAAAGAACAAGATTTAACATCGAGAAACCTCTAGAAATACCGACGTAGGAGGTCGGTCAGCGATAAAAAATTAACCGAGGTTACTCACCGGTGATTAAACAAAACACTGATTTTACTGTATTTCTATTAAAACTTTTACTGGAGACTGGGGAACTTGTCCCTATAAAAAAAAATAAAACACTCATGGGCGAGGGACGCCACGGCAGAGCCGACGGCCTTCCCCCGCCCTAACCGCGACTTCTTACTTGTGCTCTCGATGCGTAAAAGAAAGAACAATGGGCGTGTTTTGCCTTATAAAGGCTTTCATGGCGTCGTATGGCCTGGAGGGGAAAAAAACATGGACGGCTGGGCTACCAGCGCATAAATCCAAATACTACTCAACAGACTTGACACGACTACCCTACTGTTACAAAATATGAATCCGACCCGATCAGTGAAATCCATCGAATCGGCCTCACATATAACCCACGACGATTCCCTCACTATAAACCCTACCTGTAGTTGGTAGTGCCTACTATTTAATTGTTATTAATTGGAGAGGAAACCGATATAAATTGGTATTTAACTATTTTTAACGATTTTATTATTTTAGAATTTATTATCATTTATTTGTCTTGGGAGATAAAAATTTCCTACCATTGAGTGGATTTTTATCTCCCTGGCAACCATTTATTTTTATTTGGCACATGATTTGCGCTTGTGACATTCATAAAAAACCCTAAATGTCAGACTGACAAACAAAAGGTCGGACTGACAGATGACATTTTGACATCTGACAACTAACCTATTTATACATCCACCCTTTTTATTAAGATATTTTTATTTGTTTGTTTCAATTACGGAGGGTGAATGAAAAACTTAATTATTTACTTTAAAACATTGAAAATCTACAGTGAAAATATGCTAATATGATGTGGAATGTGTGTGAAGGTAAAACTAACATTATTTTCCTAGGACCTAGTAGGTTATATTGCTACAGTACAATTTTTGGTGAGTAGATTTTTTTTATTTTAAACTAGTTTAAAATAAAAAAAAAATCGTAAAGTAAAACTACGTCTTACTAAATGAAAACTATTTTCCCTATACCAACTACTAAGGGTCCAATACCTAATACAACACTACTGAATGATAGATTTATCAACCTAAAACAAATCAATAGCCAAGGACTCCTGAAACAAAATTAAGAATCTCATAGAACTACAAATGTTACATAATATTGGTGGTTGCAAAGTGTAAATTAAGAAACAATAGATTGGCTGAATACAAATGAGGGATTACAATCCTATCACCAACATCTAGTTCATAAAACAATGTTACTAACCAACTTCCGAAAAACCCGTACAACCTAAAACATACTAAGTGCCCAAAGTTTAGACCTATGTTTAATGGCCAAAAACGCCAAACACTTGGCTGTCTAGAGGGAGACTAGTTAACAAAAAGTCAGTCGAACACAACAGTAACTAATGCTTCAGCCATTGCACAAAATGCAAACTACAACCCTAAAAATTACCAATATTACTAATATCCTTATGGATTCTAAGTACAAACAAACGATGCTAAAAGAACAAAGTTTTAAAACCTCAGACTAACGGCGAAAACTCCGTCCAAATTAAACCGCTTACTCAACACCTAGTTCACAAAAGGTCAGTTAAGAAAAAAACAAAGTAATGCCTTGGCTATAACAAAATACAACCTACAACCATAAATACAGGAACAATGCTAATAAACTGGTGGTTGCTAGTACACACTAAAAAAAACTTGAGGAACAAAGTCCAGACCTCTGATTAATGGCCTAAAACGCCATTCCTCCAAATTTCTTACTCCGATAACCGGTCAACAAGTCAGTCATAAGTCATGTCAGTCATGTTACTGTGTGGCAGTGTGTATCTGTGAGTGTAGGGGTGCTAAGGTAAGCCAGTTGGTTGCTGAATAATTACTAAATAATAAAATTAAATTATACCCTTCCATTCATCATTTCTACATTCCCCTCTTCTATCACACATTCACAATAATTTAATATTTATAATTTAGAAATCATAACAGTTTCCAGCTGATGTGTACCTTGTGTAAGTGTGGAGGTGTGAGATCGTGTACGAGTGTAAACGTTAGAGTTTGTGAGCTGACCGGAATTATCATTGTAACCTCTATAGCCACTAACTAACCAAATAGCATATAAGACCTAGGATAGGCAAAAATAATGCTGGAGAGTCCAATGCATTTAAAACTCACACAGCCTAAGCCTACCACTAAGTAAATAGAAAAACTTTCTTAGTACACTGCAATATTATATAGATATTTTGACAGGCCGAAAGTGAGGGTAACAGTACCTCTAACACTTCCTAGAGACTGCTAGGAGTCAGCGGACCGGAGGTGGGGAACACACCAAACACCTCCTAGAGCCCTTTATAAAACACCTCTCCTAGGATACTGCCTTCAGATGGGTCAGTACCTCATACCTATATACAGCGTTAATTAAAATAGAGTGAAAGCTTCCTTAAATAAATTTTAACTGAAAGTTATTACGTTAAAGTTAAGTAAAAGGACGTATAACTATTACAGGTTGTAAGTGTTATTATATCAAATCTAGGTATTGGTATATTAATTTAAGTAGTTATAATAAGTTGGTAAGTATTTAATATTATGCATTAAAGCAACATCATAAATTAAGAGCTAGGAATTTCACCAGGTCGTACAATATCTTTTATATGGAAGTTGCCTAGATCCTTCCCAGTTAAGGATTTTAGGTTATATACCAGGGGACCTAGCTTCCTATTAATAATGCACTTCTCATAACGGGGAGCCAATTTGGCCGAATAATATTTCGCCGCATCAGATAGCGTGAAACACTTTTTATAAACAAATTGACCTTCCTGTAACTCAATGGGACGCCTTCTGATATTATAGTATTTAGCGTTCCTAGAGTGTGCATCTAATAAATGTTTGCGAACTTTTTCAAAAATTAATTTTAAGTCTTTCAGTGAGTCAGTAAAGCCAAAATCAATGTCTGCTATAACATTCCTATCCTCAGGATGGTCTGAGTTATATAACTTGCCATCGATAATCATCTCCCTACCATGCATGAGGTAGTACGGTGTAAACTTGGTACCATCATGAACGGCGGTATTAAGAGCACATTGAATCTCAGATAGATTCATGTCCCAGTTCCTGTGGTTATCTTTTACATATGATGCAATACTTCTAACAATCTCCCTGTTTACCCGTTCTGTCTGGTTAGTCTGAGGATGATATCGAGGATTATAGAACAGATGAGGTATACTATATTTGAGAATACAATCCCCAAAATTCTTTGGAAATGAACTGGGGTCCGTTATCTACATATAAATACTTCGGGGTCCATGTACTAGGAATATACTTTTCTAAAGACCATTAGTTATAGTATTCGAAGTTACTTTCTTCAATGGAGACAAAGTGACATATTTATTGAAATAATCTGAGCCCACAAATAAATACTGGCTCCTACAGTAAGAGAATTTATTATATTTAATTTTCAAGTTTGGATGAAGTGTTGGACTAGTGGAAACTTTTTTTTTTAAAGATCTTTATTCTATGTTGAAATAGTGTCAGTGATAATAATTATGTTCTTTACCTATGTATCAGTTCAAATTCAAATTGCCCTAAACGACATGCCCATCGGTTCAAGCGGCCTGTTGGATTTTTTTTAAATTTAGAACCACTGAAGCGAGGCATGCTCAGTAATAATATAACATTTCTTGCCTTCTACATAAGCTTGTTTACAAAGAAAGAGCAAAGAAAAGTCAGGCATGTTAAATAAAAGTAAATTTTAAAATTAAATTTCAAGCTCAAGTTCATTGTTATAAAATAAAGCTAAGTTATAAAGCAATATTAAAAGACCAAATCAAAATGTTAAGTAATGTAAGAACTACAAAATTAAATTATTAAAGTAAACTGAATTTAGGAAATGCGAAGTTAAATTAAAGTTCCTATAAATATTTAATTAGGTATATTTAAGTTAGGTAGGTACTACAAAATTACTATTTCCCCGGAATTTGGAAAATGAAAAGTTCATATTAAAGTTCCAATTCAATTAGGTATATGAGTTAGGTAGGTACCTATCTAATAAGTACACACTGTACCTACTTACAAAAAAATAAAATTTAAAATCAAAATTAAAGTATGTAAGTGAAGTGATATTTCAACAACAACAAAAAACTAACCATGTCTACACGCCTACTAACACGCATAAATCACAAGATTAAATTCAGAATAAGTTACGTAATAATATTATAAATCTGTTAATGTAAGAGTTCAAAATAAAAGGTGAGCGAGGTAGGTATGAGTAGGTATGTCCTACTATTATAAAATCTTCTAGATAAAAAGTATGTTTACAAACAAAATCTAAAATTGAAAATCAAACGGCATTTAAAATTAAAAGAAGCACCGTGCCAAAAAAAATTCAGTTTCCAAAAAAAATTTAAAGTTTCCAAAAACAAATCTAAGTTCCAAGAAAAATTCTAAGTTTGAAAAAAAATTAAGTTTCCAAAACAAATTCAAAGTTACCAAAAAAAAATTACAAGTTTAGAAAGACTCAAAGTATCAAAAAAAAAATAATCTAAGTTTAAAAATATTCATTGGTTTACTTCCATTGGTTGTCTGGAAGAAATAGCTTGTTAACGATAAGACCGCCGCTGGTAAATTTATATTTTTTGACAACTATAAGTTTAAAAAGAATTAAAAGTTTAAAGAAATTCAAAGTTCTACTCAACTAAGTTTCTAAACAAACTACTCATAAAATCAAAGTTCAAACACGACAAAGTCTAAAAAAAATCTAGATTCTAAAACAAAGTACTAAAAGAAGTCTAAGTCTACTAAAACTGAAAAGTTAATGTTTAAAAATGTTTATTGAATCAAAGTGTTTACTAAATATTATCCAATAGAATCTCCATGCAAGTCAATAATAAAATACCGAGGTTGGCTTCGATTTAGTGCAAATATTTTACACTAGATGGCGTTACTGGTTTCGAAATGAGATAATGAATGCCAGAAATAAATTTACAGTTTCTACAGAATTAAAAGCATTAAATTACATTTAAATAAGGAAGGTAAACAAGTATATTATACATTAATTTCTTGTATCTACATTAAGTATTAAAAGTTAATTAAATGTTTACTTACATTCAAATAATAAAAGTTAAAAGTAAGCAAGTAAAAATAAAAGTTAAGTAATTATTTACGTGTTATTTACTCAGGTGTTACCTAATATAAAAGAAAATATATAAACAAAACCAAGCAAATACTACAGGTAAATAAGTTACCTATTGGCAAACGATATAATATAAAAGAAAACTAAACAATGGGAATGTAATTTACGTTCCAAGAATTATGTTATAAAAAGTTATTCGATCACCCGCAGTTCAGTCTACGCACTCGTATTTAAATTAAAAATATTATTAATGTGCCATTTCACTATTTATCAGAAACAAAACCAACTGGAATTTATTGATATACCTAGGTATATTAAGATTACAAAAAAATATTATGAACGAAAGACTTTCAAAACAAATTAATCGAGTAATTTAATTTATGTACGTGTCAATAAGTATAGGTAGAAGTAATATTTGTTAAGTTATGATAATAAAATGAGAGCTAAATTCATGAGCTATTGAAATCCTAAGATCATAAAAACAAAGAAAGATCAAAGTCCACAACCAAATAATTTCATAAAAACATGACAGTCCTACTAAATGCACACATAAAACAACTGATAAGAACAACAAAGAATCCTACTGCACAAATCCAACAAAAAAAAATCAAGGTCAAATAAAAGTCACCAAAAATTATTAACTCACGCGTAACTGCAATTAGACTCGTTCGTTCCTCCTGTGAATTACACACAAGAAGAAGTTCACGGCTTATATGCCGGATAAAACATACGAACCAAAAAATATTAGGTTATGCAACAAGACAATATTAAATAACAACAATCTGAAAAACAAGATTATTATGCCTTGGTTAATAAATCAAAACCACAAAAACAGTGAGAGTTAAGACTATAAGATATATCAGCCTAAATTAAATTCATTAAGCCGTATGCTGAAAAAAAAAACATTTTGTTATCTAAAAATAGACATTCATAAAAAGTATTTACGAAGGTGATATGTACGATCCTGTGAATAAAAAATGACCTAGTCAACACAAGATAAATATCGAGTAAATTAAAATGAGGGTAGTTTCAAAACTATTTGAGTTATATAGTGTAAGACAGTATCTAAAGTTTTGCGAAGTTAACGTTGTCGTTTAATCTTAAACGGACTTACTGAAATAAAATTGTTATGAGTTTACAACAATTTAACAAAATACAAAGTTATTACAATTTCACACACACAATAATTTTGTACCAAACGCTTCTCTCTAGGCTTCACGTTGGGTACGCCACTGTAGCAATTTAGGGTGTACTGACTGAAATTTCCGACTAGCAAAATTGTACACCAGCATGAGAGCCAGGGTCATGGATGGTTTCAGCCTAGAGAGGAGAAAGATCAGAAGAATTTAGAATAAGGGCGCCACTGATCTCCCTCCTACAAACGAGAAGCGGGGTTGGTACAAAATAAAAATCATTAACAAAGTTATATAGGTTATTTTATTCCTTGGCTCCACATCATTGGTTACAAAAAAAAACATGCATTAAATTATCAAAATAAATATGTAAGCAAGTTGAGGTACTGGTGAAATTAATGTAGGGTACATACAATTCCGACTTATTACTAGCCGCATAAACAAACTAGGTTCTTATGGCGCGTGGCCTAAAATGGAACTAATTTAATACAAGGACCGTATTATGTCCATACGGTAAATTTACACGAGATTAATATACAATAGGGTACCTAAGAATGGCTTAGGGCCCAAAAATAAAAAGGTACGTTACTATCGAAATTAAATTAGCAAATTAGGTTAAATAAAAAAAGTTATTTAAGTAAGTCCAGTATTATTTATCACACGGGGTGATGTCACAGGGAGCTGCTGATGGCCCTTCGACCGTGACCAGGAATCACCCACGTGGACAGAACAAAAGTTACAATAAATCTATTACAAATCTTGCGTTATCTGCAGAGATTATATGGGGGGAGTACTATATTCCTCACACGAATACTACAACAGGAGCCCTAGGGTCCTGCGGCACGCACGTGGCTGTTCCACAAAATGGCGGCGACGGCGCGGCTTGAAAATCGGGAATTAAACCACGTAGAACGCAGCTGGGCAGCTACACTAGCGCCACCCGCTGGAATATGCTCGGCGGCAGCCTCGCCTGCGACGGGCGGCGGCCGAAGCTTGAAGAGGGCGGAGCCCTAACCCGGGACCCTGTGAACAATTCACAGGTCTTAGGCCCGTTCCTATCAACCTACGGGAACATGGCGTTCCAGAGTAGAACAATCCTACCCACTCAGATAAAAAATAAACTCACCACTTAAAAGTGGGTAGGCCAACACGTGTTCGCCTGGCGGACGCGCGGGACGAACGGCACACGCAGCTCGGTGTCGGAATCAGTGCTATAGGAAAAGAACAAGATTTAACATCGAGAAACCTCTAGAAATACCGACGTAGGAGGTCGGTCAGCGATAAAAAATTAACCGAGGTTACTCACCGGTGATTAAACAAAACACTGATTTTACTGTATTTCTATTAAAACTTTTACTGGAGACTGGGGAACTTGTCCCTATAAAAAAAAATAAAACACTCATGGGCGAGGGACGCCACGGCAGAGCCGACGGCCTTCCCCCGCCCTAACCGCGACTTCTTACTTGTGCTCTCGATGCGTAAAAGAAAGAACAATGGGCGTGTTTTGCCTTATAAAGGCTTTCATGGCGTCGTATGGCCTGGAGGGGAAAAAAACATGGACGGCTGGGCTACCAGCGCATAAATCCAAATACTACTCAACAGACTTGACACGACTACCCTACTGTTACAAAATATGAATCCGACCCGATCAGTGAAATCCATCGAATCGGCCTCACATATAACCCACGACGATTCCCTCACTATAAACCCTACCTGTAGTTGGTAGTGCCTACTATTTAATTGTTATTAATTGGAGAGGAAACCGATATAAATTGGTATTTAACTATTTTTAACGATTTTATTATTTTAGAATTTATTATCATTTATTTGTCTTGGGAGATAAAAATTTCCTACCATTGAGTGGATTTTTATCTCCCTGGCAACCATTTATTTTTATTTGGCACATGATTTGCGCTTGTGACATTCATAAAAAACCCTAAATGTCAGACTGCCAAACAAAAGGTCGGACTGACAGATGACATTTTGACATCTGACAACTAACCTATTTATACATCCACCCTTTTTATTAAGATATTTTTATTTGTTTGTTTCAATTACGGAGGGTGAATGAAAAACTTAATTATTTACTTTAAAACATTGAAAATCTACAGTGAAAATATGCTAATATGATGTGGAATGTGTGTGAAGGTAAAACTAACATTATTTTCCTAGGACCTAGTAGCTTATATTGCTACAACGTCTTGAGCTCCACTTCTACCATCCTGTTCGTTCAATGCTAAAACATTAGAGATTTATTCCCAGAAAGGTGAAAAAATCATTGAAGTTGAATGCTAATACGATCTTACCATTTTCAGTATGTGCGGCGTGCAGTTTCCTGGCGCTGGTCTCCGCGATGTGGCTCTGTGAGGAGACGCCGTTCATCGTCATGTGGACGAACTCTTCCGACAGACTGTTCACGTGGGTGTCACCTGCAACATCATTGGTACTTCAATCTACATCATCATCATCATCTACAGCCCTCTACATCCCACTGCTGGGCATAGGCCTCCCTCATGTTATGACACTCAACCCTGTCCTGTGCCAATCTGATCCATCAATCTAAATATTAGCCACAAAATATGGGACTAATGAACAAACGGAAAATATTTCTTTAAAAACAGATTTCAAATTTGTTTCAGGACTGTTTCACCTGTAATACACTTTGTATAGCAGTGTCATATTCCAAAAGAAAACAAAATGACATAAATTTCCCGAGCGATATAACTTAGGAGTCTTCAAGGCACATAAATAGATACGTTTCTAGACATCTTACGTGATTCTTCGTCAACCGTATCTGCATTTTACATCTGGTGAGAAGGTCTGTACATATTCCCGTAGTCTGTCTGTCTATGTGCTTGTTCACGCTATAACACGCGGGCGCGGGCGCGACAGACTTTGCTCACACCGCACGTGCGTTGTACGTGAACACCTTCATAGCACGTCATATGTTTGATATTTCGCGCCCGCGCCCGCGGGTACACGTGGCCCGCGGGTACACGTGAACAAGCCCTATTTGTCCAATATATAAATGCTGAGCAATATATAGTATTAGATTAGATTATAGTATTTAGATTTTTAAAAGTTCGCAACGGATTTTAATCCGGTTTTTTAATAGATACACTGATTTCAGCGGAAGGTTTATATGTTTAATACATGCATAATATAGTAGAGAAACAGTGATAAATATTTATTTTTACACACTACGAAGTGTACGCGGGTAAACTAGTTAAGTATAAAAGAACTAACAAGTGAGACAGCCAGATCCATTACCTATATGCGTGAGAGAGACAGGGAAGGCGAGGATGCAGTGCGGCGTGTGGTGGTGCGGTCGGACGAGCGCCAGCAGCGTCTGCAGCAGCGGCGCGAGCGGCGCGTGCGGTGACGTCACCATGCGCAGGAGCAGCGTCACTTCGCTGGCCGACACGCTCCACGACCCCAGCACGCTGATCAACTCTAACACGCTGCGCTGGAGCTCTGCGGAATGGAACAAATAAACTAATCAATAAAGCACAAGAAATTAGATGCTTTGAATCTTCTGCGTGGGAAACCAACTTTTCATTACCAATTCGTTATACAAAACAGAGTATATTCCTGCAAGTAATAGAGGTGATTCCCTGGTCGTTCTCCCAGCGCTGCTCCCGCCGAGGGCAGTGTACACTCACCGTCGAGCTGGTGGTCCCTGGCTGTGAGCAGCGCGTGTGCAGCGGGAGCAGCCAGCAGCCGGTGCAGTAGCGGGGCGGTACCGAGCCCGCCGCCCAGCGCTGCTCCCGCGGAGGACAGCCGCGCGCAGCACGCCCGCGCCAGCGCTGCCCCTGCTCGTATCGCTGACGGCTCTCTGTTCTTTGATGACACCACTCTATTGAACGAAAAATTTACAAGTGAAAGTTTGACAATCGTATACGCTAACGTCTCGTTTATCTTACGTAAAATTAGTAAAAGCTGCAGTTAACAAGTCTAGACTAAATTCAGACTGAAACAGTCAGAGTGAAGTAGTAGACGTTCAATTTTAAAACACAGTTCAAACACCTATAGGTAATTTGACCTAATTTCGAATTGGTTATAGGTTGTTGTAGCTTGTCTATAACCATTAATCTATTGTTCGCTTTATTAGTAAAACAATAATTTAAATAGATAAAATCGTAAACAAAATGATTCACGAGTATCTATCAAAAATAGATACAAAACATTTGGTGTCCATATTTAGGATTACCTTTGCGTAGCTTAGCATCAGGCGAAAAATTGTATTTAAATAGGTATGAGTTTTATTCTCCACCAGGACTGCTTATTCTACTTACACAGTCATAGACAAACCAAAATCATGTTTAAAGGTTGTGGTGCCCAACCTATACGTTGCAGTTTCAGACCTAACAAGCTTTTTTTTTTTTTTTTTTTTTTTTTTTTCTTTTTAATAATATGGCAACATGTGCATTTTGCCAGTGTCGAGTAAAATTCGTGAATGTTCACGGGATATTAAATTATGGTCTCCACTTTCGTGTTTTGCCAGTGTCAAGTTAAATGTTATTTTTTAAGTAATAAGTTAGTTAGTCAGGTCAGAGTCAGAGAGAGCTTAATAGCTCGTCTAGTCACGTGAGTCTTCAAGTAAAATGGGTGGAATTTTACTGAAAGTTCGGAGGAGTTTTGGAGGGGGCACCAAAATTCATATTTCAGCACCATATCACTTGCCTACATCTGTGCACATTCAAAAACACTTAACACGCAATATTCCACCATTATTACACGCTAACAATCAAATTCTACACGATTATTAAGCAAAAGACGTGGAGCTAATATGATATGATCAAGGCTTGCCGCCAAAAACCACCTAACAAGCTCTTGGGTATCTTATGACACTACAAATCGCTATTCGTGTTAAAATTAGAATAACTTCGTTGAGAGTTGTCGAATATCGACGAATAGCTATTTGGGTGAATATGGCATACACCCGAACACAATATGTGAAGTGCTACTATAATGGGATAGAATCAATCCCCATTCTGCTGTGCAGAGACTAAACCGCAGTAAAATAATTTGTACAGTTTTATTTTCAACCTTAATAAAGTATACATTATTTTTAACATTTTACTTTTACTGCGGTTTAGTCTCTGCCCGGCAGCATAGTTTTATGTGACTTCCGAAACACAGTAATATAATAAAATGAGAAAGTAGTAGTCTATTATAGTAAAATGTAGTTACTTGTCGATAAGTTGTGTGAGTATATCAACTACGATGATGCAGAGCTCTGGATGCGTGAGGTCTCCGTTCTTGGTGTACTCCGAACATTCTAGATTCAGCGTGTCTGGCAGTATGGCTTGACCTGACACTGAAGCAAATTCGACACTTTAATATGCATGAAATTAGGAGAACAATTTTAAATTACTTGTTTTAAAACTGTATGCAAATCCTAAACGGGTGGACCGATTGAGCTGAAATTTGGTATAGAGATAGCTTAGGGTCTGGAATAACACATAGGCTACGGTAAAGCGGCGAGTAACACCGCTGGGCGCAGCTAGTAATTTATAAAAATGAGTAATCTTAACAAGAACTACATACGCTATCAGATAATGACTATTTTTGAGTCTTTTTAAGAAAAAAAACTTTTTACATGTGTAGTTTTAGTGAGAATATTATTTTCCAAAAAAAAAAGACATCTGCCCGAATTTACCTTGTTCAAACGCCTCTCAAAGTGTTTCCGGTATATATAATATCTTATCAAATTAATGCAAAAATTGTGTGAGAAAATTTATTAATTTAAATACAATTGATTTAAATTATAATAATATTATGATCAGGCTTTAAAATGCACATTTACTATTCAAGCTTGCTTCCGGTTATTCGCTACCGTCTTTAAAAGTTATGGTGAGCGGTTACCGTCGCCTATAGACGTCTATAATCCAGTGGTAGACGGTCTATTATTCAGAAAGAAGTGCTATAAGTAAAGGATTAATTTTAAAAAACTTACATGTGTTAATGGAAGACAAAGTGGAAGGCATTTTCTTATTTTTGTACGGAGGCAAGAGGTCAAACTTGCCTATTTCCACGTCAGCCTGCAACGTAAACCAAATTATTATTAAAGATATAAAATTATTTCAAATTAACACGGTAGGTGCTAGACGCTAGTCAAGCAGGAAAAAAATAAAATTTTGCAAAATGTCAAATAACATTATAAACTTTATCTCGCGATCTCTGATATATCTGTCTGATCTTGTTAATTATTTACGTTGATATTCAGTCTCCATAACAAAAATTTAAAAATATCGATGAAATATTTTTTATCACCCCAATAAAAATAAATTAATGAATATATATTAGAAAATTAATAAGAAATTTCTCAATTTTTTTTAAATCTTTATTTAAAAGAGAAATAATCATATAAAAATCATAATCTTTTAATTTTTTGTATTTTTTAACACACAAAAATAGATTGAATATATTAGAAAATTATTTACTGGTAATATATGCTTTAAAATACATGTTCAGAAGAAAAAAATAAAAACTATAAAGCACTCTTTTCAAATTATATAAGTGTAATTAACGATTTCACCAAGCCAAAAATGTCAGACAAAATGATCACTCGAATCATTTAGCCAAGATAAAATTACACAGTGTCCTAGTGAATTTTTCTGTTGTTAAGATTAAAATACACTTGTACCCTCGATGGTACGGGAGGCTTATGACTTATGGGGGAAAACCCATGCAAGAAGACTCCATTATTAGCATAATTTTTATTTATGGATGATTAGAAAAGCCTATCAAGCTACTTCTGTATTTTCATTAACATATGATTTCTTCCCACTTTAAGCATAAAGTAGTTGAATAAAACGCCTTAAAGTGTTAAAGCCAACATACCTCGTACCCCTCATCTTGTCGTAGCGGCTGGTCGCTGAGTTCGCTCGCATACACCGCCGGGACACTCTCCTCGCTGGAGGAGCATTCTGCCGAGCTGCTGCCTGATGGACAGACCAGCGGGGGCACCTGGAGTAATGGTTCCACTGTTAATCACTACATAATGTGGGAAATGAACTTGGGTTTAAGGTGCTAGTGCTAGTGGGGGAGTTGAACATTTATAGCACACTTAAAGACCCGCCGTTTTGATATTATCACAAGTGAATTAAATTAAAAATTTAAAAAACCCCCAACGCAATACGTAATTAAAATTTTTTTGATGGAGGCCATCTTGGATTTTAAATTTTATATAGTGGGCTGTATTCTACTCGTTAAGCCCTTTCATTTGATACCCATATCGATGGGGTCGTGGAAGAAAAAAGTAATCCGCCATTTTGTAGCGGCGGCCATCTTGGGCCGATTTCCACCAAACATGGCTAAGAACACTCTCGACTAACTCTACTTTCAAACAAAAAAAACTAAATCAAAATCTGTTCATCCGTTTGGGAGCTACGATGCCACAGACAGACACACACACAGACAGACAGACACGTCAAACTTATAACACCCCGTCGTTTTTGCGTCGGGGGTTAAAAATAGCGGCCAGCGTATAATTCAGCAATAAATATTCTGACACTCACTTCCATAAAGTGTCAGGTTTTTGAGTAATTGTCAAAGCTGTGTGTGTCAATCACACTAATATTATAAAGGCGAAAGTTGGGGCTGTATGTTACTTCTTCACGCTTAAACGGGTAGACCGATTGAGCTGAAATTTGGTATAGAGATAGCTTAGACCCTGGAACAACACATAGGGGTTTTTTTACAGTACAGCAGATAGATCCGCTGGGCGCAGCTAGTATTTTATATAATAAAACTAATTGTGGTTCCTAGTTCCTACCGTCGCCGATCGACGTCTGCAACACCAAGTTAATGGAATAGTTAAGTCATGATGCTGGTTATTCGAATGCAAAGAAATTTTACCTTCGAATGTTACCAGTACAGTCATACTAAAGGCGCATATATTATTATGTTACGTGACAGTGACAAATGGAAAGTTGTTTGTTGTTATGTTGTTTGTTTGTTGTAAGTTATTTGTTATCGCATTTAAATAACATTCGATAAATGAACAACATCTATATGGCATTACTCATGAGAAATCCACGAAATGTTTTAAATAATAAAAAAAAGATGAATTTTGAACCCACTTAGGAGTGACATAAGATGCGAGATAGGTATAAAACATTTGATATTTAATATTTTTTTTAAACAAGCTTTTATTATTATTATTACCATCTAAATAGCATCAAAGTACTCGACAAGACGAATCAAATGAGCCCAAACTCGATAGGGTTGCGTCGTTTAATTACGGAGTTCCTATGGCCACCTTCTAGCTCCATCATCAGATCGGCTCCATGACATAATAATAGTGCATTGTCATCCGATTTACAGACAGAAAACAGACAGGTGAAAGTAAATAAATAATTTCGTAACAGAAACTAGGGAATTTCAAATTTCAGCAAAAATTTTACAGTAAACGACTAATAGACAAAAAGTTGCTTTGAAGAATCATTTCTGAAGTTTGACAAATCGTCACTAATGGTCAGTCATCATTGAAAAGTTATAGGTTAATATAGGTACTTACTTTTTGAGATTGAAGAAATCGGCTAAGGATTACAAAAAACTGCTCTTTTCATGTCGCAAGGAAGTAATTTCGGAAAAAGGTGAATATCTAATCACAAAAATGATTTAGTTCAAATTTGTGAATTCATGAAAATTTTATCATAAAGGGAATTTAACACAATAGTATTTTAATTTTATAGTATTTTAAGGGGGAAACCTGTATTATTAAAACATTAAATCATCTGTAAGGTAATAAAAAGGAAAATTAATGTATGACACATATTTTTATAACATATTCAAGAAAACCGGTTGTAGGTATTACATAGAAAATACTCTTTAAATTAGGTATATCTAGAAAAAGGTATGGCCTTCAAATGGTCAGGATGAGAAATCGATGGTATTAGAAGCCATAGAACCTTTACACTAACTAGCACCATTACTCTGCAAGGACAAGTAATTACAAAGTTATAGGTCACTATACTTCAGAAAGGATCCCACTATGTGTAGTAAAAGTAGGATTTTTTAGCCAAAGAATAGTATTTTTTATTATTTTGATGTCTCATAGTATATGATAAATTTTATTAGCATTTTTAGACAATTTATAATATGATTCATAATAAAGAATTCTACGTAGTTTTGAATTCTTCCTTATTTTACATTCCCTACAGTTCCTATTTCGTAGGATAATAAACAATAAACTTAAGTTTTATTGCAATTTATCAAATAAACATTATTGCAAAAACCGTGGTATAAACAAATCCTTTTCATATTTCATTTAAAAGACTATAACAAATTCAAAACGAGGTTGATGACTGCTAGTAATAATTTTACTGGTAAATTAACCCCCTTCAAAAATGACTACACTGGTCAGTCGATTAAGTTCTAGAATTTATTTCTAATTTACTAATGACCAAAATTTTTCCACGTGTATTAGTCATTCACATCAACAATTTGAACTAATCGTTTAAAAATATTCCATAAGAAGACAGTTTTACGAAACTATAATTCCTAGGCTACTAGAACTATAGCTGTTTATAAAGGGTTAAACCATTTTAAAATTAGACTTGCCAGTAAAACAATATGTGCTTGTCGTATATAGGATCGATCTGCAATTTAAATTGTCAAAGTTACTCGAAAATGTGACAAAATGCAAGGCTAGAACATTCTCACAATATCTTATAAAAAATAAAGCTATTTATATGACCCAGCTTTTAAATGCAATTCGACACGTGTAACGTAAATTAAAAAAAATATATTCGGCATTTTATTGTAACAAATCATTATATCGCAGATTAAAAAATGTAAAATTGGTCAGAATTTCAATGAACTCGGGGCCACGGAAACGAAACCGACGCAGGTTTTTTTTAATTCGTTTTTGTGAATTTTTAATTCTCATTCAATAATTTGTAACATGAATTAATTTTGAATTTGAGTAATGCATGTTAATTGATGTTTCACAAAGTTTGAATTGTTATTTTACATTAATACTTATTACGTGAAATAAAAATATTTTAAATTAATTTTGTCAACTTTTACATTGATATCAGAAAATAAATCATCAGATTAATAATAAAGTCACAAACTCTATAAAGCACCTATCTTAGACCAATGCTGATAAATATGACTAGTTACACTGGATGAAGATTGTAACAGATATTATTTATCATCAAACACGCATAAATTAAATACATGGGATGTGGTCAAACGTAGTCCTATCTCGTATAAAAAAAAAAAACATATAATAATATTATTTCAAAATTTTGTTTCCTTTTATTAATATTTTGTTATCAACAAAGTTACAAATTCTACACATAAAGAAACCCATTGCTCTGGATAACTTAAATGCTAGGCCATGCAAAAAGTACATATTATCTAAAACTACTAAGCAACACCTGCACCATTAGGCAACAACAACCAATAGAACTCACTTTCTCCGTACTCATTCCACTTCCAAAAATCACACACAATTCACTGTTAAATCAAACAAACACTATTATAAACCGATATATAATAAAACAGAAGATTCACTGTTTAAATATTTGTTTATATGTTTGTTATACAATTTTTTTTACGTGTGAATAACGTAAGTCGCGTGGACACTGGTCTCAGAGCCGTGTCGCAGCCCCAAGTTTTTTTTCTTCTGTGATGGCATGCTTAGAACAGCGCGTGGGTCGGCCTTCAACTGTGAGGTTCCGTACATATTGCTTTAAGACATCATTAGTTTGTGACGACGCAAAAACGAGGCCGCTGTTGCTTGATTTGTACGTAAACGCGTTTTTAAAGGCTAAACATATGTTTGTTTTTTTATTTATATTTTAAAAAGTCCTTGGACTTTGGAATATTAGTTTTTTAATAGGCATAGATTGCAGAATATTTGTGAAATTCGTATACGATTAACTATCTGTGCCAAGCGATCTTACCTACCGAAAAGTACCCTTATTTTATTTTCTAGTTATTTTCTAGGATCTAAGCTAGGAAGTAGGATTTTAGAGAACAATGAGCTCCTAAAATATATAAAATAAGTCGCCAAAGTACCTTCTAAGCCTATTTTATTTAATAAAAAAATCACGTACGGTATCCTAAAACGGAACCAATTACGGCATCAAATAGGCGAACGAGGCGAGGGGGCGGAACCGGTATTGGTCCATTAAAGAGACGAACCCACATTACATTGTATTTTTTCTGTTTCAAAATATCCAAATCAAACTATCTACAATTATTAATTAGCCTTTTGGTGACGCATGGGCTTAGTAAGTAGGCTTTAGTTGATAGTCGTTAAAAACTCATTACTAATGTAAATCGGCAAATTTATATAGTTAAGGCTACATAATATGGCCAAGCCACATAATTTGACTAAGGTTTATGAAGTTAGGACTTGTAAGGTTAAGACTTTCAGTGTAAGCTTGGCTCTACATAAGATCGAATAACTTTTAGACAGTATCTACCTATCGTATGAAATGTTAGCACCATTTTACATGAAAATGTTTTTGGCGGGTTAAAGTTTTTTCTATTTCGAAATGTATTTGAACTAATCGAAATGGAACTTGTGAATGGATGAGTCTTGAAATAAAATATTATAATGGGCAATATCTATCTATCTATACATAATTATTGACTTGCAAGAGTACTCCAATAATCTCTATAGGTAATTATTGTAGCCTATTTGAATAAATGCATTTTGAGTTTGAATTTGACAATGACTTACAATTAAGAAAGCATGTATCTAACTGTACCAAAAAACCAGTAAGTGTACCCAAAACTCTCGTGATTGTTTTATGTTTTATGAATGCAAAATATCCAAATCAGGAATGCTCTTGCGCAAATAAAAACTATAATATGTAATAAATAATATGTAAATGCATGTTGTCTAACTTTGATGCAATTTCTACCCGAGGTCATGCTCTCCAAAATAGATAACATTTTATCCAAATATAGATAATTGCTTATTGTTTTAGGAATGTAGAATTTATTAGTGGTCCTATTTAAATATTTTTTCAAAGAGATTTTGTCCAATATTTCAACATTAAATCTACATAATGAACGATAATGATGTAATTTTCATATCCTGTACAAAAATGTATCCTCAACAATCAATATGCAGCTTATATAAAATATATATAATAATAGGTTGTATATGACATAAGGTTATGCAATACGTGCCCTGTTTATATATTGTGCGAGTATATTTTTTCGTCCGACGCGACGTAGAGGTTCAAGGTTGTTTGCCAAATGTCGAAAATAATCATCAATTTATTTCTTACTTAGTTTTTACTCATACTGCAAAATATATTATTTAATCTTCTAAATAATAAAAGGAATGAGTGACTGATTGACTGACTAATCCAATAGCGCACCACCAAAACGTGTGTTGAAATTTAGAACAATTTTTAGGTTACGTCATAACGTAGACCGTCCGATAAGTAAGAAAAGTTTCATTCCCTCAAAGTATGAATTTAATTCAAGATCTAAAATATGTACTTACATCCCTCATTTAATCGAATTTTAATCGAATGGCACACATTAATATACAGCATAACATTTTGGAAAATTATGGGTGATCTAGCGGACAAACCAAAAAAACTTGATTTACCGTTTTTTTTTCAAAAGTAGTCGAGATACACTATATTTCGAGAGGTGAAGTGAAAGACACACATAATTATGTGGCATTCTCTAAAAAATAAAACAAAAATATTTCGATCGAACCAAGCTGTCATTTTGATTTTATTGCAATGTGGAACCCAAATTCTTTGAGAACTTTTTATACACCTCTTGGGTCCTTCCTGGAATGGCCTAACTGTAGATAAAAATGGATGGAGTCAATAGAGATCGTATAGATTTACCAACCCTAGAATTAATATTTTTTAACCGACTTCACAAAAAGTTTTACAATTTTTGTTTAAAATTTGTCGGATATTTTTTTACTTTTTTATGTATGTTCATATTCATTACTCGCTTCATTCATTATTTGAATTCATGGTTTGATTCTCGATTTGGAGAATTCTTTTTTTTGTTTCTTTAAAAGGGTACACATTAAAGGTTATCCCATTTCAATTTAATCGAAATCGGTCGAACCGTTCAAGTTATATTATAACGGTTTACGTGGGGGTCTCGCCTTCGCTTATTGAAAACTAGCTTGAATTCGGTTCAATAATTTTGAATTCACTTGTTAAGTATATACAGAAGTATGTGAGAACCTATACGCCTACATACCGTTATAATTAACAAAAAACTGGCAAGCAATAACAACTTATAAATCAGCAAAAACGTTACGGCGCGACCAGATACTATAGAATCCTGACAAGTTAATAAGATAAGAGTACCTAAGTCGTCCATTTTAATTTCCTCGCCCATCAGGAACATTTTGATTGTTAATCAGGTGCATTTTAAGGCTGGGCAAGGTCTGTTCGTATTATCAGGAGAATTCACGCAAAGGTTATAAGGTCTCCCGTATCGGTCTGCAGAGAAAGGCCCCTTATTGTGTACATTGGACATTTCCTTTATGAACTAGTCTACAGTCAATAGTGTTATTGGGGTCTAGGTACTGACTACATTATTTGACAAGTAACAATACTCGTACATCAAACCAAACGTTTTTTTTTTTACATTAGACTAAACAAGCGTTTAACGGTAATCTCACCTGCTGGTAAGTGACGATGCTGTCTAAGTTGTAGCACGCTTGTTCAGTAAAAATAAAAACCTCGGAACAAAACTACTAAAAAGCACCCTTGATTTGACAGCCCCAAGTTGAAGTAGCAGGAAAGATAGAAGTCGGTAGCGCGTTCTAGATCTTTTCAGTCATCATGATATATTATGATGCAGCATGTATATACTACCAACTGTATTTATATTATAGCTCGGGAATATTATAAAACAGTTCAGCTAGGATGAGCTCGGATTAGACAAGTCAGTAGAGTTTGTTTGTGTATGGCTTCAAGATAAAAAATAATCTTCTGTGTAGGTTTATATAAAAGGAAAGCGTGACTGAATGACTGCTGTGTAGCAGGTTAAACCGCTGGAGGTAGATAATAAGTCAATATTCATATACTTAATCCAAGATTTGGATATGTGATCTTGTACTACGTCTGCACGGTCCACCTTGAGCACACATGTACTTATGTAGCAAACCTTGTCCAAAAAGCGGTTAATTTATTGCAAATATCCTTTCATACTTGGTTCATTCGTGTGTATACGTCATAGTCATCGGCCGTCAAAGAGTCATAATATCATTGTTAGAAGTCTTGTCTAGCTCAGGATTAGACTTTGACTAGCACCAATTGCTACTGGCTAACGCTAAAAAAATGTACTGGAACGACAGTAGTGGAGAAACGAACGATAACGACTATCATCCCAGTATATTTTTTAGCATTAACCACAAACTGTTGGTGCTTGTCTAAGCCTGGTCCCAAGCTACCAAGACAAGGCTTTATCTAACAGTGATAATATGACTGTTTGACGGCCGATGACTATGAAGTATAGACATGAATGAGCCACTGGCCACCACCCAGGACCTGCCTAAGATGTATCGCTCGGGAACCACGATAGACGGTGTTGGGTAGCACTATATGCGAGTAGTTATCTGACCTTAGCATGAGCCAGTCGTGGCATGGCGTGGTGGCGGCTGGGCTCGGCGGAGGCGACGCGCACGAGCGCCTCACAGAGCGGCCGCAGCACGGCGCCGGCCGCGCGCGCGCCCGACCCGCCGCCCACCAGCGCCTCCCGGACCAGCGTGCAACTCGTCTCTTTAGACCGGTTGCTGGTCACGTCTGCAACACATACACATCATCATCTAAATTGACAACCCATATCGTTCCACTACTGGGCAAAGGTCTCTTCCTCTTCGTGCTAAGCATCTCTGCCCTGAGCAGTTGGCATCAAGGTTATATGCGATAGTTGTGATGTCACCAATCCATCGACAGGTGGTCTGCCGACACTGCGCATTCCTTCTCAAGGCGTCCATAGCGTTAGCGCAAAATACATACACTGCCTGACAAAATACACAATATTGATATATTTTGAGGTTCACATTGCTTTAATAACATACTGAATGAGACTCGCACAGGACCAGAGGGTGTGATGTGATCATGAGAAAGTCTATATTCCCCTGTATGGATACGGGCTGAATAGGTAGATAGATAAAGTAGATAGAGATATAAGTTTTGGATAGTACGACAGTAAAATATAAGAGTTATTTTAAGAGTTTTGTTCATCATCATGATGATGATGGTAAGCACTTTACCGTCGCTCATAATTATCAACACCAGGGGTGTTGCTAGCATTTCATCGACTCTTCAAAACTCTATTCACTAGCCCTTTGAAAAACTCTATGTAGAAAGTAGTAATTCAACAAAAAAGCTGCAGAAGTGAGCTCTTTCCACAGTCTCAGTGTCAGCGCCTACAACGTTTTTGGTTAAACAGTTTACGATTATAAATCTAATATATTTCTTCTCGTTTCGTACGTGTTGTGGTATAAGGAAACATTATATGATTTGTCATTGGATATTTAGGACGTCAACATACTAACGATTTACTAAAAAGCTATTAGTAAACAAGTTCACACTCTGCTGCGAATGCGCAGCGTATCATGGAAGTTTATACTGATCTCATATCGCGTAATTTCAACGTACTAGTGTAATAACACCCTTAACACCTTGACGAATGCTTCACGTTTAGAATGTCAACATGTAATTAATTTGATAAAAACATATCTACTAGACCAGTCACCGCAAAACCTCGGTGCAACCTTAAATAGGCTACTATTTAAGCTACATGAATTGGGCACACAATGGCTAGGTACAATGTACAAGGAACTAGACGCATTAGTATGTGTAGAACAAGACAAACAGAGCCGGTTTGTCATCCTCATAAAGGAATTAGAAAACTACGCTGTATTTTTATGAATGTGTTTGTTTTTGCGAGATGCAGTTGGATCATTCATTTACATATCTCTTGGTGTTTATAAACTCTCGACCAAAACCTGCGACGATTAATTTACTAAGTGATTTAAGGATCACTTAGCTGATATCAAATTCGCCTCTTCAAAGAACCCATTTTAATCGACTTCGAAAAAGGAGGACTACAATTCGTCGGAATGTTTTTTTAATGTATGTTCTCCAAGTACTTGAACCTATTTGGATTTTTTTTCGTCTTCGATTAGGTAGGTACTGAAAGCGAGCTGAAGTAAGATAATTTTTGTTGTTGTTAAAAACACATTTAATAAATTATAAAAGTTTGTATGTGTTAGTTTATCTTACTCAAAACACTAAACAAATCGTGATTAAATAATATACGTAGTTTCTTAGATCTTAAGATAACTCGTAAAATTTACAGTAAGTGAAATGGCGAAACGTGGCCAAAATAAGAGACGATAAGACTTAAAACCAAAATAAATCAATCCTTTCACATTCAACTCAAATCTCAAACACTTACCAATATTTGTGACGGTGTACATAATAGAACTCTTAACAAGCCTAAATCAAATAGATAACGAGTGCACAATGTACAGTGTACAAGATACTAACAAAAATCACAAACACTTAAAAATACCGCTCAAAACTCACTAGAAAAGTAAAACTAGGATATAGAATCCTTTTCACTAGACTCCTATGTATGATCCTTTCATTTAATCATAGAATCTAGATGTTTTAAACAGGTATATATATCATCAGATACAAATATGCACGTCGAACGCACTCGACGTCCACGGACGGAAGACGCAATGTATCTGATCAGTGTGACACCTATGGCTACTCTTGGTTTATTTCTTTTGCTTTTGGAGCAACCGATATCATGTGTTTTTAATGCGTTTTATGTAAGGTTTTGGAGGTGAGGATGTTTATTTTGATGGTAGATCATAATACTCATACAATAAATGGGAAGAATGTATGTGTTTGTTACCGCCACACTTTTGCTTAATTTGGTATGTTAAATGTTCATAGCTTAGACTCTAAAATAACAACGTAGGCTACTTTGAGTGGGAAAAACTGCTGGGCGCTGCTAGTTTAAATCTAAACAAATTATTGATTTAGGTTTGATTTTTACCCTTTTCGGCCCTGCGCTACTCTCATTATATCTACCAATTTTGGACTGTATTGTCTAAGGAAAATAAAGGGCTTTATTTCTCGTCTAGAAAGAAAAGTTAGGATATGTAGTTAGCACCAAATGACTTACTTCATAAACTCAAGGTGCATGACATTTATTTTCGTCGTGACTCTGTTTTGATTAAAATGTTATCAATAATGTTATCTTATGGCTGATCTAATCTGAATAATAAAATAATTATTAAGGTCCACAGCCATGTTAGATGGTAAACAACTCAAGTTTACACAAAAAGCTCTTATTAAAAAACAAAACAACACAAACTGTCTAAATGTTGTTTGTTTTTAATCTGGCACTATTGCGCATTTTTAAAGAGACGGTCCATCTGATGGTGAGCAGTTATCGTCGTCTATAGACGTCTGCAACACCAGTGGTTAACACAAAAGTCTCATTCAAAAGTGGCTGGCTTTTCTGAGAACTTAAACTTCTCGCGAATATTAACGCTTTGTGGACCTTTACATGTATCAAACATTGCGAATTACGCATTTGGAGGACTTCATAACCCACTTCCGATCTTTAAAACGTTATCTCATCTCTATCAATGAAAACAGCTACTGCACATGTACTGTGGAGTGTAGGTAAAGTAACTCGACGAGCCTCTGACCGCATCACACTCACGTATTTGTAATCAAATCTACCGTGAAAATGACAGTTACATACCGATATGCGTCTCGGATTGTCAACAAACAAATATACACTTTATCACGAACACAATAGAGCTTAAATTTACGCTATAAGTTGATTTTTTTTAAGCGCAATACGGTTCAACCCTCGATTCCAAGTTTGGAGTCACTTATGTTTACTCCCCCGAAAACGTCAACAGTCCTCGATTTTTAGATAAGCAATGTCGTAAAACTTTGCAAAACCTATAAAATTATCATAAGTTCCACATAATTTTTATTCAAAGTCGCAATTAACACACTTTTGCAAAAAACAATGAATATTTTATAATTAGGAATCACGAGGGAGCGTCTCGTCATATCGAAACCAAAATGCATTTTACGAGTCATTTTCCTACGGATAATCTAATAATATAATTCGTCAACATTCCGAGAAACACGTTTACGATGATAATGATTTTTTTATCTCAACAAATGCCAAAGTGTAAAATGTTAATAGGAGGTAGACAAAAACATACGTAAAAAGCACTCACCCGCGACGGCGAGCTGGACGGTCAACACCGCCTCCACGATCTTGATGAGGATCCTCATCTCGGTGGTGGCGCAGTCTGCGTGGCACAGGTAGTAGAGC
The DNA here is from genome assembly GCA_947507615.1 of Hemithea aestivaria. Classification (NCBI taxonomy): domain Eukaryota; kingdom Metazoa; phylum Arthropoda; class Insecta; order Lepidoptera; family Geometridae; genus Hemithea; species Hemithea aestivaria. The sequence continues at coordinate 424,039 of OX382330.1, forward strand.
ACCACCTTCAGCAGCCCGTAGCTGTCGAGCAGGGCGCTCTCGCTCGCCACGTACTCCCGGAACATCGGACTGTAGAGGCACAGCCCCGCGCAACTCTTCCAGAACGTCCAAACGTTCTTGAGCACGTCTACGTGGTCCTCTATCGAGTGCTCGACGGTGTTCTCGGGGCGCGCGTAGCCGTAGTCGATCGCCTGAGGCGCGGAGAGCTTCCTCTCGAGCCGGTCCGGCGGCACGAACGACAGCGCCGCCCTCTCCTCGCCGGTGTCGGCCAGCTCCGCGAACTTGTCCCGCGGCAGCTTCAGCTCGTATATCTCGAGGCACCTGTCCGTCATCTCCGCCAGCGACTCGAACAGCATCCGCACCGAGGACAGCGAGCTCATCTCCCGGTGGTGCGTCACGTCCGCGTTCTCCTTCATCAGCTTGAAGATCTCGACGACGATCGCTATCTCGAGGATCGCGCAGCACCGGTTCGAGAACTCCGGCAGCGCCACCAGCTCGAGCACGTAGCTGAGGCCGCCCTTCTGGATGAACCGCTCCGCGAACGCGACCGTGTTCAGCAGGCTCGCGAATATGTTCAGGCACGAGACGGTCAGGAAGTAGGCGGCCTCCTCGTGCCGCATCACGTACCGGTGCTTCGCGACTATGAACGTCGGGTAGATCACGCTGAACAGCAGCTCGTGCTTCATCTCGACGCGGCACCGCGGCGTGACGCGCAGCAGGTGCGTCACGGTCGCGTGCAGCACGTCGTTGTGGTTGTCCAGCTGCAGCAGCGAGTTGTAGTGGATCAGGAAGGAGCAGGAGGGCTCGCGCTCGAGCGGGCCGGGCGGCGCGGGCGGGTGGCGGCAGGCGCGGGCGGAGGGTGCGGGTGGGACGGCGCGGCGCGGCTCGCACACGGCGCACGGCAGCGTGTCGGGGTCGCGCGGCAGCAGCACGCCGGCGCCGAGGTCGCCGTACACGGCGCGCTCGAGCAGGCGCAGCGCGGGCGCGGCGGCGGCGGCGCGCGCCAGCGTCAGCCGCACGACGGCCTCCATGAGCGCGGCGGGCGGGAAGCAGCAGCAGGCGCCGCACTGCAGCATGGTGCGCAGCAGCTTGTTGCGCAGCGGGGGGCGCGCGCCGAGCGCCTCGTCCGCGAGCAGCGCGCACAGCGTCGCGTACAGCAGCGCGGGGCAGCAGCCGCCGCCCGCCGAGCCGAGGATGTCGTGGTGGTGGTGGGTGCCGCCGGCGACGCGCCGCCGGCAGATCTTGTGCTTGTGCTTGGTGCACGCGGCCGAGTGCATCACCTCGGCCCTGACGCGCTTCATCCCGTCGACGAGCTTCCCTATTGTTTCGACGAGCCTCTTGACGAGGACGTTCGCTTCGGTCTCGTCCGTCGACGGGATCCTCAACATGAGCTCGATCGAGCCGGTGAGCAGGCCGCCCCTGAGGCAGTCCGCGTACAGCCGGAACTGGTCGGTGAACTCGCGCAGCTTGTCGACGGAGCGGCACTGCATCAGCAGGCAGTGGAAGAAGGCGGTGATCGAGTACGCGACCCCGAACGCCAGCTTGAGCAGATTCTCAGATTCCGTCTTGTCGATCTCGTTGGCGCGATCGCTGTCTTTCTTGTGGCCGGTGACGACCCCCTCGAGTATCCTGAGCAGCATCGGCAGGATGCCGTTGTTGATAAGTTTGGCACAGAGGTCGGAGTGAACGAGCACTTTGTCCAGGGAGACCATGAGCAGTTCTGTGAGGGCGACTTTGATCGTGGACACCTCCCGAGCTTCGCTCCGCGAGAGCGTGGAGCCGAGCTGCAGCGAGCACAGGTTGCGGAGCGCGAAGTTGATGCACTGCGTCGATATCTGCGAGCCCTCGGAGCCGGACAGGCTGCTCTCGGCCTTGCACAGCTCCCGCAGGAGATCCGTGATGATCAGCGTGAACTCGAACGCGCCTATTTCCGAGTTGATAATTTCTTTGTGTTTGTCGTTCATGTAGTCGTCCACTTTGGGTTTTTGTTTGCGAGGCGAGTGGTGGGAGCCCGTGTACGAGTCGGTGTATTCGTTGGAGGAGCGCGTGGACGAGTTGAAGTATTCAAAATGATCGTTGGGGGGCGCTCGCAGAGCGAACGATCGGTTGAAGACCTCGAGGTCATCGTTACAGTCTGCGGACTCCGAGGAGTGGTCGGAGTGAGGAGCCGCCTTACGTTTGCTCCTACCGTCCGGCGAGTCGTGGTTCACACGGGACCTGACAATTTTAAAACTGTCATTACATTCCAATTAAACTTAGAGCGAGTAGAGGCACTTCTGAAGCGAAGGACGAGTATTTATTGTAATTTATGTTAATGAAACGAGTGCCGATATTTATAGCCCGGCTTCAATAAAGGGAAAGCTTCTTGTGAGGATTGTATCTGAGATAATTTACTGATCGTAACGGCAGTATTCGGAGACAAAAATTAAAAATTCGGTAATTATTATGAAATTTTACGACTAAGTTGCTAATTGTTTGTTACCTTGTGTTTAAGGAGTTTTTTTCTGGGGAAGAGTTCGCCTTGGACCCTTGTGAACTTGCCCGCTGCTTTGACCATATCCTAATAACAAATAAAGTTATATATTCATCGATGAAGATACACCTCGCTCCCTTATTTAAATAATCACATAGGACTAAGTTAAAAAAATCGGATTTATTTTCCAATAGAACAGGTTACCCTAGTTACAATGTCATAATCAAATCACAATCATGGGTTTTGCGGGCAGTCTATATAATATTATGTTGCACTTTCAGGTCGCCAAGATTACAAGGCTTGCAACATGACTTAGCGACTGCCCCTCTTATAGGAAACAACGGGGACCTACAGTTTGACGCGTATTCTGAAACACACAGGCGTCCACTATTTTGTCACTCACTGAAATTTAGCAAAATTTGGTTTACCAAGAGATGACATTTTTATAAGTTTTGTATCCAATAGATTATATAAATGACGTCAAATACGAAATAAAAAAACCCGATTACGATGAATTGTAGTGTAAATTATTATATCATAATATTTTGTAGGTACTGCTAACTCGGGTTAGAGTAAATTGATATGTGTGTGGTCTGCGGTCAACCTTGTTCAAGATTACGACTCAGGCGGGTGGCCAATTACACATAACGTGGAAACTAACTATTACTAGTAGTTCGCCTCGAACTGGGACCTCGCAGCCCAATTTCCGTGGTAAACCTTAGACTTTAGGCCTCGACTATATATATCCTAATACAAGAACTTTAACATTAATATTAAAACTCAAAATACAAAAATTCAGAGAAATTAAAACTCAATAAACCTACGTACCGAGATTTTTTGAATATATTTAATCCTTTTAGAGTTTCGTTCCTCTGAAGGAAAAAACGAAACCCTAATAGGCTAATAGGATCACTTGGTCATCCATATGTCTGTCAAGACCCATTTATACTCTACATTCCATAGAATTGTATATATTTACCATAATACACTGGTCTATGGCCGCTTGGTACCCGTAAAATTAAACTTCTAAGTTAACGTAGAAAAAAATAGACCCGTTTATCCTTCAAAAACGTACCTACATTTTTTTGACCCTCTGAATAAATCAGCATTCATAGGGAACTTGCCGTTACCATATATTTATGAAATTTGGCAGACTATAAGTACATATATTTTAAATTCAGGAAAACTTCTGAAAGCTATACATTTGAATTAATTCATTTAAAAATGGCACTATTAAAGTACGTAAACATCGAAGTTAAGCAATATTATGTGCTTACGTATTTGGATGGGCGCGTACGTAGTGATCTCAACATTTTGCTGACTTTTTTGGAGAGAGCCACCAGCGGCCCGCGATGCATTATGGTGTGCTCGTGCACCTTTATTGTTGAATGTGCCGGCACAAACAATTACTCTAAGTTTTAAAAAGTTATGCAGACAGACTACTCAAATAACCTTACTGCTAGCGAAAAAGCAGAGGCTCTCAACTCTAAGAGTTCGCTTTGCTCGGTCGATGATATGTGTATGTATTCATATAAATTATGTATTTAAATTATATTTTATAACAAAACGATTCAGCGAGTTTTTTTTATTCTATCACCACTTCCACAGACATTGTTACCTGCTTATTATTGTTTATGGTCTCTACTTTCGTGTTTTGCCAGTGGCCGTAGCATGCCACACAGAATCCCGACCAAACTTCAAGAGTAGAAATGTCATCCCATACATTCACAAAACTACAATGTATGGCATAACAGTTCTACGCTTGACATTTCAGCGGGATCTCGTTTGGCATACTACGGCCACTGTAAAATATTATTTTACTTGACAGCGAGTTATAGTCCGGTACATTGTGTTCGGGATAATTTATACAAAATTTTAGGCAATGTGACGTAGCTATGTCGTCATAATAATATTATATTATAATTATGCCTATACTACTAAACCTAACTTGCCATTAGCGATGGGCATAAAATAACGCTATTAATAAGGTTTTTATTTTAAATAACTATTTTACTTTATTTTTATTTTACTTAAATTATATAACATTATATTTTATCGATCGAGCGAAATGAGGTTTATAAAAAGATTAAAAAAACAGCACAAAACGTGTTCTTACCTACATGTATGTGACACCTATCTCAATAGCAAACTTTAGGCGGCCGGACTATAATTGACGCAATTATTGGTATTACGCAATGTACTAAAAAATAATGTTATTGAAAATAAGATAAATTGCTTGAAATTCTCGAATTATTGGACTTTATCGCTATTAATTCTTTAGCTTGATCTTCTTGCCCACTCTTTCTTGCCTGTAGGATCTTTCTCAAACTTAATGTACCTAACAAATTGTGCAAAACATTATAATTTAGTCATCTTTATAACTCTACAACCCTTGGATCGATTTGGCTCATTTTCGAACATGAGAATTCTTTTAGCTTATACTACCTGATCGCAAAGTGCCATTAAGATTAGAACTTTGGTAACGTTGTAATTAAGCATTTTCTATAACTCTAGAACCCTTCGACCGATTTGGCTGATGTTCGAACTTAAAAATTCTATTGACTTAAACTACGTATTTGCAAAGTTTCATAAAGATTGGACCATCGGTTTTCAAGTTATCGCGTAACAAACATACATACAAACATACACTTTTGATAATATATTTATGTAGGTTATAAAAAATGTGTGTATATTAGAAAAAAAATATCAGAGCACCAGTTTTGAAATTATCGTCAGACCTATCGTAAAGACTTTAAGTCACCTATATCTCTGCAACCCTAAGGTCTATTTCGCTATTTTTTTCACTAAAATTATTCTATTAACCTATCTAACTTGTGTGTAAAGTTTCATTTAATTTGGATTAACCGTTTTCGAGTAAATGTCGATCAAACCTAAGCGCCAGAGGTCAACCGCTAAACTGGTCAAAACGCAGGATTTCGCGGCTTTCGACTCTAAGACCTCGCTTCGCTCGGTCGATTAATTATTATGTACTAGTTGGTCCTAGCGGTGTTGCCCGCTGAAAAATGGCTTGTATTTCAGAGTCTAAGCTATTATACCAAATATTCTATACACCAAATCTCAGCTCAATCGGTTCGGGCGTGTAGGAGTAAAGAAGTAACACACATAGCATGCTCGCTCACGCACACAACTCACGCACGCACGCATGCACGCTCGCACGTACGCACATACAATACAAATACTTACTCCTTATTGAGACAATAAACATACATTTTACCAAAACATTTTACTTAAAAACGAAATAACGACTATTTACATCTTAATTTAGACAAGATATAAATTAAAACTAGTGTCCGACCGAAATTTCGGTTTCGGTTTCGGCCGAGTCTCGGCCAAAAATTGAGTTTCGGCGAAAGTTTCGGTTTCGGCCAAAATTGGCCGAAACTTTTGCCGAAACCGAAACTCCCTTCGGAAGTTGTCGTGCATGCTCGCCTATCTTCATTTCTCGCGACATCGCTTTGGCGGACGACTAATAATTGTAATATAGGTTTGTTAATTTTTAATATGTGATTTGATAATATTATCTTTGTTGAGACTGGAACTAAGCGTGTAATAGCAATAGTAGATTGATGATTCTTCTAAGTATAAAAAAAGGTAGGTACAAACCAAAGTATTAATTAGTAAGATTTCAAAATACTAATACTTAGTATTTTACCCGTATGTCACCGAGCGGATCAATCGAGCCCCACCTGCGCATGCGAATTCGAACCTCATTTTAAAGAAGCTAGAAATAATAGATGGCAATTTTGATTTAAACTGGAAGTTTTCCTGGATCAAGGGGTTAATGAAACAGTAACAATTAGTGTTTTGATTATAATTGATAACTGATAAACATTTTGCTAAAAGAACTTAATTTAAATAAATAGGCCAAGCGCTATTCAGACTACGCGCAATGTAGGCTTCCGTAGAACTGGCAAATCGTATATCTACTGCCTTAATTTTCATCAACGATATCTTTTAAACTTATAAAACTATCTTAACTGCTATGGTTTTCCTGAAAAGTTCATGGTTGAAACAATATTCGTGATATTTAACAGTGTTTGAAAGCCAGTAGTTTAGATATTAGAGGGCGGGGGGGACGCCCAAAAAAAAATTTAACTTGAATATCTTTCAAATGGATCATTAAATCAAAAAAATTCCTTAGATATATGTCCTTCATTAAAATACCTATTTAACAATACCCCAAATGATGGGATCAGCCAGAAAAAATATCATCCCCATTTTACAAGTTTGGGAGGTACCCTAAATTAATTGATTTAAATTTATTTTTGTAACAGTTCTCTTACCCTAATCATTGCCCTTCTCTGTGCATAATTATAGTTTTCTAGGACTCATAGTTTCTCTGTAAAGCCGCGGACAGACGGACAGACAGACAAAGTGAAACTATAACAACCAGCCCCTCTCCAGAACTGACACAGTAGTGGACCTCGGAGTTCTTCTAGATTCTAAACTTCTTTTTGATAAGCATGTTGAGAACATAACGGCTAAAGCCATGAAATGTCTCGGCTTTCTTCTGCGAATCACGAAGGATTTCCAACTTTTGAAGACTCTAAAAATCCTCTACTGCTCCCTGGTACGCAGTCACCTGGAATACGCTTCGCAAGTTTTTAATCCGAGATACGACAAATACATAAATATGTTAGAAAAGCCCCAAAAGAAGTTTCTACGTTTTATTAACTTCAAATTTAAAACTAAATGTCCAGACTATGTTGCCAGTTGCAAACGACACCATATTTTGCCTCTAACGCTCAGAAGAGAAGCCGCAGATTTAACCCTCTTACATAATATTGTAATTAACATAATTGATTCCCCCTTACTATTGTCTGAAATATATTTGTCTGTACCCTATAGGCCTGTCTCGCGTAGAAACTACTTAAAATTATACTCACCATCTATCTCAACCAATTATCGTCAAAATTCATTTTTCATCCGTACAAAACATCTTTTTAATAATAAATATTCTGATGGTGCTGATCTCTTTATGATGAAACGAAATAGTTTTAAAATCTTAATTAATAACGCATTCTTCACTTAAGCTATCCTTTAGTCCAGTAATTTATTATTTATCTATATACTATTATAATGCATCTTATCATTTATTACTTGTAGTAAAAAGTATTATGGCTTTGATTTTGATTACACTATCACAATTCTTATATATCATAATATATCAATTTCGAATTGTATTTAGATCTGTATTTAAACTGCTCGTATATTGTCAATAGCATGTAAACATTTACTTTTGGTTTTATATTATTATTACTTTCTGATGTATTAGTATTGCAAATAGTGAAAACTAATTAGGCTACGGATTTTTATTCTCCTGTTTTGTACTTAATGTAATAAGCTGTTTGTTTTCCAATAAAATAAAATAAAAATAAAATAAAATAAATAAGGCTTCCTTGTTGACCACGGAAGCCTAAAAAAATTTAAAATATTATTGTTCTATTTTTTATATTACAACTGATGCAACAAACTTAATATTACGCTGTGCTTCCGTTTTATGTCCTAATTAATGCAGAATAATGGGTAAAATGCACCAAATTTCAGTATTTTAAAGATTTTTTTACTTGACCACGTGAGTTTCGGTTTCGGTTTCGGCCGGAACTAAAGCCTTGGCCGAACATTCGGTTTCGGTTTCGGATTCGGCCGTAAAACCAGTTTCGGTCGGACTCTAATTAAAACCATATTTAAAACAGTATGGTCCACAATGGGCGGCTTTATCGCTTAAAGCTATTTTTTTTATACAACGCAGTAAGAAGACGAGCAAGACGCTCTCCTGATGGTAAGAGATAACGCTGCCCATAATTAGTACAGTGCTACCCAGGATTTTACAAAGGGAAAATTCTGGGTGCACTGCGCTTCTTATTTGAGATTCATAAGATGTTAAGACTCTTCAGCCCAGTAATTTCACTAATCTGGGGGCACGGTAGTGCCCCCGCCAAGTCGAGCGCGAAGCAAGCACTGCCGTACCATCCTTTACAGGAACCATTTCGCCGCATTTTCAGGCCCCTATTTGAGAACCTCTGGATAAGACCAGAACGCAGAAATTTTCGTCATCCAGTAAGCTATAATTACATACTTAAAATCCAAAATTTCAAGTCTGTAGGTCATTAAGTTCCGAAGTTATGCGAAAGCAAAGTTTCGCATTTTCGACACTCATTCATTCACTCACTCACTCATGATCATCAAAATAGAACTAGTACTTCCCTAAAACTCAGAGAGCTGAAATTTGGTACATACTTAGACTTTATTGTATAAACCATAGAAAAACTATAAAAACATGCAATTTCGGTCTCGTTTTCGAGATAATTAATCTGCATAAATAACTTTGTAATCTCATATAAATGTATAGGATTACAAAGTTACATTTGCAGTCAATGGTTAAAATTGTGTAAAGCTTTTATTTACTTTCCTTTAATTGTGTAAAGCTTTTATTTACTTACCTGTCTGTCTGTCGGCCTTATAGTAATCTTAAAATATAGTGTTTCTACAAAAAGAAGTGAAATCCCACCAAAACATTCTGTAAAAAACTAGCCAAGTCTCGATGGAGCTGCTTGTTTATCTCTAAAAAATAATGAAATCTAGACAAAGTCGTGCCAAGTCTAAGGTACCTTATTGCGATTTATTTATTATTATAGTTAATGTTGTGTGACTTGGCCGATGAAGGGTATACACGTTGGCACGACTTTGTCTAGATCGAGCACCTGGTATAATACCCTTGTGTACCCTTCAACGGCCAAGTCACACAACATTAACTATAATAATAAATAAATCGCAATAAGGTACCTTAGACTTGGCACGACTTTGTCTAGATTTCATTATTTTTTAGAGATAAACAAGCAGCTCCATCGAGACTTGGCTAGTTTTTTACAGAATGTTTTGGTGGGATTATACTTTACATCCATACTTTTGCATTTATATTATTAGATAGGATATTTTGATTAAAAATATGTCAAATCTCATGGACAATTAACCTTGTAGGGGTCCGTTATCTCATTATTCTCGAGAAAGTAGGTATATTATCAGCTATTTTTAATAACAAAGTGTATCGTAAATAATATAGTATTTGTTGCGTTTATCTCGCTCCAATTTAAATGTCAACGAGGTACAATGCAGATAGCGGACGGCGAAGTAAACCAATGATTTAATATTTAATTAGACATCTGTTTTAATGTAAACTATATTGGTCAGTATCGGCAAATATATTGTTACGATTTTTGGCAAAAAATATATCTGTTAAATAGCGTGTTCTTCTGGTTGAACAAGGTTATCTAGTGCAAATGCTACACACTCGACAATTATCGTACAAAACGTGTAGCTTATAATATAATATTACTAGCTTACCCGGCAAACGTTGTTTTGCCATATAAATAATTTCCTAGTAATTTCTAGTGTAGACAAAAAATAGCTTACTTATTGGAAGTATGTATGTATGTATGTTAGAATGTGTATATTGTTTGTATGTAAGAATGTGGTATATGCGTGAAATAAGCATGGAGCGCTGTGAACGATGAGGGAATATAAAAATAACAAAAGGCAAACATTATTTTTAAGTTATTATAATTTAAGTTATTAAAATGATTAAATTACTAAAATGACTATTAAAAAATAAGGGTTGATCGTAGAAGTGTGAAAATTAAGGATTGTATGTATTTTTGTATGTTGTATCATAAAAAAATAGAAATTAAAAATTTTGTCTAAAAAATAAAAATAAAAATTTAAGGGTGGACTACCCCTAACATTTAGGCGGATGAAAAATAGATGTTGGCCGATTCTCATAGATACCGGATAAGCACAAAAAATTTCATCAAAATCGGTCAAGCCGTTTCGGAGGAGTATGGCAACGAAAACTGTGACACGAGAATTTTATATATTAGATTATTTAATCTACGAGTATTTTACTAGATTTGTGGAAGAGGAAACATAAATATAATCTCAGTAGTAAGTCTGTATTTAACATCTAGATATATTTATAGTCAACTGCTCGCCCTAAAAAAATTACAGTCGGAAATTATACGATTCTTGGTAGTTAGTGTCTTCTTAACCATTCTTTTAAATTCTGAATACTCGTTTCCTCGAAAAAGCTTGATTCAAGGAAGGGCACGCAGGTTGTTAAAACTTTATTGTTAAAAAAATCACAAAAAACAACACTAACAAGCCCTTAAACTCCCAAGCGGCTAGATCGGGCCGCAACCGCCCTTTTCGAATTGAAGCCTTAATTTAGGGATGCTAATTCAATTCAACACCGCTTCAAAACAATTGAAGCGCTGGTAGCCTAAGGATTGAAATTGATTAGTCAGTAATTCCAAAGACTGTAACTAGAATTTTACAATAGTTATAAAATGTTACAATAGTATAGTTATAGTAGTAATTACCTTTGAGAGAACAGCAGATGTATAGGCGTGCGCGGTACGTTTGTCGGCGCGCGCGCAGCCGCGGGTGCGGACGTACTCGCCGACGGCGACGTTTGCGTCAAACTCAGCTCTCCGAACAACCATATAAGCACTGAACTTAGTTGCCGGCAACATGATAGACCCTGAGCAACAAACAAATCTAATATAATATCTGATAATTAAAAGGATTATGCCCTGAATACCTTCAAGATGAGTCGATGGTATGGGAATGGACTATATAATATACTACGAAGACAAGACATAGATTTTTATCTAGCCCAGAAAAACTAGTTCTTTAAAGATCATGTTTCTCTTTTATTCATTTTTTAGAACTAGAGAAGACGAAGAATATTTCTTAAATAGGAAATCACAATTAATCTATAGGTTGTGCGGCCAACCTACATCTTACTAATATTATAAACTTGAAAGTTTGTAAGAATGGATGTCTGGATGTTTGTTACTCTTTCACGTCTAAACGGGTGGCCCGATTGAGCTGAAATTTGGTATAGAGATAGCTTAGACCCTGGAATAACACATAGACTATAGTAGTACAGCGGATAAAACCGCTGGGCGCAGCTAGTATTATAAGGTACGTTGCAGTTTCAGGTCGCCAACATTACAATTTTACAGTCTTCGTATTACTGTCGTACGACCACCGGCCACGGACATTACGAAAAATAATAATAATAATTGGGGTTTATACTCCAACAGAACAGGATACCCTACATACACTGTCAGAGTCAAATCACAATTTACGTCTTCGTAAATTGACCTAAGCGTCATAAAATAACATATTCTATTCCTCCAAAATGTATCTGAGTGTCTTAAAACTACTTATATTGATTTCATCACTACAGCTTTTCTACAGTCATAGGTGAAGGGTTGTAGGAATGTTTTGAACAAAGTTCCAAGTAAATTACTCATCCACGACATTAAACAATCAATAATCGCTCGTAAGATCTAAGACAAAACGTTGTAAATGGTTTGGCAGAGCGGATCAGTGCAATAGCACTATTAAAAGCAATCCTTGAACTAATGCGATCTGCACCGCTATGTGGTGAATGAACTCTGGTTACTACTAATTGTAAACTGATTAGATGTACTTTGCTGATTTCCTACGAAATTTATAATAAGCATAGATTTTATGGTTCTAAGAAATATGGGCGGATAGTCTGATAAAACAAAGATCTTCCGCATTACATGCGATCCGTGTCCGATCTTAATTCTTAAAATGATGGTTCAGCGCAGCCAAAACATTTTGTTGTATTTATGAGAGATTACGCATAACAACCATCCTAATTCTTAAAATGACCTACCAAAATCGCATAGCTGTAGTGCGTAGGTAAGCTGCCATTCAAATTTTTTTTTTTATGTGATGAGTTAGAAGACGAGCAAGACGCTCTCCTGATGTTAAGAGATAACGGCTGCCCATAATCAGAACAGTGTTACCTAGGATTTCACAATTATGTGAAATTCTAGGAGCACTGCACCAACGCTTCTTACTCAAGAGTCATGACATGTTAAGACTCTTTAGCCCAGTAATTTCACTAGCTACAGTGCCCTCCTACCGGAGCACAGTAATGTTTGCACATCACTGCTCAGGCGGTAAAAAATGTTCTGCGGTTAAGCGGAGGAAACGCTCTGAAGACGAATTATGAACGAAACGGACGACTGGAAAATACCCTAAGTATTACCACAGGAGCAAACTAATAATAATTATGTGATTCATTCCTTTTACTGGCACTTGTACCTTCCTACTTTTAGATAATGTAATTATGTGATTCAATATTCCCTTTACTAGTATGTACTATCTTTATACTTCCAGATAAGGTCCAATCTAAGCTTTATAAAGACATTGCACGAATTTAGCGAATACCCGCAAATGTTATCGATATGATTTAGAGAGGTGCTCCGTATATCGAGATAAAATCGACGTTTCCGTCGGACGGGTCCCGACCTGCAGATAACACTTCAATTGGCTATGAAACTCGATACTTCGGCTTTTAGATGCGGTTTCAATCGATTTCGCACAATTGATGACGCATTATAAAACAAACGAATGCACCACTAATACTCGTAGTAGCTACGAACTTACAAAAAACCCTCCTAGGGTTTGAACTTGCTAGAACCGATTTAAGCCTCAGAATTTAAAGTGCTTAAGAAAATTTGTTTTTTTCCATCTTCTTTATCTCTCTGTCTTTCCTTAACTTTGATTGTCATGATAAGGTCTACTTAAAACGCAGGCAGATTTAGGGTCAACGCTCACTACACCCACCCGGGACCCACTCAGCACCGCCTCGCCTCGGGTGGACGCCGCGTTGACGCCGGGTGGACGCCGCGTTATAACCCACGAACGCCGCGCGGTCAACCCGTGAACGCCGCGTGACCAACGAGTGGACGAATCCACGAATTTAATTCCACAATAAAACCTTTTAAAGGTTTAATAAATAGTTGAATTTATAATTAACTTAATTTTTAATATTAACTTAATCTAACTATTGAAAATAATATTAGACATGAAGTAAATAATAATTTATCAATTTAATTTACCTTTATCCTGCTTTTTTTCATGGTAAATTGCGTAATTTAAATAAAACTTTCGTTATAAGAAAAAAATCGTAATTAAATTTAATATTTCGTAAGTGAGAAATTAACGCCTGATAAAAAACTATTACTAAGTACATAATCTTACTAATATTATAAAAGCGAAAGTTTGTGTGTATGTGTGCGAGTGTGTGTGTATGTTTGTTACTTTTTCACGCTTAAACGGATGAACCGATTGACTTAAAATTTGGTATGAAGATAGCTGAGACTCTGGAATAACACATAGGCTACATTTTATCCTGATAAATGAAACAGTTTCTGTAAAAATAAAATATATATTAAAAAAATGACAGTTCTGAAATTTGACAATTGATTGTCATTTTGACATTTGCGATTTTCCATTGTTTTTGAAAAAATTGACAATTAATTGTCATTTTGACATATTCGATTGTCAATTTTTTTTTTTTATAATTTGACATATTCGTTTTTCATTTTTCTTTGAGAAATTCGACATGAGATTTTTAATTTTTTTTAGAGAAATTTGACATATTCGATTTTAATTTTTTTTTTTGAGAAATTCGACATGAGATTTTTAATTATTTTTAGAGAAATTTGACATATACGATTTTTAATTTTAGAAAAATGCTGGAAATTTTAATGATAGTTTATGGTAGATTTTTTTTTATGAGTGCTTCATTTGTGGTTTATCCAATGGGCTTACTATGAGTGCTTCAATTGTGGATTATCAAATGGGCTTTCTCCATAGAAAGGGTGCTTTATTTGAAAACTAAATGGGCTCACTATGAGTGCTTCATTTGTAGTTTATCAAATGGGCTTACTATGGGTGCTTCATTTGTGGTTTATTTATTTATTTATTTATTCAGATCAATTACATTGCGTACACTACATTACATTGTATACATTAATATCCATAAAATTATTTCAATAAAAAAGATCATTTTAAATGCCGCAATAATTAAAATTGAAGACCGCATGCATTTTAAAAAAGTATTTAAACAACATCAATTATTCAAAAGTCAAATTAAAAAATTATTAAAATTAAAAAATAATCAAAAAAAATTATCAGTTACATAATTTTAGGCAATTTGTTTGCAGAATCATGCATTACAAAAATAAAATAATATGCAAATAAAAATAAATCCGACAAACCCAAATTAAAATGATTAAGAAATACATATATAAAAGATTACACAATAAAATCAGACAAGAAAAGAAAATTAATTGTTTACTATAATATGTCTCTTAAAGACGTGCATTTTATCAGAAAATATGTCAATATCAGATGCTTTAGAAATTTTGTTATATTGCCGTACAAGTCTAACAATCGGTGCGTTATGGCCAAGATTGGAATTAGAGCCTGAGACATGGAACAGATTGAACCTTGAGGCTCTGGGCAATATTCTTGATGCAGATATATATAACTCCGAGAGTAGCTCGGGTGTAGTCATAATACCATTCACAACCTTATACAGAAACATGTTATCTAGAAGTTCCCTGCGATGCGTAAGAGAAGACATCTTGAAATATTCTAGCCTATCATTATAAGTCAACAGCTGCTTGCCTTTGTTGCAAGAATATGTCAAATGCCATAAAAACCGCTTCTGTATACGTTCGAGTCTCTTCTTATGAACATCATAGAACGGGTTCCATACCACACTGCAGTACTCCAGAGTGCTGCGAACAAGCGAGTTAAAAAGAGTAATCTTAGTACTCGGTGAGCGAAAGTCTTTGCAGTTTCGCAGTACAAAACCAAGCGACTTGAATCCCTTAGAAGCCATGTGGTCTATGTGGACATTGAAGCGCAGTTTCATGTCAAGCATGACACCGAGGCAAGCACCCATAGGAAGCCCATTTAGTTTTCAAAAGAAGCACCCAAAGTAAGTACATTTAGTTTTCAAAAGAAGCACCCATAGTAAGCCCATTTGATAAACCACAAATGAAGCACCCATAGTAAGCCCATTTGATAAAATACAAATGAAGCACTCATAGTAAGCCCATTTAGTTTTCAAATAATGCACTCATAGTAAGCCCATTTGATAAACCACAAATAAAGCACTCATAGTAAGCCCATTTAGTTTTCAAATAATGCACTCATAGTAAACCCATTTGATAAACCACAAATAAAGCACTCATAGTAAGCCCATTTAGTTTTTAAATGAAGCACCCATAGTAAGCCCATTTGATAAACCACAAATGAAGCACTCATAGTAAGTCCATTTAGTTTTCAAATGAAGCACCCATAGTAAGCCCATTTGATAAACCATAAATGAAACACCCTTAGTAAGCCCATTTGATAAACTACAAATGAAGCACTCATAGTGAGCCCATTTAGTTTTCAAATAAAGCACCCATAGTAAGCCCATTTGATAATCCGCAATTGAAGCACTCATAGTAAGCCCATTGGATAAACCACAAATGAAGCACCCATAGTAAGCCCATTTGATAAACTACAAATGAAGCACTCATTAAAAAAAATCTACCATAAACTATCATTAAAATTGCCAGCATTTTTCTAAAATTAAAAATCGAATATGTCAAATTTCTCTAAAAAAAATTAAAAATCTAATGTCGAATTTCTCAAAAAAAAAAATGAAAATCGAATATGTCAAATTTCGCGAAAAAAAATTAAAAATCTCAAATGTCAAATTTCTCAAAAAAATATTGAAAAACGAATATGTCAAATTTCTCAAAAAAAAGACAATCGAATACGTCAAAATGACAATTAAATGTCTATTCTTATTTTATGTATTAATTGTCAATTTTTTCAAAAACAATGGAAAATCGCAAATGTCAAAATGACAATTAATTGTCAAATTTCAGAACTGTCATTTTTTTAAATATATATTTGATTTTTTACAGAAACTGTTTCATTTATCAGGATAAAAAGTAGCCTATGTGTTATTCCAGAGTCTCAGCTATCTTCATACCAAATTTTAAGTCAATCGGTTCATCCGTTTAAGCGTGAAAAAGTAACAAACACACACACTCACACACACATACACACAAACTTTCGCTTTTATAATATTAGTAAGATGAAGTAAATGTTAATAATTTAGTTTACCTTTATCCTGCTTTTTCCCATGGCAAAAAAAAACATTTTGTTGTGTTTTGTTTCGTAGGCTTGTTTTTGTACGTATAATTTAATAAAATCATAGAAATATTCCACGCATTTTTTTCTATTCTAAAAAATGCAAAAAAAAGAAATCGTAGTATAATATTGGAAAAATTGTATAATTTTCATTTCCAAGACAATAATTTTGTGATGCTCTCAATCCGACCCTGCTCATCAACTCGGGACCGACGCAAGGCAAGCATGCGAGCCGCGAGTTGTCAACGGGTGGCCCACCCGCCGTCCGCGCGCGGACGCCTCGCGGCCGAGGCGATGCGGCGGCGTTCCGGAGTTGATGTAGTGAGCGTTAGCTCATACAAATCCATATAAAGAATACTAACCGCGCGAGGCGAGGCGGTGCTGAGTGGGTCCCGGGTGGGTGTAGTGAGCGTTGACCCTTAGTAAACTTTGGTGAAAGGATGCATCATGACTCAGGATTAGACGAACTCTACTTGGAAATTGCAATGAAAAATAATGATAATGAAAAGTTTTTAAAATAAATTTTAGAATAACATATTCTAGGGTTTTGAATGTTTGTAAATAAAATAAAAAAAGCCATACCTCAACCCCCAAAGCCCTCAGCAGTACCAGACACCGCCAGGCGACGCCTCCGAGCAAGTACTGCCTCAGTATTTGTTCCGAAGTCTGAGCGTTGTTGCGAGTGAACAGACTCACTGACTGGACGCGCGGATCTTCCAGCTTTTCTACCTCTACTTCTGTGGATCAAATGTCATGGATAATACCACAAATATATTGCCCATTTGCGATGACACTGTGACATATCAAAACGTTGTTATTTTACAGAAATAACACTTGGTAAAAAGTTCAAAGTTTCTTTTGAAAAATTGACGTTTTTTGAGATGTCATCCCGAATGGGCGATATAAAAGACATGAGAAGATATAAAGAGATACGATAACATAAAACATGGAATTCATGTCTGGGGGTTATTCACGATTGAATTCATATTGCATAATATATCAAAGCGACTCGCTTTTTAGACGCTCGAATTCAAGTTTCCAAATCCTAACCCCACCTTTCTAATACGAAATCAAATGAGACTTAATTTTTTGCTATTTTTAGTGCGTGAGGACGCGGCGACGAACAAGCTCAAGCTTTTTTCTCTTTTGTATTTTTACGACTTGCTCTCAAATATACATGTATTGTGCCCTAAGAGTCCATAGATGGTTAACCTCGGTGTGGTAAATTGTTGTCAAATAAGTAGTGATCTCACCATCGACGGGAGCTGCTGAGTTCCCGGAGCAGGGCGAGTCCCTGACGCCGGGCGGTGCGTAGTGAGTGTTGATGGATGACGTCACGCGGTGGATGCCGCACAGCAGCTCGCACCCCACCAGCGTCACCACGCCGCTCACTGGACTGAACCAAATACAACGTTATCATGCTGGAACCAGAGGTCGTTCTACTGAAAATGTTCTTTACTAAAATGCGAGAACTAAATCCGGCCCGTCGCCGCGCCTTGGCCGGTTTTCTCAGCACCACGGGACTTCATCGACATATTATCCCACTCTAACCCCTGTATTTTTAGTCGTGTCTCCTTCCACTCAACCTCGAAGTCAAGAAATGGCGTCTTCTCGACCATTTATTTAAATTTATTTTCCTCGAAAAAGGTTGAGTCGAGGACGACGATATGACCAAAGACTCAAGTACTTAAACCATTCTTACATCTAAATGTTACCTACCAAAAATTTATCAACTCTTTCGCATTGGCTCCATCGTTGATCCGTATCAGGAACTCGGCTAGAAACAGATCCAGCCAAGTCGATTTCTGTACAAAAAGAACATCTATTACGTAACCAGCAAAACTGCGCATTTGCATCTCGTATGTAGGGACCTAATCAATGAATACTAATTGAAAATAGCAGCTGAACCTTGTTTGTTGATTAGAGACTTGTGTCGCATCCTGCCTATTAGTGTAGGTCAATATATGTGCGACGTCAAGGGCAATCAACGCAGGGTTGACGAAACATCCTGTCTTAAGCTTCAGCCACTTTACCTACTGTGGTGAGTGGTGTGGTATGTAACAATTCAGAATTATTATTATAATATCGGTTTCATACATTTAATATGGCTAGACTGTACACACATTTACGTAAACAATAGTTGTATCAATACAACACAGTATAATTGGGGTTTATTTGGAGGGTGTTTGGGGTATTTGGTTGTGAGGTTTTGGGGTTTAAGGTAATTTATTTGCTGTACAAGTTATCATTTTTAACAGTAGGTACACAAAAACAGCGTTTCCAAATAAACATTAGAGATCATAAAACGTCTATAATAAGAATCGTAACTCTGAACAGCAGAACAAATAAAACTACGCCGCAAACAAAGCAAAAAATCGCATTATGAGGTAACAAGTAGCTACGTAACAAGGCCTTGCTGATTGGATGCACTACAATACAGTGAAACCGCGGCATTCGACTGGAACATTGTTCAATTGTAACTTTATACCCTCATTTTATTGTAAAACTAGTAACTTTTCAATTTATTGGTACACTAGCTTATGCTGGCGGCTTTGCCCGCGTGGCGAAATCCTTTCTTAGCGGAGGTCTACGCAATAAAACCTATCTACATTCCAAATTTCAAGCGAATCCGTTCATCGGTTTAGGCTGTGCGTTGATAGATCAGTCAATCAGACACTCTTTCCTTTTATATATTTAGATATTTTGCTGAAATAAACGGATGCTAAAAGAGCGCCGAAAATCATTTAGACCTCAAAACTGTACTCGTATGATCATGTAGGCTGTATTTGTAACTGGATACATTTTTTATTTTACACTATGAAATTAAGGTCCCATTTTTTCCCCATTACTTGATTTTATAGTTAAGGATTTCAATTAAACGAGAGAGTTAGCCATTTTTAACTTATAATTTTTTTTTTGTTTCAGCATATTTAATGCTTTTTTTTTTTTTTTTTTTGTTAGCGCCGGGAAAAAATGCGTTACGCATACCCTTCCATCGGGGGTATGGGAGGGTTATGTGGGACTCCCCGTGCAGGGCAACTGCACGGGTATACCCACTAAAACAACCCGGCGGCACTCCCGCATCGTCTTTGGGACGGAGGCCTGGGAATCGGCAGAGCCTTGCATCCAGTCCTCCGTCGACGACTGCCCGCCTTCACAAAGGCGGGCCCTACACGCCCCTCTCAACAGGGAGGGGCCCGGGAACGGTCCCGAGTGCTCGGACGTTCCCTCCGACGGTGGAGGTGAATGTGCAATGCGGATGAAGGCGCCCCCGCGCCTGTCATCCGCTATTCACCACCGGGGGGCTGGCGTAGACTCATATAGAGTCGCCTTGCCCTACCTCGATTTGAGTTGCGGGTCGCCTGAGACATCGTGGCGAGAGGGCCGTGCTGTCTCAGTCGCTCCGCAGCCTCCTTCCGCGTCATCACGTTCTCGCAGAAGGAGGCAACAGCTGCCCAAGCCTCCTCGCTTCCCAGCATAGATGAAAGCACACTGGGGAGCGAGAGGTCCGGCCCGACCACTGACGTCAGGCTCCGGCGGGCAACAACCCATTCTGGGCACACCTCAAGGGTGTGCTGTGCCGAGTCCGCTGTCGCACCACAACCGAGACACGACGGGGACTCCCTCACCCCGATCCGATGCAGGAACGTCCCGAAGCTACCGTGCCCGGTCAGGATCTGCACCAGGCGGAAGGAGAGGAAGCCGTGCGGCCGCTCGAGCCATCCCTCCAGGACTGGCACGAGCGCGTCTAGCGTCCAGCGGCCAAATTTGGCGTTGACGAGACTCTCCGTCCAGCGGCGGATGACGGCCTCACCCGCGTCGCGTCGAACGGCCTCCCGTTCCTCCTGCGCAGGGCTCTCCCCGAGTGCCCTGCGCTCCGCAGTCCATTTGTACACCCTGGCGTGCACCGTCGCCTCTAGTTCCCAAGGCGGGGTGCCAGCCAGGGCGCACGCCGCCGTAAAGCTTGTCGTGCGGTACGCTCTCACCGTCCGCTGTGCAATGGCCCTTTGGGGCCTGCGGATAGCGACAGCGTTCTCTCGTCTCCCGAGAGTATCCGCCCAGATGGGTGCCCCGTATAGGGCCATACTTTTAATAATGCCGGCGTACAAACGCCGGCATCGCGCCTTAGGCCCTCCTATATTTGGGAGGAGGCGTGAGAGTGCGCCCGCCGCTTTTACCAGGCGCTTCGCCAGGCCCTCCATATGTGGCCGAAAACTCCACCGGCTATCTATGACCAGACCCAAATATTTAATTTGGTCCTTCACGTCTATCTTAACGCCCTTAACCACAATGTGGGCGTTAGAACGGACGAACTGCCATGGACCGCTAAAATATACGGCCTCGGTCTTATGCAGTGCCACCTTCAGTCCGAGGCGACGGATCCTTTCTGCAACTAAGGATCCGCCCGCAGAGGCCAACCTTGCTGCCTCACCAAAGTGCCTCCCCCGGGCAGTGAGAAGGGTGTCATCCGCGTAGCAGATGACACTAGTTCCCCGGAGGAGGGTTCCCCGCAGGAGCCAGTCAAAACCGATATTCCACAGGAGTGGACCAAGAACCGACCCCTGTGGAACACCGGTCTCCGAACTGTAACGGAGTATGCGCCCCGTCCTATCTGCGAGAAGAACTTCGCGGCCCTCAAGGTAGCTGGCCAGCAGCCGCCGCATGTATGGAGGCACTCCGTGAAACCGGAGGGCCTCCAGAATTGTTGAGTGGGGGACGGAGTTAAAGGCATTGGCAATGTCAAATGACACAGCCAGCACTCCGTCCCCTGCATCCATGGCCTCTTTCACCTGGCCTTTGAGTCGGGCCAGGGCATCTATGGTGGAGCGGCCCCTCCGAAAACCAAATTGGGCATCGGAGAGGTCCGGACCTACCTCACGAAGGTGGTGGTTCAAACGACCGGCGATAACCCTCTCGAAAAGCTTACCGACCTCATCTAACAAAACGATGGGCCGGTATGCCGAGGGGGAATCTGTCGGTCGCCCTTCTTTCCGGAGGAGGCAGAGTTGTCCCTCCTTCCATAGTTTCGGGAACCTACCAGCAGTGAAGCACGCACTGAATAGGTCCCGAAACTTATCCTCCATCTGTGAGATGGCAATGACCAGCACACGCGCCGGGACGCCGTCCGGCCCGGGAGCCGTCTTTTTGGCGCGGAGACGAAGCTTCGCTACGCCAAATTCCGCTGACGAGACTGGAGGGATCTCTTCCTCCAGTGTGACCATCTCCTGCGAGAAGGACATTGCCGGGGGGATGAAGTCGGCCCGTGGAGGGAACAGGGACCGAACCACCCCATCCAACACAGATGGCTCAAGGGTCTCAGCGGGTGGGGGACCAAAGCGGCGGAGCTTGTTCCGCGCCGCTTTATATGGTGTCCCATAAGGGTCCTTGTTAAGACCCTCCAGCATTTCGGTTCTCGCCGCGGTAATCGCAGTCGAGATGGCCGTCTTCAGATCCTCCTTAGCTTTCACATAAAGGTTGTAAAGGCGGTCCTCCTCAGCCAGGACCCGCGGTCTGAGCCGTCGACTCCGCGTGTAGTCTCTCCTGCTTGCCACGCAGGCCGACCGGAGCTCCGCCAGTTCCGCCGACCACCAGTAAATGGCGTGACGGGGCGGCGGACGGCGGGACCGAGGCATGCTGGAATTGCACACCTTGGTCAGGGACCTCCGAAGCTGCACCGCCGCAGCGTCCACATCTAGGCCCTCACCAGGGGGCGTCAACCAGTCCTGGAGGAAAGCCGTCTCCTCAGCCAACTCTCGGTCCAGACGGGAGATGGCCCACCGCGGAAAGGGGGATTTGCCTGAGGGAACTGTCCCCCGGGGGCCCCGGGTGGAGATGTCGAACCGTATGTAACGGTGATCCGACATGGTCTCCACCATCTCCACCCGCCAGTTCTCCACGCGGGCAGCCAGCGCAGGGGTGGCAAACGACACGTCCACCACGGACCCTCCCCGCTGCCGTACACACGTTTGAACCGATCCTCTGTTAAGAAGACAGACTCCGGCCGACGCCATCCACATATGGAGGGCACGGCCCCGGGGGTAGCTGGTGACAGCCGTGTTGTCCCAGGCCTCCGATCTGGCATTAAAGTCCCCGCAGATGAGGACCTGCCGCGGCGCCGCTCTTTGAATCGCCGCAGAAAGGACCTCAAGGAGGTCCTCAAATTCGTTATAGGGGCGGCTTGGGGAGAAATACACGCCTATGATGGCTATCTTTCCCCATGTAGCAGCCACGTAACCTATGCCTCTCTCTAAAAGCGAGAGAGGGGGAGAAGAGGGCCGTGCCAGTAGCGCCACCACGTCGCTATCATCTCCCAGCCACTGGCCGTACACCGCGTACGGCTCGGCAACCACCGCCACATCCACTGCCCACTCGGCCATGGACTGCATAAGCAAGTCCTGGGCCGATCTGCAGTGGTTTATATTCGCCTGGAGAATACGATGTGCGATTTTATCCATTATTCGGACATCGTATTCTCCTCTGCGGCCGCTGGGGTTCCCGGAGTGGGAACAGCGGAAGAATCGGCTGGCCGGGTCGGCACCTGCATTTTACCCTTCTTGGGGGGAGGATTGCAGTTCCTCCCCTTCATTATGTGACCCGCCGGACGACCACTGGCGGCGCACACGGCGCAGCGCGGAGTTGGCGCCTTACAGGAAGCGGACTTGTGCCCTTCCTGGCCGCAGCGATAACAACAATTTGTTCTATCGACGCTGGACGGACAGAGCGCCCGAGTGTGTCCGATGGCGAAGCACTTGTAGCAGCGCAGAGGCTGCTCACCAAGTGCCCGGACCACACTCGAGCTAAAACCAATGAGAAGCCGACCCCTAGCAAGGACGGCCTCGGCCGCTGCAACTGGGCACTCAACACGAATGGTGCCCAAGCCACCTCGGCCAGATCTAATGTCCCGGCCTTTAACCGCTGCCGCATCGCATCCGCCAACGGCGGCGACTTTTGCGACGACCTCCTCTTTTGTTACTGAGTCGTCGAGGTCAACCACCTCGAGCGACACAGTTTTTACGGGCCGAGCTACTTTGGCCACATCTGCGATGACCTCTTGCAACTTAGTTGCAAAGAGGTCGGCGTTGGCACTTCCCTGCGCCCCTGGGAACTCAAAAATGCGTGCACCGGTTTGGGTTCGGCGACACGCAACTTTCTCTATCCCGAGCTGGGCGGGATCGACGCTGATGCGCGCCCGCTGGAGAACGGACATGTATGTCTCACCTTTTTTGGTGGCCTCCTCTGTGAGGGTAACCACGACCGCCGCAGACTTTGGAGCAGTCAAACGTTTTTTCGTTCCAGCACTCTTAGCACCCTTAGCTGTCGGAGCAGCAGTGGAGGGCTTGGGAACCGTTTTTTTCCCCACCCCTTTACCCTTGCCGCTCGTCTGGGGCGGGCGTGAGGGAGCGGAGGCAGGTACGGCTGCCACCTTCTTTCCCTTACTCTTCCTGACCACTGTTGTCCACGAGTTGGACGGTGTGGTGGCAGGAAGAAGGGCATCTTCTCTCTGGGAGGATGGCCCAGGCATTGGCTCTCCTCGAAAGGAGGGCCTTGGCTCCAAGGAGAAGAGCTCCGGTGACAGCTCTCTCTGAGAGGGGGGGGGGGGGGCCGCCGTTGGCTCTCGCTGAGAGGGCGTCAACCCCCGTCTCTTATCGGCCGCAAGCGGAGGTCGGAGACGTTTCTCCGGCAGGAGTCGGTCTTCGATGCCTGCGAGGCACGCTCTCGTGAAGGCCCTCTCCTCCAAGACTACCTTTCGAATGATCTCCTCAAGGTTGGAGGGGGCCCCGACCGCTGTCTCCTGCCCGGCCTGTACTGGCCGTGCGGTAATTTCGACCAGCTTGCTCTGCAGCTGGTCGATTTCGGCTTGTAATTGGCTGACTTTCGCCTGCAACTGCTGGGTTTCGTCAGTCGCTACCCGCTGCATGAGCTCTTTTATTATGTTTCTCATGCTGGTGGTCCTACATTGAAGGGACTTTAAAGAGACTTTAGCCCCCTTGATTTTTGAGGATTTCTCCAGCGTTTGGAAGATCATCTCCTCGTCCTCTTGGGCCATTAGCCCAAGCTCCTCCTTGGAGTACTTAGCGTAGCTCATAGTGAGCAAGGACTTCCTCCGAGGCGGAGCTGGTGAATCCTGCACCGTGCGCTCCAATAGAGCCAGGTGATTCTACGCCTCCACCAGACCCACGTTATGGGTATTCCCCGCCGCGACTTTGGGGTTTTTCACCTTTTTCGCCTTCACCTTCTAGGCCTTCGAGTTATTCGAGTCCGAGCTGTTACCCTCGGCTCGAACCTTCAAGAAGGCCCTCTTGCGGGTTGGCCGGTTGTCGACGGACATGGTCGAGTCCGAGGCGAACCCCATGGACTCGAAGTCGACGTCGACGTCCGACTCGCCCACACTCCTGAACATCAGGCTGGCCACAGATGGAGCGCGGCTTACCTCTGATGCCGAGGCATCAATGTCGTTGGGGTCCTTAAAAGGACCTTTCAGGGAGCACCCATGGGTGTCCCTGTTCGGCTTATTAAGTTCCGCCATGATATATGTTAATTTATCCGCCAATTTGCCGCCAAGTGTTGCGCACGAGATTTGGTCACCCGTCTGCCACTCCGTTACGGTGGTCAGACGGGGTCCAGGGCAGACTACGAGGAAGTATCTGTACGCACTTGGGGCCTGCCCCATATTTAATGCTTTGATGAAAATTGATATACCAAGGAATTGTTCATAAAGGACATGAGGGTGTTCTTATCTTGGCATTGGATAGTAACAAAGGAGGGGGTGGTTTGTTCCTAAATAGAAGGCCTTGTCAAAGTTTGGGTCACTGCATAATGTTTTTAAGTTATTTAGTTTTTTTTTTTAGTTAGGATATAATATATAGATAGTAGATAGATAGATAACACTTTATTGAACACATTAAAATATACAAAAATAAACTTAAAAACACAATATTATAATCCATGTCTTACAATTGGCTTCGCTAAAAGCGATCTCGTCCAGACAACCATGTAGAGGAGAGAAGAATATTGCATTATGTAATAAGTTTAATGTTTATTTTTACCTCATAAGTGCCAGTCTCTGCTTTGAAGAAATGGTCCCAGTATAGTTTCAGTGTGTCCACTCCATCCTCCGTTGCCATTTCCTCGTTGCGCTGACCTATCACAATGTCAACTAATTACCTCCTACGGCTTGAGTAAACACTTCGAGCATTAGTTGGTACTTGTACATATATTCAATGAATGGATTACTTTATCATGTTTACAACTTGCTTGTATCCATAAATAAAGACAATTTTTATCAGCTAATTACGAATTGTTATTTTTCAAATGTTTGAATCAATCGGCAGAAAGTCTGAATGAATAAATTAGCATTAGTGACTTGGATTCAATGGGACAATATCGTCAGCATGGCCACTTATCCCTCCACCATAGGCTTATTAGATTACATTAGAAGTAAGTATAGGTAATAGCATCACATTATTAAACAGTATTGTTAGCCTATTCCCGGTGCTAAGATTAATAATTGTCACAGAAATTGTCAAGAAAATACATAGTAGATTGATTAACAATTTTGTATTTAACTGTGATAATAGTAGTAACACAACTGTGTTTTATATTTTTAAAAGCTTACTTCAGCTTATTTTATATCCAATAACACTTCAAATATTAACTAAACTGTAAAGTAAAATTACAAACTAACCCTTCACGTCTTTAACACAAAATCACATAAAACAGATCACACAATAAAATAACATCATGTTTATCAAATAAATAGAATATGTTCACAATGTAGCAGAGTTGAACAGTAACTGAAACCTTATCACTTTATTTACTGGATAGGGAGAGAACAGATAAAACCAGCCAGCTACAATGTTATCTACATGTGTGTGCGTCTGCTTAATGTAATTAGTGAATATTAATATATTCTGTTTTCTTTTATTCCAATTTTCAAAACGGTACTCATTAGCATACTCTAGATTGCAAATACACTTGATTTGACTTTATAGCATATTATTAAAAATATTTTTTGGCAATAAGAGCAAGATTTATATTACAATAATTATTATACCTAATGTTCACATGACTTCAAGTAGAGAAATCTGTCTAGAAAGTTAGTATAATTATTTATGAAACGTAAAAAGAGTCTATGAAAATATTGCTCTGTTAGTTGTTCTTCATGTATATTGTGTAAATAATTGTTACAATAATGAAACTTTTGTTGTTGTAAGTAGGGCAGATAATTTTATATTCACAAAATTATACATGTAGGTAAGTTGTAACAGAAATACACGTGCTATTGTTATGGTAACCGCAGTGAGCTCAAAGCCACAAAGTTTACCTATTCATAAGAGCATAGCTTTAAGTTTTAATCTTTGTTTCAAGTGATAACATAAAAAGCGAATACTTACATGAACCTTTTACCACTAATGTGCAACTCTTCTTACTTCTTTTAGCTGTAATAAAGCTAATTACTGCAGTCTTATCCTAAATGATAAATATTTTCAACTTTTAAACAAAATTGCGGGTCAACAATCACAACTTTGGAAAAACCGTGAAGAGCAAAAAACAGCTGACAGACTTCTAATGGATCAGCTGTCAGACTCGTATAGACAGTGACTACTATACTTTTTGACATTTATAGATTTTTTAATATATTAAACGCCACGCGGACTAAACATAAATTAGTTTATTGATTATTGGCGCATGATGCACGTGAGTATTTTCTTTTCTTTCGGTACAAAATGTGTATTTTCTAGTAGTGAGATGTTTCACACATAATTTGCTGAGATATCTATTGTGAATCTCCAGACACTATCATAGACACACTACAAAACGCTGGGCAACATAAATGTGTAGTAAAAATTGGTGAAGAAAAAAAAAGTCGAATTGATTGAACTGGTTGTCAAAACTGTCACTGTCAACTGTCAAATCACAGACCGAATAGAATCCTCAAGGGCTCGCAGTATTTTCGAATTTATTTTCATTTTGCCTAAGTTTTACAAATAAAAGATTATATTACAATGTGGGACAATATTATAGAGTATCTCAAAGACCCCCTGCTAGTAGTGAAAGTGCAAAATTTTTTCGGAGTGAGTTATAAAAGTAACCAAATAGAAAATGATTCATCAGAGGTGATACATTCAGATAAGCTAGATCAGGAAGTAGATTCTGATGTGAAGGAGCATCGACGAATACCGAGCAATATATCGAGCAGCTCTCAGTCTTCCTACGACACCGACACATCGTCAGAGAGCCGCAGCAAAGATGAACTAAAGTGTCACATAAATAATAGATTTTGGTATTACCTGTTTGTGATAGGGACTGAACTAGGCGATGAGTTGTTCTATGCCACATTCATTCCCTTCTGGTTCTGGAATATCGACGGTGCGGTTGGTAGAAGAGTAGTTTTGGTTTGGACAGTGGTTATGTACATAGGTAAGTAATTAGGTAGGTTAGCTATAGCTTAGTGTTAGATAGAGAAAACAATTTGGTAATTTATTAATAATTAATATCTAAACCTTTCTTATTTGATTCCTGAAATCATAATTTATTAGTGACTATGACAATATTATTTAAGTACAGTTTTCTCAGTTAATAAATTGCCAGTGTACATAGAATAATAGTAACAACAATGTTAAGAGGAATGTAATGAGTTTCAAACTGAATGATCTACTAGACATAGTTAGTACATATTGTCTAATGTAAATGAGTAATCTAGCAGACTGAGATAAGATAACAGACAAAATCAACATTAAATTTAAATATTTCCTCATGTAATAATAACCTGTAAACATTCCAGGTCAAGGTTTCAAGGACATAATAAGATGGCCGAGACCTGGCTACCCAGTTCAGAAGCTGCAGCAGAAATGGGCGATAGAATATGGGATGCCGTCAACGCATGCAATGGTGGGAGTGTCCATACCATTCTCCATACTGTGGTACACGGTGGATAGATACCTGTATCCCGTCCACTGGGGACTACTGATAGCAGTGTTATGGTGCACTTTGATCTGCGTCAGTAGGGTGTATCTTGGAATGCACAGTGTTTTAGTAAGTTCTTTATATTGACCATTTTGTTTTAGCATTTTATCATTATGATTTTGTCATGATACAATATTCAGAAAAGCTAGGGCAAGATTTACCATTCCCAACTTGTCTGAAAACAGATTGGTAATCACTGACACCACAATGGCTATTCCATAGGTATTGAAGTCTATATCTATAGGTGATGGTAATATTGGTCATCAAGTGGGCCATTTGAGAAGAATTTGAGAAGAAGAAGGCAGAAGGCACATAAGCCTTCTTAATACCACATAACCATAAAGTATGAAAAACAATCATCCTTCTGCATATTATTATTGAGTTGATAAATAAAGGGTTAAAGATGAAATGTCTAGAATGGTTTAATTTAATCAATTACAAAATTAAAATAAATTATGTAGAGGCTATGTCCTATGTAAGCGTCAATAATATCTCAAAGTGTACTTTGTACACATTGTTACATAACACAAAATAAATTTACATAGTATGTAATATTATTATGTTCATATTGTGTTACAAATTATATTTGTATAAGAAAATAACATTAATTTATTGGTACTTGTGAGTTCCTAGTTTAAAACAAATAATGAACACAAATTGAGACATTTTGTCAGTAGGTAAAGAGATGCTCCTAAGACACATTCCATCCCTAAATTCAATTTTAAAAACTAAAATAACAGACTTTAATTCACATATTCTATTAGAATGGAATGACTCTTTATTGCATACTAAAATACAAGTAATAGTTATGAATACAATATAACAAACTTAAAACTAGAGGTAAACAATCGGCGATCTTATCGCATAAAGAAATCTCTTACAGATAACCTGATTGGAAGGGAATTTGAGGAAAAGTATATAGCAGTGATGTGCAACAATAACTTTTGACAGTCAAAACAATAATTGTGTGTTGTGTTGTTGTGATTGGTACTATTGTATAAAGAGAACATCGTTGTTGAGAAGTGCATTATTGAATTAATGAAGAGTTTATTTTCCAAAATAAATCTCTATAAAATTCTGTTATTGAAATGTTGTTATTGAAATCAAAGCAGGGAAATGATCGCTGGATTAATTCCCTGAAATGCCCAATACCTCCAACAAATCCGCTTATAGTTAGAGACTGATTGCAGATATGAACGCAACACAAAAAAAAACGCTTTAGATAGAGGCTTGTAAATGGTCATGTAACATGTTATAATGGTCATATAATTATTATAGTGGCTGAAATATAATGTGGATTTGTTTTTATTAACAATCTCACGTGATTTTAAGTGATGTTGGGGCCGTAGACTGTAGATGTTAGCATATTAAACCTGGAAGGCTTCGTTGAACATCATGCTGTCACATGGTCATAATGACCGATTGGCGACATGGCTTTGTCCAGTGGGGGTGGTAACTAGCCCCAACTGAAGCCTACTACGGATAAGCCTGAGTTACTAGCAATCCTAATGAAATAATGTTGATAAACTTATAAAATAAATCTAACAAATTAAACCTTTTAAGTTAAGATTGTTGTAAATAGTTTATAGTGGTGTAATTGCTACATATGCATTTTGCATAAAAAACACATGAACAAAGTGTCTTTCCCCAATATAGACAATAAGAAAAGTGTTAATTGACACATTCTTAGTTTTAGTCTATGTAGCAGTTTAAGTAAGATGTAAATTACTTATTAGCCTAACTTAAGGCTAGATTGTATTGCAAATAGAGTGTAGCTAATGATGTACTCTAGATAATAAAAAAAATAGTAGTATTACATTATAGTTTAACCCTTCAACCCCCGAGCAGCTTGATCGGGCCGCAACCACCCCATTTGAATTTAGGCTTTAATTTAGGAATACTAGAACCTAATCCAATCCACCCCTGGTAAAAAACAATTGAAGTGCTAGTAGCTGAGGAGTTAAAAAACAGTACATTTGTGATTCCAGGACATAGCCGCTGGTCTGCTGTTGTCGACGACGCTGCTGGTGATATTGATCCCTATAGTGGACCGCCTGGACGGCGTTATCCTGACGCGAGCGTACGCGCCGCTGCTCCTTATACCCGTCTCCATACTGGTCATTGTCTTCTATCCTAACGCTGATAAGTGGACTCCTACCAGGTTTGGCATTTTCTACTATTGTAATATTAATATTAATAATTAGTGGATGTAGGGCCTAATAGAAAATTCTCAGTGTTTCACTACTATATATTATTATTTATTATGCATTATGCATGTATCACAGAGAGACAAACGCGGGATGCGACTTTAAATTAAATATCCATTTATTTCAAGTGATTGATTTGATTTTCAAAGTTCTTTATTGTCATAAATATTACAAAATACAACACAGCGAAAAATACTGGGCTATATTAAACATAGGGTATTGTTGTTTATCAGGCTACAGTCGCCTCTTAAAACAGTTGGCACCAACAAGTGGTTAATTTTTAAGCTGTTCTCTTTATATCATAATTACGTATTTGCAATAAACATTATCTCAATTTTGAGTGCGAATAGCTTTGCTATATCTACTACGCTTATAACATTATATTAATATATATTCTATATTTATTTATTTCAAGTAACATAACTCATATTCTAACATGTACAGAAAAGTCACTTATTTTAAATTATATCGCTCTTAAACACGGGCTAAGCCCGGGCCTTTTTATAGGCGTACACGGAGACAAACATGTCCAACGTGCAGAGACCCTTTTGATCTTCTAAATATATAAAAGGAAAGACTGACTGACTGATCTATCAACGCACAGCCCAAACCACTGAACGGATTCGGTTGAAATTTGGAATACAGATAGGTTTTATGACGTAGACCTCCGCTAAGAAAGAATTTTGTCACGCGGGCAAAGCTGCGAGAATATGCTAGTTTAATATAAATGTAATGGGTGACACTTATGGGAGTCTGTCTGTGAGTCAGTTTATACAAAATGGGCTCAAATTATATTATTATTATGTTTACATTACCTATTACATTTATAATTAAGAGTTAATATACTTACATTACATTACTTTGTTTTATACTATATTGTGATATATGCAAAGTTTGCACATGCATTTTGTAAGTTGTAAGAATTTACGTTATTCATTATGATAGTGAGCTATGTTCTTGCAAAATTGTAAGAGAAACCAAATATTTCAGTACTTATTCTGCCAAATACAATTTTTTTCTTACACTTCTATTTTCCAAAGCTGTACTTAATTATACAACTTACGGGGTATTCAGACCACGTTTTTAGTTCTTGTTCGTTTAAAAAATAGGTAGTTAAATTTTGTCAAAAATATCCTATTTAAATATAATAGAAATGCACTCATATGTATATATGTACTTCACACACCCGCCCGGACCTTGCAGTCAGGCGGCAGGCGGCATGGTAATTACAAGCTTTATATTACTTTCACCTGTCTGTTGTCTGTCTGTCTGTCTGTCTGTCTGTAATCAAATCTTGCGAGTTTAATTTGACCCACTTCCCGGTTTCCAATTGAGCTGAAAATTTGCATGCGTGTGTAAATCGGATGACAATGCAATATTTTTATGACATCGAGCTGATCTGATGATGGAGCTGGAAGGTGGCCATAGGAACTTTGTCATAAAACAACGCAACCCCATCGAGTTTGGGCTCATTTGATTCGTCTTGACTAGTACTTAATGATGCAAGATAATAATAATAAATAAAGCTTGTTTTTAAAAAGTATTTTTAAAATTTCACTTGTTTACTTTTACCTGTCTGTTGTCTGTCTGCCTGTAATCAAATCTTGGAAGTTTAATTTGATCCACATCCCGATTTCTGGTTGAGCTGAAATTTGGCATGCATGTATAAATCGGTTGACAATGCAATATTATTATGACATGGAGCTGATCTGATGATGGAGCAGGAAGGTGGCCAAGAACTTCGTAATTAAACGACGCAATCCTATCGAATTTGGGCTCATTTGATTCGTCTTGACGAATACTTTAGTGCTAGATGGTAATAATAATAAAAGCTTGTAATAGATTGTTTTTAAAAAGTTTTTTTTTTAAATTTCATTTGTACAAATACATCTAAATTTTTTTACCTGAAGCGTCAGCTGTTCGCCAGGCGAAGTTTTATCATACTTTTTGAGACATGGCGCATTCATTCAAATAAGATTTTCTTTTTATGTCATTCTCTAATGTATCGTATTCTTGAAGCTTTTAAGTGATTTACCAGTCACCCTGTATACATATAGGTAATCCTCGGTCTTCGGAAATACCATAAAACTTCCTCTTTCCTGTTAAATTCCCACGGGAAACCACATAAATATTTATTAATTAATTAAATATGAACGTAAAGGTAACAAAAAATCCGCAATTTGCAGAACAATGGTAATATCCATTTATATAACAAAAGTGCTTATCGTTTAGTACCTACCCTATTACCTCCATATTTAGTTAAATTCAATTTATTCGATATATTAGATTTAGGTTTATGCTATTTATAAAAGTTGCCATAATAGGTCATTTTCCGCCTCTAATCTTTTCACGGGAGCAAGAATAATTAGTTTTGATTTTATAAATTAATTATAAAATAATAACATAATGTGATATATTATGTCTGATGAACAAGACAATAAATAATTATGCAGAGTTTATTATTTTATGAATTTATTAACATATATTACATTGACTTAGCGAAAAAAAATTATATACTGAAAAACGGTAAATTTTCGCGATACATATATATAGACGACAACAACCGCTCTGTGAAGAGTGAAGCAACAAAGAAATAGAACTGAACTGCTCAGTAAATGTAGAAAACATTGTAATTTTTTTTTAATTCCAGAGGCGACACAACGATGATAGTGAGCGTGTGCACGGGGATCTTATTCGGATCGTGGACAAACTACCAGGTGGGGAACATGGTGGCCAGCGAGGAGGCTCCCCCGTACCAGATCATCTGGCCTTCCGTCGAGATGCTCGGGTGCACTCTGCTGCGGACCATCCTCGGCTTCTGCGGGGTGTTGGCGACCAGGGCCATCGGCAAGTCGCTCTCCTACGCCTTCGTCTGCGCATTACTGGGCAAAGACAAAAACGAACTCAGAAATTCAGAGAACAGCTTAGACAATAAAAACAAGATAATCGTAGAGCTTTCATACAAATACTTCACGTACGGTATGATCGGCTTCAACACCACGTATGTGTTTCCCAATGTGTTCAATTTGCTTATGATCAATCGGCCCACCTATTATACGGAGATATAGTACCTAAGATTTAGTGTCATGATTTTATTTTTACGAATTTTTATTGTTCTTACGAATGTTTGTTCACATCTGCGGTCTTGTTGCGTGTCCAGTACGCACTGCCAACATTTCTATAATAGATAATTTACGAGTAAAGTGTTATACTGTCGCGTCGTTATTTATTATCGCCACTTTTGAATATTGTTCTTTGTCCGTCCTAGATACGTTTCTAGTCGGCAGTTGTGAACCATTCTTTCTTAACGAAAGACGGGTCTAAACTACTTGTACCTAATTGAATTATTATTATGTTGATATTTATATTTTAATGTTTGAATGCACAGAGTGAGTCTTGCACTAATTTTGTTTTTTTTTATTTTTTTTTATACTCCTTATGTTACGAATTTCGATCACAATAAATTGTAAGATAAATAAAATAGTTTTTAGTTATAGTAACTTTAAATTGAATAAAATATGAAAATGTGCATAAATTATTTTGTTATCTTTGCATCATCTATTCCGGGTTAATAAGAGGAATGTCGAGATATTGAACGTCATCTTCATAATATTATTATTATGCACATATCGTTGAGTGCTGCGCAGAGGCCATCATCTTGTGCCATGGATGTCTCGCCGGATTGCATCCAGCCCCTCTAGCTAATGACTTATGACTAGTGTACATTGAACAAACTGGGATACAAACATACAAATCCTTTATTCATAGATTTCAGGTACAAAGAGGTCTTAATTTAAAGCATTGTCCAACCGAAACCTGTCGTTTGCAGACATATGAATACAGGCTTATAATAATTATTACACAAAATAAAAAATATCAGCTGTTACACTAAAAATGATAGTGGATTACAGTGATTGAGTGTCATCCCAGTCTATCTGTCATCCCAGTACATTTTTAACGTTAGTTCAATCGTTTGACGCTTGGCTAGAGAGGCTGGTCTTTATTGTAGTTATTTGTCTAATATTATCTTTAAAAAATATTGTAAAAGAATTTTGAAATAACTCAAATGCTACAAAGAAATGATGTACCAAATGATATACTTCCTTATCACAATTAATTTATAAGTAATAATATTATTATTTATATCGTTATACCTGGTGGTAGTAGGCTACAGCCGTGACTATTAACCAGCCTGGACAGTACCGTGTCTATTATTATATACCAAGCCCATCCTCCTAGAATCATTGTGAGTTTCAAATTTTTGGCGCTCGGAATAAGCCGAGAGCAAGCTAACCGTTCTGAGCAACCTAAACACACGCTTCGTAGTAAAACTTATAATATTTTTGGCAGGCTGCCCCTAGGGCTCCCCCAGAAAAAAAATCTGGATCCGTCCCTGGCCCTTATTAGATAGATGGATAACTCTTTATTGGAACACAGAAAAATATACAGAAATAAACTAAAAAAAATAAAACACATTATAATCTATGTGTTACAATTGGCGGTTAGATTCATTTACCTTATGCTTTTAACCATCAGTAACCTCGCTATCTCTAATATTTTTTACTAAAAGTACCAAGTTATTATGAGAAATACTTAATTTCAAACAGAAAAAAACATCCATATTGTTAAATGAATTAAAAATACCTAAACTAAAAATAATTTATATTATCTCCGACACCTTTTTTGAGATACCTACTCAAATATGCCAAGATAAAAAAAAAGTAAAAGTAAAAGTAAAAAATAATTTATTGACATTCAAAAATTACAAAAGTTACATAAAGACAAAAAAGTGTATGCATAGGTATATATTGTGTACAAAAAAGTTGAATACAATTTACTTAACACCTAAAAGAAATAAAAAATCCAATTTAAACAATCGATGGAAATCCCGCATGTGTTTTTCGTTAATTTGTAAATAACACAAATTATTTTAATTTAGTAAATGAGGAGGTAATGTTGTATGACGGGTTAAATATAATTATCTTCATAAAACGACAGTACAGTAATGTTGAGGGAGCGAATTTTTGTGTGTGTTAGTTTATTACCTCTTTACACCTAAATTTATGCTTTCGCCAAAATTTTAAATGTACTAAGATAGTATATTATTGATATATACATAGGTATATACATAACTCTGCCACTAACACTAGTAATGGTGCTTCCACACTGATAGGATCCCGCGTGTCGTGTCGCGTTAACGCGCGTGATGACGTCATCTGTCGCGTTTCTGAACTATGGAATTGTATGGAGGTGTGCACATTTATAAGATCCCGTGTGTTGTGGAGCCATGAGGAGCTATGAGACGCGGGTGTTCACACTTGTAGGATGTGTTGTGTCGCGACAGATCGCGACTTTCATTCAGTAAATTACTTTTAAACATATTATGTTTCTTATACATTCTATTTTTTAAGCAATGATTCGTCATAAATCATTAAATAAATTATAATCATTATAACATATTTATATTTGCTTGTTATTAATACAGTGGCATTTTACAAATTCAAAAGTAATAGTTTTGTTCGGAAATCGCCACCATTTTTTTCTTTTGGTGTTGTATGCAAGCTGCATTTGCCAGATATTTTTTTTAAATTCGAATATAATATAATTTAGAGTAAATTGCTAAACTTTCTATTAATATGCACTGTTTTATTATATTTCCATTTTTTATAATGATTTTGACTTGAAATATAAAAAATACAATATTTGATACTTATTTAGTGCCATTGAATTTACTTATTGGCTACCACAATAATAAATACAAGTAAAAATAACATTTTTATTTTCAAAACAAGCTTTTATTATTACTATAACCATCTAGCAACAAAGCACTCGTCAAGATAAATAAAATGAGCTCAAACTCGATAGGGTTCCGTCGTTTAATTACGGAGTTCCTATAGCCACCTTCCAGGTCCACCATCAGATCAGCTCTATGTCATAATTATATTATCAACCGATTTATACATGCATACAAAATTTCAGCTCAATCGGAAACCGGGAAGTGGATCAAACTACACATTTTGTAATATTATTTCGATGTGAAGCCTACGGTGGTTGAAACGCGACTGAATGAATTTCGCGACAGAACGCTCCTCAAGACGCGGGACTAGTGTGATCACCTCGCGACACAACACACGGGATCGGACGGGATGGGATCCTATCAGTGTGGAAGCACCATAAGTCTCGATATTTAAAAGTAAAGCGTAACTGACGCTATATTAACGTATTCAAATCGTTGAACGGATTGGGTTGAAATTTGGAATACAAATATTACTTAGACCTCCGCCAAGAAACGAAGTTGTCGCGGGCAAAGCCGCGAGTTTAAGCTATAATAATTAAAAAAATAATATAATGAAGTAGGCACCGTTCCCGATTATTATGCATTCGATGATGGGTTTTCCCAAAAGTGCAGCGTTTGGAGCGAGTGAATGGCCACGGTTCCATTGATCTGTATGTATTTGGAATTCCCACCATATGCCCCGTGCAAGAACAAAGTCAATACGAGTATTGTAGGTATAACTCGAGTAAAAGTTTAATAAGATCAGATCGCCATGTCCGGTATCCATATTTTATATTATTATCTCTGGTATAATTTAGTTACCTAAGTCATATTTTTTTAAGAGTGGGGAACTCTACAAACGCGCGAATCGATACTTACGCTTTTAGAAATTGTATGAATTGGCTTCATTGTACAGCGTCATAAAAAATATCACATATGCTTAATAGATGAGCCTATTAAAGTCCCGAGTTACTTTTCCAAAATTATTAAGAAATTTTGAGAAAAAAATCGTCAATGTTGACAATTTTTCAATCGTCTCTTTGGAAATGTATGCCATATCGTAGTTTTATTTGCATACATTAATGGTTTGTTCGTGAGCCAAAAGTGTACTTAACACGTTCCCCAATCGATTTTTTTACTAGTTAGAGTTTATTTTACAAAAAAACTAGTTTTAAGCAAAATTCATAAAAAATAAATAACCAAAACGTACGTTTCGCATTACTAAGCAGCCATATCGTAAAAAAGACCAATTCTAATTTCATCCTTATAACACTGTGCTTTGGTTTTAAAAAACAATAAATGTAAGCTGCCTGTCAATACCTTTTGGAATTTTGATTCAGTACCCGTCAGGCCCTTGCCAGAGCGGGATCTGTGTCACTTTGACATAGAATCCGCAAAAATATTCAAAAATTACGTAAATAATAAAACATATGGCAACTGTCAGCTCGCATAATATTTTTTCATAATTTTCTCTAGTTTAAAATTAAGGATAAAAAAGTATTTTTTAAAAGATTATTGTCATTGAAGTTTACGGCAAATCTATTTTTTATAAGCTTTTATCTAATTTTATTTTATTAGTACGACACCATTCTTAAGTTTTTTGAGAGTTAAATGTGGCGTATTTAAAAAAATATTTATTATAGTAAAAATACAACATATTTTTTAGGAGATAACATTTTTATTTGTTTGATAATTTAGATAATAATGAATTAAAGCTAGATGAGTATGCTATTATATAACATCATGTATGTAATTCCTAGGTATTATGTATCTTTACGTTCTAATTTTATACTACTTTACTAATTTCATTTTATTATGAGTATATTTTATGAGAAAAGAAAAATTATGTCAAATTATGCATTTTTATGTGATGTAACAGGACTCCTTGAAAAATATTTCTGTACAAAAAGTAATAGACTTGTGAGATTGATGGCGCCACTGTTGTGGTTTAACGCTTATATTACTTTATTCTCGGTCAAATATTCATTTAAACTGAAATAATGACACAAACAAGACCTATAAAATTATTTTAAAAAAATCTTGACCCCTCTACTTTTAGTGAAACATATTTTGTTGTATTTTAAAAATCCACGTTAGTTCATAATAATACCACAAGGCTTCTAATATTGTGCTGATTTTCAAGTAACTAAAATAATTTGATGTTGTTAATTGGCGCCACTGTATTTGCAAATTTTCTAAAAAACTCAATAATTGTTCAAAATTAATTAAGTTCCTAAAAAATACACCAACAAAAACATGATCTTCATTTATTTCATTTTGACAAGTACTCATTCTTCTCTAAGAGCGTGTAAAACCAGGTTTATATAGGGTTCCGAAGCATATTATATTATTACAGAAACAATAGTTATTTGTTATACAAGAGCGCTAAGTTGCTTTTTTACCGCGTGCTCAGTTTGTATGACCGAGCATTCGAAGGATTCTAAAATTAAATCACGAGCGTAGCGAGTGATTTTATAATTAGAATCATGAGCGTAAGCGAGGGAATCAACAGAGCATAAGAGGACAAGGTCAAAAATCTTTTTTTTTTTTTTAAAGATAATGGCAACAGTCTTCATTTTGCCAGTGTCGAGTAAAAGGTCAAAAATCTTTACACTCGAGTGTGACACATAATTTTTCATCCGTGCGCAGTGCTGCCAGTGCCATATCGTCTAAAGTAACCTCATCAAGTTAAAAAAAAAACGATTTAAAAAGAAAAGTTATTTTCTTTATTTTTGTATATTAATATACATAATATAGATATAACCTATTCAACCTATTTCTATTTATTTGTTTACCAATTCAATTTAAATATGTACAATTATTCAATTTTAGTTTATGTATATGCGCTTAGTTATTCATATCTACATTTCAGCAATTATTTCCTCATTTTCGGTTTATTATAATATAAAATAAAAAATTGGCATGTATTTAAAAAAAAAATTTAATCTTTCTACTTAATCAAATAAATTTATAAAAAAAAGATTATTTTATTGACAGTGCTAAATCAACTAAATTATTATTTACTATTATAGGAAAAAATACCATATTTAGTTCATTTAGAAAAATACTACTGGTCGGATAAGTAGATACCTGCAAAAGTTACTTAATCTAAACAAGTAACATAAAGAGTCAAAGTAACCTAAAAAGTTACAAAAGTAACTTACTGGCAAGACACGTGGCGCGCGCAAATCAAATTAAAAAAAAGTTCACCAAAGAGGTTCTGATTCCGAGTACCTATTTAACAAATTTAAAAAAGTTTTATGATAAAATCGGCACCATAGAGATGGAAGTAAATAGGTTTAATTATGTTTTTGACCAACAAACTCGGTGCACACGATGTTCTAAATTCAATTTTACTTTACCCTCTGGAGGAATAAATAAATAGGAATAAATGGAGGATAAAATGGACTTTTCCAGTCAGATATCGAAGAGCAAAAATACACTTTCCGAGATAGTGGGATGAAAAATACATTGTCACTTAGTATCTTTACGGCGCTTACTCCGTAAGGTATCATACAATTTTCGAACAAAATAAAGAAGATTGAATGAGCCAATAAGCATAATATTAATATTTACATTCCCTGTGAAATAACAGTCAGCAGCAGAGATCTTTATAAAATGTTAATAAATGTTTAGAAGAGAAGTAAGGATAAGAAGACAATACTCCTATTTAAAAAACTAAATATATTTTAATTAAAAATCAAAACCAGTAAAAAACATCTTGCTA
Organism: Hemithea aestivaria; assembly: GCA_947507615.1. Classification (NCBI taxonomy): domain Eukaryota; kingdom Metazoa; phylum Arthropoda; class Insecta; order Lepidoptera; family Geometridae; genus Hemithea; species Hemithea aestivaria. The sequence continues at coordinate 464,256 of OX382330.1, forward strand.
ATATTATACTAAAACTGTCTGTTTGACCACCTTCAATATGGGTATCGAATGAAAGGGCTTAACTAGTAGAATACAACCCACTATACAAAATTTTAAATCCAAGATGGCCGCCAAATAATTGTGATTTAAGTATTGCCTTGGGGGTTTTTTAAATTTTTTATTTAATTCACTTGTTCAAACTTTCGAAAAACTAACTAGATAGTGCTACCTTACCTAATTGAAAAAGGTTTCTTTCAGGATTCATTTGGATCCCTAAAATGGTTCAAAAATAAAATCAATATTTAAACATGCAATTGAAAGGTCTGTTTGTAATGACAAAATGGAATATATAAGCTGGGAGTTTTGGCGGCAAGCCTTGATCATATCATTAGCTCCACGTCTTTTGCTTAATAATCGTGTAGAATTTGATTGTTAGCGTGTAATAATGGTGGAATATTGCGTGTTAAGTGTTTTTGAATGTGCACAGATGTAGGCAAGTGATATGGTGCTGAAATATGAATTTTGGTGCCCCCTCCAAAACTCCTCCGAACTTTCAGTAAAATTCCACCCATTTTACTGGAAGACTCACGTGAATAGACGAGCTATTAAGCTCACTCTGACTCTGACCTGACTAACTTACTTATTACTTAAAAAATAACATTTAACTTGACACTGGCAAAACACGAAAGTGGAGACCATAATTTAATATCCCGTGAACATTCACGAATTTTACTCGACACTGGCAAAATGCACATGTTGCCATATTATTAAAAAGAAAAAAAAAAAAAAAAAAAAGAATATAAGCTGGATCCAAATGACACTTGAAATTTATAAATTATTATGTTCCTTTCGGATTCAATTGATTCCATTTATACATGCATCATCGTTTACTGCTAACCTAGATCTTGGTCAAGAGTTAACGTCCTAAAAAAAGTTTGTATTTTATAGGGCCGAGTTCGCGGGCTCTGCTTGTATATAAAATGAATTAATTTGACTTCAAAGATTATTACAGTACAGATAGTTATATACAACCATTGCGTATTATACCCAGTTTTATTGAGATACACTTACGAGTTTGAACTCTTACACAAGTGATGCGATGCATTCGTACGAGCTGGCAGATATCTTATTGGCGAAGCGATGTGAATTCAGTTGTGTGTGAGAAGATCTATAAGGCTTGAAATGTGCACTTTTGTAGACATAACTAGCTCTCTTTGGTCATTTTTAAAACAATGATTGATAATTTGAATCGTAATAAATTTGAATAGTAATTAATTGTAAATTAAATGATTTATATTTGTTTAAATAAAATTCTTGGTGCTTTATGCATATATATTTTTTTATTAATGTGTTTGTCAGTTCTGGAGTAACTTTAATTGTGTGCATCTGCACTGAGTGTCTTTTTTTTGAAGTATCATTAAAAAATCTGAAATTTACAGGGGAGTTAGTAAAAATATAGTAAAAAATAATGCACAGGGTCTCGAATTTCTAAAACTTGAATTGAACGAGATATGACCAAAAGATTAGGACACTCAATCCTGATGCGCCGCTAAATACGAATATTTTCAAAAGTATTGACCCTAGGATTATAATTTTTAGTTCTGGAGTTAGTAAAAAATTTCTAAAAACTTTTGGGAAATTTTCAAATCAATAGAATGTACCGTTACAGATTTATAACGGTTTAACTAGGACACTCAGTTCTTACGCCGTAAGGATTGAGTGTCCTGCTAAATATGGGTTTATTGGAATAAATACATAAAAATAACATTAACATCTTGTAGTCTGACCCTCAAAACAATTTCTAAAAGAGAAACTATGTCGAAAAAGCTTACCCTTTTAAAATAAATGAAAGATTTCATTTTTACGAAACGTCTGTACTGAGTGTCTTTTATTTTTGAAAAAAAAGGGTCAAATAGTAGTTTTAGAAATTTGGCACTTGGTGCAAAAGTTTTTACTAATTGAATACTAAAACATGATATATAATTTGTTTTTCTAAATTGTATATTTTTAGAGTAAATCCACTTTTTGCGGTTTTCTGTGAGTGTCTTTTTTTTTTCGAGGTTGAGCAAAATTAATGAAATTAACAGGGGAGTTAGTAAAAAATTAGTAAAAACTTTTGTAGTAAGTGGCGAATTTCTAAAACTTAAATTGAATTTTTTATGAGCAAATTACTAGGACACTCAATCCTTACGTTTTAAAAAAATGAAAAACCTCGATATCTCGGTAAGTATTAACTTTTTTTTCAGGATTTTTTTTTCTAGAGTTAGTAAAGAATTTCTAAAAACTTTGTAAAAAAAAATATACAGGCTAACACGTGGTGTTACTGAGTTATAGCGGTTTAATTAGTTTCACTGAGCGTAAGAACTGAGTGTCCTAGTTAAACGGCTCTACAGATAAAACTAAACCTCGTAGATAAAAACAACTTATATCCACGAGTTTTACTAATTTTTTACTAACTCTGGATATAAAATTCATTTTTGTAAGTTTTATATTTTTTGAGAAAATCCACATTTTCATGTTTTTCACTGAGTGTCCCATTTTTTTCAAAATATCAAAATGATTTTTTCAGGAGAGTTAGTAAAACATTAGTTACATCGTTTGCACTAGGTGTCGAATTTCTAAAACTAAAATTATTCTTTTTATGATCAAATAACTACAGTCCAGACGCCCGAAAAACATGAAAAACCTCGATATCTCGATAAATATTAACTTTTTTCCTAGGATTTTTTTTTCAGTAGTTAGTAAAAAATTAGTAAAATCTTTTGCACTAGGTGCCAAATTTCTAAAACTGAAATCAAATTTTTTATAATCAAAAAACTAGGACACTCAATCCTTACGTTTTAAAAAAGTGAAAAACCTCGATATCTCGGTAAGTATTAACTTTTTTTTCAGATTTTTTTTTCCAGTAGTTAGTAATGAATTTCTAAAAACTTTTACAAAAAAAACCAACAGGCTAACATGTGTTGTTACTGATTTATAGCGAATAATTAGTTTCACTGAGCGTAAGAACTGAGTGTCCTAGTTAAACGGCTCTACAGACAAAATTAAACCTCGTAGATAAAAACAACTTAGATCCACGAGTTTTACTAATTTTTTACTAACTCTGGATATAAAATTCATTTTTGTAAGTTTTATATTTTTTGAGAAAAAACACATTTTCATGTTTTTCACTGAGTGTCCCATTTTTTTCAAAATATCAAAATGATTTTTTCAGGAGAGTTAGTAAAACATTAGTTACAACGTTTGCACTAGGTGTCGAATTTCTAAAACTAAAATTATTCTTTTTATGATCAAATAACTACAGTCCAGACGCTCGAAAAACATGAAAAACCTCGATATCTCGATAAATATCAACTTTTTTCTTAGGATTTTTTTTTCAGTAGTTAGTAACGAATTTCTAAAAACTTTTACAAAAAAAACCAACAGGCTAACATGTGTTGTTACTGATTTATAGCGGTTAATTAATTCTGTTTTACGGAGCGAGCTAAATGAATAAAGCCGTGAGTTGTTCTCACCATGAATAATTCTTATACCTAGGCACTATTATTCAACTGACCACTATTTAATTTGTTGGCAATACTTTCTCTCTGATAACATACACGTTCAAACACTTGGCTGCCTCCCGACTCCCGGTGCCCAACTTTTACGAGGCTGCTGACTTTGGGAAGATCAACTTTTGCACACAGAATTAACACACACACGCACATACACACACACACACACACACACACACACACTAACACACATAATACACCTAGGGGCCTGTTTAATTGAATAAGAAGGAGGGCGCCGGCAACTGCAACATAGTTTTATAAACTATCGCAATTTCCAACGTTCATGGCGTTTAAGATTAACGTGTATTTTAAGCGCAAATAAAGATTTATTATTTATATTAAGGGGTACGATTTTGCAAATTTACGCTAGGGCGTATTACAAGACGGATGTCGCAAAATTTAACAAAATTTATAAGAAACCAGTTGTTTAAGGATTTGAAATTTTAAAATTGGCGCCAAATGTATTTTTATTTATGTTATTGGCTTTTATTTATATTGTTATGATTTTGCAAGTTTACGTACGGGCGTAGTGCTAATCCATTCGCAGCTAGCAAAAGGAGCTCATAGTGAATAGGTCACTCATACAAATACGCACGAGTGGTGTATATTAGCGCTGCAGTACCTCATTCCCGCGCAGGGGGAGGGCATCGGCGGATTTTTTGTATATCAACACTGGTTGTATTTGCTACCCCACTCGTAGCGCCACGTGACGCGCCGTTTAGTAGCGGCCAGTTTAAGGAACTACGCGGACCTCACGGAATATTCTCTTTAACTAAAAAATACGACACTTTATTTTTTTATAAAGCTGTTTACCATTTTATTATATCATAAAGAATTCATATATAGTATTTAAATTTAATAAATGGGTATTAATATCCCCAAAAACGAAAAAAACCCTCAAAATTTTTAATCATTTTTGTTCTAGCGAGGGATCAAGTTATGCTGGTCGTTCGAACATTTGACGTTTACCTCTCTTTCTAACAAAGCGTATTCTCCAAATAGCTATCCTTGTTTAACGATTCGTGTATAAGCAGTGTTGTGAATATTTTAACGATTTAATCGATTGGAACATATTTGTACACCAGGGTCTAAATTGCATGCTGCCGTTGAATAAAACCAGCGCCTATGTTCTGTGGGCATATTATGTCCTAGCTGATAAAGATGATGACTTTCTTTTATATGCTTAGGAACCGTAGGATATTGAACGCTAGCAGTTTGCAGTGGTTTTAACCATCGAAAGTACTCTTATCTACTAAAGAATCTTTAGCTAATTATTATGCTACATTTGACCAGTTGAGTCGTTAATCTGTGAAAAGATAACAAACACACAAAACTACCTATTCCAAAATATTTTAATGCTCGTAAATAGGTACATGATAATTAATATGAAAAGTGGAATAAATAGTACAAATTGCAAGAAATGGGTATTAAGGAGTCTGCTCACTATACCGTACCATACCATAAACGCGACATGGAAGCAACATGATACATTCCACTATGTCCACAACAAACTGCAAAGGATCTTCGGCGTTCTGTAACTGTACCCCTTATGAGGGTTGTATGCATTTCTTGCGTCCGTGTGCAAAGCGGATAAGCATCTGATCAACAAAATACGGTACCAATGTCATTCTTGGACGCCTGTGTTTCCTATGTACGGACGATATATATAATTTGTTTCTATGTTATATACGTAGTGTTATATTTGAACCTATGTAATTATAAACTACTAGCTTATGCTCACGGCTTTGCCTGCGTGGCAAAATCTTTTCTTAGCAAAGGTCTACGTCATCAAACCTATTTGTGTTCCAAATGTCAACTCACTCAGAGATCAGTCAGTCACTTTTTTCTTTTATATATTTAAAAGATATATAAAAGGTACACTGGTGTTTGTAATTATTTAAGTGTTATATCTTAATAAAGACCTTTTGAAATTGCAATTGAAATTTCTATATGATTTAATCGTCCTTCCATGTAATAGTGTCTTTACTTTTTTACAAGTCTCATTGAATAATATTGGTCATTTTATTTTAGTACGGTATAATGGACAGACTCCTTTAAATATGTCATTTTAAATTTGCGTTTAAGTTTATAAATTTCCTAGGAAATTTGTAAATTCTTGAATCCTGTTATTTTCCAGTGACATATTATATACTTACTCTCTAATCTGTGGCTGTAGCTTGCCACACGGGATCCCGCTGAAATGTCAAGAGTAGAACTGTCACTCAATAGATTGTACTTTTGTGAATGTATGGGATGACAGTTCTACTCTTGAAGTTTTGTCGGGATTCCATGTGGCATGTTACGGGCACTATGCGCGCCGGCCAACGTTGGCGAACTTTGGGCCAACGACTCGGCGAGTCATTCGACGCACAGTGTGGATGAGCCTGTAGACTATAATAATTTCTTTCAAATAAAAAATAAAAACTCTTTTTAGAATCTTTATCCACTGAAAACATAAAAGCCACTTGAAAGCGGTTTTACCCACTGTACTATCTCTATTCCAAATTTCAGCTCAATCAGTTCACTTATTGAGGCGTGAATATTGTATCAAAAGACAGGACGAATATGAAGTATAACGATACGCATTTTATTGAGACCTAACCTACAATATTTATTTTCAAAAACGCCACTCTTTAGGTACCAAAAAATGTAAAATTAAAACATTGTCCGTCAAAACAATAATAATATAATAATTACGAATTATCGATATTTAAATCGATTTCATGGCTAAATCGATTTTTAAATTGAAACTTTTTCGTTGCCCATCACTAAAAGCAGAGTAGCCAATAGGAAAAGTGGGCGAAGTCGTCAAATTGTGAAAAAAATTATTTCAAGGAAAACTTTGTCTATTGCCCCTCTATTGGATATGTCCTCGATGTTCCCGCGTAAGTAAGACGGGCTCGCATATACTTACAGTAACACGTGTCAGACAAGAATAGAATAGAAAACTCTTTATTGTTCACACAAATACAAAAATATAAACTTAGAACTAAGATTACACAGAAAGAAGTGTTATAATTGGCGGTCTTATCGCTAATAGCGATCTCAAGGCAAGCTTGGTTGCAAACCTGCACAACGGTAAGTAAATCATTATACTGCCTGAGCATAGGCTCAGGTTGAGATTTAACAACCTCTGTGGCGCGGTGGGCTTATACCCGCCTGCAACGCAAAAGGTTGCGGGTTCGATTCCCGCATGGGACAAATGTTTGTGTGATCCACAGGTATTTGTTTCTGGTCTGGGTGGTTTTCAATATCTATTATAAGTATGTATTTAAAAACGAAAAGCATATAAGTATTATATCCGTTATCCTAACCACCATAACACAAGCATTAAGTTGCTTAGTTTGGGGTTAGGTGGCGCTGTGTGAAATGTCCTGAAATATTTATTTATTATTTATTTAATTATAGGTTAATGCAGATTTATCATGCACACCCCTAGCCCCTATACGTATGGTATGGTAGAACATATTATATTATGCCTATTATTACAAGTTTTTAAAATACCTAACATTTTCCACATAAACCCTACTCTTCATTAGATAATGTATTCATCCAAAAGTTGGTTGCCTGGAAGAGGTCGCTTTAAGCGATAAGGCCGCCCATTGTTAGCCAATGTGTTATAATATTGTCATAGTAAGTTAAGTACCTTTTTTTACATTGGACACAATAAAGAGTATTTCTACTCTTAGAGTAGAAATACTCCTTATTATTAATAAGAACGTGCCACTTACTATTGGTTAAAGGTAAAATTTTGCAACGTCCGTCTTGTAGGTTACGTATACCTACGGTCATGTCAACTACAATCGAATGGCCTAAAATCCCTGTTTAAAATAACTAATGGACTTGCATCGCTCCTTTGCTTAATTAGTAAAGTCGTAATCACTACTATTTATTTGAGAACTTGTTTTGGCTATGATTATGGTTGAAATTGCTTTAACTGGTGTACGGGGTGTACAGTGTACAGTGTACAGTTATACAACAAAAAATAACTTGGAAGGCTTTTATTTCCTTAAAAATTAATTGATACAAAATTACGAGCAGAACCGTGAAGCGCTATTGAGAGAAGATTGAATGACAAAAATGCACAGATATAATTGAAAATTTTGACAGGTTAATATTTGACATAAATTTTTTCTAATTTGCTTTCTGTACATCTGAAGCATTTGCCAATAACATAAATAAAAATACATTTGGCGCCAATTTTAAAATTTCAAATCCTTAAACAACTGGTTTCTTATAAATTTTGTTAAATTTTGCGACATCCGTCTTGTAATACGCCCTAGCGTAAATTTGCAAAATCGTACCCCTTAATATAAATAATAAATCTTTATTTGCGCTTAAAATACACGTTAATCTTAAACGCCATGAACGTTGGAAATTGCGATAGTTTATAAAACTATGTTGCAGTTGCCGGCGCCCTCCTTCTTATTCAATTAAACAGGCCCCTAGGTGTATTATGTGTGTTAGTGTGTGTGTGTGTGTGTGTGTGTGTGTGTGTATGTGCGTGTGTGTGTTAATTCTGTGTGCAAAAGTTGATCTTCCCAAAGTCAGCAGCCTCGTAAAAGTTGGGCACCGGGAGTCGGGAGGCAGCCAAGTGTTTGAACGTGTATGTTATCAGAGAGAAAGTATTGCCAACAAATTAAATAGTGGTCAGTTGAATAATAGTGCCTAGGTATAAGAATTATTCATGGTGAGAACAACTCACGGCTTTATTCATTTAGCTCGCTCCGTAAAACAGAATTAATTAACCGCTATAAATCAGTAACAACACATGTTAGCCTGTTGGTTTTTTTTGTAAAAGTTTTTAGAAATTCGTTACTAACTACTGAAAAAAAAATCCTAAGAAAAAAGTTGATATTTATCGAGATATCGAGGTTTTTCATGTTTTTCGAGCGTCTGGACTGTAGTTATTTGATCATAAAAAGAATAATTTTAGTTTTAGAAATTCGACACCTAGTGCAAACGTTGTAACTAATGTTTTACTAACTCTCCTGAAAAAATCATTTTGATATTTTGAAAAAAATGGGACACTCAGTGAAAAACATGAAAATGTGTTTTTTCTCAAAAAATATAAAACTTACAAAAATGAATTTTATATCCAGAGTTAGTAAAAAATTAGTAAAACTCGTGGATCTAAGTTGTTTTTATCTACGAGGTTTAATTTTGTCTGTAGAGCCGTTTAACTAGGACACTCAGTTCTTACGCTCAGTGAAACTAATTATTCGCTATAAATCAGTAACAACACATGTTAGCCTGTTGGTTTTTTTTGTAAAAGTTTTTAGAAATTCATTACTAACTACTGGAAAAAAAAATCTGAAAAAAAAGTTAATACTTACCGAGATATCGAGGTTTTTCACTTTTTTAAAACGTAAGGATTGAGTGTCCTAGTTTTTTGATTATAAAAAATTTGATTTCAGTTTTAGAAATTTGGCACCTAGTGCAAAAGATTTTACTAATTTTTTACTAACTACTGAAAAAAAAATCCTAGGAAAAAAGTTAATATTTATCGAGATATCGAGGTTTTTCATGTTTTTCGGGCGTCTGGACTGTAGTTATTTGATCATAAAAAGAATAATTTTAGTTTTAGAAATTCGACACCTAGTGCAAACGATGTAACTAATGTTTTACTAACTCTCCTGAAAAAATCATTTTGATATTTTGAAAAAAATGGGACACTCAGTGAAAAACATGAAAATGTGGATTTTCTCAAAAAATATAAAACTTACAAAAATGAATTTTATATCCAGAGTTAGTAAAAAATTAGTAAAACTCGTGGATATAAGTTGTTTTTATCTACGAGGTTTAGTTTTATCTGTAGAGCCGTTTAACTAGGACACTCAGTTCTTACGCTCAGTGAAACTAATTAAACCGCTATAACTCAGTAACACCACGTGTTAGCCTGTATATTTTTTTTTACAAAGTTTTTAGAAATTCTTTACTAACTCTAGAAAAAAAAATCCTGAAAAAAAAGTTAATACTTACCGAGATATCGAGGTTTTTCATTTTTTTAAAACGTAAGGATTGAGTGTCCTAGTAATTTGCTCATAAAAAATTCAATTTAAGTTTTAGAAATTCGCCACTTACTACAAAAGTTTTTACTAATTTTTTACTAACTCCCCTGTTAATTTCATTAATTTTGCTCAACCTCGAAAAAAAAAAGACACTCACAGAAAACCGCAAAAAGTGGATTTACTCTAAAAATATACAATTTAGAAAAACAAATTATATATCATGTTTTAGTATTCAATTAGTAAAAACTTTTGCACCAAGTGCCAAATTTCTAAAACTACTATTTGACCCTTTTTTTTCAAAAATAAAAGACACTCAGTACAGACGTTTCGTAAAAATGAAATCTTTCATTTATTTTAAAAGGGTAAGCTTTTTCGACATAGTTTCTCTTTTAGAAATTGTTTTGAGGGTCAGACTACAAGATGGTAATGTTATTTTTATGTATTTATTCCAATAAACCCATATTTAGCAGGACACTCAATCCTTACGGCGTAAGAACTGAGTGTCCTAGTTAAACCGTTATAAATCTGTAACGGTACATTCTATTGATTTGAAAATTTCCCAAAAGTTTTTAGAAATTTTTTACTAACTCCAGAACTAAAAATTATAATCCTAGGGTCAATACTTTTGAAAATATTCGTATTTAGCGGCGCATCAGGATTGAGTGTCCTAATCTTTTGGTCATATCTCGTTCAATTCAAGTTTTAGAAATTCGAGACCCTGTGCATTATTTTTTACTATATTTTTACTAACTCCCCTGTAAATTTCAGATTTTTTAATGATACTTCAAAAAAAAGACACTCAGTGCAGATGCACACAATTAAAGTTACTCCAGAACTGACAAACACATTAATAAAAAAATATATATGCATAAAGCACCAAGAATTTTATTTAAACAAATATAAATCATTTAATTTACAATTAATTACTATTCAAATTTATTACGATTCAAATTATCAATCATTGTTTTAAAAATGACCAAAGAGAGCTAGTTATGTCTACAAAAGTGCACATTTCAAGCCTTATAGATCTTCTCACACACAACTGAATTCACATCGCTTCGCCAATAAGATATCTGCCAGCTCGTACGAATGCATCGCATCACTTGTGTAAGAGTTCAAACTCGTAAGTGTATCTCAATAAAACTGGGTATAATACGCAATGGTTGTATATAACTATCTGTACTGTAATAATCTTTGAAGTCAAATTAATTCATTTTATATACAAGCAGAGCCCGCGAACTCGGCCCTATAAAATACAAACTTTTTTTAGGACGTTAACTCTTGACCAAGATCTAGGTTAGCAGTAAACGATGATGCATGTATAAATGGAATCAATTGAATCCGAAAGGAACATAATAATTTATAAATTTCAAGTGTCATTTGGATCCAGCTTATATTCTTTTTTTTTTTTTTTTTTTTCTTTTTAATAATATGGCAACATGTGCATTTTGCCAGTGTCGAGTAAAATTCGTGAATGTTCACGGGATATTAAATTATGGTCTCCACTTTCGTGTTTTGCCAGTGTCAAGTTAAATGTTATTTTTTAAGTAATAAGTAAGTTAGTCAGGTCAGAGTCAGAGTGAGCTTAATAGCTCGTCTATTCACGTGAGTCTTCCAGTAAAATGGGTGGAATTTTACTGAAAGTTCGGAGGAGTTTTGGAGGGGGCACCAAAATTCATATTTCAGCACCATATCACTTGCCTACATCTGTGCACATTCAAAAACACTTAACACGCAATATTCCACCATTATTACACGCTAACAATCAAATTCTACACGATTATTAAGCAAAAGACGTGGAGCTAATGATATGATCAAGGCTTGCCGCCAAAACTCCCAGCTTATATATTCCATTTTGTCATTACAAACAGACCTTTCAATTGCATGTTTAAATATTGATTTTATTTTTGAACCATTTTAGGGATCCAAATGAATCCTGAAAGAAACCTTTTTCAATTAGGTAAGGTAGCACTATCTAGTTAGTTTTTCGAAAGTTTGAACAAGTGAATTAAATAAAAAATTTAAAAAACCCCCAAGGCAATACTTAAATCACAATTATAATAATATTCTAATATCTATTATAAGTATGTATTTAAAAACGAAAAGCATATAAGTATTATATCCGTTATCCTAACCACCATAACACAAGCATTAAGTTGCTTAGTTTGGGGTTAGGTGGCGCTGTGTGAAATGTCCTGAAATATTTATTTATTATTTATTTAATTATAGGTTAATGCAGATTTATCATGCACACCCCTAGCCCCTATACGTATGGTATGGTAGAACATATTATATTATGCCTATTATTACAAGTTTTTAAAATACCTAACATTTTCCACATAAACCCTACTCTTCATTAGATAATGTATTCATCCAAAAGTTGGTTGCCTGGAAGAGGTCGCTTTAAGCGATAAGGCCGCCCATTGTTAGCCAATGTGTTATAATATTGTCATAGTAAGTTAAGTACCTTTTTTTACATTGGACACAATAAAGAGTATTTCTACTCTTAGAGTAGAAATACTCCTTATTATTAATAAGAACGTGCCACTTACTATTGGTTAAAGGTAAAATTTTGCAACGTCCGTCTTGTAGGTTACGTATACCTACGGTCATGTCAACTACAATCGAATGGCCTAAAATCCCTGTTTAAAATAACTAATGGACTTGCATCGCTCCTTTGCTTAATTAGTAAAGTCGTAATCACTACTATTTATTTGAGAACTTGTTTTGGCTATGATTATGGTTGAAATTGCTTTAACTGGTGTACGGGGTGTACAGTGTACAGTGTACAGTTATACAACAAAAAATAACTTGGAAGGCTTTTATTTCCTTAAAAATTAATTGATACAAAATTACGAGCAGAACCGTGAAGCGCTATTGAGAGAAGATTGAATGACAAAAATGCACAGATATAATTGAAAATTTTGACAGGTTAATATTTGACATAAATTTTTTCTAATTTGCTTTCTGTACATCTGAAGCATTTGCCAATAACATAAATAAAAATACATTTGGCGCCAATTTTAAAATTTCAAATCCTTAAACAACTGGTTTCTTATAAATTTTGTTAAATTTTGCGACATCCGTCTTGTAATACGCCCTAGCGTAAATTTGCAAAATCGTACCCCTTAATATAAATAATAAATCTTTATTTGCGCTTAAAATACACGTTAATCTTAAACGCCATGAACGTTGGAAATTGCGATAGTTTATAAAACTATGTTGCAGTTGCCGGCGCCCTCCTTCTTATTCAATTAAACAGGTCCCTAGGTGTATTATGTGTGTTAGTGTGTGTGTGTGTGTGTGTGTGTGTATGTGCGTGTGTGTGTTAATTCTGTGTGCAAAAGTTGATCTTCCCAAAGTCAGCAGCCTCGTAAAAGTTGGGCACCGGGAGTCGGGAGGCAGCCAAGTGTTTGAACGTGTATGTTATCAGAGAGAAAGTATTGCCAACAAATTAAATAGTGGTCAGTTGAATAATAGTGCCTAGGTATAAGAATTATTCATGGTGAGAACAACTCACGGCTTTATTCATTTAGCTCGCTCCGTAAAACAGAATTAATTAACCGCTATAAATCAGTAACAACACATGTTAGCCTGTTGGTTTTTTTTGTAAAAGTTTTTAGAAATTCGTTACTAACTACTGAAAAAAAAATCCTAAGAAAAAAGTTGATATTTATCGAGATATCGAGGTTTTTCATGTTTTTCGAGCGTCTGGACTGTAGTTATTTGATCATAAAAAGAATAATTTTAGTTTTAGAAATTCGACACCTAGTGCAAACGTTGTAACTAATGTTTTACTAACTCTCCTGAAAAAATCATTTTGATATTTTGAAAAAAATGGGACACTCAGTGAAAAACATGAAAATGTGTTTTTTCTCAAAAAATATAAAACTTACAAAAATGAATTTTATATCCAGAGTTAGTAAAAAATTAGTAAAACTCGTGGATCTAAGTTGTTTTTATCTACGAGGTTTAATTTTGTCTGTAGAGCCGTTTAACTAGGACACTCAGTTCTTACGCTCAGTGAAACTAATTATTCGCTATAAATCAGTAACAACACATGTTAGCCTGTTGGTTTTTTTTGTAAAAGTTTTTAGAAATTCATTACTAACTACTGGAAAAAAAAATCTGAAAAAAAAGTTAATACTTACCGAGATATCGAGGTTTTTCACTTTTTTAAAACGTAAGGATTGAGTGTCCTAGTTTTTTGATTATAAAAAATTTGATTTCAGTTTTAGAAATTTGGCACCTAGTGCAAAAGATTTTACTAATTTTTTACTAACTACTGAAAAAAAAATCCTAGGAAAAAAGTTAATATTTATCGAGATATCGAGGTTTTTCATGTTTTTCGGGCGTCTGGACTGTAGTTATTTGATCATAAAAAGAATAATTTTAGTTTTAGAAATTCGACACCTAGTGCAAACGATGTAACTAATGTTTTACTAACTCTCCTGAAAAAATCATTTTGATATTTTGAAAAAAATGGGACACTCAGTGAAAAACATGAAAATGTGGATTTTCTCAAAAAATATAAAACTTACAAAAATGAATTTTATATCCAGAGTTAGTAAAAAATTAGTAAAACTCGTGGATATAAGTTGTTTTTATCTACGAGGTTTAGTTTTATCTGTAGAGCCGTTTAACTAGGACACTCAGTTCTTACGCTCAGTGAAACTAATTAAACCGCTATAACTCAGTAACACCACGTGTTAGCCTGTATATTTTTTTTTACAAAGTTTTTAGAAATTCTTTACTAACTCTAGAAAAAAAAATCCTGAAAAAAAAGTTAATACTTACCGAGATATCGAGGTTTTTCATTTTTTTAAAACGTAAGGATTGAGTGTCCTAGTAATTTGCTCATAAAAAATTCAATTTAAGTTTTAGAAATTCGCCACTTACTACAAAAGTTTTTACTAATTTTTTACTAACTCCCCTGTTAATTTCATTAATTTTGCTCAACCTCGAAAAAAAAAAGACACTCACAGAAAACCGCAAAAAGTGGATTTACTCTAAAAATATACAATTTAGAAAAACAAATTATATATCATGTTTTAGTATTCAATTAGTAAAAACTTTTGCACCAAGTGCCAAATTTCTAAAACTACTATTTGACCCTTTTTTTTCAAAAATAAAAGACACTCAGTACAGACGTTTCGTAAAAATGAAATCTTTCATTTATTTTAAAAGGGTAAGCTTTTTCGACATAGTTTCTCTTTTAGAAATTGTTTTGAGGGTCAGACTACAAGATGGTAATGTTATTTTTATGTATTTATTCCAATAAACCCATATTTAGCAGGACACTCAATCCTTACGGCGTAAGAACTGAGTGTCCTAGTTAAACCGTTATAAATCTGTAACGGTACATTCTATTGATTTGAAAATTTCCCAAAAGTTTTTAGAAATTTTTTACTAACTCCAGAACTAAAAATTATAATCCTAGGGTCAATACTTTTGAAAATATTCGTATTTAGCGGCGCATCAGGATTGAGTGTCCTAATCTTTTGGTCATATCTCGTTCAATTCAAGTTTTAGAAATTCGAGACCCTGTGCATTATTTTTTACTATATTTTTACTAACTCCCCTGTAAATTTCAGATTTTTTACTGATACTTCAAAAAAAAGACACTCAGTGCAGATGCACACATTTTAATTTTGACCGATTTAAATCTTATAACTGAGTATAGACAACTGAGTAACTGAGTGTTTCGCCAGATTCAAACGGGTATCTACTCGTATAATAATATAATAAAGTAAAGAGTATCTTTCTGGTTTGTACTTTTAGTATACTTATTCTGTGAAATAGCTGAAATTTGCCAACAATTCAAAAAATATCATGCAGCGCGTAAAACTTTTGCGGTATTAAAGTGACAAATATATGACATTTACGAAAACGTTTTGACAACCAACTCCAGCCTTAATTTAAAATCTAAAGATCGTATGTATAAAAAAAAATATCTGTATAAACTTGTTCATTACAGGTTATTTTTAGTTTTACGTTTGATTGGTAGGAATGTTAAGTTATTTTTAGACATAATTGCATTGCGGTTGATGACAGTGAAATTTGTGGTCAATTATACTTAAATTGTTAAAAAGTTGTTTGGCAAGTTCTAGTTTCATTTCATACTAGCGTATGCTCACGGCTTCGAAGAAATCTTTCTTTTGTGACAATTTTCATCTCAATCGGTTCTGCGGTTTGATCAGTGCTTTACTAACAGTCAATCACGATTTTATATGAACGACTTTATAGACCTATTAGTTATTAGTTAAAAAAAATCATTAAGGATGTAAAAAAAGCAGGAAAATGAAATAACTATGTGTGTGGCAAAATTCCCTCTCAAGGCGTGCTCTAAATATATTTATTTTATCCTATTGGCTATATTTTATCATTAAGACGAGCCCACATTTACCTAAATAATCGAATTAAAACTTTGTTACTAACTATTAAGTCTCAATTTACTACGAAACTTACACATAAGAATATTTAATTTTCTGTCAATTAATAATGTGCTCTATGTTGTGAGTTATAAGAGTTTAATTACATGTGTTTATGCTTCTACCCACCCCTTTCCTGTTATCTCTGTAATATGGGATTCCCTGTTTTGTTGGAATTACATTTTGTTTTGTTACCCACCTGATCTTTGAAAACTTGCGGTTTTGACCCATCACTAGAAGACATTAATCAATTTAATTGTTGTAGGTATTACTTAGAAGTTTTGTGTTGTTTTTCCAGTTTTAGTAGACAAATTTCAATTTATAGTTATGTAGAGTTCAACCATTTGTGATTGTATTAATTTAATAGTTATATTTTTTATTATCAATATGTAATGGTAAATAATTAATGCAATGTAATATCTCATCTTATTGGCTGTAGTTTGGTGCATTATTATAATAATCATTATAAAAATAAAATCAAAACGTGACTGATTGATCTACAGCTTACACCGCTGAACCGGTTAGGCTGAAATTTGGAACACAGTTATTAAGGTTTAATGATGTCCTCAGCTAAGAAAAGATTTGCCACGCTTGCAAAACCGCGAGCATATATGTTAGATATCATAGACGGATCCAGGATTTGGTTCTGGGGGGGGGGGGAGGGGGGGGGGGGGCACATCCTTTATAATATGTGCGCGAGCAGCTTGCTGCGAGCGCCGAGAAAGAAATTATAATCTTTACCATGAAATATGTACAAAATTCGTAACTCTACAATGATTCTGGGGGAGGCCTTGGCCCCCTGCCCCCCCCCCCCCCCCCTAAATCCGCCTATGTTTGATATTATAAATAAATAAAAACTGTAGTGTAGGTATTTTTTTATAGAACGAACTAAGAAGACGAGCAAGACGCTCTCCTGATGGTAAGAGATAACGATGCCCATAATTAGTACAGTGCTACCCAGGATTTTACAAAGGTAACATTTAACATGTTTATGTTTGTACATCACTGCTCAGGTGGTAGAATAACTGGCACCGTTGGAGTACCCACCTAGTCGTCCTGCAAAGGAAGTCTACCCCCGGTAAAATGTAGAACATGATATTGTATTAGTATTGTGTTATGTATTGTTGTATTAGTATTCTATTATTTACAGAGTTATTGCTGAGGTATATGCAATGTATATCTAACAGATATTGATATGTGTTTACACAATGTATTAGAGAATTCCATTCCATTAGTTAGGTATGTATAAGTTTATATGCATTGTATATAGAATAGACAGTTAATGATGGAGATTTGTATATTATTATTTTTTGATTAAATTTTATTGTCAATTTTGGTATTTGTGAACATAATAGTAGTCTGCCGGCATGATTTGGCTTCAACTATTTAAAAGTGCCTTATTAATCATTTAATAGAAATAAAAGTTTTGTAATATCTTATTTTGGCACATATTAAATAAAGCCAAAATGTTGATATAGTGGACAGTAAATATTGTTTTTTTATTTTACTATAAAAAAATGGAAATTAAGAATGCAATGTTTGCTCTATTTCAAACAATAGCAGTAGGTAGACTATGATCTATTATTTGCATGGATTGTTTAAATGTCACAATTCTCTTTAAATTGCTGAGTTATTGACTATATCATTATATCTTATATATAGCAAAACTACTCATTTATTTCTCTCCTAATGTAGGTACAGTTAAAATTGAAATTTTAATAATAATATAGGTAAAAACATCGCAACAATGACCGTTAATTACGACTGTGATTACGATAAAACTGGATAAAGTCTAATCTATTATTTTTGGCTTATGAAAGTGCATTAAGCGGCTAATAGTCGCTGAACCTCTGTCTCGCTCGCACAATATAACAAATTGTCAAATAACAATTGATAAAATTTACTATTTGGGAAATGTTAAATTGAAAATTTAGCTCATATTTTTATACAATTTTTTAAAGTATAACCAGTTTGATACTTTATAAAATGGTTGAGGCATGTTTAAAGATAGATATTTTTCATATAATTGAGAATGCCATTGTTGTTATTTAAGGTAGCAAACTGGGAATACTTATAAAAATAGTATAAAAATATGAGCTAAATTTTCAATTTGACACATTTCCAAAAAAAAACTTAATCGATTGTTATTTGACAATAAGTTATATCGTGCGAGCGAGACAGAGGTTCAGCGACTAATTAACCCCTTAACATCATGAAATTAAGATTTTCAAATGTAATAAAAACCGTAGCTCTGATTTTTACAGCACCATGTATATTATATGTCTATAACAATTGTAGTCAAGTAAAATGTTTGATACTGACCATCCATAACAGGAAAAAATTGCAAAAAAATAGCTGTTGTTGTAAAAATAGAGCTAATTTGCATTATAATGAGTGCACTCAATGACATGGTATTTGGCTGTGAATAGGTCAGGTTAGACTTTAGACCAATATTGTACTATGTTTTGCGGTTTGCGTCCAAAAACAATGTCTACTGTGAAATTCCTGGTGCTTAAGTTAAACAAATTGTGTTCTTTGCGACTCTCGCTCGCACGATATGACGAATTTCAAAATAATAATTCGTAGAATTTCATTTTTTTTTAATGTTACTTGGTCTTGCTTTAGATAAAAGAAATCATCATCATTGATTTAATTCACTATAATATAGTTGACTTGCCTAAGAGAACAATTGTTATTGCTAATATAATAGATCGTTATTTACCATAAAGATCTATTCTATATTTAAATTTAACGTTCCATTAATATTATTACAATTAACCACAGAAGTAATACAAATAGAAGTAGCCATTGTATGTGTGAGTGTGATGGCAATAGGGAAAATTCTGTGTGAAGAAAAAGGAGAACCAATTTTTTTCCGTCCCTTTCAGCGTGGCCGGTTTATGCTGTTTGTCAAACTGCTTCACTTTGACAATAATACCTGTGTTTCGTTTTTTTTCCAAAAATTTGAGACAATACAATGATATTCAACTAGTTTATGACCTAAAATATCAATATATCGCGTATTTTCATAAAATAATGAAAATCCGTAAATTGTTTTTTGTCTCTTAAGTGGCCACGATGATGTGACCCCCCTGCAATTTACTATTTTAATTAATGATAAAGTTCTTTTTTAAAGAACTCTTCGAGCCTTTCTCAGTGAAATTGTGTTCATAACACAGCTCTATAACAGCGATATACATTCTTTGCACCAGGAACGACCTAGAGCGAGTGTCACCACTTACCTTGTTATAGTTCAGCTTGAGTGCCTACTTTACCTACCTACATTGGTATCTAGTATGTATAATATCTTGAATCCTGCACTTACAATGTAGTTGATCAAATATTAGGGGAGACCGGGGACAAACGTAACGGCGGGTAGAAAGTAACAAACGCCCTGTAGGTATATCCAATCACCAAAACATCACGTCACTGCAGTCACGTGATACTCGGGTACACCCTCCTTCCTTGCAAACAGTTGCTGTGCACGCCACGCGCTGTTTATTCGTACGAGAGGACAATATGTGAATTTACAACTCCAAAGTAAGTTTTTTGACATTTACGTAATTTATGTTTACGTATAGTTAAAATAATGATTTCAAAATGAATATTTGCATATAGTTTCTTGATAAAATTGATCGTTGAGTGTTTTAATTCGTTTTTGTCTAGCACGTTTCGTTTTAAGTTTATATTTCATATTTTAACAAAAATGAGGTAGGGTACAAAAGTAACATAGCTATATGGGTACACAAGTAACATGTTACTTTTGTGCCCGTTTGGATTTATTAACTCAAATTATTTTTGAATATCGTTACTTCTACAGAATGCCGCGACAACGCATAAGAACCAACCACTACACGAGGGACTACTGACATGGAAGTGTATCGAAAAGCTGCAAAAGAAATAAAAACAAGAAGAAAGTTTTACCACCTGACAATGGTCACAGGACAAGAAAAAACGAAAGGAAAGGGAAAACGAAAATAAAAAACAAAGTAGACAGATGAAGAGATGTAAAATAAGTCATACGACGAGGATTTCTTCTGTCTTGTTTGCTTAGAAAGTTTTGGCAATAGTTGACTAAATGAGCAATGGATAAAAAAGTCACATGCTAAATGCATCAATGACGAGAGAAATTATGTGCGTCATAATAATTATGAGTAATTGTGTATAAGAGACTGAAATTGCATAGTCCTATTATCCCGGATCATTAAAAGATCAACCAAAGTACAAGTAAAAAGTAAAGTAGTAGTAGTAGAACTAAAAGCACCGTCATAGCCCAGCGGATTAGCAAGTTGAAGTGGAAATGGGCAGGCCACATAGTATGCAGAGCAGATGGCCAATGGGATCGAAAAGTTCTCGAGTGGAGACCACGGACTAGCAAACGAAGCGTAGGACGTCCACCCACAAGGTGGACAGACGACTTTATAAAGATCGTCGGAAGACGCTAGATGCAGGTCGCTTCCAACCGGTACATATGGAAGTCCAAAAGGGAGGCCTATGTTCAGCAGTAGACGTCCTATGGCTGAGATGATGATGATTTTTTAATCATCATCAGATCAGATCAGATTAGATCTCATTAGATACATAAAATAAAGATAGTTAGAAAGCGACTTTAATAATGTTGGTTTGTTTTGTTAAACGTAAGTGATGTGCATTTGTAATACAAATGTTAACTTTTTGCTATTAATGTAGTCCCTAATAAATATTTTTATATATATTATGTTTTTATTAATTAAATTAGAGGCCCACCATGTCCTGTTACTTTCGACCCACGCCGTGTTACTTCCGACCTGCCAACGTGGGCGAAAGTAACAAGAGACGATTTTTTTTCAAGTCCCTAATTTTCATTTAAAAAATTCAATATTAAGTTAAATTAAGTTGATAATGTAAAGAGCATGAACCAAATTTACATATATTTATATTCATTATGTTATAAGTATAACACCTAGCTAGAAACAATGGTCAATGTACAAAATGTTACGTTTGTCCCCGGTCTCCCCTAGATCTAATGTGAAATGTTACACAAAATATTGTTAATTATTCATTGTTACTGTTATAATAGGTATTATGAGAGCAAACTGTAGTTTGCATTATGTTATAGGTTTTACTGCCATATCAATAAATTACGCACCAATAGAATTTGTTTTATTTGATAAATCCTACTAATATAAAAGCGAAAGTTGGTATGGAGTGTGTGTGTTTGTTTGTTACTTCTACAGCTCAACATCCTCCGCACCGATTGACGTGAAATTTGGTATGAAGGTAGCTCAGACTCTGGAATAACACGTAGGCTGCTGCACATATGAGGTATCTGCTTTTTATCCCGATTAAGAAATTAATTTCTGTGAAAATTGGTATCTCTTATCAATTTAATATTGAAAAAATAAATACTTTGGCGCCTTACGAGTGGTACAACTTTTAGCAAGTAATATATCAAACTGTAAACTATTTTAAAATGTGTGCAATAATATTGTGCAGGGTTCCTCTTGAGGAATTTTCGAGAAGTTAATTCTATGAATTAAATTTAAAAATGCATCAAATTGTGCGAGCGAGAGAGCGTCCCGAGTCCCGCGGCATAAGCACTCTTAAGTGGAAACACCCTTTTATTTATTATAAACTGATAACAGAGTTAGGCAACTAGGTGTCAGGTCCTATCAAAATTAAAACCACAGTATACATAATAATCAAATATATTTTATAAAAAACATAGGCACACATACATAACAGAGGAAAGTACATAAACTTATATAATATACCGGACTTTTGCCGTAACATAATATTATATCCTTAGAATAGGGTAAATAAATTGGCATCCAAGGACGCGCCACACAATCATGATAGGTTGATAAGTTGTAATAGGCATTGGATACCTTTTTCTTCCATGTTACAATTTTGATAAGTGGGGCGAGTGCTTGGTACTATACAGCTCTACAGCGCATCAAATGCAGTATTCAACTTTGAAAGTTATAAATTCTACTTTATTATGCGCAAACAAGGCTAGAAAAAGACCTTGTCATGAAAAGGAAGAAAAAAGTTTTTAGGGACTTTATTTTTCGTTTTTCTTCGTCCATGCGGGTAAATAAAGAAATCACTAATTTAACCCATTTGACATTTTCCTCTTACTGCGTCTTTAGAGCTGCAGGGCAGTATAGTACTTATATAGTATAAATTTAAATAATATTACCTAAATAATTTTTGATATCACCTCTGTATTGAATCCAATTTTTCTCAATAAAATAAAACTAAATACACCATACTATTTTATTATCGATAATAAAGATAAAATTAAAATAAAGTATTAAGTATTGTTATCATCTTGTGGTATTTCGTGAGTAAGCATTTGGCACTATATTTTACCACAGATATTGAAAGGGAAAGTTGCGATTTGTCTTTTGCCGTTTTGATCCTTGGCAAGTTGAACATAAGGTCTATATTTGTTGTTTCCACTTTTTTAACCTTATTATTTTGCAAAGACTACGCCTCTATGCAATCATTAATAGCCTTTACTGCTGCTTTCCTTGGAAAGTAAGAGCAAGACGTTGACCGGCCTGAGAACTTTTTAAGTTCAAATCTCTCGAACATAAAAGTCTAATTTGAAATTATTTCAGTCAAACTGAAGTGTAAAATGAACAAACCAACACATTTTGACAATTTTATATTAACAAGGCTTAACAATTAGGACTAAATAATCTTTGTATTGTAGGCGATTCGTAGACGCTAACACAAGATACATTAAATTATTGTAAGCGTACATGTCAAGTTATACAATTCGTCTAAACAGCTTATACTAGGGCAGAACTGAATCGATTCAGATCTTGCGAGCGAATTCGCTCTACAGATATAGAAATACATATTTTATGATAGTTTATTTACCCCCGACCAAAAAGCCAAGTGTCAGTTTGGTCGGGGGAGTTATAAAGTGGGTCCATGTGTAATGTGTCCGTAGAGGTCACATGTTGGAGTAAGGGTGAAGTGGAGGAGGTCCTCGGATGGATCACGCGACCACAGTGGGGTTGAGGCTCTCCGACAACCTCTCGAAAAGAGTCTCGTTGTCGCTGTCGTACATCTGTTGGAAAACAAACAATATATTAATAAATAAACCCGAAGAAAAAGCCTTAATACGCTAGGTACTAAACGAATGAATGTCTATTGTTGGCGCAAGGTGGACGACTAAGGGCTTGTTCACGTGAACGCGCGGGCGCGGGCGAGAGCGCGAGCGCGGGCGCGGGCGCGAAATATCAAACATATGACATGCTATGAAAGTGTTCACGTACAACGCACGTGCGGTGTGAGCAAAGCTGCCGTGCAGAGACTAAACCGTAGTAAAATGATTTGTACAATTTTATTGTCAACCTTATTACACACAAAATAAAGTATACATTATTTTTGACATTTTACTTTTACTGCGGTTTAGTCTCTGCACGGCAGAAAGTCTAACGCGCCCGCGCCCGCGCCCGCGCGTTCACGTGGGTCAACCCTTAGAGAAGACCAACATTATCTACGAGCGGCAGAGCGAATGTTAAAATTATTATAATTCGTTGGCCTTTATTTGTCTGGTGTGTACCATGCTTAAGACTAGCTAACATCTAAATTTAAAAACATATTTTTGTCAAAGTAAATGCGTTAATCGATCCACGTAACTTAAAAATCCACGTTTCAAGGTAAACAGGAAAAATCCACATCAAACAGCCTCATTTATTATTAAACTTATGGACCAGGGTTTTAAAAATAAAACGGCGGTAGTACTTAATAACGCATTAATTAATGATTAAGTAGTTTTAAATACATATTTAAACCAATTAATGTGTTATTTATTTGTTTCGCCCAGTTTAGGTACTTTTAGAATAATAATAATTGTGGGTAGATTTTTATATTATTCTTATTGCAATTTTAAACTACGTTTTTTTAACAGTGTGTCTTTTCAGATTTCTTTAAATTCATTTGTAGGTATGGGTATCTCTACTTTTTTTATAATTATTTTTGCATTATATCATAACGACACCAGGAACTTGTGACGATACCTAGTCTTTCTATTATAATAAAACACCGAATATGGTGACTTTCTTAATCAATCAGTATTTTTTTATAAAAACCAAATGAAAACTTTCCTGTCTCTTCGTTATCGCCCTAGTCTAAACTTCTCTAATTGATAAAATATTAGACGCTGGTAGTCTATGCTACGGTATGGTTAGTGAAGATGATTAAGGGTCAAGATGTACACTCACATCTTCATCATCATCGGTGTCGGAGTCGCTGGAGTCGGCAGCGTGCTGGAAGAATGCGGCGGCGGTGGTGCGGCGCGCGAGGCGGCGCGGCGTGCGGCCGGCGTAGTCCCGCGCGCGGGCTTCCACGCCGGGGCAGCGCTCCTGCACGTGCGAGCACATCGCCACGTCGCCGCGCCGCGCCGCAATGTGCAGGGGGCTCCAACCCGCCAGGTTCTCCTACAACAATATCATATATTATTATTATTATTGAGCATCCAAGTTATGGTATCTCTACTCTCTACCATATTAGGTGACCGTGACTAGATGAGGACTGGCGCTGGTAGACCACCCGATCAGGTCGACGAGTTCGCAAGAAATACCTGGATGCGATCTGCACAAGGCGGAGGATTTGATTGGAACGAAAGGGACGCCCGGCAATGGGTTGAAAGATAATGATGATGACCATATTATCTATTTATATAGAGAACTTCTTAACTCGCTGAGAAGTTGAAGGGCATTACAAACAGCCAATAAAGTTACTAAAATCGTGTTCGTGATAAACGATGTCGAGACGAAACAATAGGATCCGCCGTGACCGAAGATTAGTGCTAAATCGATGACCCAGTGTTGCAGTCCCGAGAATCGTTTCACTCCAGCGATCGAGCAGAGTGAATTCCACTAACAAGGGCATTACAGATTTTCCTCATACTACGTAGTTCAACCTCGCTGAACCGCACCTGACACCAAAACAATAGAGGCGGCAAACAGAAAAAACCCGCCACGCAAGAGATAGCGCTATCAGTGGATTAGCGACGTGTGGCCCTGTGGGAAACCCATCGTTTCTCACACCGAATCTTATCGCCAGGGTTGCCTCTAATCACAAATTAGGAAATATTAAAACTGAGATTGATCGTGTCAGCTGTCAGCGTGCTGATTCAACGGCGACGTCACTGATTACTGACAGTGACGTAAGTGGAACACGCCTCACGTGCGTGACGACATCATTCACAACGTGCATCACGTTGTCCGAGACGAGTGACCAGCCTTCTTGACTTGCTAAAATTCGGCCTGTCTAACCCTAACTATTTATTTATCAATAAAGCCGTGATTTGTGAGCCGCATATGAGTCAAATATGATAAAATACCAGATGGAATTTTTGCTAAATCAAAATTTATTATTCCACAGAAAAACTAGGTACAATTTTAAATTCCCAAATAATGAATCGAAGCGTAAAATACGTGAACAAGGAAAAGGAAAATTGGTGTAATTTTTACAAGAAAATCACCCGATTGTTTGTTGCGGGCTTTCCAGAAACAAATAAAATTATACGTTTGAATCATGGACGTACATATATACAAACCTTCAGTTGCATAATTAACATTTACAGTCATCGGGGAAAATACATTTGTTGATGTTTACGACGTAGCTAAAACGATTGAGAAAGATGTGGTATTTTGTCAAACATTTCAATATATGAGATGGGTTTGTTGATATGGATGTTTGCATCCATATATTTATTTGTTCATGTACGTACGAGGTGTTTCCCAAACTACAAATGCCATTCCAAAGAACTTGTTAACATTGTTTTGGAGTTACCCATATACAATTATCTATTATTCTCAGAAACCGTACTGTTTGCGAAATCAGGAATTGCGTTGAGTGCGTGCGTGACGCAGCGCAGGCGCAAGTTACAACTCAACCCTATTCTGTGCGGAAAACGATGTCTTTGCCATGTTTTACTGCGGAGAATATTTTGTGGAAATCCCAGCACTTAATAAATTGATAAACACGATAACTATAGAACACTCGTGCCTGCGCATGTCTACCAATACTATAAATGTGATAATAAACGAATAAATATACAACTTATTGATACATGTACAAGTGTCCACTTACGAGAGGACATGGTTTTATATATAAGTTTATGATGAGGATATGACTGAGGTTGACCTTTCCGAATTGTCATTAAGTTAATGTTTTCCATATTGCAGTAAATATACCGGACGTGTCATCACGTATTGCACATAACATAGGTATCTCTGAATATTATAGCATTTTCCGTGATACAACAAGAACGTGTAAACAAACATAATTATTACTCATTGTTATATCGATGGGCCGAGAGTACTTCCTTGAGGGACGCCACGCGAATCACGATTTGTTAGCTGTTTTTATTGATCTTATCACGGACATCTAGTATTAATTATTAAAACGTTTTAATTTGATCACAATACGCCGAGATAAAATTGAACAAAACATAATATTAGGCAAATAGGCTCCAACAAATAGTGTTAGTGAATATTCTAAAGCCTTAAGAAATTCAATTTTTATCGCCCTTTGTAAAAAAAATTAAACTACGTGTGTAATATAATTCAACAAAGATGAACTTACCCTACTGTTGATGTCAGCCCCATAATAGACCAAAGTTTTGAGAGTTTCGAGATGACCTGACGATGCTGCCAGATGTACACACGCTTGACCTGGAACAAAATCAAAAACATATGTCATTCATACCTATTTTTGAAGAACTGGAGATGGATTTAACTGGAATAATGCCTGGATTCTATCTGACCTATCTGGCAATGCAATTTGACATGGCAATGATCCTCTCTGACCGATAACGAATTGTTTTATCATAAGATCCTACATACTTATATTTTATTTACCTAAAAGATGACAGAAAAAATGCCATTTTAAGAAGTAATTCAGTGTTAACATTCATAACTAAACAAATTTAGCTAAGTACTAATTGTTGTAAAGTATTAATTATCGGCGTTGGTGTTTCCCCACAATTCACAATCACCCGTTTATTACATTTCTTGTGATAACGATCTTACCGATAAGATTATTAATTTGATAACTATTATTAGTAGGTAATGCTTCATGTCGTAAAAGCAAATTTGAAACAAAGAGGTTGCTAAGACATTTTTTTGTAAAAGCCAGGATTCTTTCCGGATTTTATTAGTCAGCATGAGTCAAGAAATTTGATTTGATTTATGAAATCATCATCATTTCTCATGTCTTGTGATATTATTTATTAGTTTTATTAATAACGGTTTTAACGACATGCTCCACACTCCATACATGTTGAAAAAATGAAGTGAAAATGAAACAATTGAAATCATGTTATGCCCTTGCCGTTTGCAGTTCAATAGACTGAGAATATTATATGAAACAGTATAATATATCGAATGACGTCATGGTATGGCAACGAGTTGCGTTGTTTAACTGTTAGAATACGTATGTCATACAATCATACAAAAAACTTAGGTTGGATCAATAATTAACAGAAAGTGGCTATAGTTAAATCTGACGCAAACCATAATGGGCCCAAATTGCTTATTTTGTTAAATATTTTACAGTAAAATATTTGATTAAAGTAATTTTAACCTACCGCGACCTAAAGATAGGAGATGTGTCTGTGTTGAACGCAATTATCATTGTTATTATATTTTAAGCACACAACACATGAGCAGATGACGTTGCGGACAGTTTTTAAAAATAAGGAAAATATAATATATTGCCAATTATATTCATATAATATATAGGTACCTAATATCAAAAAATTGAAACAATTCTTGGCGATGATAAAAAGTAACAACCGGTTTGGGATGACGTCAAAGCTAAGTTTTAGCACTCATTAATGGATGAATTCCTAAAGATGACATAATTATGATAGTTTTATTAAAACCAGTCGGGTTTGATGGGTTTGGCGGCGAAACTACTTTTGTAAAATATACAATAGCTATGGAAATTATTTTAACATATTATCGTATAAAAACAATGTCAAATGTCACGCGGCGTTAATGAATCCCAGATAACAGAGGCAAAGTAAGAGACCAATAATATGATTACACGCAAATATGATGAATATGTAAGCATTTTTAATTAAATCTGGTATGGTTATCGGCTATATGTCGCCCTCGGACGTCGGATGTCGGAGGCCACCCAGCGCTGGAATATTTCCAAGTTTATTTCAAACTACATCGAAATAGACGCTCGTTCTATAAACGTTTACAAACTTTTTAAAGCTTTGCTATTTGGGATGTGAGCTCATAAATTCCGAACAATGAATATTTAGATTAGAGTGTAACCACTTAGAAAACTAGGAGATTTCTAAGTGGTTTATTCTCTAGTCGATTTAACCTACTTTCGCATCTGATTGTTCACCGTTTCAATAATTCTAGTCGGTTTTCTCTCGGCTCGATATCAAACAACGTCATCGTAGGTTCATAATTGCCCATCACATGATTTGTTCGCATAAATTAAACAAGACAGGATTTTCAATCTGTTAATGAACTAGCCAAGGATACACAGCATTTCGCTTTCGATATTTGCTTTGTCAACACAGTGGGGCCTCGGAGCTAGCTCAAACCAAACAGACTACAAGTATAGAAAGCACGTAGCTGTAGGTGGAGCCGGTTGCTAGCTCAATGTACTGAGGACAGGGTAGCCTTCGTTTATGATTCGAGCACGTTATAACAATAGTTTGCTTAAAAATTCACACTTATGTGTTAAGATTTCGACTCTCCTGCTTCATGATGAAACGAATGAAACGACTGCTGATTGAAACTTACATCAAAAGTTTCCTCAATCAAAATATTTAATTCTAACCGTGTGCTTTCCTGAGAAATCAAAGCGCAGAAGCCACCAACATTGACGTATTAGAATTATTCATCAAATGCAACGCATAGTAAGCAGTAAACACCGTCTATGCTCAGCTGACGTGCAAAGGAAGCCGCTCGCGCTGTGACTGTTTCTAATGATAGTGACGTAGCCATGGTTCTGTAAGTGTACAATGCTGGTCTAGTATTGGCGGCGTTAAAGTTTGTAAAGCTGGCGAGCGATGTGTGCGAAGGCGGGGTGAACGATCGCTCGACTGATGTCGCAGCGACTGCGTGTGGTAGTAGTGAGTTGTTAGAGGCGCGCGGGGAGCGTGGTGCGCGGGCGGCGATGGGGTTTTCCCAACAATGTGGCGACGGGTCGAACGGCGCTCACGCAAGCCGCCGTCCTCGCCTAATATGGCTATCCGACACTTCACTCTTGAGGTATTTTCACCTCTTCCGTATATTGGCCGAAAAACCGGTCGGTCCTACCATTCAATTATCAAGTTTTGTTAGTTTTCTAACAATATAATATTTTCTGTTACTATAGTTTAAAAAAAAAAAACTAATTGGAGATCATTGCTAAATAAAGAATACAGGACGGATTACAAAACTGCATTGAGATGGAATAAATAGTATAAAGAAAGATATTGGTATTATCTTCAAACAGATGCCACTTGAATAAATTAATACTGAAATGTTTGCATTGGTATAAAAAGGCATTCGAAACGATTTTAAAGTAGATGTAGAGAGCGTCACGTCGAGGCGGTTTACATAATATATCGGACGTATAACCCCAGCTATCTGATGTGTTGAAAGTGCGCCACATCGCATCGCACGAGGGTCATCCAAAGAAGCGGGTCGAGCGCTGGAAAACCCCACGCCCCATAAAAACTCAGTTCAAGTGTACAGATAGTAGATAGCGACACACGGCACGTCACCTGCTCTTAGATAACGAGTGTTTGCTTTCACATTCAAAATTAATCTCCTCAAAGCCTAAAGTAGTCCAAAGCCACCGCAATCAGCCATGTAAATTACAAAAATTACATTTTTTGTGTATCATTTGATTGAACCGTGAATGCAGAAGTAAATTGCACGATTCGATTTAACTGGCATTCATTAACTCAATTAAAATAGTCGATAAATGACAGTCATTCACAGAGATGTGGAAATTCCATAAATAAACAAGAAATCCTTGGGCTGACAGAGATGCGCCCGCGCCGATGTCGTGAGATATCGGAAGCTCAGGATGTCATGTGACAGTCGAGGCACGCAGCAGGACCAGAATACAAAACAAGTGAAATTTTAAAAATACTTTTTAAAAACAAGCTTTAATTATTATTATCGTCTTGTATCATAAAGTACTCGTCAAGACGAATCAAATGAGCCCAAACTCGATGGGGTTGCGTTGTTTTATGACGGAGTTCCTATGGCCACCTTCCAGCTCCATCTTCAGATCAGCTCGATGTCATAAAAATATTGCATTGTCATCCGATTTACACACGCATGCAAATTTTCAGCTCAATTGGAAACCGGGAAGTGGGTCAAATTAAACTTGCAAGATTTGATTACAGACAGACAGACAGACAGACAGACAGACAGACAGACAGACAACAGACAGGTGAAAGTAATATAAAGCTTGTAAAAAAGACCAAAACCGGCTCGGCGTTTTCAAAATGTCTCGTATTGGCTATAATTAAACGCTCCCCGCAACAGAACGATTCCCCAAATAGAACTGAGTCACAAAAATGTGTCGAGAGTATTAATATTAGCCGCGGAACAATCTGGCGCACCGAGACAAAATTAGAAAGTGTAAAGAGCACGTAACATGGTAATACGGAATACGTGAATGTTTGGGAATTCCGGCGCATGTAACGTCGCCACCTAGTTGCTGCGAGCTCTGGCTCGCTGCGAGCCGTTCGAGTGCTACACTTTCACGTGCCGTGGCCCGTGGGTTAACCCGGAGAATCATACGAGACTACCGCACCATTATTCCATTGAAATAGCCCGACTTGCGGTTTTCCTCGCTTAACCCATATATGCCCAGAACTATTTTTGACTTTGTTTTTAATTATTTTCAGATATGTTGTTAGTGACACACCCTTTAGATAGAATTTGATGTTTTTTTTTTATTTTTCTAACTTTAAGTATGTATTTTAGAGGTGGTCGAAAACGAAACAGTGGGCAAATGTCCTTCATAAATTGTAGGTAAATAAAACAAAGGTATTTATTTATTTATTTATAAATGACCGCTGACAATAAAAAAAACAAAACAATAAAAAGAAAATTACGAATGAAATGCAGAAAAACACTTTGAATGTAAATTTACTTCACATTTCTGGCAAAAAGTTACTGTCAGGCTTTTGCAGTAAGCACATCTCAATCTGCTTGGTGCCCTGGCGATCATGTAATCGGCGTTATGTTTTCGTAATGAAAACATAACGCCGATGACTGCGTAAATAACTGTGTGCCGAACAATATGCATAATAACTTCGTGGCTAAAAAACAACTCAAAGTACTCAACTGGGTCTGATGTTTCGGATAAAGAAATAACTGATCTTGGTGGTGGAACAGTCCACTCCTCATGCTGCCGAGGTATGTCACGTTTTACCCATTTTCGTGCTGCCCTAGGTGCCGTGGGTTGAGGTGGGGGGTTGACTCTGGATTGTAAAGGCCGTTTTCGGGTTCCTCTTGACACAGATGGCCTAGATTGCCTAGAAGTGCTTGGACTAGGTCCAATATCGGTAACCGCATTTGATGGCTCATTGATCGATCCTGTACTGGTTTGCCTAGCAGAATCCATGTCACTTTCTTCTTCACTTTCATCGCACTCCCTGGTATTGGTTCCGTAAACTACCAATTCGGCAGGTGCCAAAAGTTGACGACGTAATAAATTGTCGAAGTGGACATTAGTTTCATCACCCGAGTCCGAGTCTGACACAAGTCCATCACCTGGGTGGTCAATGTACACGTCAGCTCCAGTCGTCTCATCATCCGACGCTAAATCGTTGATGATACCGACGATTTCATTAGTCGTCAAGCGCTTAGTCCACCTGAAACACAAAAACGTAATTAGTAGAAGTCCTACTAGTAGATTTGCCCAATGTATCGTTTTCGAACACTAAAGTTCTAACGACAATTTAGGTATAAAATAAATAACTTTCACACACTTCTAAATACATCAATATGTACAAAATATATCTAAATTTATGTTAGAATATCGATAAATATCAAGTTGAACTTAGTTTGACTATTACTTACATTTTTTTGGGAGATGCCATGATATTTGCGCGCCGAAAAACAACACATAACTTGCACTGATTGCTAATTGAATGAATTGTCAAAGTTCAAACAAAATTGTTAATGAAATTAGAAGATAGTTTCATAACCCTGCGATAGATGGCATTATAACACACTTTTATTCACTAGTATACAATTTAAGACGCTTTTACGAAAGTACTATTTCTTGTTTCGTTTTCGAATCAATGGGCATATATGGGTTAACTAAACCGAGTACGTTTGTACCGTTGTGATCTCCGCCTCCGTACCATAGGGAAAAACTGTTATTTTTACTTTGCGGTATTTTTGTGGAAACCACCTGGGTTAATTATATTAGTTTGTCATTACAAAATCCTAATTAATTACACTGTAAAACCGTAATAATAACATTGGTTTTATGGTTAAAGTAATTCACCCTGCCCGCAGGGATGGGAATACACGTCAAGGTAATAAATTCGCAATTAGGATTGTCTAGACTTGACAAGGCTCGTGATAAATTAAATTTAGTATCGTCAGGGAAAACCATCACGAGGCGTACCTACCTACTTAACATAACTCGTCGTCACTCGTTCTAATTAGCAGATGGACAATAATAGTCGGGCATCCCAAAATATGTAAGCGGTGTGATGTGTGTGAGTCGTGAGAGTGAAGTAGCGGCGGCCGCTAGTCGACGCGACATCTGTCTCTCGGTGGAGCTGAGGCGAGTCGAGCGGACGCCAGACCCGTTCCGACTCCGAACTTGGGAATCCCAACAGGGTACAACAGCCTCTCCGAGTTACCTTCACTTGACCGCTGACCGCTACCTTGCCGGGTCTCATTCGCTCATCCACCGATCAAAATGTAATAAAACATGAACATACAAGAATTCACATCACATTTTAATGAGTAATAATAAGACGTTTTCCAACTGTCACGAGAAGGTCAAAATACATCTGGTAAAACCGTATGCAAATGCCTCCGTGTATGTTAATAGGCCGAGCCGAAATCTTTTACATTGAGCGAGCGGTGCGAGCGCCTCACACAACATCGGGAAAACCAGAAACGATATAAGCCGAGGAACTAATGTTTTTGATGCAGTTAGCACACAGGTAGGGAATTCCACTTTTTCGAATTATGGTGAGAAACGCTTTTGTAGAATTGAATGGCGATGATTGTTTCGAGGCGTCGCTAATCTCATCTAACGTCTCGATAAGTGAAGAGAATTCTGAAATGACATTGAGCGTAATAGAGACCTTGAGGGAAGCGACGTCAGAGCATGCGGCCTGCTGCGTTCACACGTAAACAATGTCTAGGACCTTTGTTTTGCACTCAAACTGGTTCTAATTGAAGCTTGAAAGAGTTTAATAATTCAAGAGATATCCTAGAGTGTCTCCGTAATCCGGCACGTGACGTGCTCACTGACGATACAATGCCATGAGAACTACTTATGAGAACCACTGTTACTAATTATAGATTATAATTAGTTCAAATGAAAAAAGAATCCGACCACTGATATATTAGGTGGCTATAGTTTTATCGTGAGGTGTTTCTTGGGGTTATCTTATACTTGATACTAAGTAATCTTTAAGGGTCAGTTTCTTATCGCCACATTTTGGTTAGGTGCCTGCTTATCATGCTGGGCTGGGGTCGACATGTTCATTTATTAGTAGAGTTTTTTAGGTATCATCAATGACTCTTTGAGAAGAACACTCTAGAATCTGGAAGAAAATGTCATAAGAAACGCGGGAGGTACGCCAAAGACCATAACAGACTTGTATTTTCTACATAATGTAGTAAAATAACATGTTATAAAATATATACATAGGTACAGAGTGCAAACATTAGAGCGGTACACTATGCTACGAATGTGGGAAAACCGACGGGTTTTTCTGTACCTAATAATGCTATGATTCAGATTAATTTTATAACTTGCCAAGATGATGTTAATATTATACAAATATTATTAAACACATTTGAAAAGTATATTATAATTTTAGATATAAAAATAAGAGGTAAAATAATTGAGTACAGGTAAAATTTGGTTAAGTCTATAGTCTAAAGGGTCAATCTGAGTGTGAGGTCATCAATAAATATTAAATAAGTAGGTACCGTATGATGTCATAATATATATTACCAATTTCCCTTTTAGTAGGTACTGAATACTATGAGTAAGTATTTGATTTTAAGTAGGTAATTATTATACACACAATACTGAGAATCTATATATAAATCATCAATAATTATTAATTGTCAGATGTATATAGGACAGACTACAAGGAAGGATATACCACAAATTCTTTAATGTTCTAAAATATATGAAGGAGACTGAAAATAAAATATTAATGAGTCTTGAGATTACAATAACTTATCATAAAGCAATCTGGAAATTACTAGTTAAGACTGGTGCACTACTAAAAACATAAAAACATTATCTTATTTATATGAGAAATTTAGGATATTTAACAAAAATAACTTTCAAATTAAAGATGGAAAAAAGAGACCCAAGGCCCAAGACAGCAGTTTTGGTGTGAAGGCTAACAAAGTTACAAAAATAAAACTCACCATTGTAATTTTTCTGATTGAGAACTGTAGAAAGTCTTCTTTGTGATTTGGGGGGATGTTCTGTGACGGGTGCCAGTAGGGCTTCAATACATTCCTTGTTGCGAAGTAACGTGGCCTTGTGAAGGGGAGTCTCGCCCCTGTTGTCTCTGACTGTGAGTGACGCTCCGGCGATGACCAGCATTCTTGTCACTACTGCGTTCCCACTCATGGCGGCTAAGTGTAAGCATGTCTGGCCTAAGTCATTGGGCACGTTGAACCATTCTTTGTTTGGACACACCCTGATGAGGATCCCCACTGCTTTGTCGCATCCGTGCATCGCTGCAATGTGTAGTTGTCTGTAAAAGGAATGTTGGTGTTACACAATGTATCAAGGTGACATTTTTTAGATATTCAATTCAGTTTACCTATATACCTACCTAATACAATTATTATAGTGAACATTAACAGTGTCAATATCCGATACAGGGTATAGACCCCCACCTAAATGAAATATATGTCTTGCTGCTGGTACAGTAAAGTATAGGCACAATTGGATTTTAATGTTTTTAGTTTTAAATTGTAACATGATGGAAGTAAACAGTGTTTGAAGTTATCATTCGTAATAAAATTAACCTAGGTATATATTTATATTATTTCAAAGAGGTCTTAACCCCTTAGGTACATACTGCAAAATATGTAACCTATACATTTTTTTATTATTAGTTATAAGTAATATACCTAGGTAATACAATTTCAATATAAAATTTGGATCATAGGTATATGGTACAGAATGTGGAAAGGGGTATAATCATGTTTTGCTTATTAAAAAGACAGCTCAATATCTACTGAGTTATTATTACATTTTATGAGACATTAGGTAAGCTAATTCTGAGTGAGCATAAATTATGTACCTATAGAGTAGGTGGCTGCATAGGTACCTAGCTATAGTAAAGTAGTAAAAATAATACGATTTAATCTGCCCAATCATACATTATCTATAAAATACTTCTATAAGATTATGTTCATTACACAGTAGCTCATAGATTAGACATTATATATACGTAGGTACCTATATTACGAGTATACATACCTACATATCATGTATCATACATAACATACAATATAGGTAGGTAAGGTACCTATTATTACCATGAACTTTAATAACTTCCTGAATGATAACTTCCACATGATGTAAATTTAAAGACTTGAGATCTTAACTACCTACTTAGTATTTAATATGTAGTTTTAGTAAATAACAACACAAATTGCGCACCACCGTTTGTTAAAGTATGTTTTGTCCTTTTCCATTCCCAGGTTGTCTGTAAGAAATTGCCTAGTGCGATAAGACCGCCGATTGTTAACCTACTTCATAACATATCATAGTAATAAGTTCTTTTGTATATTTTTGGTTTGCAATAAAGCATTATTCTATTCTATTCTACTTATTTTTTGTAGGTAAAAGTTTTACCTACTTATAAATGAGAAAGTGTGTACGTATGTATGTTTGTTACACCTAAACAACTGAACTGATTAGCAGCAAATTCGGTGAAATGATATGGTAAAACATTGGTTACTGGACACTCACACTACATCTATATCTATGAAAGGGAAGAGAGACTGATAGACTGATCTATCACAGCACAAGCAAAACCTCTGAACAGATTGGTTTAAGATTTGGAATTCAGATAGGTTATATTATGTACTTTTGGTAAGAAAGTAATTCTTCACACAGGCAAAGACACGAGCATTCGCTAGTTACATTATTATATCTAAAGCATGGGTTCTAGAGGACTTATAGCTAATAATTAAACAGTAAACAAATTTTCTGGAAATTGGTCACATTTCATGGAATGCAGAATTAATGTTTTTACAGACACAAACATTTACAAATGTTATTTAAGATTATTTTCGAAATGATACATTTATTAATGGAAGCGGTAGAATATTAAAATGTAAAATTGACTTGCAAAAGTGCTCCATTGTAGCCTATTTGAATAAATGAATTTTGAGTTTGAGTTTGAAGCCAACTGATTTCATGTCATGTGACAAAGAGAGTTTCCAAGATAATATGTAATTAATATTTCATTAACAAAGAAAAACAAATGAGTATTTTTTAAATAACTAGCGCCTAATATGGAAATTATTTTTTGAGTTAATTTACAATATGCACTTGCGGTAACAATTTAACGGTTTATGTTTTTACTCTGAAACTTAAAAGTCACAATTAGTGGAAGTACCTAAAACAACAAGTTGTTTATTCACCGCTGGGAACTGGAAGGATATTATTTATTCTTCTTAACACATTGGCTGCGGCAACGCTTTACGGAACTATCCTAGGTGCCTGAAATTAATTTTGTGTGGAAAAATCGTTCAACAAAACACAATGTTTGTGTTTATCAAAACTCGTGTTCCGACCTCAAAAACACACTGTTGTGTTTTCAGCAGTCAATGTGTTAAACATGTCTTCCTTTGCAGACAATGTTGTCATAACCAATATTGATACTCATTTACTGTAACAGGCATAATTTGAACTGACTTGTATAAACTTACGTAAAACCATCTTCGTCAGGCTTCCAGAGTACTGATAGAGGCGGCAGTGGTTGAGGTGCAGCCGTTGGCCTCCTGAGGTCTATCACCACGGGCGCCTCCGCAGGGGTGTTCAAATCCACCCCGGACAGGCACTCTGTGACCATCACCACACCACTATCCAACTCACTACTCTCCTCACTAGCACTTGGGACTTTCTTTTCATCACTCTTAGCTTCTTCCGTGATTTCACCCGAATCTCCAGGCAATCTGTCGATAGGACCCGACAAAAATCCTGAATCCAATTCGGAATCCTCCACAAATTTGGTATCGGTATTCTTCTGTGCACTCATTTTTGTATGGATATTATAAAACACTAAAGTTAAACACTTCGCGATAGGACGATATACTATGAAACGCTGATCAACACTGGAGTCGCGAAAACATGTTTTGTAATAAGTCTCTTCGCGACGAACAACCGTATCTCAACGAGCTCACGTGCGTAATGAACTCGGAAGTGAGGCGGAGTAAGTATATGAATGTCGCTGAGGACGACCAACGCGTTGGGATATTGATAATAATGTAATGCGAACAAAAGGAACGCAGATATCAGTCACAAACACGAAAGGAAATGGGAAAATTATGACGTTAAATTGACAACTAGACGGACGGAAAGATTTTAGTGAGGCGCTGTATGTTGTCGCTGTCAACTATAATATTATCGATTAAAAGATTGATAGTTTTTTTTTATCCAATATAAAATGATTTACAAATTGGTTCTAACGTTTTTATTTCATCTTAATATCCCTTGTGGGTAACAACAAACTCGACTTCGGAGATTTCGAAACTAGCTTTACATGGGTAGCTAGTTGCTTTGGCCTCAAAATTTTCACTTTACGTTCTTGTAACTTAGATATTTACAAGAAATCAAAGGTAATAAAACTTATGATACATCACTTATTTCCATAATATTATAATAAATTTATTAAACAACTATATTTACAATGAATTAATACATTTGATGCTGGATATTAAAAAACTAGTAATAAAATCTCGTCTACTATAAAATATTAGGGTAACAATAAGATACTATAACAATTTTCTACGAAAAAAATGACATCGTTAATATGAGGCTTTAAGGATTTTTTTTCTACTTATAATATTGGCTTATAATAATGCCTTTAAAAAATATAAATATAACTGGGGCCCTAGACAAGCGCTGATCGTTTGTCGCTATAGATAAAAAAATGTACTGAGATGACAGTCGTTTTCGTTTGTATTTCAATAACGAATGTCATCTCAGTACATTTTTTTAGCAATAGCGACAAACGATCGGCGCTTTTCTAGGCCCCCAGGGTCGTATTAACTATATCGATATTTTTTAAGAATTTATGAGTACATCACTAGCTATTTTTTTAATATCAAACGTTTGATGCCGTACATTATGTACATTTGCCACATAATGTGTACAATTAAAGATATTACGTAGTGCTTCAAGTTTTAAAAGCTTAAAAAAAATATTAAGAATGTTTTATAGGGTTTTTAGAGTTTTGTCAAATATTATTTAATATTCAATTTGCGAGTAGTAATTACTCGCGAATTGTATTAAAAAAATAACAAAAAATGACGGCTAATGTCACCGAATTTTGATTGTCACTGTCATTATTATTTTGACTAAAAAGTCAAAACAAAAATTTCGCGCGTTTCATGCCTCATATTCTTAAAATTCTTATAAATTTGCAAAATAACTAATCCAAATACCAAATTATAATAATATTATAGTGATAATTAGTATTCAAAACAATTAACACTATAACTGTCTACTGGCAGCGTCTATATAGCGATGTTTGATGAGAAAGTTATAGAATTAATTAAAGAAGCTGAAAGAAACCCCGACACAATAGATCAGTTTAATGTAAGTAAGCGGAATTTTAGCGCTTTGGCTATATCAAACTACATGATAGACTTTTAGTTGCTTATCTAACACAAGCTCTTGGAATAACTCAAGTTGCTGCTTGTAAGATACTGCTGTTACGGCTCTTAAAACCTAGTAGGTAGGTACCTATATAAATAAAAACAACGTCACACTAAAGTAGATTTTGCATAGGTATATTTAAATGATTAACATTTCAGGATGAGAAAATAAGGCAAATTCTAGAGGAGATGCAAATGCTGTACCGAATGAACATGAATGATGCGTAAGTACCTACTGTATTTTTCAGCAACTTTATTATATAAAATAATATTATTTACATGATATTTAATATGGTTTCAGGAACGCCACAACAGAAAATAAGTCTCTATGGATGAAAATAAAAGTGAGACATTCAGCTCTGGAGAGGAATAAACGGTGTTTACTGGCTTACCTTTACAGCCGCATGAGCAAAATTAAAACATTACGATGGGAGTTCGGCTCAGTCCTACCAACGGACGTTAGGGAACTACTCTCTGATGAGGAATATAACTGGTTCTCTAAATACACATCTAATTTAGCTACTTACATGAGGTCCTTAGGTCAAGATATAGGTTACAGTGGTATAGATTTAACGGTGAATTTGAAACCACCAAAATCATTGTATATTGAAGTTCTTTGTGTAGTAGATTATGGGAAATTAGCACTAGATGATGGTGATGTAATAATGTTGAAGAAAAACAGCAGGCATTTTCTTCCTACCACGGAATGTCAGACACTTATCAGGCAGGGTATTTTAAAACAAATTGTATAGTTAGTAGGTATAATGTTAAAGTTTCTTGAACTATGTTTGTGGCTATGTACAACCTTTTGAAGTTTGTTGAGAACTTTTGTAAGAGAAGTTAATACTATGAGCTAAAAAACAAAACATGTAAGTTTAGCAAAAATAAACCTGTTTTATAACTATACACAGGTATTTGTTTCTGGTCTGGGTGGTTATCAATATCTATTATAAGTATGTATTTACAAAAAAAAGTATAATAAGTAATTATATTATATCTATTGTCCTAACCACCATAACACAAGAATTAAGTTGCTTAGCTTGGGGTTAGGTGGTGCTGTGTGAAATGTCCTGAAATAATTATTATTTATACTTAATGGATTAAAATTTTACTTCATTATGCATCAGCATCAATATTTGGCATTCATTCTTACTAGAGAGCAAGAAAAAGAGCATAACATGTAGCGAATGAAGCTATCTTTATAATGCAACAGATAATAATTGAAGCAGATGAGAATTATCTTTTTATTTTAAATGCCCTAGGTACATACATTTTGCTTTATTTTTATAATAATAATAATAATTCATTTATTTCAGGCAATGGTACACTGCCACAGACGCAATGTACCAGAGGCCCATATCATAATATATACCTTACAGACTAACATACATAAAATTTAATAAACTTAATAACTAGGCCTTTTTAGCTTGTAAGACATAGACCTAAGTAGGTAGGTAACGTAGGTACCTATTTTCTTTAATTAAATTCACTAAATAAGTGATTTCCTACAAGTTTATATGAGGACAAGCAATGGAAGAGTCATATTTTTATTGCACTTGCAATGTTTAGGATCAATAAATCTCGGGTTTGGAAAACTAATTGTACAGCAGTTAGTGTACCAGTAAATGGTTGCAAACCGTCGCTAACTAGTAATAAGGCGAAGCAAGTTCGGCTATAACTTAATTTTATGTGACTCCAAGTGTTTGGTAGATAAATCGCTTGCAACTGGATATACCTATCTCGATGGTACCTACCGCTACCGCATCGCATTGCCTCCATCCTGGAACTTGCCACTACCGCAGTCACCATCCGAGTGTCCTGGCTAACGTTCTAAAGTAATTTATTTCAGTTTAGATAGATTCTTGAAATTCAGTTTCAGTACCGGAGTTGCGATCTCGTTTAGATAGACGATTGGAAAGATATTAGTTTAAAGCGAAACTAGATGGCGCTAGGAGTATTCAATTTTGTATTATAATGAGTATCATACTGAACAAAATGTTAGTAATTCTTATAGAAAATACACTGGTTTTTTATAAACACTTTATTTTCAATAAACAACAAAGGAGAACAAACAAACCCACATAAATAAAACTATTGAGGTAAAATCCCGTTACCCTCTACCACAGATTACTAACCCTCTACTGGGTATTTTTTCGTTGTTTCTTTATGATCTGTGTTTCTTTCCCTACCCCGAGGGGAAAACGACGCATAAAACTAATTGGGATTTTTAAAACAAATAATTATTAATAGATGGACGTAGGTACCTACCCAACTTGTACAGACCTACGTAAAATTAAATGCTTTTATAATACCTAGGTAGGTACTTATTAAGTTACTATTAATGTGTTTTTTCTCGAATCTGATAACCGGCTTCACAAAAGGAGGATATTATAATTTTTTTTATGTTGTAATGCTCACAGACTACTATTACACATTTTCTTTCTTTCAAGGGGTACACATTGCAGGTAGTCCCATTATAAATTTTATCGGAATCGGTCGAGCAGTTTTCAAGTTATGAATAAAATCGTGGGTCTCGCTTTGACTTATTAAAAGTTTAAAATTTACGTCTCATCCTCGCTTATCGAAGTAATTTTCCCGATTATTTTATATAGATATTGTTTGCTTAAAAGTGCAATAATGTAAAGGAGCTACCAGCAATCACACTTGGAGATTGGAAGCAAGGAGCAGGACAATAGCTCGTCTCCGCAAACTTCTGATAAGCACACGAGAAGACGAGTTCTTTTCAAAGGATGTAAAGTGACTTGCCTCGTGAATGGCTGTGGATAGGGGTGGCGAACGTGTCTTGTACAACACGATGTCTTACCTACCTACTGATGGAATAAATATTATGCGAAATTATGGATTTGTTCGTAACATCTTCAAGCCGAAATGGATAAACTGATCGCGCTAATTTTTAATATAGGCTACTTTTATGTAGAGAATAGAGTGTGACAAAAATAAAGAAATTGTTTTGATTGTTTGGGAAGTTAAAAATAGGCCTTTATATTATTCTCATGAGAATCTTATATGGGGAAAAGGGTTTCTACGGAATTTCAAGACTCAAACTCAAACTTCATTTATTCATTTGAATCCATAACTTTAACCTTTTAGCTACAAACACTTTTGTAAGACTAAGAAACTACTCGTATGGGGGGGGGGGGGGGGGGGGTCAAGATGGAGACGGGCAAAAATATTATTTTTGTGTGTTTAGCTCGCTCTAAACAGTTAGAAAGTTCATGTACCCTTAATAAAAAATCGAAATCGTCTTGACCATGAAATATGTTCAAAATTCGTGACTCCACAATGCTTCTGGGGGGGGGGGGCCTTAGCCCCCTTCCCCCCCTGCCCCCCCTAAATCCGCCTATGCTATAGGTAAGGTAGGTATATCTGCCTATGACCTATATTAGTAGCCTGCTGAACCTAATACAAAATCTATCTTACAAACTTCATCACCACTAACCGTATAAGCAACACTAACCGGCTAACTGTATAAGCCTCATGCGAGCAATCAAACGCCAGCATATGAGTTAAAACTCAGCTCCATAGCCGAAATCGGCCGGACCAGATCATCATCATTTAGATTGGTATAATATTACGATACGACCAGCGACCATGGGTATAAAATATTTAGAATTTGCCGGTGTTCGTTAGCAACCCTAGATCCGGAGAGTCTAGAGCATCTAGAATATTCAAGGTGTTTTGACAGCGTCACTAGTTTGCTCAGGTCCTCCGTCCGCTCCTGATTAAGCCAACCTACCTTAGATGAGGATATGAACTGCTATTCTGCCATACAACACTTTATAACGACAATAAATTCCTAGATAAAACTGTACCTAAATACTGAGTTAAAAGCCTAACAAGGTTTCATTTTTATAATATTTCTCCTGTCCGTTAAACAAATTGTTACGATGTTCACGGATAACACCTGCACTTTAAAGTGGCGAGAGACTTTTGACTTTTCTAACGAAAGAATAGTTTTAGTAGGTAGTAGGTAAGTAATTTTCTAGGACCATGTTTACTGAATGTTACTTACTCAATGCCTTCGTCTATTACCAAAATTATTAGCAATAACACTAACTTACTTTACTACCCTAATGCGATTGTTTTACCTTGCATTTAGATATCTAGCTCAGTAAGTTTCTTTGTAATTATTTGGTGCGCAATAAAGTAGGTACTTATTATTCTTCTATTCTATTCTAATACTCTATAGATTTATCTAGTAGATAAACTTTTGGATAGGAATTAAATTTTACAGGTAGGTAGGTATTATTAAACTGTATACCTTGTTAGGTTTATTATGCAGGTCACTGTACCACTCGGCTGAATGGATCCATTATTGGGACTCAATTAACCATGCACCACTTGGGTGAATAGTTATTGTATCAACAATAACCTGTTTTTAGGTCGATATTCGGTCGTTGAATTGGGTCTAGAAAATGGGTTTTACAGTTGTTGGACTAAACTTATTTTCATCTTTTTTCTTCATTTAAGAGGCCTTGATCATTTTCTCTTGGTAAGTAGGTAGGTGTCCCTTAAAATATACCTAATTAAAATATTTACCTAAGAGTAGAATAAAATAAAACAGAACACTTAAATAAATAATGAGCTTAATTTTTTTTGTTGTTAGAAGAAAGTCAATTTTAATATAATATGGTAATAAATATATTTTTTCCTTAAAATCGACCAGAGTGTTTATGA
Organism: Hemithea aestivaria; assembly: GCA_947507615.1. NCBI lineage: Eukaryota > Metazoa > Arthropoda > Insecta > Lepidoptera > Geometridae > Hemithea > Hemithea aestivaria. The sequence goes on from OX382330.1 coordinate 508,034, forward strand.
TATTTTACAATGAAGCATATCGGAAACTCCGTTGGAACTCATGATAAGTTCTCGGTACGCCGGGGTTTCTGCTCGCACAGTCGGACACGGTCATTCCCTTGACACCATTACAATTTTTGGAAATTGTTAACATTAGAATTGTCAAAGGGTTTTATTACACAATAGTTTATTATACTCGTAGGTATATTAATTATTACTTATTACCCGTCGTTTATCTCGACCGCTAAATTCTCTAAACTTATTTTTACCTACTTTTAACGGACATAATAAATTGAGGTTATCATTTCGATAAGACGTTTGTACCTACCTAATGTTATTGAAACTGAGATATTTAGGTAGGTATAGGTACATTGGATTATAATTTTATAATAATCACTAAGTACCTACTTACAACATTTCAGAATAAATGTATGTTTATATTATGGTTGTCCTATAATTTCCCCGAAACTATTGATCGGATTTAGCAAATTTTAAAAATTAGCTAATTTTTAGTTCAACGTGCAAGTTTCTTCAAAACTGGTTCAGTATTTTTTTAAAAATATTATTAAACGTGCGTCTTGACTTCGCTTAAATTTTTATTTGGGTTGCTCGGCTTATTAGATAGATTCAAGTTTTCAGCTCATAGCACGTAGCTATTTAGAATAAATATATGACGCTATGTTCTGGAAGCAAATACTAGCAAATGCAGAGGCGGTTATATGTGTTATGTTAAGAGCATTATTCCGGCTACGGATATAGCCGAGCGAGCTGTGGGGCAGTAAATTCTAGAATTTGTCGATATAAGCCTTCTGCACATGTTTACTCCCTGCTCTATGCATACAGACTTAAGCTAAACCAAACTTGCGATCATAGGGAGGGGGTTATTAGTGATTATTATACATGGACTGCGATTCTAGCCTCTGAACTCTTTTTACCTCTCTGAGAAAACTCTATACCTACCATATTGGGCGTTTGCGACTATCTCACGCTTGTAAATCGCGACGCAGCATTATATTATATCATAATATACTAAGATACGAGTGGATACCTATTTTATAGTAGGTATACTTATATTAAAAACGGATTCAGAATAACTGAGTGTAACAACTAGAGTTGGTACCTACAGGAGTTCCCTAGCAAGCGCGGATCTAGGGGGTCAAGGGGGTCATGACCCCCCTCAAAATCCTAGTCGGAAAAAAATCCGATCATGTTGACTGGTTTTACGCTTCTCTCATAGTAAGAATTAGAACATTTTCTCTTAGCAGCAAGCTTTACATACAAGTTTATAAATTTGTTTCGCTGTTGATAGGGCATTGAGTTTTTTTTTTTTTTTTTTTTTTTTTTTTTTAATAATATGGCAACATGTGCATTTTGCCAGTGTCGAGTAAAATTCGTGAATGTTCACGGGATATTAAATTATGGTCTCCACTTTCGTGTTTTGCCAGTGTCAAGTTAAATGTTATTTTTTAAGTAATAAGTTAGTTAGTCAGGTCAGAGTCAGAGTGAGCTTAATAGCTCGTCTAGTCACGTGATTCTTCCAGTAAAATGGGTGGAATTTTACTGAAAGTTCGGAGGAGTTTTGGAGGGGGCACCAAAATTCATATTTCAGCACCATATCACTTGCCTACATCTGTGCACATTCAAAAACACTTAACACGCAATATTCCACCATTATTACACGCTAACAATCAAATTCTACACGATTATTAAGCAAAAGACGTGGAGCTAATGATATGATCAAGGCTTGCCGCCAAAAACTCCCGCATTGAGTTATTTGTGTACTTAATTTTTTTTCGGTCCTCACCTACAGATTATCCGTAGGTTTTCGTAGCAAGCTGCACAGCATCTATCATAGTTAGGATTAATTGGTTTATATTAACTGCTGCAAGCTGTTCGCACTTTATGTTGTCTTTACAGCTCAGCCTTTGCGATCGCAGCAAGCTGCTCGCGTACTTATTATTAAGGATATTTGAACTTTCTAACTGTTCAGAGCAAGCTAAACACACACTTTTTGGAGTAAAAATTATAATATTTTTGCCCGTCTGCATCTTGGCCCCCCCAGGACCAAATCCTGGATCCGCCAGTGAGTATGTGTGTAATCAGTAATCGTTTACTCAGTCTAACGGCTTTCAAATCTCAGCTAAAGACCTAAAATATTTGGTCTTTCCTTCGTTCCCGGTTTCGAGATTTGATGGCTGCTTAATGGTTTAATCTTACTCCAAATATCATTCAGCTGAGTCAATTCAAAAATCCCAGAGCTGGGTATACTCATCTTAAGTAAGTAATAATATTCTTAGAAGTTCTGTGGATTTTGGCGGGCGTCCAACCCAAGATGGCGGCGAGTGACGCGACATTTTCCCGCGCATTAACCGCGACCATAGATCATTATAAATTCCCACGTGGTGAGTAAAACCACAAATTAACGGTTACCCTCTCAACCAAAAGGGTTTCCCCGTCCAGTCATGTTATGTAGATAATTATAGAATTTCAGTGCAAGGACGCCTTCATGGACTAGGATTTCCTGGTATAATTCCGTGTATTTTTAGATACAAAAGTTTGCGGTTTGCAAATATTTACGATTTACCCAAATTTTTAAAGTATTACTCAGCATAATATACTTACAAGGCTAAAATGAAATAAATCTAAATGTTCAAAAGCTCCTAGAATACAACTTTTAGTCATAAAAGAGATCAAGGACAAAAAGCTAGTGCAAAATGTGTATTGTACCTATAGTATTCTTCTGATCTGAGTACCTACCTAATTATTCTAGTGTATGTAACCATGAAACAGTTTGCAGATGGAAATACCCATTTTACACGAGGAAAATACAATCTGAATGCTCGATGTCTGAATGGTATTTTATAAGCACTTGGTTGAGATTTGCGGTGGCCAAGAGAAAGTGGGTATTCCTTAAGAGAAGACTGCATAGTTTAAATTATGGGATTTTCCTTAACCGCATTGCTTTACGATCATTTCAGTTTTTGTTTAATTTGCGGTTGACTTCGGTCACTGCACTTTTGATTCGTTTTTTAGGATTTAGGATAGGTTAGTTATAATATTACTCATGTACCTATATTTAGGTTTTTTTCGCATAGCACTGATGTAGATGGAAAAGCCAATGATGATGAAAGATGATTAACTTATGTAGGTACGAGTATAAAGTTCAAAATCCGATCACTTTTATTGCTGGTGATTTCTTTGGCTGAGGTTCCTCGTCATTCGTAATCACTCATTGCACAACTAATTGTAATTTGGAACTGCAAAACACAAAGCTCTAGCAAATTCCAGATCTACTTAAGTTTACTAGTAGGCATATCAACACATTATATCTATACCTACTAACACGAGAAAATGTCTATGTAAGTTTGTTACGATTTGAAACTAATTACCGATTTCAAAAATTCTTTCACCACTTTTTATTTTTATTATCATTGAAAAAAGCTGTAGGCAAATGTAAGTTCGTCATAAGGTAATTTGTATCAGCTGTCACAATCATGTCCAAACGTTGCTGTAAGGCATCCGACGCGAGTTTTTACGAACGGCCGTGCGTGAAATGGCTCACTACATGGCCGACGTTGACAAACTGCCATTCAGACTCGGTGAAATGGTTGACGTATCGACTGTGAATGGATCCGATAACTCGTGAACTCGTGCCTTAGGTACATATTTCTAGGGAGGTAAGTGTGCTGTGGTAAGTAGGTTAGTATAAAATCCTAGATTTTCATCTCAAGGGAGGTATTTATCCCGCTTTCTAGGTTTAGTCTGCTACGATCTACGGTCGCATCGTCGCGTCGCTTATCATTACGCGGGATCATGGTCAAACGCCAACCTATAATGAATAAGAACAAAAAACAATATGAAGGTTGAAGTGAGTTGTTCTTTCTTAATTTGATTTTAAAGCATGCATACAGGTTGTAGAGTTTTACAATAAAATATAATGTTATCTTGTAAAGATTGAGACAATCAACAATGACAATTGACAACAACAACAACAACAAATAGACAATTGACTTTTAACAAGTGAATTATATTAAAAATTTAAAAAACCCCCAACGCAATACGTAATTCACCATTTTTTTGATGGCGGCCATCTTGGATTTTAAATTTTATATAGTGGGCTGTATTCTACTCGTTAAGCCCTTTCATTTGATACACAAATTGAAGGGGTCGTGGAAGAAAAAATAATCCGCCATTTTGTAGCGGCGGCCATCTTGGACCGATTTCCTCCAAACATGGCTAAGAACACTCTCGACTAACTCTACTTTTAAACAAAAAAACTAAATCAAAATCCGTTCATCCTTTTGGGAGCTACGATGCCACACACACACACACACGCGCACGCGAACGCGCACGCGCACGCACGCACGCACGCACGCACGCACGCACGCACGCACGCACGCACGCACACACACACACACAGACAGACAGACACGTCAAACTTATAACACCCCGTCGTTTTTGCGTCGGGGGTTAAAAATCATCGCAGAAAATATTGGAACATTTTAGTAGAAATTTCCTATGACAAACGCGTAGGGTACCTAATACAAACTTTACATTTATGATTAAATCGATATTATAATCTTAATATTCTACAGAAATTGTCGCCAGTATTCAGGAACACTTAATGTAATAGAATCAATGTAGATAGAAGTGCACCTTTTAAAATGATTGATGGCCGGAAATGCGTTTCTGAACGAAAAGTGAGTGATGCGAATCGATTCCCGAGTATCGAATGATCGAGTCCGGCAGCCCGGAGCGAGCAACCGATTCCAATATGATTGATCGACGCTGCTCCAATAATGCACCGAGTCGGTTCTTTACAGGTAAAATAACTTCTTGATTTGGAAGTAAATATTTAACATACTTATGTACATAATAATATTATATAAGTCGCTGATAATAGTTATTTGTTATACAAGAGTGCAAAGTTGCTTTTTAACTGCGTGCTCAGTTTTGATGACCGAGCTAGCGAAGGATTCTAAAATTGAATCACGAGCGCAGCGAGTGATTTAATAATTAGAATCCTGAGCGTTTGCGAGGGAATCAAAAGAGCACAAGGTTAAAAATCTTTGCACTCGAGTGTAACACATAATTTTTCGTCCCCCCTCAGCGAGGAAATAACTCAATGATATAATATATTTTTTTAATTTATTCTCACCATGGATGCGCCATATCTTCAAAAGTAACCAGCATTCAATTTAAATTTACGTGAGTATGCTTAATTAGGTACCTATTCTTTCTAGTGATTATTTCCTCATTTTCAGTTTATTATATCAGTTTATTTAATAGTGAGAAATTGATATTAAAAAAGTTACTAAAAAGTAATAGTTAAAAAAAATCTTTCTACTAACTAGATAAAGTTATAAAATATTGGCTTAATTTATTAACTCTGCTAAATTAACTTAACTATTTTTACTATTACAGGGAAAATTCATCCATATTTAATTCATTCAAAAATACAATTGCTTCGAAATGTAACTTATATCTAAACAAGTAACGTAAATAGTTTAAAAGAAACGTAAAATGTTACAAAAGTAACTTACTGGCAATGCTGATGGTGCGCACAAAGCAAATAAAAAAAAAAGTTCACCAAAAAGGTCCGATTCCGAGATTTTAACAAATTTAAAAAAGTTGTATAAATAAAAATTTGTGCGTGTACTAGTTTACACACGTAAGAAGTGAAACTTCTTTAATTAAATTAAATTTAAATTTTAAATTTATAAATTTTTTAAATTCATGTTCATTGGAAAAAGTGAAAGTACTCTTCGTCTGAACCAACCGTGGTAGGGGCAAGAAACAAAAGACGGCGCGTAACTGAAAAATGTGACGCGTAACCGAAAAAATGTGACGGTTAATTTTTTCCAACGCCGATAAAGAAGTTTCACTTCAAAAATCGGCACCATAGAGGTGGAAGTAAATAGGTTTAATGATTTTTTTGCCTCACAAACTCGGTGCACACGATGTTCTAAATTCAAATTTACTTTTCCAGTCAGATATCGAAGAGTAAAAATACACTTTCCGAGATAGTGGGATGAAAAGTTTATTAACATGTGTAATAATAATTACACAGTTCTATTTGAAGCTCGCTCCACACATAATATGTAGGTATAACGACCGCGAACACCTCCAAAAGTGTCCTATAGCCTATAGGTGCCTGGATTATTCTAATATAATCTCTAAGTAATAGGTACCTAACTAGAGACCCAGAATGCTTATACTTATTTTCTCATTACTGGGAGAGTAAGATTTTGTTTTCAATAACATTATAAGTACAATTATAAGTAACAAATACCTACACCTCATTACTGTATTTTTTTATATCTGAAGTTATTTGTTATCTAATAAGCAAGCAAAACAATAAAGTCGTAATAAGCAAATAATTAATGTAATAATTTAATTATAAAATATGTAAATAATAATATATTCTATGACACATTTTCAAATCATTTGAATTCGTTCAGCCATGATGTGTGATTGAATGAACAATAATAAATGAAAATGTGAATATGAACCATCTGTGATAAATTTATCAAGTTTAAAATAGAATTTGATTTATATATTGCTAGTTGTAAGTGCAATTGATTTCTGATATTATGAACAGCTAAAAAACAAGTGAACGTAAAAAAAAAGCTTTAAACTACAAGCTTTTATAATAATTATCATCATCAGACCCTGGTTACCATCTAGCACCAAAGTACTCGTCAAGACAAATCATACGAGCCCAAACTCGATGGGGTTGCGTCGTTTAATTACGGAGCTCTTATGGTTTATATTAACTCTATCATCAGATCAGCTCTATGTCCTAATAATATTGCATTGTCATCCGATTTATACATGCATGCAAAGTTCAGCTCAATCGGCAACCGTGAAGTGGATCAAATTTATCTTGCAAGATTAACAGACAACGGGACAGGTGAAAGTAAATAAAAGCTTGTAAAAAGAAGTTTTATTAGTATAATTTGATTTTGTACCGGAGAGTTTTCCAGGATTTTTTCAAAATTTTGTTAAGATATGACAGTTAAGGGTGATAGCGAAAAGAGAGTCGAATTTGTTTGTGAATTCTAGCTAAAGTCTATGAAAGATTTTTATAAAGGGAGCGAAGTAATGGAGAGGTTTTAGTTTGAGCTAGCGTCTTTAAAATCTGTTGTGTACTTTAAAAGAAATAAGAAAAAAGTCTTACTAAGTAAGGAATAAGGACCCTAGAGTATTGATATTTGCCATGCAATAATGTCATTGACCTCATGTATAAGGAATCCATGATCCCCTCCTGAAGAAGTCACGCTACGGTGTAGGGAGTACAAAGGCAAGTGCCACACGTACCAACCCATTTGAATTTTATCTGTTTAGCTAGGGAATACAAGGATATAGGTACCTACTACCTACCTATAAATAGTTTCATTAAAAACAGAAATGAAGCATACTTAGTGGTCCCGCTTGCTTGTATTCATTCACACACAAACACTAATTACAAACACAAGCCGAGTTAAAACTATCGAATCTAGTAAATTCTGAAAATAAAAGTAATTACTTTGAAAAAATGACGTGCAACACTATTTCGTAGCCTTTTTGAATGCATTTTGATTTTGATTGCCGTAACCTAAAATAATAGTAAAGTAAACAGTACACACACAGAACAGGTACCTACCAAATGATGAAATATACAATCAGTATAATGTGATTGTGTGCGTGTGCACAAGCGTAGGATTACTGTGGGTACCTCATATTCGCCAGCAATTTCAGTTCCGCAGTACTTTCTTCCACGTTCAGTTTATTCCAATATGAGAGGCCAGGGACGGGTAGAAATGAAAATTGCTGACTACAATACACAAGCCCTAAGCCGCCAAAAGCCTGCTTTCAGGAAACCTTAAGTAGAAGTTTCAATAAAGATTTCCATACATATTCAAATACGCTGGACAAACCCTTTCTAGCGATATTATGTAAAGTAACAGATGAATATTGAGGCTTCAGTTTCAGTTCGACTTGGTTCATAGTTTTCATTCTATCTAGACTTTGTGTTTGAACTTTCTGTGTACCTACCATTGTACATTATATAGTACTACTGCCTAGCTCCTCAAAACTCAAAGGTACCACCTATACTTGGTTCAAAGGATTTTACGATTAATTACAAATTTTAGTGCTATTTTATTGAATCGCTTGTGTAGCCTTGTCACATTTATCTATGTCTGTTGTAACTAAATGTTGAGATACGTGTGTTTGTTCATTGTTCCCTGATTTTTATTTGAACAAAATTAATTCTAATAAAGTACAGTGGAGCGTTTTTTGCAATTAAATTTTTACTTAGTAATTTATTTAAGACTATCTACTACTCATTCAGAAAGTACCGTTCTGCAGGGCTATTCACTTATCGGTTAGGGACCCGGACCGAATACCGAATTGTCAAAATGTATGAAATGACGTGACATGACATGTCAAGTTGTATCTACGTAATATGTCATAATTTCATACATTTTTGACAATTCGGTATTCGGTTCGGTTCTTTCACGGATAAGTGAATAACCCTGCTGGAACTCGACACTGGCAAAATGCATATGTTGCCATATTATTAAAAAGAAAAAAAAAAAAAAACCCTGCTGGAAACTCACAGGGATTATTTTCAAAAAAACATTCTTTTTTTTATATTAGATACTTATGTGTTTACAGTTTACACTATTGGATATTATCTTCACCTTTAGTGTGCGACTACACCACAACCACAGTAGCAGAAAGGAAACGTTCAAATTAGTAGAATGAATGGAGTATAATAAATAATTTTAAAAAGAATAGCTCAGGACTCAGGACTAGTGGGCACCTTAAAAATTGGAGAGGTCGAGTGGGCTTATGAGACGAATTTCAGGGGACCAATGGGCTCCTTGTCATTTAAACCCGCAAAGGCGTGAAGAATTACGAAGCAGTCATATTGTAGGAAGCGATAATGTAAACAATCATTAGTCAACAGTTAGGCATTAGGCATCCATAAAGTACAAGGGAGCTGGGTTTCCCGCAACCTAGTTAAACAGTTAGTCTATTTAGTGCTAGCCTTGGAAAACCCGAGTGTTTGTTTATGATAGGTTTTCCGACATTAACGTGCCGGGGCCATGGAATAAGTAATTAAGACGAACGGTCATGGGCAACGATAACTTTTTTAATGCACCAGAAATTGTCCAATCATAGTTAAATAAATATAGTCTACACTATGGAGCGCTCGATATTCTCTGTCGGTTTGGCGACACCAGTTCTAAAGAAAATTTAATGAGGTGACAGTTTTTGTCGTTCCTTTTCCACTACGTCTAGTCTGTTATCTCAGTATTATTGTATGAATGTTCAATGCTCACCGCAAATAATAGATATCTATGCCTAAACCTATTTGGTTTTAATGTTTATACCAAGTTTATACCTACTTCCTATGTATTTAATCGAAATCTGTCGGTTAGTTGTCAAGTTATGCATTTAAACGTTAGTCTCGCGTCGCTGCGCTGCGTTTATTAAAAGTGAAAAAAAGAACAAGTCTAGAAATCGATTTTTATATTTTTAATACCTTACTTACGTTTTTTTGTTATAATAATTCATCTGTTACTCGTATGATTACCGAGCTATTGTTGTAATTAATGTGTGGCTGGTACACTATGCACGTGGCAAATAAAGGAATATTTACCGGTGGACTATTCTGGTCACGGCCGAGCGGAGAAAATTGTAAATAGGTAAGTAATAGGTACCACTATCTTCTTTCTATTAGGAAGTCATAAAGGTAGAGAATGCGATAAGAAAATGTCGACTAGTGAAAAAGGTTTAAAAAACCCTGTACCACTGAATACTAAACAGGTAAACAGACCTATATTATTATTATAATTTTATCCGTTGAATATTTTATTTATTCTTTTTTTAAAGGGTTTTTTTATGCAAAGAATGAAGAGAGCAAGAGACTCTCCCTAATTGTAAGAGATAACGCTGCCCATGAGGATTTCACAACGATGTAAAATTCTATAGCACCTGCACCTGCACTGCAACAACGCTTCTTACTTAAGAGTAATTTTCAGTTCAGACTTTTTAGCCCAGCAATTTTACCAGTTATGAGTGTCCTCTTACCGAACCACAATAATTTTTGCATATCAATGCTCAGACAATACAATAACTGGCACTGTTATTAGGGCACCGACTGTGTCGACCTCCTTAGTTAATTACTTTGGTAAAGATAAGCAGATGAAGCATTGTATCATTTATTGGATTTCTGAAAATAAAATTGAAGAAGTTACACCTATCTCATAAGAGTGGAAAAAAACACATGATCTTATTTCACAAACAATTACATAAGTTACATAACCTTACATCACTCTTGCAGAGTACCTTTTAAATTCTTTAAAATAAAAAAGAAATCTTCCTCAAACGGACGTTAATTACTATGGTAAAACCCAACGTATACGTAATATTGAGGTATTTGGGTAAATGTGCCAGTATACCTACTACCAACCTGCCTGCCTGGTACCTGGTATAATAAAAGTGTTACAGCTTTATCCGAATTGATTGGTATATTGGCTAATTCTCACCCACTAAGATTGATGGCAACTTCAATGTACATTGCTGCTTTTGTTACTTTACTCATATTAATAAGGAGGTTTAAGCACGTAATGTACGCAATTTTGTCTATGGATTCCAGTGTTTTACATTTTGAAGTTGTCATCAATCGTAGTGGACAGTTCTACTCTTGAAGTTTTGTCGGGATTCCGTGTGGCATGCTAAAGCCACTGATCTGAGTTCTTTGTAGGTGTACAACTTATTTCTAGAAAAAAATAAATAAATGAGAAGTCTACTAAGAATTCGAAAATTCATAAATTTAACAGAATGCATGATGGAAGAATATTTTCACACAATACACAATACACACTTACACAATGTTATTATGAGATTTTTGAAGTGGCACTCACTTAATGTTTCAGTGTTCTTTAACGGCAAGTGATCTAGTCTTGAAATCTAGACTAGTGTCTCTCAATATTTTGCAAGATTATTATATTAATAACATTATTAAAAATAATAGGAGAGAATACTTATTTCCAAATCAATATTCTAATAGACTACCAACATAAGAATTCAGACCTTGTTTTTATGAAGTCGTTAAAAAATAATCCCATTTAGAATTTCAAACAACTAACCTAGATCAGGCGTTTAACGAAGGATAAACCACGCTTAAAATTCCCCACAGATTTACTAAAAAGGTATCATGCGAAGACTCACTTGTACGCAAATGAACAGGGACGGATGCAGGACTGCCCCCGGGTCTCCGGAGATACATTCATTCGGCTGATTAAACATTATTGTTGAATTGGGAATACCAATTTGATAGTTCATACTATTTGACTCACAGGGAGCGCATAAGTTTGTTAAATTATTTGACGTATTGCAGCAATGTCTGTAAAGAAATTATACTTTGGGGATTATGCCGAACGCAATTAATGACTAATAATTAAAGAAATACTTACGACCTTAGAATTATAAGAGCCAAATTTTCCCTAAAATATAAATGACAGATTTATGAGAGTACATTAGATTAAATAACACTATTGAAACATCACACAAATAACTTATATAAAAAAATAAAACTGTAGTGAGTTTAAATCAACTTCATACTTGGTTAAATTGATTAGGTGTACAGCAAAACCGTACAAACAGTCCTGCGTCAGATTCAATCAATATTGAATGAATCAGCCCCGGTGGCAATCAAGCGTCGATTCAGCCCCGACCTGCAGCCGTCCCTGGCTCGTTCATTCACGTGGGGCGTCTCTTTAAAGTTTAACACGGGAAAAAAGTTTGATTAGCCGGTTTTATCTGCGAGGTCAGTCCCAGGGGTGGCCCATTTAACGGAGTGGCCGCATTTATTGGCGGCGCACGTCTCGATGCTATGCATGGTCGAAGGTAGGAGCTGATAGCGAACTTGGTACCTAAGTATAACTGGGGAGAAGTCGCTCACCTTGTGTAATGCGGATGTTGGTTAAGTTGGATGCTCTAGAGGTACATTTGAAGATTTAAGGTTATTATGGAAGTAGACAAAGTTGATCATGGTACATGAAAACAAAGGATCTAATAAATAGATAACAAACTTGGCATCGTCCTAGTAAACGTCTGGAGCTTATAATGTGTAAGTGCTCTTAAAGAATAAAATTTTTGAAATTTAAGGAAATAAACTACGAAGGTGTTTCATATTATTATTATCAACTGTATATTGCTTATTGATTTCAATAAGATAAGTTGTATGTTTCAGAAAAGAAATGCCACGTAGAAGAAAATATTTATGCTTTAGCTTATGCCCTGTCCCATCACACATCGCGAGTCGCCGCCGGCATACAAATTCATCTGCAAGCTATGTTTGTTGGTAACTTTGTTCTCTTGATACCTATAAATTGCGCGGACCACCTCCACTTGCCTCGTCTCGCCTCGCTCCGCAGGCTTCGATTCGGGACTTATATCTTCTGAAACGATCGCATTTTTGGCAATTGTATGAGCAATTCTGCGAACGTGATCATTCACGTGGATTCTACCGATATCTTACCAAATATATAAGAAAATACTGGCGACTGGTTTCACGGGAACCTTTTATTCGTAGCCTTATTTTTGTAATATTATATAGTCCTACTTCAGTTTTCTTCATCAATGAATGCTTATTGAGCAGTGCAATGTCATCAACTTACACAGTCTACTCGTCACACGTTCATAGTTAATGTCGTAATGAGATCCATTCCTATCTCCTATCCGACTAAAGTTTAACACAAGTAGATTCAAGTAGGTATCTTCCAAGTTTCCATCTTAGAATGCGATGCACTCGAACTGCTCAAGCAGTCTATTCCTTAATGCCTCAAACCTTGTGTGGCAATTTCTACAGGATTCACTGCGCAAATAGGATTCCCACCTAACCAATTTAACCACTCGGTCCTCTTGAAAGCGCAGTGTCTTTGGCTAGCTCACCTTCAGGGCTCGAGGCTTGCAATGGGATTGTCTAGAATTCATTGAAATGTATGCACATGGCTAAGTAATCAAATGTAAACTATCTGCCGCAGTGGGCTGTGGAATGCAATCAGGCTAAGCGAGGACGGTGCGAGTGGTGATTCCGCCGTGGCTGCTCCTCAGTTCCGCTCGACTGGAGCGGCAGTCGATGTCGACGTGTAGCTGGCTGTCGCTGATCGATACATGAGACTGGCCTTTGATTGAGTCGAATGCCTCGTTATTGGAATTCACGTGGCGTGTTCCAAATGCACGTACTATTTTCATGTTTGATCTGTTTCATATTTTATTTTATTTGCGAATGCAAAAGCCATATTATGTAGGGCAAAAAGTTGGGAATTTTTGTAACTACCTAGAGAATACTATCCCTTTAAACAGACCACTTTTGTGGTCTGTTAAAGGAACTTTCTAATATCTACAGGCTAATTAAACTAGCTAAACGGCTATCTTCCTTTGTATCAAAACTCAAAAGACAGAGCATTCCAGACATGGACTTTAACGTTAATTAGTGAACTTCAATTAGTGCTAAAGAGTTAAGCAATTTCCCTCTACTTACCGGTGTGCAGAAGTTAGTGCGACTTCGTTGCATCAAACTGCGACCAGTGTTGCCAGTCACCTTCATCTTTTTCCCCAGTTTTCTCTCGAATAAAGATAAATTTTACTGGTCAGAAATATGTGGCCAAAGTACTAATAAAGAAAGATTTTATGATATTATCTCTAAATCTTCGTAGTGCATAGACAGAGAAGTTGAACGTACTCTAAACACTTTATTGAGCGAATAAAGTACCTCATAACAGTTTTTAAGTGCATTTGCTGATTAAAGTTAGGAAAACAACTTGTGTGAATTCTTGTGAAACTATCAATATAATAAAACAGTAGTTTTTTACTTTTACCTAAAATAGTTTGCTTGATAATATTTATTATCAAATGATTTCGATTCCATGATTGTAGTATGATATAAAATGACAATAAACAAAGAAGATAAAAGAAAGATGAATTAAATTAAATCTTCCTCTACATATCTCACAGGGAACGGTTCTTAATTGATATTACACCACACAATAAATCTTAGCATACAAATATCCCACATTTTGGGTGTAACATTCAAACATGGCTACACAGCCCATAAATTCACATAGACAGCGAAATTCCCGTAGTCAGTAGTTGTAGGGTATTTACCCGGACAAAGTTGGCAGTACCTATGCGAGAGATGGACAAAACTTCCTCGAATAAAAACTCATTACGGAGGGAGAAGACCGTAAATTACTCCGACGGTACTTTTGAGGGTAGTTATAACTACTCGATTGTGACGTGGCTTGAATGAAGATGACAAATGGACACAGAAACTATAGTAGGGAAACGAATTTATACTAATGATGTTTTTATGTATTATCACTAATATTATAAAAGGGATAGTTTGTTAACCCTTTGCGCTTAATTGGCTGAATTATTTAGATTGAAATTTTGGTATTTCGGTAGCATACAACCTAGAATTACATACTGTATTTTTCATTGACTAGCAAAATCAATAATGCAAGGCTTAGAGATAGCTTTTTCTCTTGGAGTTTAGATGTATTACGAGTTTTAATAAGGTCTCATTCAAAATATATATATAGAAAACCATGACAACATACCAGCTATAGCAATAGCAATATTGGTGGTATCCGTAGACAGCAGTAACCAAGTAACCACTCACCATTAATTTAGCTGGTCCGTCTGCGTGTTTGCCACTTATAGCATAACAAAAACACCCCAGTATAGTTTCATAATTACTAATATAGGAAAAAAGCGCAGTAATAGTACCCCATTTACATGTGTTCTAGTTAAATGGCATCAGTTGCGTAGGGCGTTAATGGAACTGAAGTACATACCTACTTTACATGCAAGTAGCATTTCTTTTGTTTTCCTTGTGTTACATTTCCGCTACACACAACAAAAATAATATAGGGCGCACTAAAGAAATAATCTAAATCAATAGGTCTCCATCGCAATAGGTGTAAAAATTTGCGTAATTTAACTTATGAAAATATATAAAAAAAAGATCAACGTGTCCTTTTCAGGTCTCTACCTCGCTTTGATGTTGAAAAATTAGTAAAAAACGACATTTTCTCAACTTCAAAGCAAGGTAGAGACCGAGAACTTAAAATGACACGTTACTTATTTTGTAAGTAGGTTGTATGTACTCGTAAGTAAGTACTACAAAAACTATCCATAATTTAGATTTTAGTTTACATTTCTAACTTAAGAATTACATATAATATATAGGTAACTGTAAATCAAAAATAGGAACCCCAAATAAAAAAAAAACACACTAATATTATAAACGCGAAAGTTTGTGAGTGTGTATGTTTGTTACTTCTTCACGCCTAAACGGGTGGATCGATTGAGCTGCAATTTGGTATGGAGATAGCTTAGACTTTAGAATAACACATAGGCTACAGTATACAGCGGGTAAAACCGCTAGGCGCAGCTAGTATCACATAATTTACATACGAGTAGGTATAACTAGTTATTATCTAACTGCCTAGAAAAAGTACTCTATGAGTGCACTGAAGAATATCTTTGTGCTGTGGTCCCGTATAACCTCGTGACCTCTTGTGAGGTTACTGATTGGCGCATTGCTATGTTTTGATTGATGATTGTGTGTCTAAGTGATTGAATTGGGCCAACTTTGATTGTGTAGTTGAGAGCACGTACGACCGTCATTACTTGATTAATAGAACCTACTTGCTCATAACCTATCAAATACTATATCAACATCTACTATATTAATATAATGCCTTGTCAGATCGACCACTCTTGGGCTCAGTTCAAATTATGTAACACGCTTTAGCGCGTGTCAACTCACGATAAAATTTTAGCACATTGACTGCTGAAAACACAGCAGCTGTGTTTTTGTGGTCGGAACTCGAGTGCTGAAAAACACAAGCGGTGTGTTTTGTCAAAGGATTTTTCCATACAACATACTTTCAAGCATCTGGGATAGTTCTATAAAACGCTAAGATGACACGAGCGCTAATGCGTGACAAGAGTACTCGCTAGTATTCTTTTATCTGTGACTCGGCACACCTAATCTTGTTATTCTGTAGAACTTATTAATAAGCTATTGCATAGCTTCTATCGCGGGCCTTGAGCGTGGGGACCGAATCCAGAAATTCCGTAACGAAAAAAACCTAACACCCCCCACTCCGACCGGCACAGCGGTGATACTTTTTAGTTTTTCCATCTCTCTTTTGTTTTTTTAATCGTTCACCACGCTCAAAGTGTAACTTGAATTAATATCAAAGAACAAAGAAAAATAAACAAAGGAAAAAAAATACTGCATTAATAAAATAAATAAATAATTATACGAGTAATTGCATAAGTTGATAAAAAATGCTAGGTATGCAATAGCTTTACCGCGGCAGTCTCCGAGTGCCACACGTCTTTTTTATCTAACTAATATTATTAAACGTAAAAGTTTGTTAGAATGTCTGGATGTATGTTTGTTACTCTTTCACGCCTAAACGGATGGACCGATCGAGCTGAAATTTGGCATAGAGATAGCTTAGACCCTGGAATAACACATAACGGGTATAACCGCTGGGCACAGCTAGTTATAAATATATACGTGAATGGAAAACACGCGTTAAAATGTTACAATTAGAGTGCCTCCGCACTACATCCGATATAAGTCCGTCATAGTCTTGACGCATGTAGACCAAACTTAGATATAATATTGCTTTTCCTTTTGGCTTTGGTCTGCATTCGTCATGACGGTTTTCGTACTAATACTAGGTACCTACTATGACTAATGATTACTTGGGTCCGTTATCGGTTTGTCATTACGGACAGAAATCATGATATTACTGTAGCATTTCATACAATATTATAATCTAAAGCTACACCGAACAAATTGAATTCGGATGTAGTTCAAATGTCTTTAAAGTGTCCATCGTGATTTTTTTTTATAGGTGCCTAACTCTGATTTAATACTGAAAGGAAATATTGTTGGAAAAACCGTTCTCTAAAACTGGATTATCATGCTTACCTGGACTATCATCCTATATGTGTGAATTTTCCTCATCATCTATGTCTATGTTACAATTAATTGCCTATTTATTTTAAATATAAATTTATTATGACTACAATAAAATGGTAACCGAGCTTTTTATAATGTTGATCAATATGTGCCCAAACCTATACCTACTTAAAATTTAAACTGGTTTCAGAAATTCTAACACGAAAGGAAAAGGTGCGGATTTTTGTGTGTGTGTGTGGATGTCTGTTTGTTATCTCTAATAAAAGGTAGATACATATATTGCTCCACTTGTTTAAGGTATCAAAAAGTATAGTGTTCGTCCAGTTATACGAGTATCTACTACACCTCTACGCAAAACAAAACATTCCTGTTTCAGTGGCACAACATAGCCTTTCGATATCTACCAGAAATTCGGCCCCAGAGAGATATCTATATGTACGTAAAATTCACCAGAAATTCAGCCCCAGATAGATATTCTATAGGCGTATAGGTAACTGCTTTCAGTTCATTCGTCAACCGCTGGTATAAAAGATCTCATCATCATCAGAGTCATTCCGTGTGAGATAGCAAAATACCGCCGAATTTTCCCCGAGCCAACTAGCAACGAGTATACGAGTGCATGCCAATGTGATCTAGTAAACCGAAGTCATAGAATACACATAAAGTTCCAGAGCCGTCTGTCACCTATTAGAGCCACTGGGCACGTAATGGGGCCCTATAATGCGCGTGAGCTTCTACGTCTGGTTGTTAAGTTAGGTCCTTATAGTCATTACCGTAAGTAACTGTGGATCAAAAAGACAAAATAATTCACTGATATTATTCTTTATCAACAATTTTGATATAAGTACTCGTATGTAAGTTATTGATATTTTTTAAACATGATGCATTAGATAAGCTAGATTTTCAGGTGGATTAGCTATTGGTTATTATCGTTTGGTAAAGAGCCTAGGGGGCCCCAATCCATCGTGGGGTCCGTGCACGTGCCCAATGTGCCCAGTGGGTAAGAGGTCCCTGTAAAGTGCTGTAATACTAGAGCAGCTTCCACCGCATCAGCGAGGATCGATCGCTCGCAGTTCCGAGCCCAAACACACGCGTAATAAGCGTTTGTACACAAATACCTACGACTTGCGTACAGTTTGCTACACAAATTGCTATTTTATTTTTCAATTCGTTACTCAATTCAGTTTCAAAGATCTATGTTAAAATTAATATTAATTAGACACAGTGCAGTGTCAATTTTAAATCCTAATGGTAATTAAATATAATAGCCAAGTCGTATTTAACCAACACGCAGTATTCTCTAAATTTAAAGACCTAACGACTGCCTACTAAAAGTAGTTACCTACCTTTTGCAAAACACTGAAATTGTAACATCGTTAGTTCAACCATTCATATAAGTTTCCACATTTAAAAATTTGCACAGCTACTTTGGCATGCTATTTGTAAGATACTTATAACTAGTGAATATTTTGATAAATATTTTATGTTGACTAAAAATAAATCCCAATATTTGTAAGCGAGTGTACCTCTAGATCTCCTCCTTCATCCCCCAGTATATCGAGTTTCCGTAATTCGTCCGTCGCGCCGGTGGCGATGTCTCGATTACTTCACGTCTTCACATTATGTTTATACTAGCTACGCCATGCGGTTTCTCTCTAAACAAACAGCAGGCTTAGACAAGCGCCAATTTTTTAAAAATGACCTATGCTGTTGGTCTCCGATTGAGACCTCTACAGCTTTACCGGATGTGTGGTGAGGCACTCGACCCAAAGGTTTTTGTGGGCGACTAGCTCAAGAGCGCCTCAGATGGCACGAACCTCGGCTTGGGCCGTCGCCAGATACAAGGGACTAGACTTGCTCTGGTACCCCTGAAGGGGCGTGTCCTAGGGCCCTAACAATTTGTAGAATCTAACTGATCTGTAGGATCTCAGAGGTATTCGACCGCGAGCCAATTTTTATGGCTAACGAAAAAATAAATGTACCTACGACCTACAGGGATGACAGTCGTTGTAGAACGACTGCGAACTTGGTACATTTTTTTTCGCGTTAGCAGCAACCGATTCGCTTACCTAAGCCACCTGTTCACTGGATAGAGAAACGTGCGTGTATGATAGTTATAAGCCACGTTTGAGATCAATCCGTTTAATAAGTAATTTTAAAATTGAAAAGTTAACTAACAAGTAGTCATTCATATACTTTTGAATAAGTTTTAAAGTGACGATTTGGCCTGGCCTTCAAACATTAGTTAACAATCCGAAGTAGGTATATACGTAGACCGTTATTTTAAGAATTCGGAATAGAGCAGAAGTGCTATAGATGAATAAATAACAACATCTTAAAATATGTAAAAGTCCCAAACGTTAATCATTAAACAAAATAATTGTTTCAGTAAACAGTGGGTTATAGTACCTATTTTTGTAACTTGGAATTCCCGATCCGTAAATCCACGAAATTCTGGCAATCATCAGATTTTATCTAACTATAGGTATTCCCCACTAACCCGAATAAAACAGATTTTTGCTGGTTTCAGTGAAAAAATATTTCACAATTATACCTATAATTGGGGTTTATACTCTAACAGATCAGGTTACCCTACTTACACTGTCAGAGTCAAATCACAATTTATAGGTTGTGTGGCCAACCTATGTATATGTTGCAGTTTCAGGTCGCCGAGATTACTACAGGGTCTGCAACATGACCTAACGACTGCCTTCATATCTTATAGGAAACAGCCGGGACCCACAGTTTTATGTGCCTTCCGAAACACGGTAGCTTAGCTCTATGTGCACAAATAGGTTTTTTTAATTACCTTTAGTGGACTAATTTCGTGTTATTATTATTATTTTCATCCCGATTTGTTCCACTTCTGTGCAAAGGCGCCCATTCCTCTTGGTATTTTTTTATGTAATAAATTTCGCATAATCTGCTAAAATTTATTAAATTGTAGGTAGGTAAATGTAATTAACGCATAAACATGATTATAGCTTAATAATATGTTTTTCTCAATTATTTTCTTTGGGAAATTTACAGTTCTGGAAGTTGTAAGGGTTATCGCAGTTATATCTATGTGTCATGACATTACGTCTGAGAAATTCCAATAAAATATTGTGATCCAAGTCTTGGTACCGCCATCTTGACGCTCGTATTCAATGACATAAGAGATAGGGCTTTTGACATTGTTTTTATTAGTTAAATCTGGACAATCGCATTTATAATATACCTACTTACCTAAGTAGAAAGCAAAATAATTGTACCACGGGTTTTTTCGTACCTACAGCAAATAAAATGTTATCCTCAACTTAATGTTATCCTCGACGATTTAAAAAGGGATGTTTTCCTAGAGGTAGGTATTTAAATGATGTTGGAATTTTTTTGGAAATTCCTATACAATAATTATAATAATAATCATTGTGTGGAAAAAAACCTTTACCACTCCCGCGTAAAATCCCTCGGGCTATTAGGTCATTATTATGGTTACTACCTCACTTGAACTTTACCTACAAGCGATCGCAAAAATTTTTGAAATATTTTTACAGGAAATAATATCTTTTAAAATAATTGATAGGGTCACGGGTCTATTAATGTTTTCATCTTGATAGGAATCATCTACTAATGGCTATTTTTTTGGATAAGCATTTTGGTGTTTTAATCACGAACAAAATTTATGTACTTATTTTCCTTTTTCATTCCTCTTAAATACCAGCATTTTGGAGTCTACTCCCCACAAAACACCGTGCAGTGTCGCATTAAATAAATAAATCAACAAACACTCCAGACTGGACTATAAAATCCGCTAAATTATAATTTTAAACTGTTACTGTCGCCGTCCCAAGCACATACTTTAGTTTGTTTTTACAGTCAATTTATCCTGAAAGCGGTTGAGTGGATACTGAAAAGAAAATCTTCAGCTGAAAAGCTAATTTGTAGGCAGACTGTAAAGATAATGTTTTATAGCTTTAATCTGAAAATATTATGAGTACCTACATTCATAATATAAAAGAGTCATCGTGAAGAGGATTTGCCACTTTACAATAATCAATAAATAAATTGAGAGTGATGATTCATTGAGATGGTTTAGAAGCTTAGATATGAAAGTAAAATTGGCGTATGTCCCTACCGTTATTCTAAAGGTCTTCTGAACCCATTTTTAATTTTATACAATCTAAAATGTACGCAAGGAAATGTAAAGTACGTGCATTAAAAGCAGTATGAAACCCTCGTATTCCGTATTAAGTCGTGTGTTATCGTATCATCAGCCATTATAATTCAAGTAAGGAACGCCTTAAAGATTTATTACAGCAATGTACCCACAGTATATTGCTCCAACAAAGATCACAGGCTTTAGTCAGAGATTGGGCAAATACGCGTCGAGTTCCCAGTTCGCAGACGTTTTTATGTACATTCGGCAAATGCAAACATAGTTAGCATACGAAACGTTTTGTTTTCGGTTCGGCGAACCGCTGAGTAGATCTCTAACGAACTTGGAGAACCATGTTTATTCTACATTTCTGCGAAAATATTCTCAGATTGTTCTTTTTAATTTTGCTCGGCAAACAAAAATACTCTAATTTCATTTGATTTTGTTGGAAATTTTTAGCACTTTGGTATGTTATTCAAGTTCATTATACGATGTTTTTCTCATTCCTTGAATTCTTATTTCTTAGATGGCTATGAACTAAAATATTGATTCCGTAGTTGCCAAACCCACTTAACTATTACCTATTATAATATTTATTACATAATATAATAACGTTAACCGTTTTATTTGAAAACACAACTGCTCTAGTAGGCAGGATTAATTAACTTATGTCAATCGTTCGCTTTGGACAGTCCTGGTTCCTGGTACGAGTAGATATAGGTAATTGTAAGTCAGCGTTTTGTAATTAATTGTAATACTTATAACACTAGTGTAGATATTATAGATATTCTTTGTACCTCCCTAGTACCTTAATACTTGTCTCTGTATATAATATTATCGGAAGGGCTATTTTAGATAGGTACATTGTACGTACATCTTTGTTTCGTAGGTAATGTTCGCATATCCATCCATATTAGCTCCGTCACTTCCATCCGGAAACCTGTCATTGTTTCTCGAAGGAGGTGTCTAATGTTGACAGCCTCCCAGGAAAACATGGAAAAATTGTGAAGGTTTCCTCGGAAAACAGGATATATTGTATTAAACAATGTTGGATTACGTCACCGGTAAAATACTCGTTAAATCTCGACTGATGAATACGGTATTAATAAACGTTAACGAGAGCTTACGTTTATTTTGACTTGCTGTGAATTTGAATAAGTTAGTAAAATTTAGCTGCGTGCGGCAAAACTGGTTCTACCCATTGGAAGGTAGCCTCTGTGTGTTTTAAGGGCAAAGTTTCCTACTTACTTACCCTATCGCATGGTCAAGCTGTTTAGGCTTGAAGAAGTAAAAAAAACTCGCAAACTTTGGCCTTTATAATATTATCTGTTCCAGCGGTTTTATAAGTTAAAATTAGTGTATTCCAGACTCTAAGCTATATTTCAGCTCAGTCGGTTCAGCCGTTAAGAGGTAACAAACACACATACACACCAACCCTAAGCATTTATAATTTTAGCAGGATAACATGATAGTTAAATCTGATGTTAATCTAGCACGAAGCAATAGTCAAATTGAAACAGACTGCAAGAGTAAAAAGCCAGCAATTGCTTTCAATAGCGAGTAAAAACCATCTGCAGTTTAATTTCACTTTGTTCGAGCTAAAGGTATGCTTTGTTTCTTTTGCACCTTTTCTGAGCTCCAGTGTTTGCATTTTATGTGTGAAGAGTTAAAAGTATAATAAATTCTTTTTACATGTTTATTTTCTTTTGTATCTGTTATGGATTTTATCTCGTGCTTTAAAATAGCTTGTATTTTTTTTGTTCTGTAACATCCGCTGCGAACAAACAACATGTTAAATGAAAACAACAAGTTCACGGTATCGATTTTTCTTACATGTTGTAGTTTTTTTAATGGAACGTAACATGTGTCGAGTAGCCAAGCCAAGTGGCTGCGACAAAAACGTTGCCGGCCGCGGAGATAGGGTTTTTGTTAACGCCATCAATCGGGAATTAGTGCTGCGCCATTTTTGCGAAAGAACAACAAATATTTAAGTTATATTTGGTTAAATTCTAGTTATCTAGCCTATCAAACTACTAGAAAATCCTTTAAAAAATAAGGATTATGCATACCTATTACCTACACCAACACACAAAAATACATATTATTCAAAGCAAATACAAAAAGTCTATCACATTTATGCATCCATACTTAGATAACGTTAGTACTCCCTTACTAGTTGCTAGCAAAACTAGCAACTATTTGTTCTTCAGTCAAACCTCTTCGGAGGGATTACTCCTTGTTCCTACAGCTACAAATGCTCCATTTCCTATTGTTATTTTCGGCAGCAGATTGGAAGTGTATAAAATCCTGTTTGCACGTTTCACGATAACGAAACTCGTAAGTGTCGTTTGTAACGGCCTTAACTGGGTTTTTGTTTTTATTTGACTCGGAGACTACTTGAAACTTTCTAATTTTTGCAAACTGTTACTAGAGGAAAATATAAGAAGTGTGTTTAGGAAAAGTTTAACAGAACTTGTCAGTTGAACCTACATAGCCCTGAAGCTTTCCGATCCCATCGATAAAATTGAGAACAATGCATTTATTCAAATGGGATATAATAAAAGAGCACTTTTGCAAGTCAATTGTTACAGAGTAATATTCTTTTTTAATGCTACCTTTTACGGGTTGAATCTCATAGGATTTTTGTGTAAAAATACATATATTATAATAATAAATGTTTACCACGTTATCTTGGTTTCCTACATTAATTATTTGTTTGACCGGGACCAATTGGTTTATAATGCAAAAGTTTTTTTGCATTATAAACCAATCTAATTTCATCCTAACCTATGCCAAATTTCAGCTCAATCGGTTGAGCCAGTTAGGCGTGAAGAGGAAACAAAAATATATAATATCAACACAACGGCTCAATACTATCTATAAATACTTAAGGAAATTTTAATCGTAGGTTCATCCTTTCGCATGAATAATAAGGAAGTAGTATAACATCCTACGAGTGTAGCAGATCACATCTCGTTATTTTCCCCTCTCTAACGTTATCAATCCCTGTCGACTGCGCTAATGAACGAATAGTTTTTTTTAACCCACTTGTTACTGAATAGACTTTTTCTGTCTGATTGCAATGAAATTTGGATATGTGCGTGTATAGGTGCTCTAATATCTAGGAAAAATGTAATAAAAATTCCGAAGTTTTTGGAAATCCGGGAAAATGGTGTTCTTTATAAAGGCCAGTAGTAAAATCCACTGCTATGAAAAGTGAACTTCAGTTCAAATTATAAAACGAACGAAAGGGTTGTTTTGTTATGTATTTTATACTTTGGTGCATTCAAAATATTTGCATAAATTTATTTTTTTTAATGTTGCATTTGGTGCAATGTGACTTGTGACGTCACAAAAATTGCATAATAATATTGTTTTTTCGGGATAAACAATACATTGGGTTCTTTTCTTGGTATTTTATAAGTAATGGTTGTCTTCAAACTAGAAAAGTTGCTGAAAATACTTTTATTGTTGTCAAGTGCTTTGGTAAATTTCAAAATAAAACTAGACTTAGGGTTTTTTGCTTATATGGGTTTTTTATCTGTTTTCTTATTGTTATCTGTTATCTTATATTGAAGGTGTCGTTATGGTGTCGTAGCTGTAGAGAAAATGTATTATAATAGACCTTCGTCCATCAATCTCATTTTTGTACGCTGAACTTGTAATATTTATATGTTGATACACAGTGATCTCTCTATGTGAGTATTTACCACGGAGATCCATTGATATTGTAATAATAACTGTAATAGCATGGTATAATCAGCATCTTTATCTCAAAACTTCTGTATCTTCGTGATTCTACAAGAAAATTGTTAAAAAACGAGTGAGCATATATATGAAATATCAGATTATCATACTATGCTATCTTTTCTATTATATTCCTCAAAGTAATATTCTCGTCTTACCACGAAATACGAACTCATCACGAAGCTCAAAGTCGCTCAGCGTGCCATGGAAAGGGCTATGCTTCGGGTTTCTCTACGCGATTGAATCAGAAATGAAGAGATCCGTAGGCGAACTAAAGTGACTGATGTAGCCCAGCAGATTAGCAAGCTGATGTGGCAATGGGCAGGCCACATAGCGCGCAGAATGGATGGCCGATGGGGTCGCAGCGTAGGACATCCACCCACTAGGTGGACAGACGACCTTATAAGGGTCTCCGGAAGACGCTGGATGCAGGTCGTTTCCAACCTCCAAACAATATGGAAGTCCAAAGAGGAGGTCTATGTTCAGCGGTGGACGTCCTACGGCTGAGATGATTATAATATATAACTGCTAGGTATGGTAATAGATGTATATAAGTCTTCAATGTTGCCATGCCTGAAGATTCATGCATAAATTACAAATTTGGACTTGCTTTTTTTACTGCTGTATTCTCATCAGAAACGTTGTTCTTATAATTTTCAGGAGACTGAACTGAAAAAATGATGTGTCTTCATATATTTTTGTTTTCTTTTATATTTGAAGCATATGAGGCTCTTTTGCAGTTCTAAAACATATCCTACAATATATGAAATCATCGTATGTGATAGCAGTGGATTTTACTACTGGGCTTTATAACGAACACCATAAAAAATCGTTCATAAACCTCAGAAATGCATCACATTTCAGTTAAATATTAGTTGTGATGCATAAAGGAAAGTCCAAATTTATATTATTTATCATAAAAAATGTTGAAGTAATAATAATAATGAAATAACTGACATCAAAACATTCATGATAAAATATACTCAAAAGTAATGGTCTTAAAATAAACAATAATATGAGACCAGTGCATTCACAATGCCTCTGTTGTATAGCTTCATGATCCTACTTGTTGATGCCATCAACAAAATTTGTTTACATTACCCACATAAATCACAGGATTTTTGTTTAGATGCGGGCCTTTATAAAGGACGGTAGTAACAAGTGGGTTAATAAATGACGCCGCATCGAGCCGCAGCCCTCTGCTATTTTTAGCGTCAATTTCATGTAATTTCATATTTTTACTGTGACGTTATTAAATTGGTGCGGTGATTGAAGCGTGAATTTTTCCCAGACTTTAATTTTTCGTCGAGCAAATATTTGCGGCTTAATTTTGATGCGGAAAGATTATAATATAAACACAAGTGGAACTCGAGTTGTTATTAAAGCAAAGTTTGGGTGGATGTGTGATGTGTAGATGGGTAGAGAGATTGTATACCTCCTTTATACATACACATACATATAATGTGTACGAGTTGATCCTAAAAGATGTTATTCTTATAACAAACATCTCCCAAAGTTTATACGAGCAGAAAGAAAAACGGAAAGAAAATCCCAAGTAAGCAAATCTACGCTTTATTACCACTCCCATAATTGCCAAAGATAAGTTGATAATATAATGTTTGTTTATATTTAACAGGCACTAGAGAAACAGCAATAACTCGGGCTTGAATGAACAAAGTTAAACAACGCTTCCAAACACAACCTGGGAGTACCGACTACTCCACTCGCGAGATAAACACTCTACCCGCGATTAATTCCTTGTAATTTACAATTTTTATTTGTGTTTACAGCGCGATGGCGTCACATACAAATTCAGTCTGCACTGTTATAGAATTAAATATATAATAACTTTTTTTTTTATGTGATTAAGTAGAAGACGAGCAAGACGCTCTCCTGATGTTAAGAGATAACGGCTGCCCATAATCAGTACAGTGTTACCTAGGATTTCACAATGATGTGAAATTTTAGGAGCACTGCACCAACGCTTCTTACTCAAGAGTCATAAGATGTTAAGACTCTTTAGCCCAGTAATTTAATAACACTTTAATATTAACTCTATTTTACAATAACACGTAATACGCTGAACTCAAGTATAATATAATAATTTCTACTATCTACTTATCCTACTCGTACTTACCTCTACATGAATTTAAAAGAAGTACCTAACTAGTACTTGAAAGAAAGAATTATAGTTATTTATGACAAATTACAGCATTAAGGTACAATTTAAAACACCGTAACAATAAGTAACATTTGCCGCAAAATGGCCCCAGCTCAGCATATGTAGGTTCAATAAAGAACCTACGCTGGTCTTCCGCTGGCACCCCTTCATGACCAGCTTGTTACTACTTGTTACCTCTTCATGACCAGCGGGCTTTCCGCGATTTTACCCGCTGAAACATGATTACTAAATAAGTAAAAATTGTGTGTATGATTGTTAATTGGCTCATTCTCATGGAATCGATTCTCATCGTCACCTTCATGGCAATTCTTATTTATTGCTTATTTGCTATGTTTATGTATAATATTGTATAGAGCTGGATAACACGAGTAAACTTTTGTATAAATGATTTAAATCGTACGTTTCATTTCGAAGAAAAACAGTTTTGAAATTTTCGATGCCACGAAAGTGATTCAGTCATTATTTTTATACAACTTTTTCAAGTAAAAACCCTTTTAAAAGACTAAATCTACCAAAAATGTACAATAAAACGACATTTTACGTAAAAACAAACCTCACTACAAAAGAAAATATGCGTAATTTGAGATACTACTTTATAATTCACTTAACTTTTTTATTAGTCAGAAATTTGGTTTGTATGTATTAAAACCCTAACATAACAGATACAGTACTTTTAAGTAGGTAAAAAGGCCATTTCAAAAGAAAACAATACACAAAAATCACTTTCGTGGCTCAAAAATCACCTTCATGGTAAAAAACGCTATGAAGGTGATGCCACGCTGGTGACGAAAATATCCCTTTTTGGTGAAATTCTGGAAAGTTTAGGTATAATGTATAAAATTAAATACTACATCTTTATTTCGCACATTTTGGCGTTTCGAAAAGCTAGCTTTGATTTTAATAACTAAAATACAATTCGTAAAAATGTTGTCCATGCAAGTGATCGGTACACCCATGAATAAATTGAAACTTAGCAATTATATTTTTTCCCACGGCTCGATAAGTCCTAGTTCCTACTTCTACGATTGCAGAACAGGGCCATCATTGAAATGAATCGAACTCTGCATTGGATTGTTGATGTTATGTTTCACAACAGCCGTTAAACTACGCAAATCTAAAGCACCTAAAATCGTGTGACCGCCGCATTTTATTATTTTAAATTAAAAATAATACTGAAAACTTTTTTTTAGCCTGTAGACCTTAAAGTATATTTGTTTGCGATAATTTTGGTATATTTTACATACAGATACATGAAAATTTGTTAAAGCAGTGCCCAAATGTTTAACTGCAACGCAAAGTGTGACACCATGAGAATGCGAAAAATGGCCCCGATTTTGACCTTTCATGTAAAATTTTAGTATTATTTTTTGCGTCTATTATGACAATCTTCATTTATTTTGTAGCTTAATATATGTTTTATCCACCTATCTACAATTCATATCTCTGTCTTTAACCGTTTAGGAAATATAACCGTGTGACCATCAAATTTGAGCTAAAATGAGAATGAGCCAATTATTCTTATCGTAGAAACGACTGAATTGTTTTGTGTATGTGGCTTAGACACTGGAGTTTATTCATCTCCTACAATATTATGTCGTGCTCCTATAGTAGTGTGTGTGTCTTATATGTTGAAACTTTATCAACACGTGCAATTTAAGACTGGACAATTCAATAGTCAGTACCAAACAAAACAAACAGCCAAGAACAACCAAAGTCTCGTATAGTTTCCTACAGACAAATAGCCGACTCCCTGCCGACCGAGCCTAACTAGATTTGGTCTAGCAGTCTAGACGCCAGTCAAACCTCTAATCACAGCCGATCGGCCTTACAAGTTAGGCACTAAGTGGAGGGACCTAACGACTCTGGAGACCTTACCTTACTTGTACGGGAGTTGGAAGGGAACATTTTGGTCTAGGAATTTAACCTACAAAATATTTTAAGTCAATGTGGTATATCTATAGACGAAAGTTTGTTGAGTGCTTGTACTCTAAAATAATAGACAAAGTTAATTCTTAACAAGTGAATTTTCAAAAATATCAAATAAGTGAGAGTGAGTCAAACGTTTTAATTTATTACTTAAAAACTGTTCTACTGATTTCGATAAAATTTTAATAGGAAATTACCTCCTTTTAAATAAAAAGAATTTGTCGCATAAATTCATGTTTCGTCGAGTAAACACACTAAAACAGCTTCTTTCTTCTTTTTCTTGTGAATCTTTTTATTTATATTGAAGGCGACAAAAAAAAAGCTATCGACACACTAGAAAACCGTGTAAAGGCGTTTAACCGATTTTTCAAAGGCTCTTATGACAATCCTGTTAAATAAAGAGCCACTTAGCAAACTATAGTAAAGTAAGTAAACATAAATTACCAAGTCCTAATCTCGTTGCTCGGAACTTGAAACCTTTTCTACTGAACTCCGATTCGCATTCAGCTAACGTTTTATTGTAGCAATACGAAAACAAGTCTTTTGTTACTCGCAATCGTGGAATACAACTAAACCAAGACAAGACAAAGTATCCTTTAGGATGTGTGCACACGGACCGACTTACTTGCTACATGTGCAAGACAAATTTCTTAGATGCATTTTTAAAAGGTTATGCTGAAGAGTGTATTTAGGCTGTCCCTTTGACCTTTATTATTTAGGTAAATGCTTGAGTTTTTTTTTTTAATTGGTTTATTACATGTTCTAAGTTAAGTGTTTTTTCTCTCTCTTAAGAAAACAATATTGAGAATTAGGAAAACATAACTTTTTTACTATTTACTAATGAATGCGTGAAAGTATACAATTTGTAACTACAATTTAATATAATAAGAGTGTTAATCACGCACAAATTTACAGCGCAAAGTTAAAATTAACTTGAAGCGTAGATATTTTCATTACAAATAATGAGCACTAATTAGTAAAATTCAGTTTGTAAAAGGTGCTTTCGAAAGGTCGACAATGATTTATTATTGCTTACAAACGTTCCAGTTGAAAATAAATAATATTATGTAGTTATTTGAGGGAAAACCTTTTAACTGAGGCCTAATTTTTATTACCTACTTCAAAATGTGCCATAAATTTAGATATATTTTTATGTTTATTACCTCACATAGATATGCAAAAAAATGTTAAGAACGTATATATCCAGTGACGCTCTCTCGCTCGCACTATTTGTAATTTTTTTAAATATAAATTCACAGAATAATTTTATTGAAAATTCCTCTAGAACAGCCCTGCATAATATTATTGCACGTATTTTAAAAGAGTTTTCAGTTTGATATATTAGAAAATAGCATGATGAGATTTTTTTTTATATTGCTCCCCATGACATTTTTTAATATTTCAAACTAAAAACACTTTTAAAATGTGTGCAATAATATTATGCAGGGCTGTTCTAGAGGATTTTTTAATAAATGTATTCTATGAATTTATATTTTAAAATTTGTCAATTAGTGCGAGCGAGAGAGCGTCATTCAATATATACGCTCTTAAGAGTTGTGAGTTGTTAGATTGTAGAATAGGTGATATCCGTTTCATTCCATAAATTTGAAGTATTTTTACGTTTACAATAATAGTTTAATTATATAGCTCTACACTCAAACCTATTCAGCTGTAAATTTAGGCACTCGTTATATACTCGTAGATAGCGAATGAATGGCTCGCTACAGTGGCATTGTGTGTGGATTTGCGGCATGTAAATCGCGCCGTGTGCAAGTTGCCTTATTGACCATTTCCGGGTAACATCCAATTTGAGCGAGCAAACACAACAACGTATTTAACCGGAATTTCTGTTTTATTATTTGTTCCGATTAGCTGTTAGATAATGCTAATCGGCCGATTAAACCGCGGACGGTAACCGCTTGTTGAACAAATGTCCGTCGCTCATCCGATGCGATCATTTTAATCTGAACTGTTGAAATTAAATCACCAAAGGGAAATTAAACTTACAATCTGTCAACAAAATATTAGCGTCGTTTTTATTAATATTATTGTAGCCTCTGTAGTATAGTGGTCATATGTGACTTGGTATCTTAGGCTCTGGGTCAAAATCACCAGTGTTTGGCAACATCTTCGCCCGGATGCCAACTTGTTTTGGAGAGAGTACGTAGGTTTTCTGAGAAATGTGTAGGGTCAAATTGCTCAAAACTTGGCGATCTGAAACTGCAACTGAGATTTGGTCAACCCTTATATTAAAATGAGATAAACTCCACTAAAGTATTCAACTGACGACTGCACAATCTTCAAGATGATTGTTTTCACAGTCGAGTTGTTACAAGATTAAAGAAATATTTTAACTTTTTAGCACGAAACAAAGCTGTTTATCTCAGGGAGCAGGTGTATGGAGATAATGAAATTTGTTTAAAAATATAGTGTAAATAAGTTTAAAGTTTTAAAGTAAGTTCAACGGACCTAAAACGGCGTTTCCTTCGCACACACTGGTGCAATGACGCAAACTTTATACGAGTATAGTGACGTTGCCAACAGCTTTTCACGCTAGGAAACTTGTCCCATGTTCATTATGATTCTTTGCTCTATTATTATAGGAGTAGGAAACTTTGAAAGTCGTATACTCGTGCACGCTCCGTATGAAGTGATGCTTGCTTTTCTGTGGAATTTGAAGAGTTGAGAAGTTTTTACGCTTGGTTGCTTTATAATACTAAGCTATGCTTAGAAGGATAGGTGTTAACTTTTTTATGTCTACACTCAAAGCTGCCAGCTTTGAGTGTAACTTTACAATTACCCACACGTATTGCCATAGGCCACAGCTGGACGTGGCCTCCAGCATGGCGTGCTATTCAACCTATGAGAGACGGAGATATATAGCCTCATATGTAAAACTGTAGAAAAAATAATATTTAAAAATAGCTCCAAAAATGTACCAGTAGTAGGTAAAACTGGAAAATCCATCTGTTTCAGCCAGAAAGGCAGCGTACCCTTGACATTTCCTCCGCTAGTTTACTTTCCGAGCAATTTTCCGCAATATTTTTAATAGGTCCTGCGGTAGCGGTTGTATGCAATTTGTGACCGTCCCCGGAGCTGAGGCGACGTGGAGTTATCGTCCGTCTCGCTCCGTGGAGAGAACACGTTATTATTCACGAGTAATCTTTGATGCACTGCTACCAGGCTTGCAGGAGACGCTGGAGATTATGTTCTGTTTATCTACCTAGGAAAGTTTTTATTATTTTCGACTGTGATGTCTTCGTATAATTTATTTAGTTATTGGGCGGACAAATTTATGTTTGTGTAGATGTTGTTTTGGCTTTTTTACACAAGCAGAAGATCAACAATACCTGATGGTGAGAGGCGTCGTAGACTTCGTCGTAGATTAATAAGTAAAGTGCACTATAGGAAGGAATTTTATAGTGGCAATGGCAGATTCCTGGAGGAATATAAAAATTATGAAAATCGGTATTAACTTATAACACATGGATAATAATACTTTTTTATACTACTTTATTTATATCCTAACGAAGGGCCAATATTGATTACAATGATTGTAACGATAAATGTTATATATTTTATAATCACTGTAGAGACCCGCAGAGTAGTCCCTTGAACAACGTAAAGTCTCCAGCCAGTTAAAGTTAGCACGTACCTACCAGGAGTCAATACCCGGTGAGGAGGTCTCGGGAGGGCGGTCTGCGGTCGATTACTGCCGTAAGTTATCTGAGCCCAGGGGACCGCTCGTGGTACTGGCTGCATTTTGTAACACTTACCATCGTTTTGGATGTTTTCGTGGCTTGGATTCGGAGCGTGACGTGGTTTAGAAAGAACCTTGTAGTTTTGTGTTTAAATGTTTCAAGGTTTTTACGAATCAAGTAAAATATTCAGACCTATTTTGTAAACACCTCTTTATAAAGTGTTTAATATGCCTTCTGGAAAATATAAATATGTATCAGTTATTCTATTCTTCAAAAAAAAACTCTAGCTGATCTGACCCCAAGAGGGGAGTATTTGCAGTCAGGATTATTCCACATCCACACAATTTTTAACGATCAGAGACTGGCTTAAGCAATTCTCCGTATTATATAACACTCAAAATACCATAACACCCCTCCCAATTTTCACAGTGTTTTCGTTATTTTCAAGCAAATCGTTTCTATATCGAGTACACTACCGCAAGATAAACGTAATTATACAATTCGGGCTTCATTATCCAGGCAGTAGTGGCATAGTTAGTGTAATAGGTGCTTCCGACAGTTCTCGGGCGGCAGTTTGCATCTGATCAACCCTTTCCGAGGAGGTTTTGACTTTTGCACTTGGTTTTGAGTTTAGAAAGGTTATTTTATGATCATAATGTGGGTTTTTGTTCAATTTAGTCTTGATTTCTGATAATCCATTAAAAAAACGACTTTAAATAATTTTAACACTTTAAACCGCAGGACCGCCGCCGCTCCAGTCTTCTCGTGTAACCACGGCTCATGTTACTGAGCCGAAACGTCGAGGTTGGTTTTATAATGTTTTTGTAAAACTAACATTAAATACTTACGTGATAAGTCCCGACTAATATAATATATGAGTTTAAATAATTTTATCTAACAACTTTTGTCACTAGTTACTAAAAAGAAGCAATCATTGATTAAATGAATTCTCCATTGTATTAATATTTTTAAAAATGTCTTTTCATTTGCCTTTACAGAAAGTTTGTTTGTACTTGTGTATATTTTGCCTTACGTCTGTATTATATTATGTTAATAATTCATTTAACACATTGTGTTTACATCACCAGATTAACCAAACAATACACCATACCTCTAAATATTTACAATACACAGAACTAGGCCCAATTCGTGGAAACTGGAAATATTCCACCAATAACCTGAATTATTATTCTCTTTACCAACGAAAATAGTTGGGTTTTGGGAACTGACACGTGTATGTGTAATATGTAAACAATATTATTAATTAGTATTTACTAAACAGGTCCACACATTTAATTAACTAGATTTCGCTGGCGACTTGCTTCTGTTAAGAATTTTTAGCATAATATGTTATGTCTAAGTTTGAGTATAAGAGGTATTACTATGTATGTGTTATTCCATAATATAGGGTTTGATTCCCGCCTGTGACAAACATTTGTTCGAGCATGTTTTTGGTCTGTGTGGCTTTCTGTTTCTAATAAAAATATAAAAAAAAGAAAAGTATACAAGTATTATATTGATTAATTATCTAGCCACAAAACGCAATTATAGAGTTGCTCAGCTTGGGGTGTGATAGCGCATTATTTATTTATTCAATGAGATTAATTATTAAGAATCGAGAGAAAACTTTAACCAGGAGTTACAGTGCGCATTAAGTGTATATATTAATTAACTACCCGTGCATCCTTTCATACTTTAATTAGTTAAATAAATTTTGTATGTCAGTTGATCCTTAAACATGTATGTTCTTTTTTATAATATATTTTAAGATTTTTATATATTATGTACCATGTTTGTTGCAAATAAATAAAAACTGAGAAACAAAATATAGTTCCGAAACATTTTATTCTAGTTTTATAAGTGTAGCTAGAGCAACTATATTTGAACCGTAAGCTCTGCTAGACTTCAGTGGATGGTTTCAGCTATATTTATATTAGGATTAACTTAGTCTCGTATTTTACGACACACAACAACGTTTTTTGCACAACCTGTGGGCCGCGGGTGTTAGTATAAAATATATAAGAGATTATACACTTTTGTTGGGAACCATTCGCACCGGGGCTTTGTGTGAAGATAAATATTAAACCTTTTGAGAAATAGAAGGGATGAGATTAGATATGGATTGGGAGATGTAGCTAAACGGAATGTTTTCATTGTGTGAGTTTACACGTCAAGATATCAGCTCTTGGATAAATGTATTTTGAAATATTTCATATTTTCTGTATATTTCAGCAACAATAGCTAAATTTTATTCATATTAAGCCTAGATAGAGGTTTTACACGTACTGTGTAATTAAATGTGTAATTCTAGGGTTTAAGCTATCTCTATACCAAATTACAGCTAAATCGGTCCACCAGTTTAGGCGTGAAGAAGTAACAAACATACACACACTCACAAACTTTCGCATATATAATATTGGCGGTGGCTAGTTACCCACTGGACAAAAGTGTCGCCAAGCGGTCATAATGCCCGTGTTCCGGCATGATGTTCATTAAAGCCAGGGAGGGATTTATCCCGCCTTCTAGGTTTAGTCTGCTACCGTCTACGCATTGTGGTTAAAGGTTGACCTATAAATGAATAAAAAAAAACTACAATTTACTGCCCTTTATTAAGAAGAACTTAATTTCTTTCAGCAACAATACGACAGGTGTGATTGTGGTGCCGTCCAATCAATGGCACACCTCCTACAATGCCCCAGTTGCCCTACAGCTTGCACAATGCAAGACCTTTTCGGGGCCAATGATAACGCAATAACAGTGGCGACGCATTGGTCAAAGCAGCACCCTACAGCTCACATAATATTATAACTTATAGCCGATCGACTCGAAAAGAAGAAGAAGCAACAATATTACATTTTATAACTTTATGAAAGTCACGTTACTAAGCGTAATTTATAATATAATATAATGTTTGCCTGTTCTCATAACGTTAAAACAAACAGAAAATTGTTCTCTAATTATTTTACTTGAAATGTTTCTTCAATTAATAACGTCTGAGAAATATAAAGTTCTGAACTTTGCAAAAGTGTTGCTTCACAGAGTTAAGAGTAGTTTTTTATAAAATTAATTATGATAAAACTTGGAACTCCATCTTATATTTTTGTAACGCATAAGTTTTTAATAGTTAAGTGTTTGTAACTTTTTACACTAATGAGGGTATAAAGAGAATTAAAAAATTATCGATGTTTGCTTAATTTGGCCAATAATTGTGTTTAAACGTTTTTAAATAATTTAATTATGCAGGTTTCCTTTTATGTTGTTTAATCAGAAAATGAAACTTGTAGGCATTAATTATGTATTTACTATTATTTTAATTCATTGAAAATTGTCTACGGTTCAATTTAGTAAGTACTAGCTGTGGACAGCGATTTTACCCGGTGAAAAGTAGCCTAGTATATGTGTTATAATAGGGTCTAATCAACCTTACCAATTAGTAGGTACCGGGTGTGCCTAGATAGCCTAGAATATAAGATAGACCTAGAAGAGGTATCTGAAAAAACATACAAGTATACATAGTTTGTTTAATGCGATTGTAATTACCATAACGCATTTTTTTTATATCCGTTAAAAGGGTTATTCCTAAAATTGCCATGAATCCTGATTGCGGTGATGTATAGGGCAGAACAGTCAGCATTATTAAACGATAGCGCCATAATTCATTGGTCTCATTCCCGAATGAAGGATTGTGTGGTGAGTGGTGCCCTGACGGCGGAACACTCGCATAAAATCCAGCCTCGCAAATGGGGCGGGACACGTGGCGCTCGATCCATTATAAATTCAGGGGCTGCGTGTCCCCTACGATGGTTTTTGTTGATTACACTCGCTCCCAGAAAAAACCATAAAATTTTATGAAAGCACCGCGTTACAGCAGATTCAAGAAACATGATATACAATGTGTTTTGGGAAAAGGCTCCACTTTGCCACTTACATCGGGTACCTTAATTGAAATGGATTACAAAATTGCTACCATATTTATTTCCCCCTTTTTAACGGGACAATACTTCAACTACTTACAAGCTAAAAAGAACTTCTACTACACACAGATCAGCCACATGTATATTTTAGTGGAATTACTGGGCTGAGGAGTCTTAACATCTTATGACTCTCAAGTAAGAAGCGTTGGCGCAATGCACACAGAATTGTACCTTTGTAAAATACTGGGTAGCGCTGTACTAATAATGGGCAGCGTTATCTTTTTATTATCAGGAGAGCGTCTTGCACGTTTTCTTACTTCGTTGAATAAAAAAAAATATATATATTATACGATCTTGTCATTTCTTTACGCCAAAACGTCTGAAGCAATTGCACTGAAATTCTAGGTACAAAAAGTTAACATAGATTTACATAAAGACCATGGATTTACATAAAGATTATTAACCTAGGAGCAAGCAATAATATTATTAACGCATCGTTCTCTATCCACTGAGAAATGAGAGTAAAAACGCTGGGGGTAGTTAGTAATAAAATTCAAATGAATACCCTAGAAAGTAGAGATACCTACCATTTTTGAAATATTTGCAATTGATTTTTAAATTCACAATTTACATAATAACTTGTACGTGAAGGATGCTTTTTAGCGATTAAACAGCCAGTTGCAGTAAGAATATAAAATCATTCAATACGAATAATTCTTACCTATAATTCTTACCTTATAATGATTTTATCAATCATTTCCCAGAGAGCAATAATATCCCAAATGAAAGGCCTCATCACTTTCCCTTCAAGTGATCAGTGGTGTAGTAAGGCGGTAATAACACCCATCTCGCCCAATATATCTCTATCAGTATCTGTCACAAACAAATCTCTAGATTCGCTGGAACTCCGACCATCGTGATATTTCTCTCGTACATTTTCACGAACGTTTTAAAGGTTATTGTAAGGCTCGGTTCAGATGTGCCGCGTATTAACGCTCAAGAAAAAAGCTAGGTGACTGTCGAACAATATTATGACGAATTTTGAAACACAATTAGATTTTTTTAAATGTCACCTATTCGGGAAAATTAAGCCCTTTCTTATTTTTTTTTAAAGTTTTACAATTTGATATTAAATTAAATTAAACAGGTATGTTATAAATTATAGTATTTAAAAGAATCACTTTTTATTATTGACAACAGCATACTGTGTATCTAAGAATACATTTTCAAAAAATATGTTCCAAGAATTTAAATTTCAAACTTCGTCATATCGTGTTTACCCTCGATACAAGTTCCTCCTCCTGCGCCTCCAGAAAGGTCCTCTAGAAGTAGTGCCGCGCGGCACGGCTATGTTAACGCTAAACCCTGTTTGCTAGATTTCGATCCTCGCAATACATCTGAACTTAGCCTAAGTGCCGAACTTTGAAGAACGCTTTAAATTCAAAAGAAACTTTAAAGTGGGATGAAAGCTATCAAATTCTAGCAAGTTAAGCTCTTTGAGCATTCCTTAGTTATTACCAGTTTTAAATAGCATCTGAATAATATTGTGATTAAAGATATTACTATTAAAATTTATTGTCGGCACAGTTTGCGCGTGGCTATAAAAATTATTGCTAACTTTGTAAAGTCTCATTATTCGAGTAGATATGGGCTCAAGTTGTGAACATTGTTCCCATTAATGGTAATATAATCATCATACGTTATATATTTCTAATTTTAGTCGACTAGTTGAGCCCAGTACACAGATCCATTCATTAGCACATACTTTAACATTTATAATAATTTTAGTAGTAGGTACACTGTTTCTGTTAGTTGGACTGTATCACTTATACCTACTTACAGTGGAACTGTAGTGACTAATAAACTTATTAAAATGTGTGTGAACTAGAACTAACCACTGGCTACAAGCGCAGGCTAAAAAATTTAATAAAATTTACTGATTAAAATCTACACATATTTCTTTACGCGAAAACCTCCCCGGCAACTTCATAATAACAAGTAGTCATTGACTGTTTACCTCGCCGTCTATACTACTATATAGGTTATAATAAGACAAAGCGATTGGCTCATTACACAAAACCGTTTACGGTTTTTACGTGTCGTAACAAAATTTAATCCGAGTTTAGCATGCAAATATCCCTAATAACCTCACAAAAACGTTTTAAAGAAAGACATAAATGGGGTAATTTGGGGGTTTTACAGTGTTTCTGCCATCTAGAGCCGCGTCTAATGACACCCACCAACAACAACTTGGGGATTTATTAAATGAATGTCCCCTTTTATACTTTTTTGAAAGTTACGCGAGTTTTTGTTAAGGTAAATAGCCGATTGCGGGCGCGATAACTTGGAAAAATAACCGCCGTTCGTTATATTTGGAGCGAGCGATATTTCACAGTTTTTGTGTCGTTTGATTTCATTTCTGATAGCTGATTCGACCACTCGACTGACATATTTATAAAAGCTCTCGCTATCGACAAATCGAACCTACAATATTATCCGACTAATATTAAACGCTAACGTTTGTATGAATGGTTATTTGTTACTTTTTCACGCGTAAATGGTGAAGCAGTTAATCTGAAATTGGTCATAGCTTAAGCTCTAGAATGGAGAGAAATAGTCTCTGCCTACCCCAACGGGAACCAGGCGTGTGTAGGCAACACTTTTAAGCGGTCTGTTATTGCCTACCGGGCTTTAAACATGTTGCGTTGTGTGTCCTATAGGACTAATATACATTATATAGGACTTTACCTTTACCTTTTTTACCGAGGGTAGACTTCCTTTGCAGGAGGTCGTCTAGGTGGGTACCCCAACAGTGCCAGTTATTCTACCGCCTGAGCAGTAATGTGCAAACATTACTGTGCTTCGGTAGGAGGGCACTTTAGCTAGTGAAATTACTGGGCTAAAGAGTCTTAACATCTTATGACTCTTGAGTAAGAAGCGTTGGTGCAGTGCACCTAGAATTGCACATAATTGTGAAATTCTGGGTAGCACTGTACTGATTATGGGCAGCGTGATCTCTTAACATCAGGAGAGCGTCTTGCTCGTCTTCTTACTTCTCAACATAAAAAATAAAAATAAAGGACTACTGCAATTGTAACATGAACGTAAAAGTATGTTACAGTTGAAGTTCCGTAAATTTCGCGATTTATCATGTGTTCTGTGCCTAATCACAAGGATTTCAATAAAGTTTCAGATTTCAACATACATCATCAGATAATGTGGAATATGGATTGTTTATGATACCCGTGAATTCTCAGTTCCCAAAGGAATTCGCTTTGAACTGATGTCTCTTTGATATAGCTTTAATAATTCGGCGTAGGCATTCCGTTGAAGCCAGAGATCCCTCGATACTCGATCCGTTACATCCGAGGTTTGGTTTTAGCGTATCTACATGATTATTTGTAGGCTTTCTCAATGGACTCGGTTTCGTTGATTTCGGGGAATTTAAGTTATTTACACACTTAAAATATCACCTATCTTAGTAGATATCTGACACTTTTTCGAAAATCCGTTTTTGAAGGATACAATTACAACTTTAGGATACAAGGGACGTTCCGTGGGTCGACAACTTTACTAAGCACAGAGAGATAAGGTCATAATATTGGCTAATATTTACGGATGGGAATCATTATATTATATGCCGCCAATAATATAATGGTCTCAGAACTATAAGATTTTTGTATCTTATAACCCAACAACGCACCCAATCTGTTTTATAAGTGTAAGTAACAGTTAACGCTTAAAGGTTCGTAACACCTTTGGTCTTTTAAAATATGTATTTTGTTTTTAACGGATTATAGTGATTGTTATCAGTGTACCCAATATGGTTTCTGGATGCGATTTGGAAGGAACTGCAAAGAATGGAACAAAAGGAGAACGAAAAAGGCTTTTTTGCAGAGAGTAGGCCGAGAAAAGCTTTTAATGCCAATGATGATTGAGGATTACTTTAGATTTATTTTGTAATTAATTATTTGGAAGAACTTCAGATATGAATCAATCTTATTTTACCGAATTCTAATTTTTGAATGAAGACCTCAGAGGCTTCGCTCGGTCGAATTAAATAAAAACTTTTTCGCCGTCAGTCCCCAACCGTTAATACCACGAATTAAGAGCGACATACAGGCTGTTCCAAAAGGTTTGAGACATAGATTATTTAAAACATTACATCTGCCATTATACTATTTCTGATTCAAAATTTGAGTCACCATGTAACACGGAGACAATCTATGTATAATACTTAAATATCAACTATTAAGCGATTATTAAATTAATATCAATAATATCCAGCGTAAACCTGACGGCCGAATGGTCGCAGACCAGTTTGCGGTCCGAGGTACCGATGGAAACATGAGGTGGAAAAGAATGTATCTTAAGGTCGAGGAGGTGGCACAGAACCGGATCAGCTGAAGGCTCTTATTGTTGGAGGTCTAAACGCTCTTTGGGTTCTCGCGTCAACCGAGTAAGTAATCCATTTATTTCAAGTAAGCATTCTTACTGATATTCTAACGTAGGTAAGTACAGATTAATAAAATAATTACGTACATATTAACGGTAAAAATAAACGCTAGATTAACTTAAATAAAAATTATAAAATAAAAAATTACATAATAAAAACCTCTTTATTGTACACCATAATAACAGTAAAATAAGTTTAAAAAGATTACATATTAAAATAAAATGTGTTACAATGGTGGTTTGGTATTATACTGGTGTGTTTACCCATCTGGGTTTTAAAGCTTATGGCCGTTCTTTATCCCTATTTGTTGCGTGGTTTAATATAC
The DNA here is from genome assembly GCA_947507615.1 of Hemithea aestivaria. Taxonomy (NCBI): domain Eukaryota; kingdom Metazoa; phylum Arthropoda; class Insecta; order Lepidoptera; family Geometridae; genus Hemithea; species Hemithea aestivaria. The sequence goes on from OX382330.1 coordinate 549,410, forward strand.
TGTGGGGAGGCATGATGGGTGATTGCAGCCACAATTAGGCAAATAGACAATATCATTGGGAGTATTATTAACTCGTGAGAACTTGCATTAATTAGCGAATGTTATGGTGAACTGGAGTTAGGGGTTTTAAACCATGGGTGTTAAAGGGGTATTTTCACATCGTATTATGTTAGGAGAGTTTTGCTTTCGAGCTGTGAAAATGATGATAGCTAAAAGTCAACTTCTTTATTGTATTTTTTATACCCGTTAAACATAAATTCAAATCAATTTCTTAATTGATTTTTTTTACCCTTTAACCAAACCGAGTATGAAGTTGAAGTCGGTTAGAAATAAAAGTCACATAAATATACATAACAAATTAGTATACATAATAATATTTTTTATGTTAGTTTCACAAAATCATTATAAACACCAATCTTGACGTTTCGGCATAGTTACATGAGCCGTGGTCACGAGCAAACTAAAAAAATACAAAACTACGCCTAACAAACTTCTACTGCAGGCGTGATCTCCTGATGAAGGACATCGTAATTGTCCGAAACCGTGGTCGAGATATTCTCGACAATATTAGACGTGAGTTGTGCCGTTTTTGTTTTTAGTTATGGAGAGCACTCACCATAGTTTTAAAAATCGTATAACAAACTTCTACTTAATAAAATTAACATGAGTTCAAATCGTCAAAGTTTAAAGTGTTAAATCTTACTAATATTATAAACGTGAAAGTTTGTAAGAGTGTATGGATGTCTGGATGTATATTTGTTACTCTCTAAACGGGTGGACCGATTGAGCTGAAATTTGTTATTGAGATAGCTTATAATAATACATAATAATAAATAATAACACATAGGCTACAGTACAGCGGGTAAAACCGCTGGGCGCAGCTAGTACATGATATATTTATAAATAACTAAGATTTAGTATATTTTTCCAAATTATAGACATTATAAATAATAATTCGTGGTCTCTGAAGAGTTTTTAATACATCGGTTACATAAGCCCCCATTTAAAATAACCATCCTGTATATTTAAGTCGGACGAAATAAAGGAATTCAGAATTAATTCCAATTAGGCTGTACGATTGCTTTTAATATCTCTCTAGAATGAACAAGATTGTTATAGGCGCTTAACAACATTGTTGAAATGGTCAATTTAAGAACAATTAACTTAAAATGTCAGTATTACCATAGAATATCTAATAGTACAAGTATTATGGGATGGGCTGTGATGTTGTTTGGATCACAAGTAAGGGTTTTTGGAGCAGAAACTGTTTATTTGTTTGTTACTTTGTAAGTTATTATTGCAGATTTAATTTTCATCAAGGCTTTGATTGTGAGATTATGAAGCGATCAAAACTTTAAAAGTTCGTGTAATTTAACAACTTATACGTCATTCCTTGGCTTAATTTTAACTTGGTCAGCAGTTTAAGTGAGACATCCATACAAACTTTTGCATGTATAACAATACGAGTAGTAAGATTGTCGGATCGGTAACATTTTGCAGCTGAAAAGGCTTCTCATCTTTTTTTAATACTAAATACCTGACCTATGTTTGGCCACATCTAGGTACCTATTCACTCGTGCCTTAAAGATTTCCATGTTCCATCGCAATAAATTGATGATCCTGTTAACAGGCCAATGGGAAATCAGTCATAGGAGAACGGTTGCTGAATCAAAACTTTTTTTGATACAAAAAAGAAACAATTTTACCTACTAATATTATAATCGTAAAAAAATTGTAAGAATGTATGGATGTCTGCATGTATGTTACTCTTTCACACCTAAACGGGTGGACCGAATGAGCTGAAATTGTATATAGATATATATGGTATAGAGATAGCTTAGACCATGAAATAACACATAGGCTACAGTAAAGCGGGTAAAACCGCTGGGCGCAACTAGTATTACTATAAAAGTTTACATAAATTCTTCTCCAACTACCTGTGTAGTTTGTACATGCAATAGTTAATATTTAGTCCAGCTACTGCGAACACAATTAGGTTAGGCTTTGTATAACAAACCGCGTTTGAAGCCTAGTTCTATTGTTTGTTTGATAACATATACCTACCCTGCCTGCTAGCAACCCACATACATTATACATACCTTCCGATGTGGATGTTGAATTTGATATGCTTTCAGCTTTCCATCATTGTTATAAATCAGAATGGTTGGCTGTGAGGAAGGTTTATTTATATTTAGCTTAGCTTATGGTGTTCCTGAGCAAAGACCTCCCAAATTTCTCCATTTCTTTCAATCAACTTCCGCCTGCTACCCCTTTTTCGATGCGTCATGTTCGGATTATGATCGAAAAATACTTTTAATCCATCTGAGATATATTTTTTATTAAAACGCTTTGTAGGTTATGTGGGTAAGCATTATCAATATCGTAGAGAATGAATGTGTCCTGAGAATATGTACGAGACATATTAGAAAATTCCGATTGTCGACATCGCCCTACTACGTTGATGGGTGTACTACGTACAACCCCATCAAAATGAAAGGGAAGTTCCTTTCATTGTCAATCTTATTACAAAGCGACGTTTTAAAACAACTTTTAAGTAGAGTTGTGCATTTTGCGGGTAGTTACAATACTTTCGAAGCTTTTAAAGGATTACTCTCGGGTCGGTAATTGTGTACAGTTCATTCAATCTATAGGTACGCGTTATGGAGAGCGGACGTATTAATGCTTTCAAAAGACTCGAAATTTTTGGGCTTACATAAAGTTTAGCTCGTTTCCGTACCTAAAAATTATAAAAATCTTTTTATGAATGTTCTGAAAAAGTTAGTATTGAACGGATTTAAATGTTTTTGCCTTTCACTAGATGGAAGTTATAACGAGTCCGGGTATGAATACACTTTGGATACTTTTGGGTACCGATGGGATACTTATTGAAAACTTTAGTATAATTAGGTTTATTATACAATCAGTATTTGCTATTGGCCTCTTTCTTAAGCAACGTTTATGTTTGCTGACTATGGAGATACACTTATATTTTAAACGATAACCTTAAGATCTTCTGTTTTATTCTTCCCGCATGGTCTCTTTCAAATGTTATCTAAATTGGTAGATTGGTTTTCAAATTATTAATTAAAGAATATAGCTAAATAATAATAATTATGAATATACTGTTTAACTATAACCAATCGACTGATTTCCCAATATTTACCTTAAATTTAGTGTTCCAAAACGAAATTGAAATTAATTACGCCACCATTCCGCAGCGAGTTTAGTACGTTTAAAATGAAGGGAGCAAATTATAAATGTATTTCACCGCAACGTCACAAGCAGAGGAACAATGTTAGAAGTTGCGTTAATTTTCCGACTGCGAAAACTGTGACCTCATTCCGAGTCGATATAATTAGCGGGGTTTTAATTACCTTAGCGAGAACGTAAAGGTATGTGTACAGGGAATAACCTGCGAGTCAACACTGCGAGTAATCTGTGTGTGCTTGTTGTTCATTTTGATGAGAAACAAAAGAAAACAGCTTGAGATGTTGAGCAGATTTTATCGCAAAGCGCGCTGTTCTTTTTGCTTTTTGTTTTATTTTGGTTTTTATTCAAGAGATGAGTTTTTACGTTTGTTATTGATGTAGTATCGTATGCGTATCTTTAGGGTGAAATGGAGCCAACAGAGTCAAGGTGACTCTAGGTAAGGTAGTTAAATCTTATTTTGTTTTTACGGGACGGACGGTAAATATATAAAACTATGATTCAAATATGAAATTAGCAACGGGAGATGAAATACCTATATATCTTCAACGGAGCGTTAACGTAAAACTGCAGCCCAATCTCAATATTATTATATTCCCGTGTAAACAAACCCTCACTTAATCGGCTGTTCCCACACTTACCCAAGTTAGTCCTATGTGAAAACATGTCAAGAGTAAGTAACTTTATCGAGAAATCTTATTAAAATATGGCCAAAATAGAACTCGGGTTGTTAACTCTTTAATTATTACGCGTGCCACGTGTAAATTGTTGTAAACAAACTTATGTAAATGGTTATTAATTTAATATATCATGTAGGTACATAAGTAAAGATTGGCACATAATTAATTGTTAATTTTGTTTTAGACGATGAATAATCTTGTTCTACCTTTGAGTAGGTCCTAATGGACCCATCTTTGTAAATAAACGGCATAATCTCACTTGTATTTCCTAGTGGACCTTTTCGAACTTCGTATCACGTAATATATTACTACATAGTAGGTATAAAATAAAGTGGCCTCCCGCGTCTGTCTGTCCCTATGTATCTTATGTCCTTTAAACTACGCAGTGGATTTTTATTAATAGATAGAATGATTCAAGAGGAAGGTGTATATAATAATAATAATAATAATTGCCGTAGTCCTAGCAATAGTCTCATTAACCATCCATTTAGAATGCACACCCATAGCCTAGTTCAATTAATTTCCATTAATCAGCAATAGTCCTGTCACTTGGCGGAGACTGTCTTTGAGCCCATTTTCTATGGATGGACTCACAGACAGACTCCAATAAGTGTCACCCATTACAATTATATTAAAAGCTCAAACGGGCCTCTGCGCGTTGGACTTTTTTGTCTCCGTGTACGCCTATAAAAAGGCCCGGGCTTAGCCCGTGTTAAAGAGCGACATAATAATAAATAAATAAATATTTCAGGACGTTTCACACAGCGCCACCTAACCCCAAACTAAGCAACTTAATGCTTGTAATATGGTGGTCAGGATAACGGATATAATACTTATATACTTTTCTTTTGTAAATACATACTTATAATAGATATTGAAAAACCACCCAGACCAGAAACAAATACCTGGTATGTATAATGCATGCGTAATATAGTAGAAAAAACACTTATAATTTTCTATTAAGCGCGACGAAGTGCGCGCGGGTCCACTAGTACATAATCGACCGAGCGAAGCGAGGTCTTAGAGTCGAAAGCCGCGAAAAGCCTGCGTTTTGACCAGTTTAGCGGTTGACCTCTGGCGCTTAGGTTTGATCGACATTTACTCGAAAACGGTTAATCCAAATTAAATTAAACTTTACACACAAGTTAGATAGGTTAATAGAATAATTTTAGTGAAAAAAATAGCGAAATAGACCTTAGGGTTGCAGAGATATAGGTGACTTAAAGTCTTTACGATAGGTCTGACGATAATTTCAAAACTGGTGCTCTGATATTTTTTTTTCTAATATACACACATTTTTTATAACCTACATAAATATATTATCAAAAGTGTATGTTTGTATGTATGTTTGTTACGCGATAACTTGAAAACCGATGGTCCAATCTTTATGAAACTTTGCAAATACGTAGTTTAAGTCAATAGAATTTTTAAGTTCGAACATCAGCCAAATCGGTCGAAGGGTTCTAGAGTTATAGAAAATGCTTAATTACAACGTTACCAAAGTTCCAATCTTAATGGAACTTTGCGATCAGGTAGTATAAGCTAAAAGAATTCTCATGTTCGAAAATGAGCCAAATCGATCCAAGGGTTGTAGAGTTATAAAGATGACTAAATTATAATGTTTTGCACAATTTGTTAGGTACATTAAGTTTGAGAAAGATCCTACAGGCAAGAAAGAGTGGGCAAGAAGATCAAGCTAAAGAATTAATAGCGATAAAGTCCAATAATTCGAGAATTTCAAGCAATTTATCTTATTTTCAATAACATTATTTTTTAGTACATTGCGTAATACCAATAATTACGTCAATTATAGTCCGGCCGCCTAAAGTTTGCTTTTGAGATAGGTTTCACATACATGTAGGTAAGAACACGTTTTGTGCTGTTTTTTTAATCTTTTTATAAACCTCATTTCGCTCGATCGATAAAATATAATGTTATTAAAAATAAAGTAAAATAGTTATTTAAAATAAAAACCTTATTAATAGCGTTATTTTATGCCCATCGCTAATGGCAAGTTAGGTTTAGTAGTATAGGCATAATTATAATATAATATTATTATGACGACATAGCTACGTCACATTGCCTAAAATTTTGTATAAATTATCCCGAACACAATGTACCGGACTATAACTCGCTGTCAAGTAAAATAATATTTTACAGTGGCTGTAGCATGCCAAACGAGATCCCGCTGAAATGTCAAGCGTAGAACTGTCATGCCATACATTGTAGTTTTTTGAATGTATGGGATGACATTTCTACACTTGAAGTTTGGTCGGGATTCTGTGTGGCATGCTACGGCCACTGGCAAAACACGAAAGTAGAGACCATAAACAATAATAAGCAGGTAACAATGTCTGTGGAAGTGGTGATAGAATAAAAAAAACTCGCTGAATCGTTTTGTTATAAAATATAATTAAAATACATAATTTATATGAATACATACATACATATATCATCGACCGAGCAAAGCGAACTCTTAGAGTTGAGAGCCTCTGCTTTTTCGCTGGCAGTAAGGTTATTTGAGTAGTCTGTCTGCATAACTTTTTAAAACTTAGAGTAATTGTTTGTGCCGGCACATTCAATAATAAAGGTGCACGAGCACACCATAATGCATCGCGGGCCGCTGGTGGCTCTCTCCAAAAAAGTCAGCAAAATGTTGAGATCACTACGTACGCGCCCATCCAAATACGTAAGCACATAATATTGCTTAACTTCGATGTTTACATACTTTAATAGAGCCATTTTTAAATGAATTAATTCAAATGTATAGCTTTCAGAAGTTTTCCTGAATTTAAAATATATGTACTTATAGTCTGCCAAATTTCATAAATATATGGTAACGGCAAGTTCCCTATGAATGTTGATTTATTCAGAGGGTCAAAAAAATGTAGGTACGTTTTTGAAGGATAAACGGGTGTATTTTTTTCTACGTTAACTTAGAAGTTTAATTTTACGGGTACCAAGCGGCCATAGACCTGTGTATTATGGTAAATATATACAATTCTACGGAATGTAGAGTATAAATGGGTCTTGACAGACATACGGATGACCAAGTGATCCTATTAGCCTATTAGGGTTTCGTTTTTTCCTTCAGAGGAACGAAACTCTAAAAAGGATTAAATATATTCAAAAAATCTCGGTACGTAGGTTTATTGCGTTTTAATTTCTCTGAATTTTTGTATTTTGAGTTTTAATATTAATGTTAAAGTTCTTGTATTACGATATATATAGTCGAGGCCTAAAGTCTAAGGTTTACCACGGAAATTGGGCTGCGAGGTCCCAGTTCGAGGCGAACTACTAGTATAAACATCTTGAATCACTTTATCTATTAAAAAACCGCATCGGAATCTGTTGCGTAGTTTTAAAGATCTTAGCATATATAATTTTAGAAAGAAAGAAATGTTTATTGTTTTTTGAAGTGAAAACTTCTTTAGCGGCGCTGAGCACTTTTTTTTATATGGGTAAAAACTTTCAAACTCGCGTCAGGGTCACGTGATGCTGATCGAAAAAGCGTAAGATCGAGGGGAAGGGAGAGGAACTAGTATCTCCCACTCTTTCTACCGTGCCTGAGTGTGCTGCTCTGTTTAGGCGGCACAGGGGGCTTAGACAAGCGCGCGCCCGCCCGTAGCGACCATTCGCAATCGCTAAAAAAATGTACTGAGATGACAGCTCTCGTCGCTAGTCACGTGACCTAAGCGATTTTCGCTAAATTTGGTAGACAACAACACTGAACGAGAACGAACAATCGCTAAAACAACATATAAATTGTCATATTTGTGTACGATAGCGCAATAAATAAAAATTGTATTCTACCTCATAAATGATAGTATTTTTATACTTATAATTAAACACAACGTTAATATTGAAGTTTCACTTCTGCCAGCACTCCCGGAGTGCTACCTTTTTTTTTTTTTTTTTTTTATACAACGAAGTAAGAAGACGAGCAAGACGCTCTCCTGATGGTAAGAGATAACGCTGCCCATAATCAGTACAGTGCTCCCCAGTGCACTCCGCCAACGCTTCTTACTTGAGAGTCATAAGATGTTAAGACCCTTCAGCCCAGTAATTTCACTAGTAGAGGTGTAAAAGTACCGAATAAAATTGTACCCGTATGTACCCGTACGTGCGGCAATCGGTACCCGTTACTTTCGTATCGGTATTCGTATCGTTACTTTTGATACTAATCGCATCAAACCGTATTGGGTAGGTACAGTACTCAGTACACTGTACCGTATCGACATTAGTTTAATAACGCATCGAGATGCGTATTATTGCGTGTGTATTGAGTACTGAGTAAAACATGCATTATTTCTAATAGCTAATTTTAAAGAAATAAAATGGAATAATTGTAATGTATAGGTCATAATTTATAAATAACCCAATGAGAAATACGAATACTGATCACGAAGGAATCAAACTATAGTCTGTGACTCTCGAGTCTCCAGTACCCAGTACCGATACGAATTCCCGAGTAACGATTCGTTACCGAGTACTCCGTCGAGTACCCGTATCTTAGTAACGAATACATGCGGATTCCTACACCTCTATTCACTAGCTACAGTGCCCTAATGGGGAACAAGTGAAATTTTAAAAACTTTTTAAAAACAAGCTTTTATTAATTATTAGGTACCATAAAGTACTCGTCAAGACGAATCAAATGAGCCCAAACTCGATGGGATTACGTCGTTTAATTACGAAGTTCCTATAGCCACCTTCCAGCTCCATCATCAGATCAGCTCCATGTCATAATAATATTGCATTGTCATCCGATTTATACATGCATGCAAATATTCAGCTCAACCGGACACCGGGAAGTGGGTCAAATTTAACTTGCAAGATTTGATTACTGACAGACAGACGGACAGACAGACAGACAACAGACAAGTGAAAGTAAATAAAAGCTTGTAAAAAAGATATTGCTCAAGTAGGCACATCTCGGTTGATCCTGACAATGTCTCCGATACAATAAATAAAACATATTGGCGGGAGCTAGCACGTCCTGTACAAATCTCTCATATTACTAAGCAATTACTGAGTAATGTTCGTACTCGTAATAAAAACCTTTCTGACGTGGAATAAGTACCAACTTGAACGGACGGACGAAGGAAATTATTGGCTGGAGCTAGCTGAAATAAGCTATGAAGCACCTTTAGTACGCTATTTATTTTATAAGCCAGTCACATTATGTTAAGCTATGGCGCGGTAGCAAGTTCTTCAACCAAATATAAAGTGTCAAGAACACAACGGTCAAAAGCCAGCGTTCTATATAGTGCAAGTGTTCTCGCAATATGGTCAATTCTCATTTAAAAAGTTTCGACATAATAATAACTGTAAGGGCAATCTGTTAGCGCGAAGTAGAAGAAATCCATCTCTTGCAGATTTACTTGCAGACAACCATCCCTTTAGCCAAACGCTGGTGGCTAATGCTATAAAAAGAGACAACTGTCATACCAGTACTTGTTATTCGTTTGGCGCTTAGCTCTAAGGGCTGGTCGCTCTAGGATCGGTTTTAGTAGACACTAATGAAAGTATCAATTAAGTTTTATGACCACTGACTTAATGGTCTGAAACAGACACAGAACTGTAAGCCAAGGATTAAGTCTGACTTTGGAAGATAATGGTGCGGTCGTGTGTACAAGACATGGCGTACTATAGGTGCTTCATTGTTTATTTCAAGCTCCGTCCATCAATTCCCCTTGTCCGTTGAACGTTATAGGTATTCGTTATAAGGTTGCCGCGGCCATATCTCCCGGCAGGGATAAAAAGGATTTTCTATACTTTCCACCGACGCACGTGACCTAAGTACGGATCGTGCGGAGGGCGCATTAGTTGGAAACACACGGCCCGTTTTTGCAGACTTGTTTGCTAATTGCTTAAGTGCACGTACGAGATTTTACAATAAAAATTGTAAGCTTTACATATATTTGCATTTTTAGTGGAACCTGACGATGTACTTCGACAGAAATTCATGAGTTTCACCTCCTTTTGAAATAATAATGTAAGAGTGATTTTAATAGATATCTTGAAATAATTTTAGGAGGCAGTCGTTAGGTGATGATGCATGCCATGCATCTTGGTAACCTAAAACTGCGGCACAACGTAATTTGGTCTCGACTCCGACAGTGTAAGTAGGGTAACCTGTTCTTCTAGAGAAGACACCCTCTTTGGTATAGAATATCATAAGTGTTTCAAACAAAAACGCGTCGTGTTCATTCACAGTGGAGTCATGTACATCCCCAGTAGTACCTCTCTTGTCGACATCAGAGCAGAAAGCACTCTTCCCAGCGAGGGCCGATAGGGCCCATTCACACCGCTAAGTAACCGCTGATTTAAGGCGCTTTTTGCCGTATCGACGGACAAATGGCCCTTCAGATATTTTATTGCGAATGTGAACCGCTCCAAGTATTGCCGAGTGACGGCTCTGATAGGACACTATTGGTGTTATTTGAACCGTAAACGGTATTGTCTGGGAATGGGTGTTACACTAAACTTTAGTGAAGCGGAAAATATCGGGTTGGCTGTAGACTGTTGATTTAGAAATGTCAAGCTCGGTTTAGCTTTATTTGATGGTGATCAGTGTTTAGAATACGGGCCCTTATTGGCTATTCGATGAGTTTATAGATGCGGAAGTTTGGTGAAGTGTGTATGTGTTATTTGAAATTTGGAATTACCTATGACTTACAATATTAGATTGGAACGTCAGTATTTAGGTACCTATCCAATACAAATAGGTCACGGCCTTAATTACTCTAATTACGCATTAATTTTTGTAAAATTGTCTACACCACGGTTTAGGAAAATTACGAAGTCATTCAGCAATTCATGCCTGCAATACCCGACTTTGATTACGTCGCGTCGATACAAAGTTGAAACGTGGGTGCAGCCGAATCGTATTTGTATCCAGGAGATAATTTAGTGAGCAAGCAAATACATACACTGAATATAAGTGGTTCTGAGCCGATTTGGTTGCTAACAAGTTACATTCCAAGAGATAAGTCGCAGGCTGACATTGCAGAAAGAAAAACCACCTCCTCTGATTAATGAATTTCCCTATTTATCGGAATTTATATAGATATTACAAAAACATAATAATATGAAACTAACTCGCTAAGTCCCGATTAATAAAATGAACATGAGTTTAAATAGCAAAAGTTTAAAATAGCTAACATTTAAGAAGTTAAAAAAAAACAAATCCATTCGTCCAAAGCAACTTCAATAATCTAAAGTGATCTTAACTTTAGACATTCCAAACTTAAACCAGGCTCATTCCCGTCAATCAGACATCAAGAATCGGATCACCGAGGCTCCATCAGCGACCAGCGTAATGAGTTGTTTCTGGCCCATTAGCCTCTGGTGGCCAATTACCAGACCCTTTTGATCGGTGTTTCGGCTCCAACAATCGTCAATGAGCCTTTACGGTACGGAATTTGATAACTATTGGCCAAACTTACCTTCTGAACGGCAACTTGGCCATTGAACGCTGCCGGGAAATTAGATTATGTTGGTATTTTGGAGTGCTATGAGGTTTGACTTACCTACATTGAATTGATTAATACATATTGGAAAACATAAAACGGGTTACAGCTAGCATTTTAAATTACATACATGTTCTTAGGTTAAATATTTTCAATTCTTATGTAGTAGGCCTTATGTAGGCCTGTAATGCAGATGTCTGGTCTACATACCACACCATTGTTAGTTTATAAACATCCGGAATGATACGTGGTTGCGTAGGGAGGGGGAGGACTACAAGTATAATTATTGTATTCTAAAAAAAAAACCGGTCAAGTACGAGTAGGACTCGAGCACCGAGGATTCCGTACAAACCTACGGGTTTCTACGGAACCCTAAGGAAAAGTGGGTATAATATTATATACTGTAGGTTTAGATTCCCTTGCGAGTACTTGCGAGTTTGAAAATATGCGGCTAAAATTGCTGTTTCTTTTGATTGCGTTGACATAGAGGTTTGATTTTTTTACAGCTTAAAGTTATTGTAAAGTTGAGTATTTGATATGAATTTCAATTTAATAGCTGTACGCGTTCATGAAGAAAGGGGTAGTAAATACAAAATTATTAAAAATATTTTTTTATATGATGTAAGTAAATATTTACAGTTTTCGCAATTTTTCCTGTGCCTATGATTTAAGACGTTGTTGCGTACCAAATTTCAAGATTCTGAGTTAATGGCAAGTACAGGGTACTTGCCGTTAACTCAGAAGGTTTTGATTCTTTTGAGAGTAGTCGCGAGTTAAAAAATACGGCTAAAATTGTTGTTTTTTTGGAATGCGTTGAGATAGAGGTTTGATTTTATTACACTTTAAGGGTATAATAGACCTTAGTATTTGATATGAATTTCAGTTTAATACCTGCACGCGTTCATGAGAAATAAGGTAGTAAGTATGAAATTATTAAAAATATTTTTTTATATTATGTCACACAAAATTTACATTTTTCGCAATTTTTCCTTTATCTGTGCTCTAAGAAATTGCTTCGTGCCAAATTTCAACATTCTAAGTTCACGGAAAGTACCCTGTAGGTTTTGATTTTTTGAGAGTAGTTGCGAGTTTAAAATTGCGACTAAAACTGCTGTTTCTTTTGAATGCGTTGAAATAGAGGTTTGATTTTATTACAGTTTAAAGGTATTATAGACTTGAGTATTTGATATGAATTTCAATTTAATACGTTTACGCGTTCATGAGAAAAGGGGTAGTAGGTATAAAATTATTCAAAATATTTTTTTCATATGATGCAAACAAAAATTTATGGTTTTCGCAATTTTTCCTTTATCTGTGCTCTAAGGAGTTACATCGTGCCAAATTTCATGATTCTGAGTTTACGGGAAGTGCCCCTCAGGTTTTGATTTATTTGGTATTGTCGAAAATTTGCTGAAATTTGCGACATATTCGACTATATGTTTTGATTGCGTTGGCCTCGAAGTTTGAAATTTTTACAGCTCTAGGAGGCAATAGACTTTAGTATTTCCTATAAATTTCAGCTTGTTACCTCCACGCATTCCTGAGAAAAAGGGTCTTGACAGACAGACAGACAGACAGACAGACAGACGGACGGACAACAAAGTGATCCTATAAGGGTTCCGTTTTTTCCTTTTGAGGTACGGAACCCTAATAAAAACGCAATATTATTGTAATCTACCTATGTGTTACAATACCCTTTTGTGTAACCCTATCGTCAAATTATGAACAGAAATGTTTCCTCTGATGCAATTTCCCAAATTCCCTGTAATCGGAGACAACAGCTCGCAGCTTGCAATCTACACACAAATCTAACATAACCTCATAACCGTTGCACAACCTCATCACGTGAATATCGACGCGAATGATGCTGTAATAGAACCTTACGGTACCATGGAATGGTCCTATCTCACTATTATACACTAATATTATAAAGAGGTACCTAGTGATTTTATGTAAGTTTGTCAGTTTGTATGCAAGGGCAGATCAAGATTGTATATTGAGAGGTGCCCAAAGTGATAACGGACAATATTAATTAATTAAATTTGTAACAGAAAAGTAGGATTTTTGTAATCAACCAAGTGCGACTAACGTATGTGTGCTTGTTACCTACTTCTTCACGCCTATACGGCAAAACCTATCAAGCAAAACTTTCATGGAGGTAGCTTTTATAGCCTACCTAACTTATGACTGCTTCTTAGCAAAAATCTCTTCTTATTAAAATCGCTAGGCACAGCTAGTCTGACCAATACGTTTATCATATTAACGCAAATTACCATTGTACCTGACGGTAACCATGATACCTCTACTATCCCGGGAACCTTGGTTTGTGATCACGTACTAATTGCACTGTGATTACAGCTAGGCTTTCATCTATAAAGCAGTTACGACGAGAGTTGTCAAGTTGTATGAGAGGGCTTGTAATTGAACTATGTTCATGTCACGTGACATCATAAAAAATACCCGACTATGACGTAGCAATAAGCTACGCCGTAGTCGGGTATTTGGATTGGCAATCATTTTGCAATACGAGTGTGCACGGTTTTGAATGTGTACTTTATCTAATCAACTATGATCCTGCCCTCACTTTGCTCTCGGTACCTTTATCTTACTGATATTATAAATGCGATAGTTTGTATGGGTAGAAGTTCGTTACTCTTTCATGGCGCGTCAAATTTGCTATCAAGGTAACTTAGAACCCATAGGTTAATTAGTAGGGTTCTTTTCAGGGTAAAACCGATGGGTGCAGTTTGTATATTATGAATATTTATTATACATGCATACATTTAAAATCTTTATACATATTAGACTTGCCGCTTGACAACTCTCACTATGGCTTCTTTCTCCTTTAACTGTATAATGTTAGCAAACTAGAGTTGTGGATTTTCATGACATTAGGATAAGCTTTGATGGTATTAAAATTTGATGCCAAAATCTGAACACTAATTAGGCATATTATGTTAATCCCTGTTCGGATGTAAACATGCATTAATGTTATATGTAGCGTCCATCCCTGAGGGAATATATCCAATTTGTATTGGATTTACTTGTAGAACTAAACAACGTTATTATTTATGTTTCTAGAGATGGTTAAAAGCAATTCTGGATCCGCCACATAAATTATGTATGAACCATTTTTTCAAAGTTCAGTTTGAACGTGTTCTTGAACAAAATGAGCCCAATGTTCAAATTGTGTGAAGCGATAACACTTGCCCACACGAGAGATGTTATTCAGGTATTCAATAGTAACGAAGTCCTATGCAACTTTTTGCTGCACCCGAATTCTTTAGACTAAGCCCAGCAATTACTCTCTATATATTTTTTTAATAAAAAAAAAAGTGTTGGCCGTCGTCACAAATTCGTGGCAGTATATTATGTAAAATCGTGGTAACTAACCCAGATTGGATCCCGCTCAGAGAAAGCCTTACTGAACCAGAAATACAACAAATATTTGATGATTGGAGTAGTGTTACTCAGAAAATTACTTGTTACAAAAAACGTAACGCTAACTTTCCAAGGAATTTTACTTAAATTTCAATGGGTTTTATTAAAAGACATTGTATTTGTTTTCTTTAATTTGTAGATACCAAGTTGAAGGGCAAAAAGTGTCAAGTTGTATCTCAGCGTCGCCGAACCAGACACCAGACGCGAACAAGCAAAAACTAAGTGACGGTTTTAATTAGAGCAATGTCAAACGATTCGTCTTCCCTTCCGCGTTCCCTTGAAAAGAGTGTTTTTAAACAAAGCTTCCAGATTATGGCGTCAATGAGCCCACTTTTTCCTTGTTACGCTCCCACTTGGCTATTTAGCTGATAAAAAAATGTGTATTCATTATATTCCAGCGGCGAATAAGAAAAAGTTTTTGTTATTCGCAAATCTTTTGACTTTTTCGACACCTCCGCGTGAATTATCACGAGTCGTCGTAATTTACCTCTGGAAGGTTTCTTTGTTAAGGTAATGGGAATTAGGGGAAATTTACGTGGTGGAGGGTAGAGGGCGTCATCGACGGTATAATCCGCGGCCCTTCTGAGGGCGCTATCTGACAGGTGCGGGCGGGTTGCACTTTATATTACCAGTGCTTGCTTGGGCAAAGGTTGGCATGTTTCGCTGAAAGGTGCGATTTTGGAATGATAACATCGTTAATTTTACTAAAATATTGTGTTTGTTGGGCGGCGGTTTCTTAGTAACATTATGAGCCCATATTCATGTTCCCATTACATAATGTTGCCTCATGATTTTACGGAAGTAAATGGATGTAATAATTAACAAGGCAACTATTTCTTTATTCATGTTCGTGAGTAAATTGTATAATTACTTCTTTCAGACACTGTCGTGAGTCACAGCCATGAGATGTTTAGACTCTTCAGCCCAGTAATTTCACTATTTAAATATAACATACGTGATGCGGTACCTAAACAAAGTATAATTTTGCGTGAAGTTTCCAGTGTCCATTACATAACATTAGTCCCTTGAAAGTAGCAACATTCCACCCTTAACTATAAATTAAGCGATTCTCTAAATACAGCTGTCATCACGAACTTAAACAGATCGGAGAGGTCCCTTGCGTGACCCCGGGACCCTCTGGATAACAGTATCTGGGTATTTTACACCTATGTCATGTTTAAAGTTACCTATTGTGAAAAATTTTGATGGTAGGATGAAAATTCACCCAAAATCAAGTATAAATTTTAAGGAATTATTATTTCTAAAATGTTAGGGACAAAGGAAGACAGCCCACCTATTGGCGAGCGGTAATCGTTGCCGATATTAATATACGTCTGTAACACCATTGGTATTGCCTATGCATTGTCGGATAAATGAGCAGGGCAAGTCCCTCTGACCTTCGTGAACATTGTGGTCCGGAATTGGAACACCATAATGACCGCTTGGCGACACGAGTTTGTCAATAATTTCATTGTCAAAGAATGAAGTGATATTAATTATATAAAATATTTTTTAAAAATTCAGTTTCATTTGCTTATTTAACTAATCAACAAGGTTTTTTTCACAGTCAATGAGAAATATAACTAAAAATATTCTTAATGATAACAGGCAATAATAATATATGAACTTTCAAGAAAGATTTTACAATCATTATCGTGAGGAAATTTACAGATTTTCGCTTTGCAATAGGTATGTTTTCAAAGCTTACTTAAGCCGGTAGCATGTCAGTGTGTGCCAAGCCCACAAGCTTATGTACTGAATCAAGCAAGAGGTCAGTTTAAGGAGTTGGCACTTCCCCGGCCCATTGTGCCGCTCCTTATGATTTACGATCCTGTCACAAATTGCTCCTATTACTTTGAATACATTCGTTACAGCTTAATCTTGCACACTTGTGCACATCAACTCACTTATAGTTAAGCTAAACTTGCAAACTTCTCAAATTCCATTAAAACGTGAAAGCATCAAAACAAATTGACACGATAAAATTAACTAAGTAAACTCTTTTAAAATTGGCTGACTGTGCGCTATTACAATTTCAATAATAACACATTTTCATCAAATTTCAAGCCAGACGCTAACTAACGCTATCGTTGAAATTGCATCTACTCTGTCAACACAATTCGGATGAAAATCGAGTTTTTAAAGAACCCTTATTTGGGCGAGTTGATTGTGAACTGCAAACTGAATTAGCGAGTGGCCGGAGTCGGCTTGTTCCTCGCTGTGACCTCCTACAATCGGGACAGCGTTTGATTTTTTATGCAAATTAATGGAGAAAACGTTTACGTACAACGTATTTTTAGGAACATTGCGCGATGTTAGTAGCGAAGCGGAAATCCAATTCCGCGAAAATATTTCGGTTTGAAAAGAACACGTTGGATCTTGTAGCGGCAAAATAGAGGACTCAACCGTAAGAGTGCGCATTATCGGAGATATGCTCTCACCAACGATAAGCATTGACACTGCATAATACGCGTCAAATGTCATTGAACCTAAGAGTTTCTACTTTGAACGAGCCAATCAAAATTAGCCATCTAGTATATTTCGTTGTAAATGTCTTTGAATCAAGGAGTTTCTACTAAAAAACTAGAAAAAATTAAGCCAACCGCCCTCCGTACACCATGTTTAGGCGATTTTGTTTTCATACATAACACATAAGCGGGGTCTGGTCTAGTCTGTAAGCCACGATAATGTCCATCCGTACATGTAGGTTCATGGATCGATAATGTCCTTCTTGGTAACAATTTACGTCTGACCGCCGCCACCCGATATTTTGTGTCTTATTCCGAGATGACATCGATAAATATTTAAGTGGACCCATTTCAGCGTGACAGCGAGGTCGGACCTATAAACCGTATTTGAATACATTAGAGACAATAACCGGAGTTAACCGGAGGTGGATCGTCATAACCCCATGTACCTAGCTAATCTTAGTATATCTACATGATACATGTTAAATACTAATCATATGAAGCAAGGTATTGCCTTATACTGCACCCATCGAGCTTTTATATACATTTGAACATCATCATTGCAATGCAAAAAAAAACACGTTTATTGATTTATTGCCCGACCACATTTGCTGTATGAAGTTTTTTTTTTTTTATGTGATGAAGTAGAAGACGAGCAAGACGCTCTCCTGATGTTAAGAGATAACGCTGCCCATAATCAGTACAGTGCTACTTAGGATTTCACAATGATGTGAAATTCTAGGAGCACTGCACCAACGCTTCTTACTCAAGAGTCATAAGATGTTAAGACTCTTTAGCCTAGTAATTTCACTAGCTACAGTGCCCTCCTACCGGAGCACAGTAATGTTTGCACATCACTGCTCAGGCGGTAGAATAACTGGTACTGTTGGGGTACCCACCTTTTTTTTTTTTTTTTACCCAGGAAAAATGCTTTACGCATCATCACCCCACGCCGGGGGGCGCGGGGCGGTATGTGGGACTCCCCCGCCAAAGATGGGAGCGGCGGGGATACCCACTAAAAAACCTGGGGGTGTTCCTGCGGGACGCCATAGTGCCGGGGCAACGGGTACGCCGAAGCATTCATCCGCGGCCCCGACGGCGTTTGGTCCTCACTGACAGGAGGACCCCTCCGCGGTGGGGTGAAGAGGAGTTTCACCCCACCCTCTCAAGGGGCGCGCGGAAACACCGCGCGCGCCACCTCGTGGGTCTGTTCTTGCGGCGACGAATACCCCCGTACTCGCCGCCTAGACCCAGGTTATGGGGGCTGGAGAAGGGCGTGGAAGATACGCCTCCGACGCCCCCTTCTCCGGGCACGCATCGGGAGGTCGGTGGTGACCTCCCGTTCGCGTTCCGCGATCTCCTTCTGCGAGATGACACTCTCGCAGAACGAAACCGCGGCCTGCCACGACTCCTCGCTCGCAACCATGGCTCTTACCATGGTTGCTAGCGAGAGTTCGTCCCCCATAACAGCGACGAGGGCACGGCGCTCACTGACCCAAGCTGGGCACTCCTCCAGTGTGTGCTGCGCCGTATCCACGTCGCTACCACAGTGGTGGCAAGCAGGGGTCGGTTCCCTGCCGGCTACGTGGTGCAAGTACTTTCCGAAGCATCCGTGCCCGGAAAGCACCTGCACGAGCCGGAAGGTCAAGGACCCGTGCTCTCTGTCCGTCCACTGCTGGAGTAGTGGACGGACTGCCACCACTGTCCAGCTGCCTGCTCGAGGGTAACTGCCTGCTCGAGGGTAAGCTGCCTGCTCGAGGGTACTGCCTGCTCGAGGGTTGTTGGGGTACCCACCTAGACGACCTCCTGCAAAGGAAGTCTACCCCCGGTAAACGGTGAATGACAATTGGGCCAAAATAACAACGATGTGGTCGCCATCCAACATGAATAGTCGTCGCGGTATGCCTAGATGAAAGAAATGCTGGCGGGACGAGCTTGACTCATATTGCACTACCAGGGAAAATATAGCACTGGATGGGACGGAATGGCGTGACGGAAGGGAGGCCTTTGCCCAGCAGTGGGACAAAGATGGCAAACATAAATAAACATTTATTGAAAAGTTAAAAAAATACCCTTTACTTGCAACGATACAGATGCGTTATCCGTTGTTCAAAAATTACCTACAAGTATACAAGCAAAACTTTAGTCAAATTGGTTAGGTCGTTTATGAGTTATGGGTGTTAACTTCATGGATGTAACAACAGATTAAGTTACTACAAACATGCCCTTTTAAAAAGCAACGACACATTCAAAATTTTCACCTTTATAATATTTGTGATTATTATAAGAAAAAACTCAATGAACACAATTTTATAATATTTATTGGGTCGGAATAGAGCCAATGAGTTCACGATTCGCCTCTTCCATGATCGATCATCACAGAACTGGATCACAACCTTCAGACAAACTAGATCAAAACGTCACCTCCCGCGACGTTTAGAAGCCGCTACAAATTGCCTTTCATCATATTTTTACTAAGAATACAATAATATTAGAATTAGTTTCATTAAATGGTCATCATCTTACTAATAGTAGAATGTTTGTAAGAATGTGTGGATGTCTGGATGTATGTTTGTTACTCTTTCACGCCTCAACGGGAACCGATTGAGCTGAAACTTGGTACGGAGATAGCGCAGCTAGTATAATATAATGTTTTAAGATAAGCTAGTGATCTTACTTACTGAAAAGAATCTTATATTTTAGTATGGGATAGGGATATGTACTTAACTGCTTTTTTCGTGGCAAATTCCTTAACAAAAAAAAAAAAGTGAAGAATACTACAGCAGTTAAGAACATTTATTAACCACAGATCAGCCACACGCCGATGTAGAGAAAATCCCAGTGCTCCAAGCCACTGTCAGATGGCAGGATACCTAAATATTTGAAATTTTAGCTGTAATATGATTGATCGTTAGACCCCTGAATCAAAATAATTAAAGGAACTTTATTATAACTTTACGTCTTCGGCGTCAAGAAGCTATAAACCTTACCTTTCGTGAAATTTTAACACTAAAAATTTATACATTCACGCACGTAACATATATTTATCTCACTTTAATCAGATTTTTCTGGGTTTAACCTGCTAACATGGTCAGAGGCTATCTTATTATTAATTTAAAAACAGACTCTGATCACACATTACCCCACTATTCTTTCAATACCAATATCTAAGTTCAGGCGTGATTATTAAATGTGTGATAGGCTTACTATAAGTGCTTCACATTTCTTTCGTAAAAACTACCTCTAGTAATTGTTGTATTCTCTTTCATAATATTTTTCCAAGTATTACGAGATTGTGGAATCAAATCAATTATTCCGTGGAAAGTTTCCTGGAACGAATCAAGTTTGTAATTCGACAGTGGCGGCGGTTACTCTTGTCTCGTTTATCTTATCGAAAATTAATACACCACACGTTTTATTATGGCTTTTGGTATAGACCCCCGACAAATAGAGGAGTATTGTAAGATTGAGGTGTCTGAGTCTCTCTGTGGCACCATAGCTATAAACAAGAGAAATTTTAAAAAAATATTTAAAAACAAGCTTTTATTATTATTACCATAAAGTACTCGTCAAGACGAATCAAATGAGCCCAAACTCGATGGGGTTACGTCGTTTAATTACGGAGTTCCTATAGCCTTCCCGCTCCATCATCAGGTCAGCTCCGTGTCATAATAATATTGCATGCATGCAAAATTTCAGCTCAATCGGACACCGGAAAGTGGGTCAAATTTAAGTTGCAAGATTTGATTACAAACAGACAGACAGACAACAGACAAGTGAAAGTAAATAAAAGCTTGTAAAAAGAAGCGATTTTAAATATATTATTATACCCTAATTTTTGTTGCAAAACATTTTGATTAAGTGCAAATACGAATTGACATTTCAACACACTCTGCGAGCAAAAAAGTCGCCGAGCTTGTCTTAAGCCCTGAAAAAAATTTTGTAATAAACAACAACAACATAACAAACAACAACAACAACATAATAATAGTAGTAATATTATTATGTTGAATGGACTATGATACAGTTATATTATCAAGTTGATAAATTCAAAAAATGTATGTCGAGACGGCAGTGTGACCATTACAATTTTTAATCAAGATTCTTATTAATGTAAACCCCAAGTTATAAAAAGAGTCACAGTATACGATCTAAGTAAATAACTAGTTCAGGTGCTTCCAATTATGGCCGTTATATCATGCTCTTATTAAAAAGGGTCATTGATTTTTCAGATCACGCGGCTCGCATTAATTAGCAAAATAAATGAATTATTCAAACGATAACACCTCGGAGCAGACAAATTGATGGCTTTATTCCAATCTTCTTTAAAACATTTTACAAAGCGCGAGTTCTTATTACTCTTAGATGAAATAATAGTTGGACTGAGAAAGCTGAATGAGAAATGAAGCTATAGTAAGCCTATGTGCATGCTGCATCTATGGTTCATCTTCTTAGATTCTCATGTGCTGTATACAGCACATGTAATAGGTATACCTATTGTTTTTAAGATAAGATAAGAAACACTTTATTGATCGACATATAAAGTATAAATAAGTAGTAAGTTTTTGTGTTATATAATAAGTTGTGGTATATATTATTGCGAAATCTTGGATCGCACTGCACTTATTATGCGTTATCTCTTACTATAAGGCATAAGGAGAGCGTCTTGCTCTACGAAATAAGAAACCGAGCAAGATGCTCTCCTCATGGTAAGAGATAATGCTAACCATAAATAGTACCAGTGCTACCCAGTATTTTAAAAAGGTAAAATTCTGGGTGCACTGCGCCAACACTTCTTATTTGAGACTTGAGAGTCATAAGATGTTAAGACTCTTCAGCCCAGTAATTTTACTAGCTACTGTGCCCTCCTACCGCGGTACAGCAATGTTTGCACATCACTGCTCGTGTAGGCGGTAGTATAACTGCCACTGTTGGGATACCCACCTACTCGACCTCCTCTAAATCTGCGCGTCTTCTTACTTGTTTGCATACAAAAATGAACTGTGAGTGTTATATTATTACGTTTGTCTATATTGAACTCGATTTGACATTCATAAAACTATATTTACGTATTATGTCACGTGTGTGTACATTAATTGAAGTACACAAGCAAAAATTAAAATTTTAATGTTCATAATTTAATAATAATTAACAACAAATATTAATAAGAATAATTATAATTTCATGCATAATGTACTTGACTTGCCTAAGATGACGATTGTTATTGCTAAGGTTTATAAAGATCTATTCTATTCATACACTAGTAAATGAGCTTACTTTGGATACTTCATTTCTTTTATTATCAAACTACTTTGACACCTAGAGGGTAAAGGTGTTTTACATATGTTATGACTACGGGCTTGTTCACGTGTACCCGCGGGCGCGGGCGCGGGCGCGAAATATCAAACATATGACGTGCTATGAAGGTGTTCACGTACAACGCACGTGCGGTGTGAGCAAAGTCTGTCGCGCCCGCGCCCGCGCCCGCGCCCGCGCCCGCGCCCGCGTGTTATAGCGTGAACAAGCACTACGAGTAATATGGCGTGCTACGGATGCTTCATTTCTGTATTAATGAAAACACTTCCATTTTTTAAATCTTTGTTATTACTCTTATTACCAGTTTTTGGAACAAACAATTGTAGAGTCCCGCGAGCGAGGGTCGCCTTAGAAATGGGAACTCATCGGGAACTTTCTACTAAATTGAATTTTTCTCTGTAAAATATAAAACTGGCGCTGAATGCGAATGTCCAGATTTATGGATATCTTCTGAAACAGTAAAGAAAGAATGCTGATGATAAGAGCTTCTCAGCTTGGAATACTGTGAACGTAAAATCGAATTTAAACATGAACCTAGAAAGCCACGGAATGTAACGTTTAACTAAAATTGAACTAGTGCGACCAACTATTGTTGAAAACGCTTATATTCTACTTCGATCTTAAATTCATCAAAGTAAAATGAGGATAAATGTTTATTTTTGTATCAAACATAGTTATGGTAGACTACCAAGAAAACACAGCCAGTCTAAAAAAAGTTACCTTTCCATTTTTTTTTCCTCCCCACCCCTGTGTTCCCTGGGAGTTTTTCATAGAACTACTTTCGGAATGGATAGTAAGAGTCTTAAAATAAATCATTTAGAAAAAATGACTTAGACATGTGCTTCGATTCTCCGATGTCCTATTTGAATAAATGCTTTTCGATTTGTTTCGATGAGCAAAGACCAGAAAACATGCGTCTTCAATAGATTTTAACTAACATATTTTTATTATATAAAAATAAGTCGGGTTTTCCTCCCTGACGCTATAACTCCAGAACGCACGAACCGATTTCCACGGTTTTGCATTCGTTGGAAAGGTCTCGGGCTCCGCGAGGTTTATAGCAAAGAAAATTCAGGAAAAATTTCAAAAGAAATGAAAAAAAAAAGTAAAAAAAATAAGTTATTCAATTGGAAACCACGCGCGTATTGGGCAAATGTCAACAGCAGGCATTTGTCTTTAAGGTGGTAATGGCCGTGTCGGTGCGGAGGATATTGATAAGTTTTATTGCAACCTTATTTCGAATTAATACTGGCAACGTAGTAGCCAATGGCTCTCCTTGGATGAATACAAAAAAAAAGCGTGTTCTTGGGCAAATTTTTATTAAATTTCAACAGCAGGCATTTGTCTTTAAGGTGGTAAGTTGAACTGTGTAAATTATGTGGATCGTGAATTTGAGGTTAAATAGATGAATGTTGACACATGTTACGAATTGATATAAAGTTATGTTTTCCACATAAAAGACAGTATTTAAAAACCTAAAATACATAGGAAGCGTAAGGACCAGCCAGTGGTATGACGTCACGCGCTGTCAGATGACAGTTCGAAACGTTTTAGGCAGTATTTAAAAAATCATTTTTAATTACCTACGTATTTTTATATTGAAATTTCATATATTTTTGCATAAAAATATGATATACGTTTATGAAATGGGTCTATCTATCATATAAAAGCAATTCCAAAAATTAGTCAACATCCCTATTCATCACTCTGTCCATAGTCCAAAATGCCTAGAGGACGACGTGCGAACATCGGCCGCCGCACAAGACATGCAAGCCAGCAACAAGTGTATTCACAGAACTTAAGCGAAGAAAGACAAAATATAATAAGAGAAAATGACCGATTGAGACAACGCGTGAGCACACGAAGATCATTGGCATCATACAATCGCTTGGCATTCCAATATGATCCCACTGCAAACTACAGTGATGATGAAAATTTAGATATTGGACCAATGACGACTATATGCCGATATTGCAATGCGTTAAAGTTCAAAAGAGAAACGGCTGGATTATGCTGCGCAAGTGGAAAAGTCAAACTGGATCCATTACTTACACCACCACAGCCACTGAAACCATTGTTCGATGGAAGTGATCCCGATTCCAGCCATTTTCTTCAACACATCCTTGAATACAATAACTGCTTTCGCATGACTTCTTTTGGAGCTAAAATCATTCGAGAAGGCGGCTTCATGCCAACTTGCAAGGTAAAATATACAACACACATAACCAGTGGTTTACCAAAGAGCACTTCAATGAAACGGATAATTTGCGGACACGTATAACGCTTCGATTCAGTATTTACTTTGGATTCACTTTCATTTACTTAGAGAAGTTCAACTAAATAACACTTCATTTTTGTAATCGAAATGACTTTATTACTGTTGTGAAACGAAATAAAATTTTTCCTTTTCAAATATAAAATATATTAAAAATTCTTCATTTTTTAATCACCAAACGAAATGTTACATAAAACGAAGCCATCTGGTGGCGAAACGGAGTTCGCCGGGTTTGCTAGTATTATTATAAATAATGTCGGCCATGTTTGTGCTTCTTTGAATTTACAATGACAGTGCTCTGTTGACTTCAATATACAATTGATCAAAGTGAGCAGAGAATACGTACATGAGAGGATTTACGAGTTCAAACACCTGAGATAAAACATTCCGACCTCTGATTTGATGTCAGCTTGGAATGATCATATTTGCTTTGTGTTTTGCGTAATTGTATCATATAATATCTTTCCATGTGTTCCTTTTATTTAAAAGGCGCGCAAATGTTCGCAAGAAGTAATATCTATGTACCTACCGTATTACATTCTCAAAGAACGAGAAAGCCGGTTTTTTAATGACTGTAACATTTTATAGATCAAGCATATTATACGTAAAGGGGTACGCGTGACCAAATTTGAAAATAAAGAGGCCTTAGAAAAAGCATAAAATAAGGCGCTCCTTTCGCAGGAAATTAATCCAAAAATAATAATATAATAGATTCGTTTCCTTTTGTATCTTGAATCTTGTCACTTATCCGTAAAAGTTACTTTTTATCTTTCTTGGCATATAACGTGATTTATCGACAACCACATCTGCACTTTCCTTCAGGTGTCAGTCGTCAGACGAAGACCTATTTAGTATTTAAACAAATGATCCTAACAAGTGATCAAGGGTTTTGTTATTTTCCTTTAGAGGAACCGAAACATTAAAAATATTAGCCGTTAAAGACGAAAGTCATCCAACGAATATTTTAACCGTTACATAGTGAAAACAATGCCTAATTCAATGAGAATAATATTATATTATTTATTATAGAGAGCGCTTGAAATGAAGCGCCGGAGGTGTATCCTATCGTGTTTTATTAAATCTGCAAGCTTTGAAGTCTGCTTCACGCTTCCCGTAGACGTGCCAACTAAAACAATGGCACCGGGACTTTGATCTTGTCTTTCGTCTAATAACAAAACAGCAATCAGGATTTTTTGTAATTAATTTATAATGAGAATCAAAAAAACGAACGATGTTTGAATACTCATACTTTGGATGAACTTTTATTAAGGGTCATTCTCACAAACATTTTGAAAGGTAGATTGTAAGTATATAATATTTGTTCCATTTTCAGTTTTCAGACCTAAGCGGACGTCCGACATCAATTTTTAAATGAAACATGATCTTACACACTTGAATCGTAATCTTTTTCGTAATATACAAAAAAAAAAGCATGACTATTGACTGCTATCAACGCACAGCCCTAAACCACTGAGCAGATTGGATAGACATTTGGAATACAGATAAGTTTTATAGTATGATGTAGTCTTTCGCTAAGAAAGGTAAAATGAGTTTCACTACAGCCTCGAGCATAGGCTAGTGAAATCATAAACTGGAAAGTTTCAAGACCAAGTATTCGTAGTACCTATGTTGCTCTCTCACGGAAAAACTATTGAACAGGGCCTATTGGCTATCGCAAAACGACATGTAAAACACTAGAATCCATAGACAAAATTGCGTACATTACGTGCTTAAACCTCCTCATTAATATGAGTAAAGTAACAAAAGCAGCAATGTACATTGAAGTTGCCATCAATCGTAGTGGGTGAGAATTATCCAATAGCCCATCTGATTGCAATGAAACTCAGTGTGCTAAAAAAGCGATGAGAAGAGATCAGGTACGTAGGTACTTTAAATAGATAAAACCACAAGTATTTTACAGCGGACATTTGAAAACATGATTAGGGCTTCCTCGAAACTCGAAGGTAGAGGCTCACCATAACAAATCGAAGGGAGGCCGATGGCGACGCCATTTGCGAGGCGTTATCGATGCCGTTGGTTTTATTCCGGGATAAATAATGATGGGGAATGGGCGGGGACCGTTTCTCAGCCTTTATTTAGTACTATGGGGACAAAATAATACCAGTAAAATATATATTATGTCAAGTTTAAGTTCGTGGTTTGCTGTGGTTTGGTTAAACTCAAACTCAAAACGCATTTATTTGAATAGTAGTATAAATTATATTTTAAGTAGGTACCACCCATGCAGAAAGTATCTTGACGAGAAGAACGAGCAAGAAATTCACGTAATCCATTTGTTGTTGTGGTTGAAAGAAGGAAAAGAAAGAAATACATTTATTTACCACAAGATATACACAGAAAATCATTGACAATAATTGGTGATGGTTGATAAAAATGATACAATTTTACACGGTCTTTCGTATACAAAGAGAGCTGCGAAGTCCAAACTGTGGTGAAACTTGTGCGTGGGGTGCCAAACAAAGTCTCGTTTAAAATCACCCTTAGTAATAACTAGTCTCCGTTGCTCTCAATTCATTCCATACAATTACTTAAGTCGTAAAGTCCCTTATACAGCCGTCACATGAGCCGTAAATTACAAGTTATATCATGATTTCCGCACGCTGCCCTCGATTGGTGCACACCCAATTTACTCCGAAAATCAATTAACAGGACATAATTCCGCCGACACCGCTGAACCGTGCTTATACAATGATATTTTAGTTATTGGGATATTGCACTAACATCCTCAAATACGTCTGATTGGAAACTCAGCTGAGCTCTGCAGCAGCATGGAACAAAGGGACGAGCTATGTACTAAAATAGCCTGAATTAAGCACGTGCTGAGCTCTCTATTAATCTGGAATATCTCTAGAGGTCGTTAAAGACCACCAGCAGCGTAGGTAATAAAAATAACTTGCACTTTCATAGGAAGAGTATCGCAATTGAGTTTGTGTAGCCGTTTTGTTTAGCTTCAAATAGGTTCTTTCATTCTTGTGTTATTTTTCTGAAAACTCATGAAATGTGCACAATATCTATAATACAGATCAATGGGCGTTATTCCACTTATTTTATCGGCCGTCAAAACCTGTCATGGTACCTTGAAAAATTATTCATACTGACCCCAAAATGGATAACATCCTTAATATATTTTATGAAAGGTTTGTGTAAAAAATTTACCTACTTTTTATACCCGAAATTTTATTTTAGAAATTACGAGAGAGTCATAATATAAAATTACCTGGTAATTGATTAATATTCAAAAGATTCCATTCCAATTAAGATATTTCGATAGATAATGTAGATTTCTTGGAAAAACAGCGAAGTTTTTCATTTCTGAAAGTGTTCAGAGTATTATTATATTGAATGTGATTCACGTCGGTTAGAAGTGGATCGCGGCGGGCGAATTGACTCGCCTATCTTTGATATTGAAATTCATGGTAAAATTACGATATTAAAATGTTAAGTTTTTCATAAAATATTTTATTACGAGACTTACTTCTTTGAGATTAAAATTTCTGAAAACTTACTTAAATTGTAGAACGTAATAAATGTACTAACTGATTTATCTGATATTATGCTACTTTTTGTGTAATTAAACGAACTGAACAAAATAACCACCGTACTTCCAGTATTGTATAATTTCTCTCTCTACACAGTTTTCTGGAAGAGATTGATCAGAGCGATAAGATACTAATTAAAACTTCATTAGTTTTATTTTTTAATTGTAGGTCAGCTAACTTTTTTCATGTGGTATCAATCAAAAATTATAAATCTTTATCATTTCCCATCATTTAGATTGTGATATACCTATCTAAAATGTAATAAATAAAAGAATCTAATAAAAAAACTTTTGCGTCCGTAATGTACCGTAACACACGTGGCCCCTATTATGAAGTCCTCAAAGGTTGAAAAGTAATAAAAAGTTGAGGTCCCTAATGAGAGTACCTACCTATTGGCACAATAACGCGAATAACAAAGCCTTTCATTAATTCCTGTGAACTGTGTAGGTACTGTTCAAACGGGTATTGGCTCGGCGCCTTCGCTTCCATCATCAAAATATTTGACCCTCGACGCGACTACATAAACATTCTGGGTTCTCTACGATGTATACGGGTTAACAGACTTGTAACTATCGCTTTTAATCAGGAATTGGTTAAATTTAAACTACTTTTGATTGAAACCGTACGAGATCGCTATTAACGATAAGACCGCCAATTATAACACTTAGATTTTTTTGTAACAGCTTCAGAGTAATATTATTAAAATTTGAAATGAAGAGCCTTATTCAAATTGAAAATGAATAAGATCATTAGAAGAATAGTGTAAAAAATGAGGTACACTTTTTTATGCCTTCGACCACGATCCCACCTGGTCTTAAGCGGCGAGGAGACCTAAATCTCTAGCAGACTAAACCTAGAAGGCGGGATAAATCCCACATTGGCTTCAAGGGACATCATGACGGAACTCGGAACCCAGTCGTAATAACTGCCTGCCGATACGATTTTTCACAGTGGATGGTAACTAGCCTCGGTTGGAGCCTACCACCAGAAAACTTCAAAAAATCAGAGAGGCGTTTATGCTGTTTTCTTGGTTTCGTCTACTACCGCATCGTCACTGATTTATCAGTAGAGATCGTGGTTAACGCCTATTATTATTATTATAAATATTATTTTCAGCCTGGTTTGTCCCACTGTTGGGCAAAGACCTCCCTTCCCTCCTTCCACTCGTTTCTGTCAAGGACTATGGTTGTCCAGCTATTGCAGAAGGAATCCAAATCGTCCCGCCATCTCCGTTTGGGCCTGCCGCGGTGTCTGACTCTTTGTGGTGTCCATAGGGTGGTGGTTTGGGCCCATCGTTCGTCAGACATGCAGCAGATGTGTCCAGCCCAGTTAACGCCTAAATAACAAAAATATTATACAACCAAAGATGGATATCTGATTGATGCTCCACCGTTTAAAACACAATAAACTAGAGGAAGCGGACAAACATCGAAGTTCGGTATTAAGCATTCATGAAATGCCCACGGGTTTTATTCGCCCGTTAAACTTCATCCGATAAACGGAATTAATTCCTCGACTTTACTGGCCCCGTGACCAGGATCCGATCTGCCACACCGAATATTAAAAAAAAACAATATATTATATTGCAGTCATAGAGGACTCAACAATAGAGTGCGCATTATATATCAAACGTATGCTCTCCCGACGATGCATTGACGCTGGATAACATATGTGAAATGTCTTTAAACCAAAGAGTTTTTACTTTGAACGAGCCTATCAAAATTAGCCATCGTTGTTAATGTCTTTCAACAAAAGAGTTTCTACTTTGAACTAGCTAATCAAAACTGGCCAACCGCCCCCCGCACCCCGTCATTTTCAGCGATTTTGTTTTCGTACAGATATATGTATAATCACATAAGTGGGGTCTGGTTTAGTCTGTGATTGCACTGCATAGTTTTATGTAGCACTGTATGATATGACTGCGGTAGTATTTACGGTATTCGTGTTTTGGTTTAGAGGGCTTTACTAGCTTATAGAGGGTATAACAATTTGTATAGAATATGAATTTGATACAAATATTGTAAACTAGCTGCGCCCAGCGGTTTTACCCGCTGTACTATAATAGCCTATGTGTTATTCCAGGGTCTAAGCTATCTCCATACCAAATTTCAGCTCAATCGGTCCACCCGTTTAGGCGTGAAAGAGTAACAAACATCCAGACATCCTGACATCCAGACATCCATTCTTACAAACTTTCACGTTTATAATATTAGTAAGATACCTATATCGAATAAATAAATAAAAAATATTTTCAGTTTAAGAACGTAGCTCTCAATTGCATTGTAGGTCTTGTCAGATACATAAATTGCTTTATAAGATAAGATCACCAATTGTTTACCTCTAATTTAAAGTTTGCATTGTAGTTAAAACTATTTTTTTGCAAATTTGTATGGAATAGAGTGTTATTCTATTCTATGGGTCTTTTCAAATAAGGTGGGTCGATGTTAACAGTTTGTGGCGGTCGTGTTGTTTTGGCGGCATCTATGAAATTTGTTGATATTTCTTCAGTTACTGATGCCAAATCACCATGGCAAGTTACACGATTGAGCAGCACGTCCAAATGATAAACAAGAGAATTAAATTAAAAGTAAAAAAAACCCCCAACACAACGCATTTAAAATGTGTTATTCGCCATTTTATGGAGGCGGCCATCTTGGATTTTGAATTTATTATAGTGCGTTGTATTCTACTAGTTAAGCCCTTTCATTTGATACCCATATTGAGAGGGTTGTAGAAAAAAAAATAATCCGCCATTTTGTAGCGGCGGCCATCTTATATCGATTTCCACCAGCCATGGCTAAGAACACTCTCGACTAACTCTACTTTCAAACAAAAAAACTACATCAAAATCCGTTCATCCGTTCGGGAGCTTCAATGCCACAGACAGACACACACACAGACAGACACGTCAAACTTATAACACCCCGTCGTTTTTGCGTCGGGGGTTAAAAACTTTATATAATACATTACAAAGTAGTTTTTTCAAATCGGTTTATAGGACTGAAACGGTTACTAATCGGACGGGTACTAATGGAGGTAACAAATTTTAAAATTACAACTGATCTATTTTTTAATGTTATAATTTTCTTTTAAAATGTATTTTACATTTGTATAGTTGATTAAATCTCTTTCCAGTTACATACTAAACTGACTAAACGCACTACTGTGACAGCAAAGATTATGTATTCTTCTAAATATATAAAAGGAAAGAGGATTCATTTTGCCGCGCTTTTGGAAAGCGGATGAAATTTTTTGTGTTCCTGGATAATAATTTTGCAATAAGTGCTAAACGCGTATTAATAGTGGGTTTAATAAACGTTGAGTGTTTGTGAATGTGATTTACTGTCGAAGAATGGAAAAAAGTTCAACAGTCTGCTATTTTCAAGAATCGTCACAAAATGAATCGATGTGATTCGATAAACGCCCACTCTTTATCGAATTTTGGAGGAAATATCCTCCAATAAACAATGAACTTAAAATTATAATAAAGTTTTCGACTGAAGGACTTGTATCCATGGTCAGAATAAATTAATTTTTTTTAACTCGACACTGGCAAAATGCAACTGTTGCCATAATATTAAAAAAAAGGAAAGAGTGACTGACTGACTGATCTATCAACGCACAGCCTAAACCATTAGAAGAATTGAGTTGAAAATTGGAACATGTAGATAGGTTTTATGACGTAGACCTCCGCTAAGAAAGGATTTTGCCACGCGAGGAAAGCCGCGAGCGTAAGCTAGTATTCAATAAATAGATGCATTTAGTAATATACATATAACTCGGAAATGGTCAATAGGCATTAGCCGTAGACCGCATCCATCACTCAATATCAGTGGAGGCTGGATTAGTTTCATGGTCTACCACAATTACTTGGTCATCTATTATGGTAACTACGAGTCACGAGTACATTCCTGCTTTCAATACGTCATTTGGTCATGTTATAAAGTGTTATATACTCCATTAGTAAATATGGTTATCTATATAATTAATCTGGTGGTATTTTTGGTACATGATGCAGTCACTAACTGTAAAATTCTAGTTGGTGTTTTTGAAATTTTTATTAGCTGCGCCCAGCGGTTTTACCCGCAGTACTTATGTAACCTATGTGTTATTCCTCGGTTTAAGCTATCTCTATACAAAATTTCAGCTCAATCGGTCCACCCGTTTAGGTGTGAAAGATGAACAAACATCCAGACATCCATTCTTACAAACTTTCACGTTTATAATATTAGTAGATAAGATTATTCTGTATAGGTTAGCCTTTGACCACGCATCTCGTATGATGTTAAGACGATGCGGCCGCAGATGGTAACATGCTTAACCTAGAAGGCGGGATAAATCCCTCCCCTGGTTCACTGAACTGGAACACGGTCATGATGACCGCTTAGCGACAAAAGTTTTTCCAGTGAGTGGTAGCTAGCCACGGCCGAAGAATTCCACCAGTAAAAGTGTTGTTTTTGTTTTATATTTTTTACGTTTATAATATTTCTACTATTTTAGTGTACCCAATATGGGGTCGAAAAGTGCTCGAGTGGAGACCACGGACTAGCAAACGCAGCGTAGGACGTCCACCCACAAGGTGGACAGACGACCTTATAAAGGTCACCAAAAGGCGCTGGATGCAGGTCGCTTCCAACCGGTACATATGGAAGTCCACAGGGGAGGCCTATGTTCAGCAGTGGACGTCTTACGGCTGAGATGATGATGATGATGAGTGTACCCAATTGATATAAACCGTCTTTTGAAATATAAATAAAGTAAATGTAATTGTAGTTTATAAATCTTCTCAAACAGATTGTAGTGAATATTTATTTAACAAAATAAATATAATTGAACAAGAGTTTGATTTGATAATAAATATAAAATGGTCACGTATCAAATATATCGTAACAACGTATTTGTAAACAAACAGATAAATACGTATGTAGGTACCTATTTGTGACAATGTATCGCTCATTTATCAGTCTTCACTCAATTTACCGATTTTGATTCGATTTCTTACTCAAAAATGCTGTGATAAATTATTTTTGGAGTATAAACATTGTTTTGTAAAGAGATTGAATTGAGATTTTTATTATGTGAAAAGATTTCTTATGAAAAGGTTGTCGTGTAAAGACATATTTATAATCATCACCACACACATTTACCGGGGGTAGACTTCCTTTGCAGGAGGTCGTCTAGGTGGGTACCCCAACAGTGCCAGTTATTCTACCGCCTGAGCAGTGATGTGCAAACATTGCTGTGCTCCGGTAAGAGGGCACTGTAGCTAGTGAAATTACTGGGCTAAAGAGTCTTAACATCTTATGACTCTTGAGTGAGAAGCGTTGGTGCAGTGACAGCACATAATTGTGAAATCCTAGGTAACACTGTACTGATTATGGGCAGCCGTTATCTCTTAACATCAGGAGAGCGTCTTGCTCGTCTTCTACTTCATCACATAAAAAAAAAATCATAATATTATCAGGCACAGCCGAATTTTACGTAACCTAAAAATATATTTATTCAAATTCACTAACTTTATATTCCTACTAATATTATATTTGCAATGTATGTATATATGTGTTTGTTGCCTTTTCATGCCTAAACGGCTAAACGGATTAAGCTGAAATTCAGTATTATATCTATATACGTTGCTAACAAAACACAAGAGCGAGACTGCTGATAGCAGTTAGTAGTCTTAATATATGAAAGGAAAGAGAGGCTGACTGATCTAACGCACAGCCAAAACGGATCAACGGATTGAGTTAAAATTGCGCACACAGGTAGAATTATGACGTAGACTAGAAAAAAGAATCATTTTCATAAGCTAGTTCTTTTTACAAGGCATCTATAGCGAGTGTGCGACATAAAACTTATATAAAATCCTTTTTAATTTCGCTTGAATGACTAAAAAACTCATTTCTGCTCTTTTGTAGCCACTTCGTATAAGTGCATTGTCCCACAGCATAAAGGATTTTAAGCTGCAAGCGGCGCGTAGTTCATAACCCATGTCCAGTCGCCAGCGGGCATCGATAAGCTGTGTAATAGCTCTATAATAGCTTCCCCCTAGGGAGCTCTAGCAATCAATTCTTGTGCTCTACAAGCACTCCACAATCCTCGTATGCTGGAGTCTTTTATCATTTGAGGTTCCTTAAGTTTGTAAATCACAATAGAGATATCGAAGATTGTTATTACCGATAAGACCGCTTACCCTTAGACTATTTATTACATAAAGGTTATCATAGTTTTTCTGTATTATATGTTGTGTTGAATTATAAAGAGTTATCATACTGACTCTACAGCACGCTGCTGTCTGTTTGACTTAATAGTCAATAGTATTAAATCTTGATGGTAAAGTAAAGTTAACGCGAATGACCTGTCAGTTGCAATAAGCCTTTGTAACTGAACTGGACAGAAATTACCTAACTTTTACTAACTCTTATAAAAATAGGAAAGGTTATCAACTTCGTAAGTCTTACTGTTATGTACTCGTATGTTCACCAATTTCTCGGAGACGTGTTAAAAATTATAAATCCTGAAATGTTTTTGAAGCCGCCACGGTTACATGCTACATTTTTAAAATAACAATCTATTTTCAATACGATTATATTTGCAAGACTAAAGAAAACGATTCCATAGTGAAATTTCAAAGACATTCGTGCCAAAACACTAGCAGTGTAGCAAGTGAAGACGCGAGTTAATATTCAATTCACTTGCAATATTGGAACGTGTTTCTCACAAAGCGCTCGGAACTACATCGATCGAATTTAAAACATTGTATAATACCATTTTCAGTCTATAACCGGGGCGCGACGTGCACGAGATACCGCTTTTAGTGAGATTACATCGACGGACTTTACACATCAAATTTAGATAAATTGTGTATTTACTTTACTTTGACTTTATACAAAGAAGTAGGAAGACGAGCAAGACGCTCTCCTGTTGGTAAGAGATAATGCTGCCCTTATAATTACCTCTATACATATTCCTTCGCCTGTATGCATGTTCTCAATATTCCTTCCAACCAGGTTGTCTGTAAGAGATTGCTCTGTGCGATAAGACCGCCGATTGTTTACCTTTACTGTGTATTGTCTAATTATGAAACTATTTCTTGTAACCTGGAATGCAATACAGAGTTATGGTATTTTATAAGAATAATTAATTAGTAACAGTGCTAATATGGGTTTCACAATGATGTAAAATTTCAGGTGCACTGTGCCAACGCTTCTCAAGAGTCATAAAATGTGACAGAAAATTAAAATATTGGTGGTAAGTAGAACGTAAGTAGGACGCACTGAAAATATTTAGTCGGAAGAAGAATATAAAATGTCTATTTCATTCTCAAGGGATGGACCCATAACATTATGTTTTTGTGACTTTTAATAATGTACAGGGGTGGAAAGTTCTTGTCACCAAAATGAAGACAAAAATTACGACGGTACCTTTGTAGGTATATGGGTGAATGGGTGTGTTGTAAAAGTTGCATTTTGTTAATGAAAATGTACTTCTTACGCTAGGCTCTATATGCTAGTTACTCGTATCTATAAGTTATTGTTTATCTTCGCTTTTCCAAGACTTTGTTGAAAGCAAACTTTTTATTTCTCCAACGAGTACCGAGAAACAGTGTTTTATTCAAAAGGTAACTAAAGAGAGTTGCGTCTATACATATATTATTATTTTAATTTGATTTTTCCATTTTACCATGAAAACTATTTGAATATTTCACATTGTTCTAATTCCTAATATCTACTACAAAAGGGCGTGCGTGCGGTTTTACGCGCGTGAGGATGTAGAGTTTTACGCGCAGGTGTGTAGAGGCCCTAAATTAACACATAGGGTAGCGGGAAAAAAATGTTCTTATATCCATTAATCAATGTGTCAATAATAACCATAGACAATAACACATTGTTTATGCGCTAATTTAAAATACGGTTATTGTTAGCAATCATTCCATATCTATAATAACATATTACGAGTATTATTGTTGGCTTTTAGGCATTTTTACCGGTGTTAATTAGGCAATACGGCCTCAGGTGGGCCGTCTCTTCGTTTGCCACCTATAGCATAAAATTTGTGTCAATATTCTAGCATAGTGCAAAAGTAGGTCAGTGTTTCCGAAGACTGTAGAAATAATTGGAATCGTGGTTATAATTACATGTACCGATCCATACGTTTGTTGAGTCGTCTGATATGATACCGCGTTAACACAGTCACGTAACATGATACTTCACATTCTACCCTCATTTGTCACGCCAACCACAACCTTATTACTATGATACTAAAAGTCAAAATATCCCTCTCATCCTCATGTACACAGAAGATAAAAAGTAAACAGTGAGTCAAGTCGTGTGTGCCTTTGAAATATTTGTCTGAAACAAGACATTCTGCTTTTGTTTGAGCGACTTTCATTAATCAGTGGAAAGAAAATGTTACTCGGATTTTATTTCAGAGAAGTTTTGAATTATTGTTGGGGGTTTCTTTGTACTTTAAAGTTTTGTAGAGGTTAGGATTTATTGTTTTATTTTTATTTGTAAACAGGTGAATGTTGTGGACGTCTTTTTCACTTAATTACATAAATATGTAAAATAACTTTAGAGCTTTTTATTTAGCAATCATAATAATATTGTAGATACCTAAAAGTCTTTATACATAAATATTGGGTACATGTATGTATTGTTAGTAAAATTTTTCTTTGTAGATAAGATAAATTATGAAGATAATAAATTCATTGCGTAGATTATAAGATAATGTATTCAGATGGAGTTCACAACTCTATTTTCTATTAATTAGGCTGGATAATTCGCTGGCTAATTAAGTAATCACAGTGCTTAATCAAGTAAGGAATGACTAAGATGGACTAGTGTACCTTCTGCGATGGCTGAGCTAGGTGCGCTCACTGGCCAAACTGATTATTGACCGGGCAGCCGGCGCTGGCGGCCAGCCAAACATACCATGACGCCTCACCACGCAGCGCTGCAGCGCTAGAGCTCCACTGACTTGTACGCACTGGTGTGAATGTTTGTGGAACTTAGATAATATACTATGACAACTCGTCATGCAGCGCTGCAGCGATACTGCTCCACTGACTTGTACGCACTGGTGTGAATGTTGAGAGTTTGTGGAGCTTAGGTATACTATGATAATTCGTCATGCAGCGCAGCGGGGCTTCAGCTCCACTGACTTGTACGCACTAGTGTGAATGTTGAGAGTTTGTGGAAGTTAAAGTATTCCTCTACTATGACAACTGATCGCTGCAACGCTACTCTCGAGTGACTTGTACGCACTGGTGTGGATGTTGAGATTAGAAATTCGGTTGCAGTGTTGTAATAATAGTGCTTAATAAATCGAATCTAATGCCAACGAATTGCTGTAAGAAAAAATAGGTTAACTGGAATATCATTGTCTTTATCGTCAGCTTCGATTACCCACTCAGATAAACCCCCCTTAGATTATCTGATTCTCCCCTGTCCCTTGCCGCTCTCATTCTTTTATTTCCTGCCACTCTCTTATGTCATCTGTCCATCTATCAGTCAACCCGGATTCCTACTATGGCTTTAGCATGCCACACGGGATCCCGCTGAAATGTAAAGAGTAGAACTGTCATCCCATACATTGTACTTTTGTGAATGTATGGGGTGACAGTTTTACTCTTGACAAAGTTTTGTCGGGATTCCATGTGGCATGCTAAAGCCGTTGCTGGAGTATACAGTAAATTTGACAGTTACTCAGCAACATTGTAGCAACAATCGAGGCAGTAGGTATGTACAGATATTATATCGCGTCATAATGGGATATTGGCTATCAGCTCTAGATGCGTCAGTTAACATGGGACAGACCCTTTGTAGTATCACTGTAGTATCAGTTTGAGGTGACACTGCGCTTCCTGCCATTGAAGCGTCTGATCTCTGGGATAATTACTTATTAAAATAATTTGAATAGTTTACTCTTTATGTAGACACTAACACTCAAGTTGACGGCCCGTCTAATGGTGAGAAAATACCGATACCTGTATAGTCGGTGCCAATGACTATACACTGATGTTCTAAGACATTTATAGACGTCCTGAGTAATACCAATGGTATTTTCTACACGAGTCACGATGGTAGTATTGCTATGTATTGTTGGACAAGCAGAAAAGTTAAATCCCTCGTTCTACCTGGATTTATTGAACACCATGCAGGAACACCGTCATAATGCCGCTTAGTGATTCGTTTTGACCCATGGGTGGTAGCTAAGTCTGGAGCCTACCATAAATACAATTTTATTCATCTAATTATAATTGATAACAACCTCAAAACACCTACACAGTGGTGCCACTGAGTGGTATGAACTTTAACATTAAGATTTTTTTTGGCTTAATTTAAAAAGCAACTGGTAGAAAATGCTACCCTAGCATGAAAGTAGCCCTAGTGTTATGTGCAACGAAAAAAAAACAATAACGTATCTTAGAATATTGATGAGGAAACTAGCACAGCTATCAAATATTACGTGAGCATAGACACAAATAGAACATTCTAGAATGTCCCACATGAAACGACTTCAGTGATTAATCCAACATTACTGAACGATTCCCTTGTGTCAGCACATTTGCTTACTACGAGATTGATTGGAGCAAAAATCTTGTGTTACTAGGAGAGCACTCATGTGAGGCAGATAGTCTAAACTTGTAAGCTTTTTAGCGCAACATCATGCTGTGACTATTGACTCACAGGGCCTATTTCCAGTTGAGGCTGAATACGATGTTGTATTGAGAATTATCTCATAAATCACCATCAATACTTTTAAGAAGGAAAGTCTCAAGAATTGTCTACACATTAACATCATCAGCCAGAGCTCTTCCACTGATAAACATAGCCCTCTCTCATAGTACGCCACTCAACTCGGTCCTCCATCTTCCTCTTCCACCCAGTCTCAGCAACCTTCTGGATATCATCGCCCCATCTCGCCCATGGGCGCTCTACACTACGTTTGCCGCGACGTGGTCTCCACTTGGGAACTTATCTATTCCAGCGGATATCGGTAGTATGACTAATTTCAAATAAAACATTCATTTTTATTATGAGTCTTTTCGAGAATATGTTCCCTGGTATGAAAGAAATATCTAAGTATAGAATCCCCTAATGTAATTTGCGACACAGAACTTCCTCCGAATCACTAGACCTTCAAAAGTATCATGTATTTCTCATTCTCTGAACATCAAAGCTACAGTAATTAAACCGTTTTAATTGGTGAAATATTCGCCGTCTCTTTCTCCCACGGTCCGTGATGCCATCTGCCGGTTACAATGTATGCAAATGGGACCACAGGTAATATATGAGGGTAGATGCCACCTAATTTTTTACGTCACAAGAGACAAACAAGCA
The DNA here is from genome assembly GCA_947507615.1 of Hemithea aestivaria. Classification (NCBI taxonomy): domain Eukaryota; kingdom Metazoa; phylum Arthropoda; class Insecta; order Lepidoptera; family Geometridae; genus Hemithea; species Hemithea aestivaria. Next base: position 589,174 of record OX382330.1, read on the forward strand.
GACACCCCACTTTATTGTTGCCTATTTTAATGAAAGAATTTTAAGTTGAGTCTTTTAGTTTGGGTTTGATGTGCAATACCAGGGGTACCGCTGGTAACAACAGTCGTGGCTTGACGGCCGGAGGTTCCACTTACAAAAACTGACGCACAGGGTTCGAATCTCGGCGACGGAGATGACGTTAGATGAATTTTTGACGGAGAAGAATGCGAGAGCGTGCCTCCGTTGTCTCCGCTGAACAGCGCAGCGGTTGGAAGGACCCCGGGGTTTTAGTGGGTACATCCGCTGGTTTCTCCGGCGGGAAGTCCTACACTACCACCCAGTGACTATGACTAGCGTTACAACTGCTCAGGCTGATACGTTGCTTATCGTTCATGACTCTATTTACTTGCCTTTGAAGAGTTAGTTTAACGAAAATACTGCAGCCGGAAGCTCATTGAATACTTTGCGAGCGTGACGTGACATTTATTGTACGTTCAGGAGAAATAGTGGAACAGGCTTTGGTAAACAAAAAATGCGATAGTGCTATTATAGTATTATTTAAAATTAATAGTTAATAAAAACTATAAGAAAGTATTATAAGTACTTTATATTTATTAATATAGGTAATTTACTTTTTGTCAACATAAAGTGACTCACTAGGTTTTTTAATTTTTAAACAGGACGCTTCGCGGTATCTCTACTCTCTTTATTTCTGTGAAAAAAAAAACCTTATTTTTTATTGGAGTCCTCTTTTCATTATCGTCGCCGAAATTAAATGTTACGGACTTCCGTATTTTCGCTGGAAATTACAAAGTGGCAATTTAATATAATAGATTAATGATATCAGGTCAAGAGGAAGAACATAAAATAGGCTTTTTATTAATATTAGCGACAGACATACAAGCAAACAGCGGCCTAATGGTAAGCGGTTACAGTACATAGCAGTTAACTTATAACACCCCTCTTTTTACGTCGAGGGTTAAAACGAAAATTTCAGTAGGTACATTTTTGGGAGAAATATAGTTATTTTTATGCCCAATAACTGTTATCTAGTAAGACAATAAACTTTGTGACAAACAGTCATATTAGAACGTTTGATATCTCGTCCACTTTGACGATGCAAATTCGGGATAATACGTTTAACATCTACTACACAAACTATTAAAATAAAAAGACACCTCGCTCCAAAACATGGCCTTGTGTAGTCTGTCCTAAAGAATGCATTTTATTACTTTTTTTTTATGAAACAGCATTACAGACTGTGCTAATAAGCGCAAATATAACGCACTAAATGCAGTTATTAAAACCCAAAATTGAAACCATATTCTATTTAAGAAAACTAGTGTAACTTGTATAGGAAACCCCCCTGAAGACCAGCCACTAAGGCAGTTTACGTACGTTCTTTCATAATGAAAATCGAAAAAAAACGTGATTTAGAAAAACTGGTTTTACTTGTACCTTAAAATTAGATCCTTTATGCAAAGTTTTTTTTTATTCATTCATTTAACGCACGGTATCTACATCTATTACAATGACCTGTCGTACGAATATAGTCCATTTAGCCTGAAATAACATCGGTATGGGTCGATTAACATGATATCTATGGGCCTATTTTGATGGAGGGGTCTTATTGTAACAAGGGATGCCAGAAGGGGGATGCCAAATAGAGCACTTATAAATTCTAACAATTATGATTATACTTGCAGGGCCCAGTGGTTTTATAAGTTGAAAAGAAGCCTATACGTCATTTCAGGGTCTAAGCCGTTTTCCTAAAATATTAGGACAATTGGTTCAGCAGCTTACTTTCTACTTAGTTTTAATATTTAGAATAGTAGAGCCTTATAATATCATTATTAAAAAACAAGTGAAATTAAAAAAAAAACTTTAAAAACAAGTGTTTATTGTTATTACCATCTAGCACCAAAGTATTCAACAAGACGAATCAAATGAGCCCAAACTCGATGGGGTTGCGCTGTTTAATTACGAAGTTCTTATGGCCCCCTTCCTGCTCCATCATCAGATCAGCTCCATGTCATAATAATATTGCATTGTCATCCGACTTATACATGCATGCCGAATTTCAGCTCAATCAGAAATCGGGAAATGGATCAAATTGAACTTCTTAAATTTGATTACGTTTGCAATGTATGTTGTTGACAGACAACAGACAGGTAAAAGTAAAAATAAAAGCTTGTAAAAATAAAGAAACGATCTGAACATTGCTACACAATAGCAACTTTCAATACTCATATAGAACTCGACCACTCCTAAATTGCACATCGTTCCCGTAAACGTTCAAACATTTTGTCCAGCTCACAGGTCCATTTACAAAATGATCCTCTACGTGTGAATGTAGGTCGTCCAGGGACATATTGACTATGATTTCTGAACGCGAGGCGTGCAGTGGCCGTCAAATGGCAGCATTGATTTGTCCCTCATTTGCCTTCCCTTTATGTGCGCGGGCTGTGGACTGTGTGACCATCGCTTTTTGGGACCGATTGCATGAGGAATTTTGACGGCAACGTACGTTTGTGTTTGGAATATCGCACTATAAGAACTTTTAAGGTCTGTTTAACCATGGGCGATGCGATATTCGCGAGCGGTAGATACGGCGGTTCTACTTTTTTACTTTTTTAACACAAATTTCTGTGCAGTTTTGTTTCTCTAAAGCAGGTGGTAAGATTTTTAGTTTGAACAGGCGTTTACTCCTTACTTAAGGGGGTACATGAACTAAAATGAAATGATATAAACATCTTTATGCGTCTTACATAAAAAGTGCATGTAAAATCTTCACACTGATCGTCACTTTCATTAGGTAAAATCACTGTTAAACTGCCCTACTATCATAAAAATATTAAATATCCTAGTCACTTCAACCAGGCTTAAAGCACGTAGGCATCCAACGAACCCTAAATACTTAAGTCTTAAACTGTCAAACACTAAACCCCTCAACAAAATATGAACATTCTGAACTTAGTAAAAGTTAGCAACTAATAAAATCATAAACATGTACTAGTGTACCTGGGGGATTACTATCATCTGGTTTACCAATCAAGTTTTGAACTAATCTGGACTGAATAGTGAACTTGCATATGTTCAAATTAAAATTTTATACAACGAAGTAAGAAATCAAGCAAGACGCTCTACTGATGGTAAGAGATAACGCTGCCCATAATTAGTACAGCACTGCGCCAACGCTTCTTACTTGAGAGTCATAAGATGTTAAGACTCTTCAGCCCAGTCATTTCACTAGCTACTGTGCCCTCCGAAGCACAGCAATGTTTGCACATCACTGCTCAGGCAGTAGAATAACTGGTACTGTTGGGGTACCCACCTAGTCGACCTGCAAAGGAAGTCTAACTCCGGTAAGTGCGTGTCTTCAAATAGCCTACAATTAATAGTATAGCATTATTATAAGTGTTTTACACAGCTAATATTATTATAGGACTAGGTACCGCCCATTCGGAAAGTACCTCAATGAGAAGAACGGACAAGAAACTTATAGCACCATAGTTTTATCTTGTACGTTGGCAACCTTTCAAACTCCATACGTTCTCTTTTTATAGGACCTATGGTTTTTGTTCAAATTATACAATTATTGAAAAAGCTATGTTTCTCTCTACACAAAGTTTCTATTTATTTTGAAGCATCAATGCTTAAAGAGATTCCTTCACATCTTAGATACATGTAGCAATGTTATCTTAATACAAGTAGCAATGTTACAAGAAATAAAATAGTAGGACGAAAAAAAAAAACATTAAACATAAGTCATTTAAATCGCCGTTTGCTACACTTTTTTCTCTGACTTGTTATTTTTAATTTATTCTTTTCATGGTCTTCAATAAAGAATTGACTCTATTCTTTATGTACTTCGTGGTAACCCCTTCACTGTACCCGGGATTAATATAACGGGGCCCCATAACTCGGCAGTAGGTAAAGCTAATAACGTACTCGTACCTCTATTAGTTGCGGCCATATTTAGTTTAAACGGAGTAGTTCCCGTCACCAGGCTTGCGACCTACTCTATCTATTATCTTCGGCTTAACTGACGGTCTATACTGGAATATTGGGTACAGTATGTAAGCTTATGCATTCCTGGTGCTAATGGTTGTATCCAAGAACTTTATATTCACCGCTATACCGCTATACTTTTCCTCAAATTCCCTTCCAAACAGGTTGTCTGTAAGAGATTGCTTTATGCGATAAGACCGCCGATTATTTACCTATAGTTTTAAATTTGTTATATTATTATGTTCATAACTATTTCTTGTAATTTGGTATGCAATAAAGAGTCATTCATTTCATAGTCGAAAGGTAAGAAATTATGTTGTTAGGTAAACATGAGTCACTGCAATATTTATTGAGGTTAAGCCATCGTTTAAACTACCCTTAGTTGAACTGTTTCGTATTACATCGGTTCGGACAGGACAGGGTGCCGAGCCAAATCTATTCTTAATGAACAATCGATAAGGTGCAATTTGCCTATTAATATTGTGTTAAGGTTGATTGAAAACAGTAAGTAACGATGGGGATTAACTCACTTCACGCTGTCACGAAAAAAAAATTAACAATAAAGGATTTTTTATAGATAAAAAATTTATTAAGATGTTGCCACCTTACTTTTGACAACATAAAATGGCATAATACAAATTATAAAGGTAAAAAATATTAATTTTTTATTATTATATATATTAATATATTAAAGGTAAAAAGAAATTTTAGAATATTTATGGCGGCCTAAAATGATAAAATTATTTTTTCTGTATAGCCTGGAATAAGCGAATTAAATTAAAAATAAAGCTTTTCCATACCTACAATAAGTAGTATAAATGTCATCAGAGGATTCATCCACCTAGATGAGAAGGCGACATTATTTTGTAAGACTTCCCTTCTCATTTTACAAGAGAAGATAAGAGGCAAGCTACATAATGCCCAGGACTTACAATTCAAAGTTGTACATACCCAGACGGTTGTTTTAAAGTGTTTGTATGATTTGTCCCTTGTTTGTAGAACAAAAGTCCTATAGTGTAAGAAAAACAGGATGTGTACTCGTTAGCAGACGAAAATCAACATTAACAGACGGAACCCGCGGAAGTTCGCGCCACGCGTCGCCTAACCCCATTAGTGTCCTGTACTTAGGACACAGAGCTTTAGGTTTCTAAGAGTATATCAGGTTATCGAATTTGCCGCAAAATCGCACGATATTAACACAAATAGTCCATACTGGTTTTACCGGGGGTAGACTTTCTTTGCAGGAGGTCGTCTAGGTGGGTACCCCAACAGTGCCAGTTATCCTACCGCCTGAGCAGTGATGTGCAAACATTACTGTGCTTCGGTAGGAGGGCACTGTAGCTAGTAAAATTACTGGGCTAAAGAGTCTTAACATCTAATGACTCTTGAGTAAGAAGCGTTGGAGCAGTGCTCCTAGAATTTCACATCATTGTGAAATCCTAAGTAGCACTGTACTAATTATGGGCAGCGTTATCTTAACATCAGGAGAGCGTCTTGCTCGTCTTCTACTACATCACATAAATAAAATAAAAAAATCTCCTGTGCGCAAACGTGCATTCTGAAACACGGTGTGTGTATCAACACTTGAAAATTCAAGAAATACGTAACATATAACACCCTATTTTAAAACCCTTGTAGCATGGCGTGCAGGTACTGTGGGAAACCAAACCAAAACTAAAACTGTTATCCCATACATTTGCCTTTTGAGAATGTATGGGAGTGACAGTTATTGTAGTCTTGACATTCTATAACAGCCTGCTGCTCTTTTAATAGGTATACATGTAGGTTACCTAGTCACTGTATTGTACAGCAACTCAGCGACGAATGCGGGAACTTCTAACCAGTATTAATGGAGGACCCTCGCGACTCCGTAATTGTGATTGACTTGCAAACTTGCATCACGACCTACCTTTTACTCGTCTAAAAAACCTGTAATTTCACTCAAAACTTTTTACGATTGTGGCTGTTAAAACATTTTGTTACTCCAGTAATTTTGCGACCTGGGCCTTTGGTAGGCTTACGTAGCGGCCATTTTAAGTAAATTTAATCTAAATTGTAATGTGACTGTTACTGGAAATTATAAATGCACCCAAGAACTATGATCGTCGACTAGTGAAGGACTATTGTACAAAATGGTGAAAATCTGGGCTAGTGGACTGGTGGTGTAAGGTTATGGAAAACTATGGCGCCTGCTAGTATTGAAAACATTTAGTAATAAAACGGTCAAGTACGAGTAGGACTCGAGCACCGAGGGTTCCGTATAAACCTACGGCATTCTACGGAACCCTAAGGAAAAGTGGGTATAATATTATATACTGTAGGTTTTGATTCCCTTGCGAGTACTTGCGAGTTTGAAAATATGCGGATAAAATTGCTGTTTCTTTTGATTTCGTTGACATAGATGTTTGTTTTTTTTACAGCTTAAAGTTATTATAAAGCTGAGTATTTGGTATGAATTTCAATTTAATACCTGTACGCGTTCTTGAGGAAAGGGATAATAAATACAAAATTATTAAAAATATTTCTTATATGATGTAACTAAAAATTGACAGTTTTCGCAATTTTTCCTGTGCCTGTGATTTAAGACGTTGCTGCGAACCAAATTTCAAGATTCTGAGTTAACGGCAAGTACCCTATAGGTTTTGATTCCCTTGAGAGTAGTCGCGAGTTAAAAAATACGGCTAAAATTGCTGTTTCTTTTGAATGCGTTGAGATAGAGGTTTGATTTTATTACAGTTTAAAGGTATTATAGACCTTAGTATTTGATATGAATTTCAGTTTAAAACCTGCACGCGTTCTTGAGAAATAAGGTAGTAAGTATGAAATTATTAAAAATATTTTTTTATATGATGTAACTAAAAATGTACAATTTTCGGAATTTTTCCTTTATTTGTGCTCTAAGGAATTGCTTTTTACCAAATTTCAAGATTCTACGTTCACGGCAAGTACCCTGTAGGTTTTGGTTTTTTGAGAGTAGTTGCGTGTTTAAAATTTCGGCTAAAAATGCTGTTTCTTTTGAATGCGTTGAGATAGAGGTTTGATTTCATTACAGTTTAAAGGTATTATAGGCTTTAGTATTTGATATGAATTTCAGTTTAATACCTGTACGCGTTCATGAGAAAAGGGGTAGTAAGTATAAAATTATTCAAAATATTTTTTTCATATGATGAAATTAAAAATTTATGGTTTTCGCAATTTTTCCTTTATCTGTGCTCTAACGAGTTACTTCGTGCCAAATTTCAAGATTCTGAGTTCACGGGAAGTGCCCCGTAGGTTTTGATTTATTTGGTAATGTCGAAAATTTGCTGAAATTTGCGACATATTCGACTATATCTTTTGATTGCGTTGGCCTAGAAGTTTGAATTTTTCACAGCTCTAAGAAGCAATGGACTTTAGTATTTCCTATAAATTTCAGCTTGTTACCTCCACGCGTTCCTGAGAAAAAGGGTCTTGACAGACAGACGGACGGACGGACGGACGGACGGAAGGACGGACGGACGGACGGACGGACGGACGGACGGACGGACGGACGGACGGACGGACGGACGGACGGACAACAAAGTGATCCTATAAGGGTTCCGTTTTTTTCCTTTTGAGGTACGGAACCCTAAAAATTGACACCTTCCAACGTCGATTAGGGGAATACATTTAGTAGAGCAACTGAAAGGTGTCGCTGGATTAATATTATTATTTGACTCAAAAAATAACTAAGGCAACTTTTCAGCTGGTAGAACCGCTGATCAAATCTAGCTGAACATTAATTACCTAAAACAGTAATTTTCAGTGGCTGATTTCTGTTGATAGAAATCCCAGAAATACTAATTAATCTACACTAAAATCTAGAACACGTGAAATATTACTAAGCAAGATACAACAGTTAAATTGCTTAATGGAAAATGATGTTGATATATTAGGTATACCATAAATCTTAACATTGGGTCTTCATTTCAAGGAAACAAGGAACCCTTCTCTAAATTATGTCCGTACTTTAGTTCTACATACACGCAGTCACTGAAATATATTCGTACAGATGCCATAAGTTTAGTTATTTTGCATTTTTAAAACAAGTGGAGCACTGAACAACAGCTTTTTTGAAAATCAGAATTAGTAATCAACAATTTCTGCCGTACCTATCCGGACGGCGAATGGTTGGAACTCCCTACCTGCTCCAGTGTTTCCTGAAAATTACAACTTGAGTGTTTTCAATTTGAGGGTCAATAGGTATTTGCTGGGCCTGTGTGTTACAACTCGACCACTTCATCACCTACCAACAGGTGAGACTGTAATCCTATTCTACATAAAAAAGCTGCTTGTAGTGATTCATAAGAACATATTTTTAGAAAGAGACAACACAAGCACAAGTCTATAGACGTCTGCAACACAGTCAGACATTGCAGACGCTTTGAAGGTAAAGTAGACGTTATTTTTAATACAAAATGGGCCTACGTTTGACGACATCCCATCTGAAGAAAAGTGCAATTGCGGTCTACGAGCACTTATTATATAGCTACGTGTGATCAAGCGGACGACAGTCCGCTGCACAGCTGACATGCTGTACGTCTTGATGAGATTATCACGAGTCCCAAAAGGCTTGTAACATAACATGCCAGCTAACCTGTGTCGTGTGTATCTATCTCTTACATTAAATAAATATCATTTTTTTTCAAATAAATGCCACGAAATTATCAATTTATCAAATAAATTGATAATTTCGTGGCATCAATCCAGCTATGTTAGTGTTTCTACTCGCAATAAACCAAAGAAATACGCCAACAACAGAACCCCAAATTCTGAATACACAAACAAGGACTGTCCGCAAGATAATTACGAAAGATAAATAGATCTTTTTACAATACGTAATTGGATTTTTCGGGTTTTTTTTTATTGTAACGAGGCTGTAACGGGACCTTTGTCGGAGGTCTAATTGGTCGCTCGAACAAAACAAAGGACAATTTTATTTATCGAGGACACGAGTGGATGACAATACCAAAGCCGGGGTTTAGCAGAAAATTAATTAATGCTTGTGAGAGCTTAGCGCTTTCCGCTCGGAGCTACGTGGCTCTAGGCGTTAGGTAATAGTGCACCTAGCTTAGACACTTGCACTCGAAGTTTATTCTACACTTGTTTTTGACAGTTTATTTAGTGGTGAAATTAAGTGTTTACCTACTTTCACAATAGAAAATTCTATTATTATTATTTTATAATGCGCATTTAGAATTTATATGTGTAGACGTGATGTTATAATATGTTTATGTCTGATATCTTTTTAAGGCTAAACGGCTGAACGATGAAGACGAAATTTTCTATGTGCATTGCTTACCTGAAATTGGAATATTTTCAGTGGGTAAAACTGCTGGGTGCAGCCAGTGAACTATTATTAGTATAACTCTAATGTACAGCAATATTTGTTTTATAAGAAAAGCTGTACAAATTTAACACATTGACAGAAGACAGGGCAGATTTCAGCAAGGTAAGACAACTTTATTATAAAAGCTACTTAGATGGATAGACAACTCTATTGTAACACCACAAATATACATAAAACTTTAAACTAGAACAAACTTTAATGGCTAAGAAAAACGAGAAGAAATAATTGTTTCCTAAAGCCTAAGTAATGAATATAATTCAACACAAAGAGTCGCAGATTGTTCCAAAAGCCTTCTCTTGCGAAAGGCACTAAGTTACTATTTGGGAACTAATATGAAACCTATGAAACCCAATAATCAATAACGTATATTAAAATTAATTGAAGTTCAAAACTCTAGTAGTTTGATTTGAATAACTTGTAAGGGCAATGCCTCTAATTAATAAATAATAATCAATGTTGCCAGTCGAATATTGGCAAAATATTCAATTTAGTTACCGTTCAATCAATCAAATGCTTTATGAATCGTTTATAACTTTCAATTATTATTATTGATTTATTTTAAGCCTCCGCGTCATAGACTTGAGGGCTAATACCAGCTTGAGACACAGGAGGTTGCGGGTTCGATTCCCGCATGGGGCAAATACTTGTATGATCTAAAATATTTATTGTTTCTAGTCAAGGTGTATAATGATTGCAAAGTACTACCAGTATTTTGAAATACATAATTATGCGCAGAACTGCACTATGCCTGTCACGCTGAGATATAAGTTTTTAAATCTCATCTTGAATAGAAATTTTGCTGGTAACAATTCTCTTCAGTCCGGAACACAGTAATATGTCTCCAAGTGACTTCTTACTTCAGTAGAGGTTTACCAATATATGATTTTCTGTCAGTTTTATATATAGCACGTTCTGTTGGTGAAATAAATCGCATAATACTCTTAATTAAAAATAATTGTCATCCAGCGAACTAACTAACGACAAAACTAGTTCCCTGTTTAAAAACCACTAATCAAAGCGAAAAATCTAAGCAAAGCCTTCTAGAGTCAGCCTTCGAATTGTAAAGAAAAATCCGAGCTTAAGCCAAGTTCAAACCATGATCTTGCTAGTTAAGAGTTAAACGGACCAACTTTAAACAAGTTCGCTATATGAAACTCTTGAACTAAGTATTAAAAGTCTCGTTGCGATAGTCTAGGCTTCGACGATTCATTTGTGAGACTAGAGACTGAGAAACTACTGTATTTATTTTATTAATGTAAGCTCTGAACACACTCAATTGTCTTTTAAGATTAATATTCGTATATAGCTTAATGCTAGAGTTGTGGTGGTTAGGATAACGGATTTAATACTTACATACTTTTCTTTTGTATAAATAATTATAATAATATAAATGTATAAATAATATAAATATAATAGTTACTATATACTTATAATTAATAGATACAGAAAGCCACCTAGACCAGAAACAACTATCTGTTGATCACACAAACATTTGCCCCATGCGGGAATCGATCCCGCAACCTTTTGCGTTGCAGGCGGGTATTAGCCCACCACGCCACAGAGGTGGTAGAAATTTAAGGGCATTGCTGCTACAGTGTCGTTAGTTCATGTTGCAGGCTCTGTAGTAATCTCGGCGACCTGAAACTGCAAAATATAGGTTCGCCACACTACCTATAAATTTTGATTAGACTCTGACAGTATATGTAGGGTAACCTGTTCTGTTGGAGTATAAGCCCCAATTATTATTATTATTTAGTACCTGCGTCTTAAAAAGTCGGTTAAAACGTCAATCTACACAGAAGTATGTAAAAGAAAAGTATATGTGTTATATCCGTTATCCTAACCACCATAACATAAGCATTAAGTTGCTTAGCTTGGGGTTAGGTGGCGCTGTGTGAAATGTCCTAAAATATTTATTTTATAAATTTTTCTCACTCGTAAAAAGAAGAAACGAAACCCGTAGATTGAAGCTTGGTGGCATAACTGGTTCTGTCAGCGTCAATCTGCATCCCCGATGGCTAACTACACTCACTTCAAACTTTAATTGAACGCAGCTTAGGTTCGAAGCCCAGTTAGAGATTGCTCGGGGACTTGATCAATCTTATTTGTGGTGAATTACATTAAATTTTGTTTATTTCTTACTGTAAGGATGGGGCTTATCCCTCTTCCCAGGTTTAGCAAAGTGTTCGCCTTTCATTATGAGAACGGCGAAGCTATGGAACCCGCTACCATCCTCAGTGTTTCCCGAAAGCTATAATGTGGGTGTGTTCAAATCAAGAGTGAATAGGTTCTTACTGAACAAGCGTGCTACAACTTCGACTGCGTCGTCACTTACCAACAGGTGAGATTGCGGGCAAACGCTTGCTAAAAACAAATAAAAAAAGTTTGCTACAACCGCATGCTACAACCTAAAAGGAATTTAAAAATGAGGATCTCTGCTGTTGCAAGAAAAACGGTCGCTGTGATCAATTATTATTGGAGTGGTCCAAATTGTGATGCCATTTTTGGAAGGCTAATCAACTAATGACTCAAAACCTGTATAACAAAACAATTAGGTATCTAATTATTTAATTCGTCAGAACGTAGAAGTACGTAATTATATTATTATTCATTAAAATTGAAATGATATATTATTCTTAGTACGCTCACTTGTTCATATACATTATACATTCATGTAATCGTAAAATTGTACGAACTGTTAGTTTATGATTAATTTAATTTTAATAAACTGTCGATAGTAAACTGACAATGAAAAATTTACAATTCAACGTCCGACTTTCGTAAGTTTATAAACCTATCATGTTCATTTTACAATTTCACTAGCGAAATTATTGTTATGGATGACGGAAAAGAAAATCTTAACCATGTCAGGTACCTACTCACCTAGTTGTGTATAAAAAGAAATAAATCTTCATTAACGCTGGCTATCCTCACTTTAAACTTTAATTGAACGCAGCTTAGGTTTGAGGCGCAGTCAGAGATTGCTCGGAGACTTGATCGATCTCATTTGTGGGGAATTACATCACGATTTGTTTATTTCTTACAGCTATACACTGAATAGATACGTTGATGCTTCAAAAACGAAACGAATTTTTATTTAGTTTATATGCTTGATGTTTAAGGAGAGCGTCTTGCTCGTCTTCTACTGCATCACATAAAAAAAAAAAAAAAGATATAATATGATTTCTTAATATTTTTAAGTTTTAGATGATAGGTTAGTTTTTAAGGTATTTTCATGCAAGTTTTTCTTTTCTTTTATATATTTAGAAAATGAAGTTGCTTTATCTAAAAACGAAACTATCTTTCTTTTCTCTGCTTTGTTTTCTGGAAGAGATCGCTATTAGCGCGAAGACCGCCAACTGTAAAACTTCCAAATGTGTAATTTTAAGCTTATTCTATTATACTTATGGCATTCAATAAAGAAGTATCTAATCGAATCTGTAGTAAATTAACGTTATCGCTTATCTTCGCACCAGTCAAGGCCATCTTGATAATGAACAGCTGAAAACCATGAATTTAGATTTCTACCTTTAATAATACATTATAAAACCTAGTCTAGTTTCAAAGCACTACAAACAGGTTCTACCTAGCTTCCCGTGGGCGTTAGAGACCTAGCCTAAAAATAAACTGTATTTTATTAACAATGCATAGAGGTAAACTGTTGTAAAGCGAGCGGTCGGAAGCCATAGTACATAGGAGGTATTTATACAGTGTACAATGTAACTATAATTTGTTACTTGTGTTTAAATAAACATACCTTTTCAGATTCAATGTATTTTTTTATGTTTGTTAGCGACACAAGCTGATGTGACACGGGTTTGCTTAGTACCGTGGAAACTAGCTACGTACTACCGGATACTACCAGTTTAGCGAGTGGAAAACCACACATATAACGGAGATTATTTTAATATTAAAATAATATTCGACACTTATTTATTTTCTTGCAAAAAAATGGCTGAGATATAACGCTTATAAGATTCTGGGAAACGTGACGTCACACCACTAATCAAAAATGTACTAGATTGAGTGATGTGACGTCACGAGTCACGATCAAAAAACTTTAGTGCGTTGTATTTCTCGTGTTTTTTATCAGATTTACAAATGAAAAAATACGTGTCCAATATTTTTCAATAATCTACATTATGGATAAAAAATTAAGTACAATAACATTTCATTATTTTATTGAAGTCACAAGTCACGCATTTTTAACTTTGATGACTATCTTTCTCTCATGTACGTATAAGTTTGTATTCTTATTCTGCCCTGTGGCGGCACCATCGCAGGCTGGCACTGAAGGGACCGAAGGGTGCCCTTTGATCTATTGATTATACACTTGTTAACACACACTATGTTAAACATACAGATACCGCGCACAAAAACAAGTATGAAGCTAGTTTAATTAATACCTACCATTTATCCTTAACCTAAGGCTTTAATCCATTGATTACCTAACCTTTAATTGATTGATTATACTATATTTGTTATCACACACATGTTAAATATACGTTCACTGTACAAAATCAAGTATTAAACCTAGTTCAATTAACCCTAGATAGCTAACGTTATTGGACTACCCTGATAAGCTAACTATTCGACTTTTTTACGAACATTTTTGAAAGCATTTTTTTTTATCAATTTTATAATAATTTAAGTATTTTTTTATGTGATATTGTAAAATGGCATATTTATGATAGAATTAATAAATAAATAGTGGAATACATTTATTAATTACGCATAAATATGAAAATATATTGAAGCATTCGATATTTTGAATAAAATCGGCCTTTATGTTTCAGATGTCTAATTTGTGAACTTTTTTATATAAAAGCAGTATATTATTATTAAAATTATAAAAATATACGAAAATCACTTTCTAAATAACATTAAAAAAACATACATGACTTGGGAAAATTTAAGCAAAATTCAACTTTATTTCCGCCATAAATTGAAATCCTGCAAATGCTCATAAAATAATTTTATATATTTTTAGAATAAAAAATGAAACTATTTATATTTATTTAAGGCATTGAACAGCTTCTAGAATGAAGTGGTTTAAATATCTGACCTTCATATTTGGTATAGGTACCTCATCTAGCCACTATAGTAGGTAGGTAGGTATCTAATACCCTCTAAATTTTTGTTCAAAGCCCTTATAATGTTTAATTTTTTTTTTGTTACTATTTCAACTATAATTATTCTTTATGCAACTGCTCTATAATTGTTATTATCTCAGAAGCCAGAAAATAAGAAGGTATGGCCTTTGAAACCTAATCACAAATTCATACTGAGGCATAATTGAACCAGGCAGCTAGAATATGATGAAGAATGTTCTAGTTACCTGCCGAAAGGTAGAAATCTGGCTGTCATAATTTTAATTGTATGTTAATTTGTATTTATACCCCTTCCACGACAAAAACGACCTTCCTTCACTTTGCGAAACTCTCTGAATAATTGAGTTACCTCAACCATAAATATCAATTTCTTCGGCATTTTAAAATCTTTTTTTTCTGCATTCGCAAACGTCTATAAGTAATATTTTACGTTTTATATAACAAACAAAACAAAACAACAACGAATCTAAAGAAAATCAAACAATATTAAAAATCAACACATATGGAAAAATCACACATAAGCTAACTATTCGACAAAATTACGCACATGTTTTTAATATCTCAAAAATGCAATTACTTATCAACTAAACTGGAATGCTATTTGATGCGTTTCGGGGGCTTATAAATTGGCTCTAAAATACAAGTCTGTAAATAAAATAGCAAAAAAGTTACACTCAAAAATTCATCGGGTGTTCGACTTTTTTACGCACATTAGCTTTCTAGGGTTAATGTACGTTTATTATAATATCTGTCCTTATGAGAGATGAGGTGGAAAATTTTTTGCCGCATTTCCGCTTATTTCATAATATTCACGGACCTTTTGGTCACATGGTTTTCTTACTTTCATGTAAGATAACCACACAAGGTTTTCTACTCTGGCTGGGAGGCTTCGGCCGTGGCTAGTAAGTAGGAACAAAACCGTGTCACCAGTCATTATAACCGTGAACTTAGTAAAATAATCCTGCACATTACTGCCTGCCACCCTGTATTATACAGGGTGACTGACCTGGTCTCCAATAATTATAGAGCGTGGTATCCGCGTTTATAGCTGTACTGTGGTTAAGTACAGTGGCAGGTAGGCAAGCGGTAGGTAATTTGATTTCAGGATTATATTTGTACAAGTAGATTGGTTCGCTTGTCGTGATCGTGGGCGGTTACGGTATGAACCGATCACAATGGCTGACGTATTATTGTTCCGGTTATATAAACTACACGAAAGGTTTTCTAAAATAGAATATAAATATTGACAAATACTCGTATTCTTCCTCAAGGTTGCCTTTGTTACTATCTAGTGAATTTCCAATACGGCAATAAAATTCCTGTAATTGTTTATGTAAATAACATTCTACTTTCCTGTACTCTTATTTCTATCATATAATATATTATTGCAATAGAATAGAAAAATACTTTATTGTATACCAAATAATTACAAAGAAACTTACTCAGCTAGATGTAGATATCTCTAAAGCTAGGTAAATAATCAGCGCGGCGGTCTTATCGCATGTGCCCGTATGAAATGAGGAGAGGTTGATTAGTGTCAGTTTTATGTTGTTTTATACAAATTATGTTTGTAAGGATTAAAACTTTTGTTTAAAAGACACATGCATACTTTCATGTTCAAAACTTTAGTAATAGATTCTGAAAAAAATATTTTCTACACTCTGCCTAATTTTTTTTTCATGAGCAGATTTTAATGTTAAACTTCTTACTACTCGTATAATAAAAAAATCTTACATAACCCACACAGCAGCTGTTGGTCACTCGCAAAACTAATTAGCCGCCATCGACTAACATTTTGAACTAAGTTTTGAGTTAGCAATGAAACCTAGACCGGACTGAATTTAAATTAGGTGAAGTTACCCGCAAAACGCCTGTTCCGAGTGCCACCTACGAATGGTCAGAGTTCTGACACTCTCAAATACACTGCGCAGAAAGTGATAAAGCGTAGAAATAGAGTTGTGCAAATTTATAATTATTCGTTTTACTTTTTTACCCTCAACGCAAAAATAGGGGTGTTATAAGTTTCACTTTTTGAGCGTCATTGTCCGTACTATTTGTGTGACACGGTTGCTCTGTAACGGTTGAACTGATTTGGATTCAGTTTTTTATTTGAACGCAGCAATCTTATATCTTTCACTTAAATAGATGCGGTCGTTTCAAAAGTTATCAGCTCTATATCTGCGGTAAGTAAGAAAAGAAGTAAGTAAAAATCTAGAAGCAATGGATTTTTGTTTTTTTACCTTAAGGACTAAGTGCTAAGTAAATATTAAAAGATATAACGTAAGTTCCCCGAATCTAAGCTCTTTCACTTTTTGCACAATCTTCTCAGATTATTTGCATTACTATTTGCATTTTACTGTAGATTCTGGTCGACAGATGAACTGCTCGCGTAAATGGAGTGTCAGAGGTTCATGTTTTGAATAATATTTGGAAAAACGCCATTTCATTTTTATTTTTTAGATAGCTACAAATGCTACAAAATTTTAAAAAAACCTTTTTGTGGCAAATTGCTCTATTAATAACTCAAAATTCGTTCAATTTATTGGCTACAGCTACAATGGAGCATGTTTGCAATATTTTAAAAATAATAAATGGGACATCCGATATGCGGTTAAGTTACAGAAAGAAGAGGAAAATGGTGAATGTAGAGGTACAATGTATATGCCCAATGCTCAGTTGTGGACTAAAAAGATCTGAAAATGATGAAATACAAGTCGAAAAGGAAACCACAATGAAACGAAACTATTAATTAAGTTGTGTATGTTGTTGTATTACCGAAAATTACAGTTTGCGTGTGTTCAAATCGAGAATGAACAAATATTTACTTAGAAGGCTTTTTGCGGCTTAAGGCTTTCGCGTATTATCCGGCGACATCGCGGTCAAACGTATGTTAACATTGATTTCCAGACAGAAAGATTAAATATTATGCACCCCAGGGTTCTACGCGCGTAAGTCCAGATCTCTCTGAAAAATCGGGATAAAAAGTAGCCTATGCATTTGCAAGGTTGTTGGCTATTACATACAGAGTTTGATTCAAAAATTGTAAGCGGAGGTAAAATATAAAACCTAAAAACGCCATAAAAAACCAAACAAACAAACCAAACCAAACTGGAAAAACCTCTGTATATCAAACTGGAAATATTTTTAATATGTGTGCAATAATATTGCACAGAAATTCTCTTGAGGTATGAAATAGTGCGAGCGAGAGAGCGTCGAGTGTAATAAGCCTTCTTAAGCCTCAGTACCTAGTCGAAATCGAAATTTAGCAACATATAGTACAATAATAATTTGGGTTTGTATTCCAACATAAAAGGTTACCCTACTTACATCGTCAGAATCAAATTACAATTTATAGGTTCTGTGGCCTATACCTATATGACGCAGTTTCAGGTCGCCGAGATTCCTACAATGCCATACATGACCTAACGACTGCCTCCTACATATCTTAAAGGAAACAGCCGGGACCCACAGTTTTATGTGCCTTCCGAAACATGGTAGCGTCCAGGCGAAAGGTTTTTGGCACACTGAGATTTGAACTCAGGGCCTCCGGATCACAAGCCGGACATAATACCACGGGGCCATGGACGCTACGTATACGTTCTATAGTGTGAACTTATCGAAATATATAAAAGGAAAGAGTTACTGACTGACCGACTGATCAACGCACAGCCTAAACCACTGGACGGATTGGGTTGAAATTTGGAACACAGATATGTTTTATGACGTAGACCTCCGCTAAGAACGGATTTCGCCACGTGGGCAAAGCCGCGAGCATAATATGTAAGCTATTTATAGCTATATCTTTAGTCTTTAGTGTAATCAGAGTAGCAGCGAAGTGAGGAGATGTCGCGGAATGAAATATAACGTCACAGTCATCTAATAGTCCAGTAAAAGAAGAAATGTGGATCGAAAAGTCGAAAGCAGAAAAACTAACTTAGTAACTTTGTTTGGACTAGTTAGGAGATAAACATACTAAAAGTCCCCACCCCTCCGAGGTGAGCCCGAGGGGGGGGAGGCCGAAGAAGGTCCCATTTTTAGGTTTTTTGCTTATATGTCAAAAACTGTGCGTTGTACCATATTTTGTCGTACTACATTATTAAACCTCATAAAATTTTCTACAACTTTGGCCTTGACACTTTTTATCTATCTCCAATCGTTGTCCAGCTATGAGTTTCCAAACATGGTCTATTTTGAAAACGCTTAAATTAGTTTTCCATACAAAGTCAGTAAAAAAATCTTACAAATAAAATTTGACCAACTTCTGGTTGTCGTATCATAATGAAACTTTGCAAATGTCTAGAAATCTGATTACAATTTAATAATCTGGTACTATTGAGCTGATGTGATGATGGAGCCAGGATGTGTCTACTGAAACTCATCAATGGCTATTAGTAAAACCGGCGAGTTTAGGCTCATTAAATTCGGATTGATGAGACATAGGCACCTCCTGGTCCATTATCAGACCCTCGACAGCAAGTGTAATGAAAAAGTCTCATCGATTCGAATGTAATGTGCCCAAACTCGACGGGTTTACTAATCGTCATTGAAGAGTTTCATTAGACACCTCCTGGCTCCATCATCAGATCAGCTCAGTGGTACCAGATTATTAAACTGTCATCAGATTTCTAGACATTTGCAAAGTTTCATTATGATACGACAACCAGAAGTTGGTCAAATTTTATTTTTAAGATTTTTTTACTGACTTTGTATGGAAAACTAATTTAAGCGTTTTCAAAATAGACCATGTTTGGAAGCTCATAGCTGGACAACGATTGGAGATAGATAAAAAGTGTCAAGGTCAAATTTATAGAAAATTTTATGAGGTTTAATAACGTAATACTACAAAATATGGTACAATGCACAGTTTTTGACATATAAGCAAAAAACCTAAAAATGGGACCTTCTTCGGCCTCCCCCCCCTCGGGCTCACCTCGGAGGGGTGGGGACTTTTAGTATGTTTATCTCCTAACTAGTCCAAACAAAGTTACTAAGTTAGTTTTTCTGCTTTCGACTTTTCGATCCACATACCCTTTTTGAGCACTCATTGACTGGGCTATAAATATATAAAAGGAAAGAGTGACTGACTGACTGATCAACGCACAGCCTAAACCACTGCACTGGACAGATTGGGTTGAAATTTTGAACACAGATACATAGGTTTAATGACGTAGACTTCCGTTAAGAAAGGATTTCGCCGTGCGGGCAAAGCCGCGAGCATAAGCTATTTATAGCTATATCTTTAGTGTAATCAGGGTGGCAGCGAAGTGAGGAGGTGTCGCGGAATGAAACGTGACGTCACAGTTATGATTAATTCTCCCGTACACAGAATAATTAATAGTTTATCACCTCTCTGAGCTAACATTCAATCACAATTTAATGATGCTTACGGCTTTACGCAAATTACTCAAAGTAATTTAATATTCGTGCCTACATTCGCTTTAGATGACTTGATTTATTTTCATCCTATATCTCGACTGTATCCTATAAGATATTATGTACAGACCATTTAGAAATTTTGGAAACCTGGTACTGCAACATAATATTATAGCTAATCTAACAGCACGATGCCCCCTTATGGTATTATTATAGGTTAGCCTTTGACCACGCGTGATGTTAAGCTAAGATGCGGCCGTAGATGGAAGTGAACTAAACCTAGAAGGCGGGATAAATCTCACAATTGGGACCTACAGTATGACGTGCCTTTCCAAACATGTTATCATATTATCTCAGATTTTTTTTATCTGGCACCACTCGTTTATCTACTTGTCTAAAACATTAGATCTCAAAAACCGTCTTAATTTTTGTATAAAGAAAACTTTTAGCAAAAGAAAGCCATCATTAAACTTTAACGAAATTGTTCCGGACGACCGTTAACTTTAAACCGTTACAAATAGGAAACAAATAGTTTAAGAAAATAAATAATAAAAATGAACGCCGTTAGCCATACACTTTAAAGAATGCCAACAAATAGAAATTGTAAAACAATAGATATAGATTTTTAGGATAGCCATAATAGTAGTCGCCATAAAATGTATTGTTATATTTTATGAATAAACTGTGGGAACCTTGTGAGGTTGGAAACTTTCTCCAGGGTGGTTAACGGTACACCGCTAGAGCGGTATAGTGCGCCCAAGTGCATAGCCTCTCTTTCTGTCCCGTTAGGACAGAGCACAAGGGCGTCACCGTTTAGCCAAACTGGAGGAAAGTACCGAGTGCATAAAAGCGCTTTGAACAATAGTAATACATGTCATTCCTACGATTGAAGCTGGCAACTACTAAGCTGCCAGCTGATTTCTATAGTAACGTCGTAACGCCCGACTAAGCGCCCCCAACCTCACTTGGAGAACAGTCTACACATCTCCGACAGTCTTTTATTTCTTCACATCAAACCATCCTGTGGGGAATCGAAGCAATACAGTCCACTTCGAAGAATAACTTATAGTTCGAGCCCTCACATTTGGTCCTTCGAGCCGGATATCTGGACCACTCGAGCTCTACAACTCGAGCACCGGATCAACTCCGACACGCCGCGCCACGGAGGGACACTGCCGCTCCCTCACGGCGCACGAAGAAACTAGACTATAGTCATGCCAGTCACAAGGTCAGCGGAGAAGAAGAGACGTGCAGAAGCGGGCAATAGGGCTTCAGAAACTGAAGCCATGGATTCTGGCGATACAACCGCCAGGCCTACGACAGCGGAATCGACACCGGAGACGACCAAGTCCACGGCTATAGGGACCCGCTCCGTAACACAGAAGGGCAAAACAGTTGAAGCTACACCTACAGTGGTACACCTTTTGTCCCAGCCAACATCACCTGTACCGCAAATATCACACCTGCGGTCAAATAAAAGTAACGCGCCATCCATTAGCAGCAGAACGAGTTCAAGGCGAAGCAATCGCTCTCAGTGTGCACTACAAATTGCACGTATTAAAGAAGAGCAACTGCGCAGAGAACGCGAAATCATAGCCGAAACAGCGCGTGAACAATTACGCATAGAACGTGAGCTCGCAGCCGTTCAAATAGCTGCAATAGAAGCCCAAGATGACATCAGCGATGATGACGAAGATGCTGAAACCAGCGAAGAGGACTCAAGCCAGCGAGTACATAGTCGGCTACACAACAACTGTACACAGTCGACAACAAACGAGGCTAGCTCACGGGTGAACAACGAAGGAAAATTTGTAACTCACTCGTCAGACGGACGTCAATCCATCGTAATCGCAAATAAAATAGACGCTACCGAGCTATCAACGGCCATTAGTACGGCCATCACAACATCATTAAAACACAGCTCAAGAAACGTCGAACTACCGCACTTCAACGGATCACATAGAGAGTGGATATTATTCAAAGCCGCCTACGATGAATCCGCCGACAGTATCTCAGAGCTAGAGAACATAGCTAGACTTCGTCGCAGCCTCCAAGGAAAAGCTAAGGAAGCAGTCGAAAACAAACTCATGTATCGAGCAAATCCGCAAGAGATTATGAGCGAACTCGAGAAACGCTTTGGAAGGCCTGATTGCATCGTTTCATGGGAACTTGAGCGTCTAAAGAATTTACCGCGGCCACCCGATACTCCCAGAGACATCTGTATTTTCGCGAGTAGAGTGTCTAATATCGTCACGGCGGTCATGGCTCTGAAACGGACACGCCGTCTCTACGACACAACAATAGCAGAGATCACAGCTCAAAAACTACCACGCATAGTTCGAGACAGATGGTACAAGTACAACTACGACGAAAAGGAAGACGTACCCGATCTATTGAAACTGTCTAAATTTTTAGACGCTGAAGCAGACGTATATAGCCTATACGCAGAACCTGAGTACATTAGTAGCGACGCACCTCAACCTACGAGTAAACAACAGCGCCGCGATCGAACATTCGCTACAACAACTATCAAGAAAACTAGATGTTGCCCAGCCTGCGAAGAATCATCCCATGAAATTACTGAATGTGACAAGTTCAAAGAAGCAAATACGAACGAGAGATGGGATATAGCTAAAGCAAACAGATTATGCTTCAGATGCCTACGTTACAAAGGCAAGTCTCATAGCTGCAAACCGAAGAAATGCGAAATAGATGGGTGCGGTTATATACATCACCGCATGCTACACTCTAAGAAAGAGATAGAAGATGAAAACAAAGAGCGCGTATCTACAACATGGAACTCGAAGAAAAGATGCGCCTACCTGAAAATAACGCCGATCCGAGTATCCGGACCGGCGGGAGAGGTCGACACATGGGCTCTACTAGACGACGGGTCAACCATTACTCTAAAAGACGAAGCATTAGCAACACAAATAGGAGCCACAGGACACGTCGACCCACTCCATATAGAAGCAATCGCTGGGACAAAGATAGTCTCGTCAAAGTCGCGTCGAGTATGCCTTTCTCTACAAGGGCAAACTGAGCGACATAGAATACAAGCGAATACAGTACGTGGCCTTAACTTCTCGCCGCAAGTAGTACGAGACGAAGATTTGGAGTCCTGCGATCACCTGCGAGATCTACGAGCACATCTTATAAAAGATGCCGGCGCCCCAAAGTTATTGATAGGTCAAGATAACTTCCATCTTCTGTTAACTGAGGAGACACGAACGGGACCGCTACATCTACCTGTCGCATCTCGCACCGAACTCGGATGGGTATTACACGGTGCTCGCCAACCATCGCCGAGACATCGTGTTAACTACGCTCATCATGTGGACACAAAACAGCGAGTCAAGATAGAAAAGGAGTGCGCCGAGCCTGCCCCAGCTGAAATGACGCCGAGCAGCAATGCTCCACTCCAAGCTGTTGCACTCATCACCAATCGACGCACGCTCGTCGATCCAGTAAAGTCGAACGACGAATACTCTCTGGTGTCTCAACACCGGCGGGAGCCACACTGCCGTGGGCTCACTAAACGAGAAAAGTATCGTGGTCGTCGTCGACAACAATCGCAACAGCTACCAGATATCGCCGCATCACCGACAGCTACAACGATGGGAGCCACACAGTCGCAGCCACATCGTGTCAAGTACCTGCAACACAGACAGAGCAGTCGGCGCGCACGCCCACGGAAGTCATTAACCAACATAGAAGCTGACGGACATTCCTACAAAATCGGTCATCCTTCACCATTTATAGTTGCAACGTCGAGACGATGCAAGACGGGAGAATGTTCCGGACGACCGTTAACTTTAAACCGTTACAAATAGGAAACAAATAGTTTAAGAAAATAAATAATAAAAATGAACGCCGTTAGCCATACACTTTAAAGAATGCCAACAAATAGAAATTGTAAAACAATAGATATAGATTTTTAGGATAGCCATAATAGTAGTCGCCATAAAATGTATTGTTATATTTTATGAATAAACTGTGGGAACCTTGTGAGGTTGGAAACTTTCTCCAGGGTGGTTAACGGTACACCGCTAGAGCGGTATAGTGCGCCCAAGTGCATAGCCTCTCTTTCTGTCCCGTTAGGACAGAGCACATGGGCGTCACCGTTTAGCCAAACTGGAGGGAAGTACCGAGTGCATAAAAGCGCTTTGAACAATAGTAATACATGTCATTCCTACGATTGAAGCTGGCAACTACTAAGCTGCCAGCTGATTTCTATAGTAACGTCGTAACGCCCGACTAAGCGCCCCCAACCTCACTTGGAGAACAGTCTACACATCTCCGACAGTCTTTTATTTCTTCACATCAAACCATCCTGTGGGGAATCGAAGCAATACAGTCCACTTCGAAGAATAACTTATAGTTCGAGCCCTCACAGAAATGTTCTATTGAATACGCCATTGTAAAGTCGTAGCGCTACGAGTCGTAGCTAATATTGTGTAGCACGTCTACGGCGTAGCATTGTGACGAGTTCCGAACTTAGTTCATTGTACCACTTGAATGCGCTTTGATTACACTCGCCAACTTAATTGGGTATAGTGGTAAATATGCAATTTTGGTACGAAATATTATTATTTATTGATATAAACGAATATTTACGAAATTGTACGAGTCAAGCTTTTTTTTATACAAAAAGTAAGAAGACGAGCAAGACGCTCTCCGGATGTTAAGAGATAACGCTGCACGTAATTAGTACAGTGCTACTCAGTATTTTACAGGGGTAAAATTCTGGGTGCACTGCGCCAACGCTTCTTACTTGTGAGTCATAAGATGTATGACTCTTCAGTCCAGTAATTTCACTAGCTAGAGTGCCCTCCTACCGAAGCACAACAATGTTTGCACATCACTGCTCAGGCGGTAGAATAACTAACACTGTTGTGGTACCCACCTAGTCGACCTCCTGTAAAGGATGTCTGCCCCTGGTAGAAGCTTTTAGGGCTGTTAATATTTTTCTTTTCTATTCTATACCTAGTAAAACGAAATCTTCCAAACTAAATCCTCAGATATATCCCAATCACAGGGTTCAGTAAATGAAAGCCTGCCTGTGATTAGTTCATGTAATAGGCACTAGTCCAGCCATCGAGAGCCTGCGAGGGAGGTTGTTCCGGAACTGTACTGAGACACAAAACTAATGGTAATAGAGCCACTGGGTAACAAACCCGGGGCTTTCACACTGCGGTCAAAATGAAGCTTTGTAGCAATTATTATTTGTAGAGGTAATGATGGAATAGGACACTTATTTGGACACTACTGGATACCAAGTTGCAAAAAAAAATTTATTACAACAATATTATAAACTTAAAACTAGAGGGAAAACAATTCGTGGTGTTAAGGCAGTCGTTAGGTCATGTTGCAGGCCTTGTATACTCAGCGACCTGGAACTGCAACATATAGGTTGGCCACACAACCTATTAATTGTGATTAGACACTGTAAGTAGGGTAACCTGTTCTGTTGGAGTATAAACCCCAATTATTATTATTGCATAAAAAACAACATGGTTGGAAAACCTGATGAAACGATATTTGAGAAAATGCTCAGCGGTGATGTGCAACATTATTCATTTGTAGAATTTCTATTTATGGTCTCTTTCTGTATTGATTTGTGTAATAATTAAAAAATATATTATATGAGTTTATATTTGAAAATTAGTCACATCTTTCGAGTTCATAACTGTTTTATGTTTAGGTTAAGTTTAGTTGTGTTTTGGTGTACACTGTTAGCACATATTGTTTTTAATAAATAAATAAATAAGAGAGTCGTCCCTTAAATGAAAGATCTAGCTTTTGAATCCAGGCGCACTGTGAAAGCGAGTCGCTAGCTCGACAGAGTTTAATCCGTCGCTGCGATTAGATACGTCTTGCCTTATCGCAGCATCTCAGATTACCGCTGAATAATGCCATCGACGACTCAACGGATAACTCCACCGCTTTATCCTTCTAGATACTTCCACTTTATAAATACAAGCTTCACTTACTGATTTGTCCGTGTCGGTGGTCATTATGGCTCTCAGTTACGGGGCTTGATAGTAGACATCCTATGCTTGATGTTAATTATCAATTTACAAGTTTATTTTTCTATTTATTTATTTCGAATAACATCAAGTATATATTATCCCATCAAAAACATTCTGTAAAAAACTAGCCAAGTCTCGATGGAGCTGCTTGTTTATCTCTAAAAAGTAATGAAATCTAGACAAAGTCGTGCCAAGTATAAGGTTCCTTACTGAGATTTCTTTATTTTTATAGTTAATTTTGTGTATATAAAATATAAAACTGTGATAGTGTGTAATATAAAACTGTGGGTCCTGGCTGTTTTCTATAAGATATGTAAGGAGGCAGTCATTAGGTCATGTTGCAGGCCCCGTAGTAATCTTGAAACTTGGCGACTTGAAACTGCAACATATATTTGTGATTTGACTCTGACAGTGTAAGTAGGGTAACCTGTTCTGTTGGAGAATAAACCCCAATTATATGATGTGTAATTTTTTTATTCATTCATTAAAATAACACAGCATTTTAAGAAGTTTCCCTTCTGCCACAAGTATAAACAAGTTACTATCTACGGCTTCATATTTTTATTGGAGCTCTGGTCGGAACTGGTGACCGCTCTGAACTTTATTTAGTGTAAACGACAGTTTGATTTAATAGTTTGTGCCCACTGCCAGCGGTACTGCGAAATGTTACTTACTTTCCGCGCCATTCACTACAGCCTGATACATTGTGAGGTTGAGGAGTTGCTGGTATTTACTTTTTTATGTGATAAGATAAACGAAATGTGACGCCACACTTTGCTTTTGTGTTAGTAATTATGTATAATCAGTCGAGGATTGCGTACGTCAAACGTGTACCTAGTCAATATTAGATTCGTGTATACGTATAATATTATATTTCAATATTTTCCCGACATACCTCCCAATTATAAAAACAAGAGATAATTCTACACGCTAACATTATAATAACAGACAAATGAAGAAGTAACGAACTTCCAGTATGGGAACTCCAAACAAACACTGAGAAATTCCCGAAATTCGATCAAAACACCAACACGGGCGAAGTGAGAGCAACATATGAAAATTCTTACAAACTCCGCATCTGGTATTCGGGGCGCAGTTTCCGGATCTCGTTTCAAATGTCAAACTTGTAATTTAACCCGGGGTGGGTAATTCGCAAGTATCCTGGGTACATTCGCCGTTTGGAACACTCGCCAGTGTTTGTGTGAGCAGTAGATCAACTTTGATAACTTATGAGGCTCGATAACAGTACATGATTATTGATTCAATATTTATTTTTGTGTTAATTCGGATCTTATTTTATTTAATTCATACTATATTGATATTTACCCAAATTATGTACCTATTTCCGTAAACCTAATTCCATTAAGTTCCTAGTAGTATTAATCTGATAATTTGAACTTTGACTATAACCAAACTTCCTATTGGCTCTATACTTATTAAGTTCTAAATTGATTAAAATATATATAATTTTCTAATAAGCAATGATAATATAGCTAAATAAAATAATTTGCTAACAAAAATGAGAATGATCAAAATTATAATATCATCAACAGTTATTTGTTTTTGGTTTGGACATGCTTTTCTTGTCTATTATGAGTACATGTAACAAATATATATTATACAATTAGTATACCTCTATATTATAGGTATGCGTTACATGGCCACCATAACACAAACATTGAGTTCTTAGCTTGGGGTTAGATGTCGCTGTGCGATATATTGTTACTTATTTGTTTATTTTTTTTACACAAAAATATATGCAGACGAACAAAACGCTCTCCTCATGTTAAGAGATTACGCTACCCATAATCAGTCCAGTTTTACCCAGGATTTAACAATGATGTAAAATTCTAGATGCATTGCACCAACGCTTCTTACTCGAGAGACAAAAGAAGAATTATTATTATTTTTATTTATTTTAGTTTAGCACAATAATACTATTTCAATCTTACGTACTGTCTCCGTAAATATAGTGTAGTAAATCCTAAATCCAAGCGTTTTGATATTTGTATAAAGTTGGAAGCATAAGCCGAGTGTATTGAGACGGGTCGGGTAACGACAGCGAGCAAAGCCTTCGATATAGGGAACTGATTGGACTTATTTCTTATTTTGGGTGGTGGTGGGAAAATAACAATGGTCGAAAATGAGAAAAAATGTTAAAACTATTTCACAATAATTACCTACTCAGAGGGCACTGTAGCTAGTGAAATTACTGAGCTGAACAGTCTTAATACCTGCTTTTATGACTCTTAACTATGAAGCGTTGGTGCAGTGCACTTAGCATGTTACAACAGCAGCGTTATCTCTTACCACCAGGAAAACGTCTTGATCGTCTTCTTACTTTTCGTTTAAAATAAAATAAATAACAAATAAATGTTCCAGGACATTTTACACAGCGTCATCTAACCCCGAGCTAAGCAACTTAATGCTTGTGCTTAAAAAAACACCCATATTCATAAAGTATAAAATTTGGCTTAATTTTCGTGACAAGGCCTTTCCACTCTTAGTCAAACCTATACCTTATGTTCTAAAGCAATTCGTCAAATACGTCCTGACTTCACCCATATACATCAAGCAACCCATATCAAAAAATAAATGGGCGTACAAACGTCGCAAGCACTCGGCTTGATCGGTACAAATGGCCTTATCATCAATAACTGGGTATCATATAATTTTGTATCCGAGAGTCGCAAACAACTTTACAAGTTCTGTAACTGTAGGATACAGCGACCGGCGCGATGCGAATCGCAAGTGGACGGATATTATCAGTTATAGACTAATTTACAGTACCTAATATTCAGTATTTAAAGCTAAAGGTGCAAACTACGGCAGACCGAAAAACAAAACAAAAATCCTCATGTGTATATTAAATGAAATCACGTTCAATATAGGGTAACGCGGTGTAGCCCGCACCCCATAAGACTTTGCAAAAATCTCCTGCGTACATTTAATAAGTACGAGTACTAACGAACCTAGTGCCTAGTAGTATGCAAGGGTACGGCCCGCCCTAGTTTATGACAGCCCTAGTGTGCAACATTTTTATGAGTGAGAATACTATGTCGATTCGCCATGAACATCTTAGTAGTTAAATTGACAAATGGATTTAAAGCTGACCACACTATGAGATGAAGCGTGTCTCGCGCTTATGTTGCGGTGACCTAGTCGTAGTACTCGTAGTTTCTTTTTGAAGCAAAAAATAAGATTTGCGACCTATAGCGTATTAGGTCAGCGCGGTTGTTCAGTTTTGTCCTATACTAGTCTTTGACTGATACCATGGACGATCAAATGTCTTTTAACATCTTCATACTTGATTTGTCGAAAGCTACACAACTGCGATCCATCGCCGCGATATCTTTAGCAGCAGAATCACGTATTATTCGAGAGTTTGGTGCGACAAGTTGCCGCGACGCTGCGACTTGTTACTTGTGAAGTCCAGAGTTATGCGACGTGACGCGTATGACTGTTGATCCTTCCCTCACTTCATTATACCGCTCTGTTTTTATGGCTCTTCTAGTTTGTTTGGCTCCGAGTAAGACGGAGATGTGCTTTAGAAATAGTCTCAGGTACGAGAGCTCTTATACACATCACTAGTTTATTCTCGGCTTACCTGTGTGTTTAGATCCTTTCTTACAGGATATATCTCAATCATTAAATCTATGTGAGCCAAATTTTAACCAAATTCAGCGGTTTGAGCTAGCCAATTAGTTAAGAAAATCTCTCTAAATAACTTGACGTAATCTCTAATAAGGAATTAGGTAATATATTCTAATGTAGATGAACTCTAATCTCTTCTTATCATAATCTTATGAACTATCAATAACTCTGTATAGAAAATAAATAATTAACTGATTAATTGCCTGACTAATGTGTCAACGTTCAAACCGTTTAGTTGTAAGGATTTCAATGAAATTTAGCAAGTAGATATTATTGTGACGTAAACATGCCTTAAGACATTTCTCCTTAGGGGCAAAGCCGCGTGCCTAAGCTACTTTCGTTTATATCTCCCATCAAAGTTAGAATAAACAAAACAAAACATCTAAGTCAGCGCTCCGTAGATCATCCGAGCCGGGGAAGTTTTCGGTAACGTTGCGGATTCATCTTTTATACCAATAAAGCTTACGATGTAGCTAACACTGACACCGCCCACTTATCTTGCACGAAATCGTAATATTTAAGTAATTTCGTACAAAATTAGTAGCTAGTTTATACGTACGGCTTCGCCTGTGTGTAGTACCTGTCCTTTCTCAGCGGAGGTCTACGTAATTATTTCTATCTTTGTACAAGATTTCATCCCAATGCGTTCAACGGTCTCAGCTGTACATTGATAGATCAGTCAGCATGTCACGGTTTCCTTATATTAACAAATTCAGTACTTGTGCTATTATGTGCTGTAGTATATTACTTACATAATTAACAAAAGCCCGGTCGAAGCTTTTCAACAGCGAAGTAAGAGAAAAATCGCACGAAACTTATTATAGTCATTGGTGATTCAGAATCACATTTGCACTATATAACTTTTGAGTCAATTATTTAGAAATTTGGTTAATAGGTAGCTTATACACTAAAAATAACATAGGCTACTTCTTAACTGGTAATTCCACTGGGCACAATTAATTTTATTTTATTTATTTGTTAGAAGCACATAACAAATTACAATCAGCTTTTAACAAATAATGATATCTTAAACACTTAGTTCTAGATTGTAATTCAAGAGACTGTACATTCAGAAACACTAATTTATATAATATCGCGTGGACATTAGATCTTATATATACAACTAGTAATCATAGTAAAATATTCATGTTTCACACATACTATTCATTAAACATACCTATCCGACACCATTTCTCTATATTTTCGTGTACATCTAAGACACACACATCACGCATGACAGACCTCATGATGAAGGCCCGAAGGGGCATTATCTCATAATTTATATTCCGCCACCATTAATGTTTACCCACCTCTAGTTTATTACGACCGGCGGATTAACTCGCCTACACATGGAGATAATGCTGGATTACTTTTGATGTTACAAAAAGGAAATAGTTGGACATATGTACGTATTTGTACGAATAATAAATGTAATCTACTTATTATAGAGGTACTTTAAATAATATACTACTTTATATATTACTTGTTGTTGATATTGTTTTGTAAATGAATGAGATTAGTTTGATGCTCTAAGCTTCATCGTTGATCGCATCGGTACTTTTTATCAGATGGGGTGTGGTCAAACGAAGGCTTATTAAGAATAAACAAGTGAAATTTAAAAAATACTTTTTAAAAACAAGCTTTAATTATTGTTATCGTCTTGCATCATAAAGTACTCGTCAAGACGAATCAAATGAGCCCAAACTCGATGGGGTTGCGTTGTTTTATGACAGAGTTCCTTTGGCCACCTTCCAGCTCCATCATCAGATCAGCTTGATGTCATAAAAAATATTGCATTGTCATCCGATTTACACACGCATGCAAATTTTCAACTCAATTGGAAACCGGGAAGTGGGTCAAATTAAACTTGCAAGATTTGATTACAGACAGACAGACAGACAGACAACAGACAGGTGAAAGTAATATAAAGCTTGTAAAAAGCTTTACACTTACTTGATGTTAGCAGTGCAGGACCATTACAGTGATTTTTTTTCACAGTTCACAAAATTTATTAACAAATTTTGAAAATGAACGTGAGATACTCCAACACAGAAATATCATCTACAAATAAATATTATTACCAAAACATTCCTTTACAATGATTATAAGACTGCCATTTATTTATCTACCAGTTTCAAGAAATCTCAATGTATAAAAATGTGTAATAAAACAGACATAAGATGAGAGCACGCACTGAATTTTACGGCTCACATGACGACTGTACCCTATTTGCTACCTCCCCACAAATAAATTGAACTTTATTTTTATAGTCTACTGACCTTAGTACCATCCCCTGGAGGAAACCCCTAACCTTGGGTATGTATCACCTAATGTTATATGTTTTATGGCGTCAATATTTGGAGAACCATGCACAGGTCACGAGCAGGCTTTTGTAAGGTCTCAAACCACGTTTCACCTAATATTTCGAAATTACAAAATATATGGGCTTATTTGATATACAGATAAAGGGCCAGCACTAAAAAACACAAATAGAATTTTAAGTTGTATCAAGTTTAAAAATATAAAGATAGATATATTTGGACACGACGTTAAGCCTACAATAAAAGTGATATGACGCTAAAATACCAGATTATTATTATACAGAAGGCGTCAAAGTGAGAGATCCTACCGACTGCGCCATACATTTTTTATTAAGGCAAACTATGATTTGACGATAAATGAATCTTCATTAAGCCAGTACCTGATATTAATTTATTAACACACACATAATAATATCTACAATGAGTATTATAATAAACTTCGCAACAAAGAAGTAAGAGAAAAACAGGTAGTGTAATAATGTAATTAATTAAGATAACGTAACGTGCGACAAAAATATTGGCTAACTAAGCGTCCCTCGGGAATCAGAACTGGCAGGAAAACAGACAAACATCCAGTATTTATATACCACAGATTATATCAATATTTACACAATCGGAACTACGCAAAAATACCGCAATATAAAACCTAACTCGAATATACATTTCAAGATATGTTTTTATTACATTTCTGAGTAATATATTCCGAAATTGGTTTATTCAATAAAAATAAAGAAGAAAAACATATTTTTGCTTAACTAAACAAATTCTTAGATTGAATTATTGACTCTCGTAAATTGTAGGCTTTGAAGGTCGATTTCGCTGAAATATTTTTAGGTTCGAGCTATAAAAGTCCGGCCTGTTACTAAATGGCAGCAAATTTGGATCGAACGTTGCTAAGGTTCTTTAGATGCAATAAGATTTCCCGAAATCACTTATGAAATCGATGTTTATGTACACTTTCATACTTTAAATACTTTCAGTTTTTAACCCCCGACGCAAAAACGACGGGGTGTTATAAGTTTGACGTGTCTGTCTTTCTGTCTGTGTGTGTGTATGTTGTGTGTATGTGTCTGTCTGTGGCATCGTAGCTCCCAAACGGATGAACGGATTTTGATTTAGTTTCTTTTGTTTGAAAGTAGAGTTGGTCGAGGGTGTTCTTAGCCATGTTTGGTGGAAATCGGTCCAAGATGGCCGCCGCTACAAAATGGCGGATTATTTTTTTCTTCCACGACCCCCTCAATATTGGTATCAAATGAAAGAGCTTAACGAGTAGAATACAGCCCACTATATAAAATTTAAAATCCAAGATGGCCGCCATAAAAAAAATGGAGAATTACGTATTGCGTTGGAGGTTTTTTAAATTTTTAATTTAATTCACTTGTTACTGGTAAACTTCATTCTTCTTTTTACAGTAAAATTCGGCTGTGGCTAGTTACTAGACAAAACCGTGTCGCAAAGGGGTCATTATGTCCGTGTTCTTGGATGATGTTTAGTCTGCTGCCGTGTACGGCCACTTCGTCACTTATGATGACGTGAGATAATGGTCAAAGGTTAACCTATAATTAAAAAAAAAAAGAAAAAAAATTCTCTTTCAGTTCACTAAAAATGCTTTTCGCAAGCTGCAGCGTTTTTATTTCTTCCAAAGTTTTCTAGAATCAAAGATGTTCGTAGCGAACGAGAACTCATTTCCAAAGTTTGGCTGGAACCTTTAGAAAGGTTCTTTTTGACTGAATAAATGTAGGAACACTGAAAGCAAAACATAGAAAAAGCATAAATGAGAGAGTGAACTCGTATAAACCGCGAACCAGTGGCGAGACAGCGACTCAGTTTTTACTAAATTAAAATATAAAGAGAAAGATATGATAATCATAAGAGCCAAACGGTCCTAGTTGTAGGGATATTCACTTATCCGTCATGGAACCGAACCGAAGACCGAATTTTCAAAAATGTATGAAATGACGTATGACGTATTATTAAATCGATACGGCGTAATACGTCATTTTATCATAAATTTTTGACAATTCGGTATTCGGTTCGGTTCCATGACTAATAAGCTGGGTTGGAAAGTGTCGGTTGCCGCGCCAATTGTGACTTATGTAAAATTGTGTGCATGATCTATTTGGCGCGGTCAATTTGCGACACGCCTGTGCCTTATCTTCCCATTTTATTTTAATGTAAGAGTTTATATGCTTTACTCAGCCAGCAGCCAGTAAATAAATAGTCGGTATTACTCATGCACGTTCGCTTTAATATAATATGTAGTTGTGATAGAAACTGTCGCGTTTGGCACTCGGATAGCATCCTCTCTCTTTATTTAGATTTTATATAGGGAAACTTAGAAAGAAGTTATATTTTTTCAGTCTTAACATCACTGTTTGCCACGATAGCATTGTAAAAATATACGACGAAAACGTAATATGCTAGGATATGTCGTACATTTATATATTTTTGTAATAATTTAATGGTTTTTAAAACATAAAAATATTTGTTTATTTTGTACGTCAATAGTTTAACAGGCATTTTAGTTACGAAATTTATATTGAAGATTGGCTTGAGCCTTGTTGAACTTGAGATAGAAAAAATATTTGATCTATTTTAATTGAATTACCAAATTGTTTGTTTTTAATATAGATTTATTTAAGAGTAATAATATATAAGTATTTTTTGGATCCAGATGTTTTCAAGATTTAAACCAAGTTTGCATACTGTTTCAAATTCTATTTTGTTCACAGCAAGAAAACCTTGCTTGCTAATTACCTTCCCACACAATGTTTTAATGTAGAGTGGAGTAAAAATAACGCAAGTGCGGTTTGAATATAATGTTAGCCCGCGGTTGTGGACTACAATGCCATTAGCTGGGGTACGAATGTGCAGGTAATAATGTACCTGGGGTAATTTTGTGACTTTATGTAAAAACTGATTTTAGTACTCCCACAATCACTGATATATCTATTAGAGTTATCGTTTGTGTTTTACTGAGGAGTGAGACTTTTGTTCTGCTAAAATTTATTTTTAAAAAATAGGCCAAGCGCTAGGCGCAATGTTAG
This sequence comes from Hemithea aestivaria, assembly GCA_947507615.1. Taxonomy (NCBI): domain Eukaryota; kingdom Metazoa; phylum Arthropoda; class Insecta; order Lepidoptera; family Geometridae; genus Hemithea; species Hemithea aestivaria. The sequence continues at coordinate 624,070 of OX382330.1, forward strand.
TACGCTTCCAAAGTACATGAATAACTACTTTTAATAGATATGTATTATCACAGTATAGAGTTTGTCTTACTAATATTATTAACGCGAAAATTTGTAAGAATGTCTGGATGTATGTTTGTTACTATTTCACGCCTAAACGGTTGGACCGATTGAGCTGAAATTTGGTACAGAGATAGCTTAGACCGTGGAATAACTTGGACCCTGAACAGCGGGTAAAACCGTTGGGCGCAGCTAGTATTACTATAAACTGGGCTAGTCAGTTGTCGGGTAATTTCGCCGGCGGCCGATGGCGTCCGGCCCCAAGGGTACGATAAGCTCTCTCGAACTAACTAACGCAATCAAAACAAACTTTTCAAGGAAATACGGTGTGAAAGTAAGCGATACTTTCACGCGGGTCACTTGAACTTAGTGATTACAAAATACTTGTAATTTTTATGCTATTAGAGGAATGAGAAAAGGTGTGTGTTAAATTTGTTGTATAGTATCGTGCTGGTGTATTACGCGACGAAGTTTAGAAACACCTTTTTAATTTAGCTCTCTTTGCCTTTAAGAACGTTTTATTTTTGTCGGTTTACAATAACACCAGGGCATGATAGCCACAGATAACCCTCAGAAATTAAGTAAGTTTGATTTCGAAAAAAATTAAATACAATTAAAAAGAGTTTTCAAATAAAATCCAAATCGGTTCAAGTTCACAAATATATTGTGTAATATAAAAGAAAAAATAAAAATTCAACAAATCGTGAACCTACCCCTTTATTTGACGGCATTTAAAAACCGAACCAAATTTTACAAACATATTTCAAGCTACAGAATCTGCAACACAGTATAGTCGGGCCGGCCTAAAAGGCCACATTTGACAGATGTCAGTCATAGTAAACAAGTGTTGGGACATTGTTTGTTTATTTCGATTATAGGATATGAATCGATACGATCTTCAAACACGTTGGAATCGAATACAGTTTTATGAAAACATTCCTAAAGTCTAATTAATTTTCATTCTAATAGGTTTTTTTTGTAAAAATGTAATGGCGTCATGGGCTAGTTTTGCCAGAAACATCTCACGAGTTATAAAAAAACCTGTAATAAAAAAATATGTTTATTCTCTATACATTACACAATTTTATTTTAATTACATTATATTTTACTATAATATAATCACAATATTAACAACATATTTTATTTTAATCGCAATATAGTTATTTATTTATGATCAAATATTCAATCCAAGTTATAATTGCATTCGATTCTACATTTCAAATTTCGATTTCGCGATTTTATTGGGTAGCATCCTTATTGTTTTAAAAACAAAAACTGATTGACGTGACCTTGTATAGGTGTCCTATTTATTCATCTAATTTTTTTAACCCCCAACGCAAGAAAGGTGGGGTGTTATAAGTTTGACGTGTTTGTTTGTCTGTCTGTTTGTGTATCTGTCTGTGCCATCGTAGCCGAACGGATTAATGAAGTTTGTTTATTTTTTCGTTTATAAGATTAATAATATTACTCGGCAATGTTCTTAGCTATGTGTATAACATATTCTTTATAGTTTAAAAATAAACACAACAATGACTTGAAACAAAAATTGAGTATTTTTCATTTTTAGTTTTTTTTGGTTAAACATAATGCCACAAAAACCGTTGTTTTATATTAGAAATAAAATCTATACCATTGGCTTATCCGAAACTGACACCGACATTTTCCTCGTGGCTCTACATGGTCTCCCAGAGTTGATTAAGTGAAGCAGGGTGGAGCGGCCCCTTTTACCCCCCTTCCTTACTGCCAGAAGGGGTACAAGGGGGGTTTTCCGATCTTAACGTTTCTTCTGGTAGAAATTTCAATTGTAGTTTTTGGTAGACTTTTTTATGGTAGAAAAATGCGTGAGCTCCTGATGAAGGACATCGTAATTGTCCGAAACTCAGGATCGAGCCTAGCTCCGACCATTATTTCCAAGAGTTTTTAGTCGTTTTGTTTACATAGTAATATGGATAACTCTCACGTTAGTTTTCAAAAATGCACAGTAGAAAAATCTACTTAGTAGTTTTTGGTAGAATTTTTAATGATAGAAAAATCTACCAAATGGTAGAAAATTAATAGTAGTTTTTGATAGATTTTTTATGGTAAAAAATCAACTAAATGATAAAAAAGAATGGTAGATTTTGCTAGAAATTTGAATGGTAGTTTTTGGTAGAAAAATTTAATGGTAGTTTTGGCAGAAATTATGATATAAGAATTTGGTAATAAGTTAAATGGTAGGCAAAAAATCTACCAAATGGTAGAAATTTTAATGGTAAAGCGTAAATTGTTAATTGTAAATTCGAGTATAGTGTTCAGTGTTCAGCTAAGTGTTGTCATATTATTTCCCTTCTCCCCCGGACCCCTGTACAGTACAGACGCATTTTGGACTAGTCCCTTTTTAATTTTAATTTAAAATTAATATAATTTTGCGCGTACAAATTCGTGCGGAAAAATAGGAGAGCATAAACTGTGAGGAGTTCTGCAACGCAAAAGCCCGTCTCAGTCGCGCTGAGTGACGTAGTGGTGAGTGCTGCACACATTATTCGCTCCCACTGGTAGTGTGCATAGCCGCTACCTCGTCATATCTGTTGATGCCATACGTCGCTGCACTGCACACATACGCAAGCGTGGTTAGTAGTTGATGGGCAAGTTCGTGTGCGTCGCTGCTGCCTCGCCAAACCGGTCGCCGCACATCGTCGCTGTGTGCACACATACGCAAGCTGTTCAAGTGCGCATGTTGCGGATACTGTATACGCGCATCGCTTATAGCGCACCACACATCTGCGTGTGTGTAAACATTTTTATCGCACACACCGCTTCCTAACTTCTGCAAGCCTGGTAGCTTCTGACTATCCGCGCGCCCTAGCCCCTAGCAGCGATGACGTCACGACGCGCTCTGCCTAAAGAGAAAACTATTCGTTTACCTGGACCAATAACACACTGCAAGTCGGACTCTAACCTATGCGCTGCTACGAAGCCTACAAGTTCTACGGTCGCAATCGCTGCCTCTGGGTTAACAAAGGAACACTCTTTCAGTGCTGAGAATATTGGGTCAAAAAAAAAACGCAAACTGGAAAGTGAGGATGATGAGCCTGAAAGAGACGATATTTTTGAGATGTTCTCCTTACTACAGAAGGAACAGGATGAAAAATTTAGGGCCCTCATGCAGGAGCAGGACAAAAAATATACTGCCCTTATGAATGAGCAAGACAAAAAATATACCGCGCTTATGAATAAAGTCCAAGGTGGAATACAGATACACACTGATCAGAATAAAGAGATTATTGACTCTATTGGATTTTTAAGCCAAAAATACGATGAGTTGATGAATAAAATAAACATTTTAGAAAAGGAAAAATCAAATGACAAAAAATACATACGTGAGCTTGAATCCAGAATAGAGCAAATTGAACGTAGTTTCCGTAGCTCTAGTATTGAAGTGCGCAATCTGCCAAAAAAGTCGGGTGAAACGAAGCAAGATCTAGTTGAAATCGTGAAGAATATGGGAAACGTGCTTGGCGTCACAGTTCAACCAAATGATGTCACCGACATTTATAGGATTAATACGCAAAAGGAAACCAATCAGCCCATTGTAGCGCAATTCTCTAGCGTCATCCTCAGAGACAAAATTGTGGGTTCCGTAAAATCCTATAATAAGACATACCCAAACAACAAGTTCAATAGCACTAACTTAAAGATAGAAGGCCCCTCCAAGCCGATATTTGTCTCAGAAAGCTTAACTACGCAAGCTAAAAAACTTTTTTTCTTGGCCAGAGAATTTGCTAAGGGTGCTAATTACAAATATTGTTGGCCTTCACGTGGTAGAATATACATGAGACGGACAGATGGGGCCCCGTTGATAAAAATCAACTCGGAGTCCGATCTTGAAGCGTTGAAGAATAATAAATGACTAGATTTTTTGTATTGTAAAAATTACACCTATGTCGAAAGTGCCTATTTTATAAAATGCACTAGAATAAGTTGTTCTTTAATTGTAAAACCAATGCATGCAACTATATTAATGCACAGATACTACATCCAACAACAAACTTTGCTACCCAAACGCATTTCACACTTATTCACACACACATTCGGATACTATATTCAACAACACACTTTGTTACTCAAACACATCTCACACTCATTCACACACGCATACGGAATCATAGAGACACGGCGCCTAATTACTTATCTAAATAATAATGGATGATAACTCATTTATTATCACGGAGATAGATAAAACCAATAATATTGAATGCTTCTTAATAAATAGTTCTAACGACTATAAAAATATTCTCGGTATAGATTTAAACAACAAGAGCCAAACAATCTCGATCCTAACAGTAAATATACGTAGCATTTTTTGTAACTTTGATCTTTTTATAGGTTTTATATCTACCTTGGATATTATTATTGACGTTTTTGTTCTAACTGAATGCTGGACGAACGAACACAGATTACCGCCCGCCCTCGATAATTACAATATGTACTGGAGTAAAAACAGCATAAACCAAAACGACGGAGTTGTGGTATACGTTCGATGTGAAATAAGCTCCACGTCCTTTGAACCAAAGTTCGATGAAGGTAATTGTCTAGTTATTAATATTCAACCCGATTATACAATAGTTTGTTCATATCGCCCACCTAGTTTTAGAAACGTCGGTAAATATCTAGATTCTCTTGATGCTATCTTACAAAATATAAACACTAGTAATGTTATTTTTACGGGAGATATTAACATAGATATTATGCCTGACAATCTATTAACATCCTCGCAAGACTACCTTAATTTAATGGCGATGCACGGACTCAGACAAGGTGTTGATTGCCCTACGAGAGTCACAACATGTTTGGATCATTTCATGGTAAAAGCTGTGGGGACTTGGAAAACACTAGTGTTTGAACAGCAACTGACAGATCATTCGCCAATTTTACTATTAATTAATAACACTAAAATAACAAAGACTAACTTAGTACACAACAAAGTTGTAGTCAACTATAAGGGGATTCAAGAGTCGCTTAATAATGAATACTGGCAGGATTTATATAATGCTACCGAGATAAATATAGCTACTGAATTATTCTTAAAGAAATTTCTCGGTATTGTAAATAAAAATACTTCGGTAAAGAGGGTATCAAAAAGGAATTTGCCTCTTAAACCATGGATCACTAGAAGTGTAGTGCGGTCGATTAGAAAACGTGATAGGTTACATATGAGAGTAAAAAAAGACCCAGAAAATACAGAATTAAAAGTAAAATACATTAGATATAGAAGTATATGTAAAAGAATAATAAAGTACGTTAAGACAGAATATTACAAGACAAAGCTTAAAATGAATGAAGGAAGCATAAAAAATACTTGGAAAATAGTAAAAGAAGTGTGTAATTTAAATCAAGTTAAGATTACCTCTAGTGAATTGTTAAAAACATCCTGTAATCCCTCGGAGTCTCTAAATGCAGTTAACAATTTTTTCACATCAATTGGTAGAACGTTGGCTGACAAAACTATGTCGTTGATGAATACAACGGAAGAAATATTGGCTAAATGTGATACATTTTCAAATCCTCCGGTTTTTTCAATGGGATTGGTCCCTACGGACCCAGTAGAAATCACAAGCCTAGTTCATGGGCTCAAATCTCGTAGTACACCAGGATGGGATAAAATTACATCAGAGCTTCTTAAACGATTTATTGACAGCTTAGCTAATCCGATATCGTTTTTATGCAATTTAAGTATGGAATCAGGAAAATTTCCATCTGCTTATAAAATCGCACTAGTATGCCAAATTTTTAAAGCTGGTGATAAAGCTACCCCGTCTAACTATAGACCAATATCGCTTCTCCCGACTCTATCCAAAGTTCTTGAAAAATTGGTCAAAAAAAGAGTAATGAGTTACCTAGAAAAAAACAATATTTTGAGTAAAAATCAGTTTGGATTTCGCTCTAAAAGATCTACAGAAGACGCGGTTTTGAAACTAACATCTCTAATAACAAATTATTTAGATGACGGAGAGAAATGCGTTAGTATATTTTTAGATTTGCAGAAGGCATTTGATACCGTTTCAATTCCCATACTTTTGACCAGATTGGAGAATGTCGGAATTAGGGGCGTCATACATGACTGGTTCGCAGACTATTTAACTGGCAGAACACAGCGTGTACGGGTGGAAGAATACGAAAGTGAAAGGGGTTTTTGTAGTTTCGGTGTACCTCAAGGGAGTACACTTGGACCAGTGCTATTTCTTATTTATATAAATGGGCTATGTAACATCTTTAACAGCCTTTCTTGTCTAGACATTCTTATGTTTGCGGATGACACAGTGCTTCTCTTACACGAAACAACGTGGCCAAAAGTTACTAAGCTAGCAGAGAATTGTCTATGTGAGGTAACAATGTGGTTGGAAAATAGCCTGCTCTCGTTGAACACAGAAAAAACAAAATATATGTGTTTCAGTAAATCTTCCGTTAAAGCCCCTGACCTGAACATAACTGTAAAAATACACACATACCCATGTAATCAAGACTATAACCGTACTGATGAATGTGCCTGTAAGACGTTATCCCGGGTCAACACGATCAAATATTTGGGAATAATAATTGACGACAAGCTAAATTGGAATCCACATATTCAGTCCTTAGCAGCGAGACTTAGAAGATTAATTTATGTTTTTAAAAATCTTAGAGAAGTTGCAGATAGAACCTTGGTCATACAAATATATCGAGCATTGGGTGAGTGTCTAATCAGGTACTGCATATGTGCGGGGGCCAAAACTCACCTAATTACAATTGAGCGAGCGCAACGGGCTGTCCTTAAGGTACTTCTGCGTTTGCCGTATAGACATCCCACCACTGCCGTCTATAAAGAAGCTAAGGTTCTTACCATACGCAAAATGTTCATCTATGAAAGTATTCGCAGATACCATAGTAAAGTTATTCCAACCCTACCATCTAGTAGTACACAACGCGTATACCATTGCCCGGTACCATGGGTAAAATCGCGATTTGCTCAAAAACATTTTGATGTTGTAGCACCGAAACTGTATAATATAATAAACAAAAAATATAAAATCAGAATGATGAATAAAAACAAAATTAAACACATAATACTTTCATGGCTACAGGAATTTGATTACGAGGAAACAGAATACATGCTGAGTAACTTATATTTCTAATATAATAATATATACCATATTCATCCCTAAACACACACACACACACACACACACACACACACACACACACACACACACACACACACACACACACACACACACATGCATTAATTGGTTTGTTTTTTTGTTTTTAATTTTTAATATTTCATAGCTTTTTTTTATATACCTTACTATGCATTTTGTTTTTTTTCCTTTACTTTTTTTGATTTGAGTTTTAAAACCTCAAGCACAATTAATTACATTCATAAATAATAAGGTAATTACTGACATAAGCATTGTAATAAGTTTCAAATATGGGAGAAGCCACTGGCTCCTGAAACACAGTGAAAACTAGTTCGGGAACCAATGGATTCAAAAAAGATTGTACAATAATTTATGTCAAATAAATATTTGAGTATTTGAGTATTTGAGTATTTATTGTTCAGCTAAGTGTTGACAGATATTATTTACAGAAAAAATAAGTAAAATTTTTAGATCATTCTGTAAGGGAATTTTGATGATGTGTCAAATGTGGCCTTTTAGGCCGGCCCGACTATAGTAGATAGTATATTGGTAGGTGTACATAGACACAAGAAGTATAGTGAAACAGGCTTGCCTTGCTTTATTTCCCGTCGGCCGAAGACGCGCGAAGATAAACGATGACAAGCCGCAACAGCTGTTTGTTCTCTGCTTCTCGAATGATATTCCGAGCTTGCTGTACGTATATTTATACTGTTCGATATATCTAGGTTAGCGGCTCAGCTACTCAGCTACGTACGCAAGTAACATTGCTTAACTTCGTTTATTGATCCCTGATAAATATATTTTTAAAAGCTTTTATTTACTTTCACTTGTCTGTTGTCTGTCTGTCTGTCGGTCTGTCTGTCTGTAATCAAATCTTGCAAGTTAAATTTGACCCACTTCCCGGTTTCCGATTAGCTGAAATTTTGCATGCATGTATAAATCGGATGACAATGCAATATTATTATGACATGGAGCTAATCTGATGATGGAGCGGGAAGGTGGCTATAGGAACTCCGTAATTAAACGATGTAACCCCATCGAGTTAGGGCTTATTTGATTCGTCTTGACGAGTACTTTATGTTCCTAGATGGTAATAATAAAAAAGCTTGTTTTTAAAAAGGTTTTTTTTAAATTTCACTTGTTAAAAATGTTAGTCCCGCCTTCTAGGTATAGTCTGCTGCCATCTATGGCCTCATCGCAGCTTAACATCACGTGATCGTGGTCAAAGGATTACCTATAATGAATAAAAAAAAAGTACCTATTTATAATCGCCAAAAGAAAATCCATCCTGTTTTCAAAAACAAAACAAGTTAAATTAAAAAAAAAAACCTTTTAAAAACAAGCTTTTATTATTATAATCATAAAGTACTCGTCAAGACGAATCAAATGAGCCCAAACTCGATGGGGTTGCGTCGTTTAATGACAGAGTTCCTATGGCCACCTTCCAGCTCCATCATCAGATCAGCTTCATGTCATAATAATATTGCATTGTCATCCGATTTATGCATGCATGCAAAATTTCAACTCAGTCGGACACCGGAAAGTGGGTCAAATTTACCTTGCAAGATTTGATTACAGACAAACAGACAGACAGACAGACAGACAACAGACAAGTGAAAGTAAATAAAAGCTTGTAAAAAAATTAGTCAAGTAAAATCATAGGATGTTTGATTCATTCTATTTATCATTTTTGATTTATTGAGAGGGTCGAAATAATAATGCACTTTGGCTGTACCTTTCTTCTAAGTTGACTTAGAAATTAGTTGTGACTACAAAAGGGGCATTGACAGACAGACGGACGCGAAAGTGATATAAGGGTTGCGTTTTTTTCTTTGAGACTTTAGAGGAACGAAACCTTAAATATAATTGTGTATTATAAAAGTTCCCTGCTTTTGTAGAAGTCGGTTAAATTAAAGTGGTACATAATTCACGAGATGAAATTTTTTACTCAGCTCCGTGCAAGCAATATATAACACTCATTTTCCACGTCCACTTTAAAAGTATTACCTTAGTGCGAGATTAAACGTGTAACAATGTAGATATTAAAGCGAGGGATTTAATTCCACTACGTCCGTTGATTAGATTCAACTGGATGCGACACTGTCAGGCGACTCTCGTAGCCAAAAATAAGACCGCCGAGCACAACTCTAGTTGTCACAATACAGGTTATCCATGTGTGTGTATGTAGTATGTACTAGTTTATATTTTATGCTAGTGTTTGGCAATTTTGTCGGGTGTGTGCGTAATGACGTTATCGAAAACTCATTAGTATCACTATTGGTGTGTATTGGCTCTACCCCGTGGAAAAAGATAGACTTTTTTGCATAGAAATTAATGATAGCTTCGATTCCCGTTGTGAGTTCCCGTGCCTTCGATGTTGTAAGACTACGGGGTGATACTTCACGGGTAGGCGCTGCTTTGTCCAACGAAAAAACACTTTAAACTTTTATAATCGCCGAAGTTTCCCCAAACACCCACCGGGGACACAAAGGGCAGAGAGTATTGAAATAACGGTAGATATCGCGCTCTGAGAAAGAACTGACGCCATGCCGTAAATATAAAGTAAATACAAAGTAAATACTGAACAGTAGTTATCTCATCGATCAGGAAGGTAAATAGATTGCGTGATTTAGTTTCATACGCCTAAAATAGATAATTATTTTGCATGTCCCACGTTACACATATTGAAATGCGCAATGTTGAAAACATTGAATTTTGAGCAAACACTACAAGTGAAAAAGAGCTGATATACTAAAGAAGCCAATTTTTGGCCACCATACACGGGTACAGGAGGTGAAAACCATAACATTTTGTAATATTTCAATTAGGTTACTGCTGAGTAGATTTAGTAAATGTTCCCTGTTTTTGCCACGAAAAAAGGTTTATCTGGAGTAACTGTACTGTAAATGAAATAGAGATATTTCTGAACAAATTACGTTTTATTTCGCTAACTTTTTTGTGATCGGTGTCTCCATTTAACCAATAGTCTGCAGGATGGATAAATTCAAAGTTTGCTCGGCAGAGTGCGTCAGTGGATTTATTTTCGGACACGGATTGATAAATGCGCGATAATAAATATTAATCGTGGCCACATTAAGCATAATAAAGGCCTGATGAAGTGGATCGGTGCACATCGGTGCTTCACAAAAGTTAAAAGAAAATATTAATATTTAAGCGGCAGTTCGTGTGGACAATTAATTTATACTCTACTGAATATTGTGAGACCTAAAATAGAGTATTATTTAAGACCTAACGGGATGACGTACAGTGATGAGCTCCTATTAAAAAATTAAGTAGAAGTTCTTGTAAATAAAATGAAACTCGTGTATATTTAAGTGCGAAAATTAGTATAAAGGTAGCTAAAGTGTTCTGGTCACCTAGCACTACCAATTTTCCCACGAAATCGGGACCTGGTCTGGTGAAACCATGGATACAGCTAGGCAGTTTATATTACACTAGCTTATGCTCGCGGCTTTGCCCGCGTGGGGAAATCCTTTCTTAGCGGACGTCTACGTTATAAAACCTATCTGTGTTCCAAATTTCAATCCAATCCGTTCAGCGGTTTTAGCTGTACGTTGCGTTTGATCAGTCAGTCACTCTTTCCTTTTATATGTTTAGATGAGATAGTCCTATCATAATCAGCATAAAGGCTTGTTCAAACCTGAGATATTCGCTACTGCATGCCTTAAAACAAGCAACTTGCATACCTTCTTCCTATTTGCAAAGTTGTTTTAAATGTAATCGTCTAAACAGTTATGTAACAAACTAAAACTAAAGTGATTATAATGTCCGACCGTTTACAACAATTAGTCCCAGCTCGTTAGTCGTACCTACTATATAATTCAAAAGGCAATTTCGGGACAAATACGTTACCATTGACGACACGAAACACTGATGGCTACAGTAATATAATATGAAATATTTTGGAGACAGTACGTCTGACACACAGTTCATGAATAACAGAATATTCTTTACAAAATAAAATGAGATTTATATTTAATAATCACTCCTAGACTCTAATTCAAATTAAACATTGCCGCCCAACAATGTTTGTTATACTGTCAGAATACTCGGCACGCTGCCATTTTTCATCGGATTCTTAGCATGTGGCCTGTACCCGATCCACATAATTTTAATTTGTTCTGATTTTTTATTGCGATTGCCAAACTATAATATCATCTTTTACCTTGTAAGTAGCTTTGTTTGTATTGTTAACGCTGACTAAAAACGCATCACCTTTATTCTTCTGTCGACAGTAAGGGAGAGTTATGTGGATTTTGTCGTGCAGCACGATTGCACGGGTATACCCACTAAAACAACTCGGCGGCACTCTCGCATCGTCTTTATGACGGAGGAATCGAAATCGGCAGAGTCTTAGTATCCAGTCTAGTCCAGTAAGTAGCTAGAGTTAAAAGCAATATATTATGTTTTGACAATATAAGGATGTGATTTTATTTTTCTTTTAGAATAGCCCACTCTCTTCCTCACACTGTGTGTTAAAGTCACTCGTGTGTAATACAGGAATCGACCGTCTGCTAATTCAGCGAGGGAGCGAGCGGTATCAAATATACGCACAACATATTCAATACACACGTTTGCTTTGTGACTCCAGATACATTTAGAGGTGGTACATGCTTGTTATTCTTAGGCTTAATTTCATTTTCCCCACTGAAAATCGCCCTCGGTGGTTTTAACACATTTAATAATACTTGTAATGTATTTATTATTATTAACCTTATAAATAGATAACTACTTTCAGCTCCACTTTCGCTGTGTAGCAGCTTATAGAAAATAAGTTATTCGCGTCGGCTTTTTTGTATATTCCAAAGAAATCAGTGTAAGCAAATTAAAGTATAAGTGCTTTATGAGCACCAGGTGCTTACTGGGTATACCTAATAACGTCAAAAACTTCTTCGTCTCACTGGCAAAAAAAATGCCCAATCAAATTATTATCAAATATTATACCCGTTATATGTGATCCTAATCATGTTCAATAAAAAAGATGCATTTAATAAATCTCTTTTGCTATTTCAACTAGACTCGAACCCATGTCAATAACTTGCAAAAGCTTTTACTTTAAAAAGTCTATGTTTGCAATATTGCAAGATATGAACCTACAAATTGTCTGGCCCTGAAGCCTCTAGGGGAGAGATTTAGGTACAAATATAATCTAGAATATTTCAACTAATATAATGCGAATGTGTGTATAATGTGTGTTTGTTATCTCGTCTAAAACCCTGAGCTGATTGAGCTGAAATTGGTATGTAGAGCGACTATGATTTACATCCTGAAATAATATATTATATCAGCTACTTTCCACCGAGTAAAACAAGGTTAGCCTGAATATTTTAAGTAACATTAAAATGCAAAACATGAATTTGTGTTAATTTAAATTTGTAGATAGATAGATCATGAAATAATACATAATAATATGTCGGGATCGATGATATCCGGAGGGTCGCTGGGGGTGGGTGGAGAAAAAAGATGGAGGACCGAGTTGAGTGGCGTGCCATGGGGGAGGCCTATGTCCAGCCGTGGACGAACATAGGCTGATGATGATGATGATGAATAATAATATGTCGGGCGCCGTAGAAATTATTTTGATATCTCTTCACATCGAAATGACTGAATCGATTAAGCTGATATTTAGTGTGCAAATAGTTATAGCATATTATTATTATCATAGAATCTATAATAATAAAGTCTAAATTTGCGTTCCAATTTTATCCTATAAGACAAAACTGTAACTGCGGGTGACACCGCGAATCATATCTAGTGTAGAATATTTCAACTTTTATTTCAGAACTTGTATTTCAAGTTGAGAGCATAAGATTGATGTCATAATAAGAATTCTTTTGATCAAAGTTTACGCACTAGCGCGTTCAATCCCTTGAGTTACAACTTGATATATTACAGTACCAACTACGATGTTCTAGGCAAAAAAGTGGGGTGATATTTTAGAGCTTATTATTGAATAGATATATTTATAAAAAAAAAATCTAAAAGCCAGGGAAACGATTCATCCCACATGCCACTTATATTTTACCCTCTTATACTCGTATATCGTACCCGGGGGTAGACTTCCTACCCTACATACCCTAATCGTACCAGTTATTCTACCGCCTGAGCAGTAAGCAGTGATGTGCAAACATTACTGTGCTTCGGTAGGAGGGCACTGTAGCTAGTTAAATTACCGGGCTGAAGAGTATTAATGACTCTTGATATCGCTGGTGTAATTTACTAGATTTTTACACTATTGTCATATCCTCGGTGGCTAGGTTCTTTCCACTCAATTACACTTGACCTCTACTATACTGGTGATAAGCCATGGCTAGTTACCACCCACTGGAAAATTTATCACCAAGGGGACTTAAATACCGTGTCATAAATTTACAAAGAGCATGACGACTTGATTTTTAGGCAATAAAACTTCTGGTAACACCTTTTGTACGCAAAATCACCGAAGCATAAAATAGGTAACAATCCTTTCAGTTCTCACTACAAATGAGGATCGTTAAACTCTCAGCCACCCTCATGAACAATGCCAAATAAAATCAAAGCGTCGTCCGCCCAGAGACGCACTCTAAAAAATAAAAGTCCGTTACCCTTACTCCGGCCCTGTATTCCAATAAAGAGGACTCGATCGAGGACTCCCAAATCCAATAATAAATTCTTATTTTACGTTTTGTGTGGTGCGGGGTGGAGGCTTCGGCGTGCCCATAGAGGGATCTAAACGAATCATGGTGCTACTCACGATAAAATTAAAGTAAAGCTTCTATAACATTTTGATTATTAAAATTGACGAAAAAACTTTACAGACAGTGTAGATGTTGTGTCGGATTTGATCATCATTTAATTTATTGGATTATATTTATTGGTCCATACAAGGGCACAGTTGCAAAGACAGGTACTTCATTGTAGCCTATTTGAATAATACATATAATATTTCAATTTAAATTTGAGCGCAAGTTTCATCAAAAGCGGTTCACAGTTTAAAGAATAAAAATTAAGACGACACGTATTTCGTCCTCACAAATAGTAGTCAACTGTTCGATCACGTGCTCAACTGCTTTAAGATCTTTAAAAAAAACTATGTGGTAAGCGAAATAAGAACCTGAATCTTAAATATATACTGCAAGATTTGACCAGCGGTATTATCGACTGAAAAGTTTTTTTTTTATATAACAAAGTAAGAAGACGAGCAAGTCGCTATCTTGATGGTAAGAGATAATTAATGCTAAGATTCTTCAGCCCAGTAATTTCACTAGATACAGTTCCCGCCTACCGAAGCACAGTAATGTTTGCAAATCACTGCTCAGGCGGTAGAATAACTGGCACTGTTGGGGTACCTAGTCGACCTCCTGCAAAGGAAGCCTACCCCCGGTATATAATAAGTATATTATAAACATGTAAAATATAGTATACTTACCTCTAATTCAAAACAACAAACCAACAAATGAGCTGACATAATAATTCTCGCTCGACGTACTTCTCACGGTCAGTTAAGCACTACGCCCTTTATCCTTCCACCAAACATCAAAGATAACCGCAGCCTATTACTTACTTCGGGAGAAATAAAGCTGCACCTTGGGGCCCCAAGTCCTGAGTCCCCCGGGGCCCTGAGGGTCAGCGGATATTGAAATGGGGTCACCTATTCGGCTCCAGTGGTTTTTCTATTACTTATGCCGTGTGTCAGCGTTTGCATTAATGTTAGAAGATTATGATTGGTTTATTTGATTTACGAATATTGCGATGTGAATAATAAAGTATTTGGTCACTTTGAGTAATTTTTGAAAACAGCTGGAAGTTTAAGAATCTAGTCCATTTTGGAAGTTTATGATAGTGATTTATTTCTGTTACTTTTGAATTAATTAACATATTTTTAGGATAAAGAAATACTTAAGTAAAAGAAAGTCAAGTCTAGAAGACCTATAAAAAATATCAAATCGGTTTAGAATCTTCGCGTACCTAATCGATAAAATACAACGAAAAACCACACCACCACCGCCTATCGATACGAAGAACTGTGTTAGTATCCTCCTTTTCTGAAATCGCGAAATAAAAATATGTTAACCACAATAAAATGTTACACTAGAACATATTTATTTAATTTTCACATTAAGTTAGAGCAGTTGAGTTGAACAAGCTTATCGTATTTTTCATCCCGAAGTCTGAATATTTATTTAATCTCTTACAGTACCTAATGGCCAAGTGCTCGTAGCAACGTGGGACTGCAATAAAATGCATTCTGGACTTTATTATGGCAACACAGGGATCTAGCTGCTTAGCTTTTGTATTAGATTTATTTTTTGTCTTTGTATTTAACTGTCTATCTGTGAATTTTTCTTTGTTTGAGTAAGTAATTTTTAACAAGGAGATGTGTACTGAAAATTAAAGAATTTGTAAAAAATAGACCATCAGTTTGACCACCTGACTACTAGGTATGTAATTTTACAAGCTTGCGTCTCTCAACAAATTTTAGCACAATTGGTTCAGTCGGTTAAGCAATAAGAAGTAAAAAAACATGTACCTAACTCTCTATTAAATAAATAGGGTTTCTGGTATTTGTTTAAATATTTATAAAATACAGCGGGTAAAACCACAGCCAGGAGCTGTGATTTTACCCGCTGTCTAAGCTATCTCTTTACCAAATTTCAGCTCAATCCGTCCACTCGCTTAGGCGTGAAAAAGTAACAAACATACACACTCACTCACAAACTTTCACAATTATAATATTAGTGTTATTTTATAAATATTTCAACCAATAGGGTCGTGCCACGTCATCAACATCCTATATTTTAAAACCAGCAGGATAAAGTGATTGTATAATTTATCCATTCAATGTTTCGTCTTTAGGGAGATAGATATTGAATGAATATCGTCGTGTTCTCAGTCAGATTACTTAGTTTTAGATAGAACTTTGTTCCTATCCCCCAGGTAAGGTAGAGTTTATTGAACTCTCTGTTTTGGTACAAATCTAATTATAACTAAGAAATAACTTTCTTTTAATTATAATTAATTGTAGTGATCACTATTCCTTGCTTTTGGTTTGATTTCCAGCAAATGAGACTAATAGTACAAGTACGACGCAGTACTAACTATGTAAATTGCGACCTCATTTTTTTCTTTCACTCGATGCATTTAAAAGAAAAAGACGTTATAAAGTAAGAAGTTGAAGTTATATTAGAGTGCCCGTTCCAACTACTATATTTTGGCATAATCAGCTCAATGTTTTGGTGTTGACATAGCAAATAAAAAGATTAAACAGTTATTGAAGAAATATAGTTTTGATATATCGTAGCCAGGCTATCTGATTGTTATTCTTAACACTAAATAGGCGCCTACGTCTGACCATATCCTAACCGATGGAAATTGGATGATTATGACGTAAGATGTCCAGTATGGTACTCGTATTCACTATAAAAAAAAAACAATTAAATAGAAACTGTATTAAACTCAGTTAAAAGATAGCAAAAAGCAAGACAATCACGATCAAAGTAATCCTCTTAACGTATCAAACACCTAACAAATGATGGTCAAGCGCGAATTCAGCGAAACAAAGCGACAGAAAGTCACGCATACCATTTATTATCCTGCCAAGTCTGTCACTCGACCCTAACACCCTCTATAAGAAAGGATTTTCGTATAAAACCCTCGGCGCTCGCGTAAAAACAATATAGCTGTTGCTCTAACGTACCACCTCTGGCTAACCGTCTCTGTTAACTTTAATATCTCACGCTTACAAGCTTTGAGAATTTTAGCGAATTTGCAATTGGTTTCAAAGGTTCTTTGACGTGTTTTATTTTTGAAATATTATGTAATAATGTATTATATTATAAGTATTTATTTATAGTATTAGAAATAGCTAAGACTCTGGAATAACACAAAGGCTAACACTAAGCACAGCGGCTAAGTACAGCGGGTAAAACCGCTGGATGCAGCTAGTACAAAATAAATAACAAATGCTAAATGCACCTCCTTAAGTATGCAAGACACTGCACATTTTATAAAACCTTGCAACACAGAAATAAGTAGAAAAGCCTCACATAATGTGGTAGCACATGTTTTTATAGCTTCCCTCGTTACAGAGCACGTGCAACGTCCGAATCACGTACACTTAGACTCTTACAGGGGTTTCTTCGTCCACTAATGTAACTAAATAGTAATTAAACGTAACCACTGATATATATGCGACGTGAGGGTGAAAAGGGTTAAAGAATAGGGTAATGATAGATAGATAGATAACACTTTATTGGAACACAAAAAAAATACAAAAAATAACTTCAGAACTAAAACAATATAAAAAACTAAGTGTTTCAATTCGCGGTCTTATCGCTAATAGCGATCTCTTCCAGACAACCATGCAGGGAGAGGAGAAAATAAATTCACATGGGTAGGTGGTCATTGATCTCAATGATGTGAAATTTACGGGCACATAATAATATGTATGTGGAACTTTATGAAAACAACTGCTGGAATTTGTTTTTTTATATACAAAGAAGTAAGAAGACGAGCAAGACGCTTTCCTAATGGTAATAGATAACGCTGCCCATAATTAGTACAGTGTACAGTGCTACCTAGAAATTTACAAAGGTAAAATTTTGCGTTCACTGTGCCAACGCTTCTTATTTGAGTGTCATAAGATGTTAAGACTCTTCAGCCCAGTAATTTCACTAGCTACAGTGCCCTCCTACCGAAGCAGTAATATTTACACATCACTGCTCAGACGGCATAACTGGCACTGTTGGGGAACTCACCTAGTCGACCTCCTGCAAAGGAAGTCTACCCCCGGTTGAAAAAATGTTGTGTGTGTAGAGTAAAACTTTATAGAGGGAGAGTAATCTACTCTAAGAGTCTAAGCTACCTTAGGATCCTAACCTACTTATTACCTTTTTAACCTTCCTAGCTACTTTTAAAAAGTGTGTCTAAGCTATTTTCTTACCGAACGTTATAAAAATTGGTCCAGCCGTGGTAAAGTAACAAACATTCATCCATACATATATTATTTTCTATATAAACTTTCGTATACAATATAATATGATTTAACATTAGCGCAATAATACGCCGGTTCTCAATTGCGCCGCGCCAGCCTACAATAGTTATTTGTTATACAAGAGTGCAAAGTTGCTTTTTTACCGCGTGCTCAGTTTGTATGACCGAGCTAGCGAAGGATTCTAAAATTAAATCACGAGCGTAGCGAGTGATTTATTAATTAGAATCCTGAGCGTTAGCGAGGGAATCAAAAGAGCACAAGGTCAAAAATCTTTGCACTCGAGTGTGACACATAATTTTTCATCCCCCCTCAGCGAGGAAATAATTCAATGCTAAAAGTTTTTTTTTAAATTATTCTCACCATGGATGCGCACAGTGTTGCCAGTGCACTATCTTCAAAAATAACCAGTATTCAATTTTAATTTACGTAGGTACGCTTACTTAAGAGTCCTTTTCACGAAAGAGGTCCCACGGAATTTAGCGGAACTAATTTTTTATTCTATTATTATTGACTTCATATTTTAAATCATTTTCATTTGTTACATAAAATAAATACCTTTTTGATTAATAAAATTAAATATGAGAAATTATGAGGCGTTAAAAAGTTAAAGGTATTTAAACTTTTAAAATGTGCAATAGTGGCGTCCCGCAAAAAGGTCTCCTTTCGTGAAAAGCACTCTACCTATTCGTTTTAGTGATTATTTTCTCATTTTCAGTTTATTACAGTGAGAAATCGTTAATAAAAAAGTTACTAAAAAGTAATACTTAGAAAAAATATTGCTACTAACTAGATAAAGTTATAAAAAATTGGCTTATTCTATTAACTCTGCTAAATTAACTCAACTATTATTTACTATTACAGTACTATATATTATAATTCATTAAAAACATTATTGCCTCGAAATTAGAAATGTAAATTATATCTAAACAACTAACGTAAATATAGTTCATAAGAAACGTAATATGTTACAAAAGTAACTTACTGGCAAGGCTGATGGTGTGCCCAAAGCAAATTAAAAAAAAAAGTTTACTAAGGTGGTTCTTACTCCGAGTTTTTAACAAATTTAAAAAAGTTGTACGCTTATTTCGGTACCATAGAGGTGGAAGTAAATAGGTTTATTATGTTTTTGTCTCTAGAGGGTAAAGTAAATTTGATTTTCTCTAGAGGATAATATGGACTTTTCCAGTCAGATATCGAAGCGCAAAAATACACTTTCCGAGGTGGGGGGATGAAAATTATATATTAACATCACAAAACCTAGATTACCACACAAACTAAAACATTATCCTGTTTCATACATAATTTTATTAACCATGCAAATACAGTTTATTTTCCACATAATTGTTGAAACTAAACATTGCTAATGTAGCGTGGAAACATTTTATAAATGCAGATGTAACTAAGCAAAATGTTTGTGATGTCTATGGGAATGATTTGCAGATCAAAAGTGGTTGAACTCACTGATTACTTAATAAATGCATTACATAGATACTCAATGCATTCCTGGGAGTTTTGTATTAGAACTGAGACGTCGCGTCGCTGCATTAGAAAGAAGCAAATAATGTAAACTAAAGAGTGTGCAACTGATACAGCCAACAAAATTTGCAATAATTCGACTAACATCTAAGTTCGAACGTAGGGGGCAGACTGAAAATCAGCAACCGTGTTAACCTGGTGTTAATTTGGTTACCAGCTGAGTCTGCTCCTTTTTGCCTACGATGTATTTTTTTATTTTAATAATTGTACTTTTTGTCATTATTGTATCTTTTTTGTGTGGCATTAAATGTTTTTTATTCTTCTTTATTCTTTAAATTGATAGTCGCAGTATTACCTAAGTCGTGAACGAAGTCTTACGTAATACTGTAGTCGTTATCCGAAGACGAAGGATGTTAAGGCTGGCCCCACATTTAGCGTGCACGATTCTCCATCCGACCGACGTGGTCGCCGCGACAACGTGACAAGATTGTCTCGGCTTACAAGCGACTTACGCCTGAAAGTGACGCACATACCCAATGTAGGATGAGCCTCAAGTCTCAAGTCTCATCAGCTCAGTTAATTCCCTAACTAACTTACTCTTCCAACTAGATGAGTTAGTGAAACTAACTCATCTAGTTGGCCTTTAACATAATGTCTACAATAAAAGCTAATTTATTTATTAAATAGTGCAATAAGTTCCCTACAGAGCACATCGACAATTCGCGAAATCCAACAGATTTGAGCGTGAATAAATAATTGTTTCATATGCTCAAATGAATATGAGTGCATAACACTATAACTGTATTACAATTGGTGGTAATGGGCGGCGAGCTTTTAATTGCAATCGCCTCTCCACTGCTCGTTTGCACTTTAATTTTTACTATAATTACACTTCGCGGCCAGTTTTAGCGCGCTGATTGGGGAATTTACCTGAAAATAGATATTATTGGACTTTTGATGAGTTCATTGAATTTAATTGAATGAATTCGCTATTTTGGATTGGCTGCAACTTTTTTTGATAAGTGTTAAATCGTGAAATGATTGTTGGAATTGTAACACTTTTTTTTTCTAATTTACGAGTATAATCTTTTTAAGGTTATTCCATTGTATACGAGTAATATAGAGTTTTCTATTCTATAGAAAACTCACATAAGACATAAGTCTATTTTATGTTATAATTTAACCGGTGGCGACCAAGGGGTTATATTTTGGTGCAGATCTAATTCTGGATCAGTGTTCAAATCCCAGCCCCGCACCAATGACCTAATGTAAAGTGCGGATTTTTTACCAAACTCGTGGTAGGCTTCTGCCTGGCTATTTACCATCCACTGGACAAAAACGTGTCGCCAAGCGGTCGTTAGGACCGTGTTCTGAAATGATGTTCAGGTTCAGGTGCTGAACTTTTCGATACTGATTTAGGCTTTTTAAAAAAAACTACAGTCAAAATTTCGGAATGGTGCGTAACGTTTTGTTGCCAAAATTAAAACTAAATTCTCATTTTATAGTTATAAATCGACGATTCGAACTAACGACGACGTTAACATTTAAGATCTTGTTTAGTAAACGTTAACCATTGGTTTTTATGGGACCATTAACAACAACCTTTTAATGATTTTCTTCGACTCTAGACTTTAAGTACATTTTCTGTATGTTATATAAATGGCTATAATTTCTATCAAACATTATTTTATACTTCGCTTAACTATAATATAACAGTGAATGCGATGAGACGGTAGATATTATTTATGTTTTGGGTCAACCAATACTTTAAAAGTGGATGGACTCCTCCAAATCCCTTCATAAGAATTAAAATCATTATTAAAATAATAACTCGATGCCGACCGTTCTGACAAATTATATCTGCCATCCATCCACCTTCTGATCCAAGGAGTGCCACTGGCCACTATTACATTGCCAGTATTAGTTCAAAATAAGGTTGTATTAAAACTTGAACTCGTCAATATCCTCCGCGCCGACAAATATTTTTTTTATACTTCGCTTAAGTATTTTTTATAAATCGAAGTAAGAAGACGAGCAAAACGCTTTCTTGATGGTAAGAGATAACGCTGCCTATAATTAGTACATTGTTACCCAAGATTTTACAACTGGGTGCACTGCGCCAACGCTTCTCACTTGAGAGTCATAAGATGTTAGCATTATCTATTTCAGCCCAGTAATAACATACATATAATGAATAAAAAACCGTTTTTCGTTGGAGTTATACCACAATTAAATAATTAATTTTATGTTATATTAACTACGTACGTTTTTTTTTTTTTTTTGCGGGTAGGCGTTAAAAAAGAAAGTTTGGTTTTTAAAGCTCCTAATTATTTTTATTCTAAAAAAAATACAAATAGTGCATAATATGCAATTATTTTTGTGTTAATGCACTTGTGGTATTTAAACACCTACCAGTGAGTGTTTTCTCCTGTTTTTGATAACAACACATCTAGTCACACAGTTTCAGTTCACAGTCCACAATTGATACACAACACAGGATGGACACAATCCAGGAAAGCCTTAACTCCATGATGGGGATGTTCACGAAGAGGATGGAAGCTTTTGAGGAGAGGCAAGCCTCCACACCTGGCACCCCGACCGGAGATTGTGACACATTGGCACATGAGTTCGCAGAGTTCAAATCTTTTGTGATGACATCACTTCGGGCCCATCCGGTTCATATTTGGGTTGCGTAAATATGATCACATTTCCGAGTACCGCAGTAAGCTGAAATGGTTACCGATCAGACTTCGCCGGAATACTCACATTCTCTCTCTTCTCTATAATATTCTTTTTAATCCTTCTACACCTTCATATCTAAAGGAACGTTTTAAATTTGTATCTGATTCACACTCGCTAAATCTTCGCTCTTCCAATAACTATCTTCTTATGTTCACAACCCCTACTATTGCCTCTAAGTACAATGCTAAGGCGTTTACTTATCACGCCGTCCACCTGTGGAACGCACTTCCTGTTCCTATCAGGTGCGCTAAAACGCTCGAACTTTTTAAAACCAAACTTAAAGACTACTACTTGTCACAAACTTAATATTATCTTATTTAAATTTATATTAAAAATATGTATTATTTTAATTTATATTATTATTAAAATATGTATTTTAATATACTATGTATTTTAATATTTTTTATATATGTATGTTTGTATTTTAGGTATATATTATTGTTTATTACATTTATATAATTCTGTATGTTTAATATTATGTAAGTATGTATATCATATATTCTAGTATGTGTTAATAGGTTTTTTAAATTAAGTACCTTTATTATTATTTCGCATGAGAACCCTACTCTTCCTTGCATATAATATCCATTTAAAAATGCGGTTGCCTGGAAGAGATCGCTTAAAGCGATAAGGCCGCCCATTGTAGACCAAACTTATGCTCTAATTTTAAGTTACCTTATCATATATGTATTAGTTTGTGTTCCTTTCAATTCAATTTTATTACAGTGTTTTGTAAATATGTTGGTCCACAATAAAGAGTATTTCTATTCTATTCTATTCTACGTAAGAAATCTTGGTAAGTAATTTACCGAATAGGCTATATGTTATTATATTTCTGCCAAGTTAAATAATAAATCAAAACACATTCTCAATCAATTTGTATGATACAAAAAGCAATATTCCATCCTAGTTCAGTTAGTTATTAATTAAAACAGCCTTTGATTCAAACTAATTAATTTAGGACAGCTATTGAATATTGATTCCAATTAACCGTATCCTTAATAGATCGATGTCTGGGGGTTAAGTTTAAAGTAAAATGGTCACATTGCGCTTATGAACAAGTAAATTTTATAATTAATAAAGAAACCCTAATGCTACTCTAAAATCTGAACTACTGGCTTTAAAACTTTGAAAAACAAAAAAACAAATATATGGTTTCAACCAAGAACTTTCCAGGAAAACTATAGCGGTTAAGATATCTTTA
Organism: Hemithea aestivaria; assembly: GCA_947507615.1. Lineage (NCBI taxonomy): Eukaryota > Metazoa > Arthropoda > Insecta > Lepidoptera > Geometridae > Hemithea > Hemithea aestivaria. Next base: position 647,678 of record OX382330.1, read on the forward strand.
ATAGTTTGAAAGATGTTTAAAAGATAAGTTTGATACAATTTAAGGCCGTTAATCTTCGATTTGCATGTACTACGGAAGCCTACATTCCACGTAGCCTGACTAGCGCTTGGCCTATTTATTAAATTACGACATGTATCTCTTTTAAATTCCAGCACATGCTGGAATTAAGGGTTATATTGGTTTGAACTTAATAATTATAACGTAAGTACTTAACTTATTCCTTAAAAACTTTTCGAAATCGTGCCTGTAAATATGAAAGCACTCTTTCGATCGAAATAATTATGCAAAACATGTTTTGAATGTAATAGTTGAACAATGAATAATTCTATACAATGAATAATAATTTTATAATTAAAATAACTTGAATAGACTGTGAGATCAAAGAATTAAAATTAATACAACGAATTGCGAGTTAAAATTGAAAGACTCAAAGAAGTCACTTTATGAATTTCGCTTTATGATGCATTTTAATTTGCAAGATTAGAATATATCCGAAAGGTTTTGAAAATATTAAATATTTTAATAACTATTTAAATAATTATTTTATTGGAGGCCTCGTCTTTGCGTGTGAGCCTCACTCGACGTCAGTCGCACGATATGACAAATTTTGAAATATAAATTCGTAGAACTTACTTTTTCAAAATGTTCCTCGGTAAAGTTTTAGATAATATCTTTCTTTATATATTACATATATAAGATGACTTCTAGTTTACTATCGTAAATGGGTCATTTTCAAAAAAACTGTACACTGCGGAAAAATTGATGAAAATTTGTAAGATCGTGGCAAAGCATTTATTATGGCCAGTATATATTAATTAATCATTTAATTATTAGAAATTGGTATTAAAATAAATAAATTTAATAGATTTACGGAAAAATTAAGATTTTACTACACTCAGGTATCACAATATATTCCATTCCGAAACTACTTATTAATGTTGATAAATAATATAAATCAAGCAAGTTTTGCAATAAAAAGTTGTTTAATCAGTGTATTGTACCTTAAAGTTCATAAAAAATATATAAAATAATAAAATCAACTTAACAAACTCAAGGAATCGTATATTAAGTTTCCATTACGTTACTCTTTGGATAAAAATGAGGAATAAATTTACTTTTTTTTCTATTATTGCAGCACTTAAGAACTATATAACTAAATTACTATTGAGAGACCATAAATATTAAACTATTAAAATAAACACACCATAAAAATCACATAGAACTTCGTTAATAATTAAAACTTAGACAAAATTATAAATGGGACAGTCACGGAACGGAGTGCATTGGTAATGGAAAAGATTTCTTAAGCCTAAGACATACTGACAGTAAAAATCATCAAGCAATGAATTTAATTATTACAATCAATAATATCTTCACCAAAAAATTTTCGACGTATGAAATCGTAATTATAATTGCTTTCATTGCACGTATAACACAAAACCAATTTAAAAATTCGCCATACATTTTGCTAAATAAACAGACCTGAAAACTATATTTTTCTTACATGCAAAGCATAGAAAATTTGAGATATTGCCGACCTAATAGAAGGGTTTTTATTTTAATGGCTGTTTCGGTTTATGTCCGTAATACAACATTTTTAAACTATGCTTAATTTCAATTGAATTTTTTGTAGGCAACGGTGTTAAAAACCATTTAAAATGACTGAAACTAAATAACCAATTTTAATCTAACCACAATGTAGCAATTTTTATAAAAATGCACACACTTTGCTAGTTTTTAGTCACAATTAAATCGGGACTTCCATTCCGACCAACTAAACCGACCAACTGAAATTGATCAACTATTTTCTTTCCTAACGAATCAACTTTTTAGTTGGATGGATTGGAATACTTTAAAAAATAAAATTTATTCTTATCTACACAACTCAAAACTGACCAACTATTTTTCTTTCCCAACCAAACAACTTTTTCATTGGTCCGAATAATGTTTTTAAACCTCTTCAACATGAATTATTGTCCTAAATACACAGAATGTTAAATAAAACCAAAGCGTACATACATGACAGATGACAGCTGTCAACCTTAAAATGTCAATATCTCGAAAAGTAATCGTCCTAGAGTGACACTGTCATGGAAGAAATGAAAGGTCTTGAAGAAATCTTCTTTTCAGATGACATCTGTCAAACTTAAAATGTCAATATCTCGGAAAGTACTCGTCCTAGAGTGACGCTGTCATGGAAGAAATGAAAGGTCTTGAAGAGATCTTCTTTTCAGATGACAGCTGTCAAACTTAAAATGTCAATATCTCGAAAAGTAATCGTCCTGGAGTGACGCTGTCATGGAAGAAATGAAAGGTCTTAAGGAAATCTTTAAATCAGATGACAGCTGTCAAACTCAAGATGTCAATATCTCGGAATGTTCTTGTCCTAGAGTGACGCTGTCATGGAAGAATCGAAAGGTCTTGAGATCTTCATTTCAGATGACAGCTGTCAATTTCGGAAAGCGCTGGTCCTAGGCAGATCTCGGTCCCGATGACAGCTGTCTTTTGAAATGAAGATATCCTCAAGACCTTTCATTTCTTTCATGACAGCGTCACCCTAGGACGTGAACATTCCGAGATATTGACATTTTAAGTTTGACAGATGTCATCTGATTTGAAGATTTCCTTAAGATCTTTCATTTCTGCCATGACAGCGTCACTCCAGGACGATTACTTTTCGAGATATTGACATTTTAAGTTTGACAGCTGTCATCTGAAATGAAGATTTCCTCAAGCTCTTTCATTTCTTCCATGACAGTACCACTCTAGGACGAGTACATTCCGAGATATTGACGTTTTAAGTTTGACAGCTGTCATCTGAAATGTAGTTTTCCTCAAGATCTTTCATTTCTTCCATGACAGCGTCACTCTAGGACGAATACTTTCCGAGATATTGACATTTTATGTTTGACAGCTGTCATCTGAAATGAAGATTTCCTCAAGATCTTTCATTTCTTCCATGACAGTATCACTCTAGGACGAGTACTATCCGAAATATTGGTATTTCAAGTTTGACATATTATTATGTGTTTAAAAATATATCTTATAGACCAATTAAATAGTTGGTTAGTTGAGAAAGAATACAGTTGATCCGTTTTGATTAAGAATTTCAGTTGATCCGAACAGAACATTTTTGTTATAAATAAAATATCCGATCAACTGGTTGGTCCGATTGGAACAAATTGATTAATGGAGTCCATTCTGACCAACTAGTTGATTGGTTCAATTGGTCGGAATGGCAGTCCCGAATTAAATAATAAAAACCATTCAAGTACGAGTCGGATTCGAGCACCGAGGGTTCCGTATCAGCCCGAAGGTATACCAAATTTCAAAATTCTAAGCTCAACGGAGTGTACCCTGTAGGTTTTGATTCCCTTGCAAGTAGTTGCGAGTATAAAAATGTGCGGCTAAAAATTGCTGTTTCTTTTGATTGCGTGGACATAGAAATTAGATTTTATTACAGTTTAAGGATATTATAGACTTGTGTATTTGATATGAATTTCAATTTAATACCTCTACGCGTTCATGAGGAATCTGAAAGTAAGTATAAAATTATCAAAATTTAATTTTGTCAAAAAACTCGTTATTAAAGAAAATTCGAGTGGTGCCATCTTTATGTCACTCACTTTTGTCAAAATGTACAGTATGCATTAAGCTTTATGATTCCATTCCGATTTTTTTTACTTCCACTTCTACGTTACCTGTGTTTTGGTTTCGGAAAAGAAGTAACGGGTACCGAGATCGCAACAACATTAATTCGTTAAAAATATATTAATGTTGTATAAATTAAAAATTGAATATTATACACGATTCCATGATATTTATAGAATTCATCAATACATTTTGTAGAAATTTGACTATCTTCCTTAGCTTTCTTTTTGGTTTCGGTTTCGGAAAATCAAAAATGGACCATTGGTCACTTTCACTGTTTTGCTGTTGCGATCGCCCTCCAAATGAACGAATCTAATATTGCCGCTGTTTGAGTGATAGCCTTAATGTTGCTCTTGATATATAAGCATTAAATTTGGTAAACTTATAAATATATAGCCTAAAAAGGTGGTTTCGGAATGGAATTTTCCACATTTCATGAATTACGTCCTCGATTAAATTTATTTATTAAATATAATAATAATGAACTTAAAAATATAGCGTTATTTTAAACTAAAACAATAATATCTGTATTTTCCGAAAATATAAACATAAGTATAACTTATATTTGATAAAATTTGAAATTTAAAACGTTTATTGCGTAACTTGTAGTGTGGGACATTGTAATTTTTAATGTTTTGCTACTAAAATATTTTAATATCTTTGTTGGTAACTGTGTTATTTATGAAAATAATATATAAAATACTTTAAAAAACACCGATAATTATATTTTTTGTACTAATTCTACTTAGACTTTACAAATATTAATTATAATTACAGGTCAAGTAATGGGACAACCATAAAAATGAATGTACAATTTTTTTGAAAATGACCCAAATAGGTAACAATAAAGTTATTCTTTAAATGAAGAATACATATAATTGTATTCCGTACCTTTGCCATTTTTAAAGTAGGTATTAAACTAACTTTAGCTTTAATAATATATTCGTATTACTAGGACTCGTACCTCTGACGTTTAAAGCTTCTAAAGACATATAAATATAGGGGACTAGCTGCATATTTCTGGCCCACTCTAGCGTAGTGGGTGGAGGAGGAATAATGGATTCCCTCCCACCCACCAGTGGAAATAATATCCAGTGGACAGATTACACGTCTACCCACCAGTGGGCAAGTCCTGTAGGTAGATTACACGTCCACCTACTAGATTTTCTCACTGGTGGGTGGTCAGGGAATTCACGATTCCCTCTCTACCCACCACTCTAAAGTGACCCAAAATTTCAGAAGGAAATTTCTCACCACGGTTTACCTCACAGAAGCCGAACACGTATAATTAATCTTAAGAATTCTTAGAGTAAATAAATAAACATGAGGTCAAAGGGTCATAATGTAATTATCACCCACAAAAATACAAAAAGTAAGTAAGCCCAGTCGGCCTAGTTAGTTAATATCATTTGGCTTTGGAATAATTCTGCTAATTCAGGTCTAAGATAACGCTTCTGAATTAAACATGAAATAAGAATCTGCTGTTTACAAGTTATTATTTCACAATATATTTCTCTTATGTTTTCATGTAAGTGACTAATTTATGTCTTTATGAGAATAAATGATTTAAACCCATTTAATAGAGGTATAATATAAAACATAGCCCCCGATCTGCATTAAAGTTTAGCGATTTTGCAACGTAAGGTTGCAATTATTTGGTTGTATTCATAATATTATAAAAAAAAGGTTGGCAACAAAACATGTAACTTCAATTTGTCTCTTGCAGAATAATTTTTGTGTTACCAGTATTTAAAGAATAAACCTAAAAATTTCGTAATAAAATCGACTCGAGGGAATTTTAAAACTCATTTTCTTGCTCAAAAATAAATACTTACACAGAAAAGTTTTATTTCATAAATCATCATCTCATTTCTCAATCTAAAAACTACGTTACTTGATCAGTCCCAAATGGGTGTTTAACGATTGGAATTAAGTTATGAGTTATGAGGTTTCAATTTATTTCAAATCTTTAGGGCTTTCAGAGAGGGCTAGAATTCTAGAAGTGGCAAAGTATAAACGAATAGAGTGATTGATTACTTTCAACGAAATTAAAATTTGTATTGTTTACAATGAAAAGACGAGTAAATCATGTGTATGATGGTACAAATCATTACTGTCTACATCAGACAGGTGTTAGAGCCTAGTTTTTGAAATTGATCATACTACCCAGTAATATCGCTGGTAACATTGCCTTTCAGTCCGAAGCACAGCCTATACATTATTGAGCGGAGGAGTAACTGCCAAAGGTGTTGTTATTAGGTACCCCGGTACCTTGAATAGATACCTACCACTTCACTATATACGCTGATTTTTGTTTTTGAACACGTAAAATAATAATAATCGTGGGTTTTCTCCCTAAACGATGAATCCTTATAGTACTAAGTTGGTATGTGTAAAGACGATGTTAAACAGCAGTCACGTGGTCACGCCGCGTGGTTTGGGTAATGAATGCCAACTGTATCGCACCACCGCGTCGGGCCACTAAATAAAAGGCTTTCTATTGTTTCCTACGCTTTAGTATGTATTTTTTAAACTCATTATAGGTACATACATTTAGTTTTTATATTAAAGTTTTTAAGTTGTTTTTGTACATTTTTTTGTGTTTCAATAAAGGGTTATCTATGTATCTTTCTATCTATGGTTGAGCGGCTGTAGATGGTAGGAGACTAAACCTAGAGGATTGGGGATGAATCCTACCCTGGCTTCATTGAGCATTATGCTGGAATACGGCCATAATGACCGCTTGGTGATACATTTATCTTTGGACTCACAAATTATAGCGTAATTAAATATTCAATTAATAATTATCATGGCTTTCCATAGAGTGACGCCTGATTCCACTAACTAACTACCAATAGTGATCTTTCTTCTGCTTTTTGAGTAACAATAGGATTTCGACTAAAGATTTTTTTTGACCATAATGTAGAATATTGAAAAATATTGGACACCTATTTTTTTAAATTGTAAATCAGATAAAAGACGTGGCAGATACAACGCACTAAAGTTGCTTGGTCGTGACGTTACACCACAAAATCTAGTGTACACATTTATTATGTTAAGTGGTGTGACGTCACGCGTCCCAATATAGAATCTTATAAGTGTTATATCGTAGCCATTTTTTATTTTATTTGCAAGAAACAAAATACGTATCGAATTATTTTTTATTATTAAAATTACGGACTAATGGCATTTTAAAAATGTTGACCTTGTCAACATCCCTATTGTTTTTTTAGTGTTTGATAGAAAATCCTCTGGTTTAACAGCCCTATCATTAGGGGCATTACACACGGCGTCGGACAGCAGAAGACAGTAACAGGGTCCATTGGAGCGTGACCTCTGTCCCGTCACGCGCCGCAGTTCATTAAAATTAGGTTCCGTTTGTTGTTTCATGTGTGAGCGTCCAGTTTCGTCTCAAAGGGTTACTGAAGGAAAAAAGGCTGATTTTTTGAGATGAAATGTTACGACATGTTCAATGACTTTTTTTTTTATTTATTTATTTATCAAAATGTAGTTATTAAATAAAACGTGTTTAAATGCTTACTTTACTAGCTCGCCTAGCGGTTTATCTGAAAGGTAGTCTAAGTGTTATTCCAGAAACTAAACTACCTCGATGGTTCTTTGGCGTACCCGCTGCCCCGGAATTATGATGTCACGCAGGAACATCCCCAGGGTTCTCCCACCCCACCGCGCCCATATATATATAATTTTTCCAAGGTCAAAAATGTAACTAATCTACCTATATTCTTTATACCAAATTTCAGCCGCCTCAATCGGTTCGCACATCCATCCATACTTAATCATATATTAGCTGTAAGTTTTTCAAGCATTGTAAAAATAAAATATACTTATCTATTTGCTAAAAAGACATCAAAAGTAAATCGTAAAGTAGCTATAAAAGTAAATACAGATGAAATTATTATCTCAATTCAGATATGGTAGAAATGTAAAACTAACCGCAGACATTTTCTTTGTAAAGTTGAACAATGGACGAACTCGATGAAAGGAGTTTAAGCTATTCGCTGCACTTGCTCAAATACTTAAAACATTCATTTTGAATCTACATAAATTATAATTTACAAAGATCGTAAATTTCATAATTATTTATTTTATGGTAGAGATTGAGATTCAAGCAGATGCATCAGCCTATGTTGGTCCACTGTTGGACATAGGGCTCCCCTATGGCACGCCACTCAACTCGGTGCTCCGTCTTTCTCCTCCAACCGCTCCCAGCGACCCTCCGTATATCATCACCCCATCTCGCCCAAGGACGTCCTACACTACGTTTGCCGAGACGCGGTCTCTACTTTAGAACACGTCTACTCCATCGTTTATCGGTAAAACACTCGGTAATATATACATATTATATAATATACCAACAACAAACCCTCAATTTTACTGAACATCAAAATAATTACTTGGTGACACGGTTTTATCAGTGTAATAAATACGACCTAAGCCTTAAAAATACATGTAATGTTTTTAACTCCCGACGCAAAAACGACGGGGTGTTATAAGTTTGACGTGTCTGTCTGTCTGTGTGTGTGTGTGTGTGTGTGTGTGTCTGTCTGTCTGTGGCATCGTAGCTCCCAAACGGATGAACGGATTTTGATTTAGTTTTTTTTGTTTGAAAGTAGAGTTAGTCGAGAGTATTCTTAGCTATGTTTGGTGGAAATCGGTACAAGATGGCCGCCGTTACAAAATGGCGGATTACTTTTTTCTTCCACGACCCCCTGAATATGGGTATCAAATGGAAGGGTTTGACGAGTAAAATACAGCCCACTATATAAAATTTAAAATCCAAGATGGCCGTCACCACAAAATGGTGAATTACGTATTGCGTTGGGGGTTTTTAAATTTTTAATTTAATTCACTTGTTAATAAGATTTTGTCGCCGTAAGAAACTTTTAAGAATTTTAAAGTTAACCTACTTTATGTATTTAATAATATTACGTATTTATTTTATAATATTCAGATTGTTATAATTTTCATTCTACGAAGTTTTTCAGGAATATTAATTGGTGGCAGCTGTATACCTACCAATATCTTTCGACGTTATTAATTAAAGCGGTACCAAGCAGCAATGCCTATTAATATTGATCTTCTTTCGATTTTAATATCCGATTAACTTTTAAATAAGCCATGACAATAAGCGGAATAAAGCGAAACTACTCAAATAAAACTGAATGTAATAAGACTTTCATTTGCTTTTATTGTATTTTCATCCAAAATTATGTTAAAGCCGCTGTTTTAATTGAATTCTACGAGATGAGATTATTTCACAGCTTTTAATGTTCTTACTTGAATTGTAATGTTTGAAATTTGCAGTTTTGTAAAATTATGGTTTTAATTATTTCATCACACAATCATTTATTTCGTATATGGACATTAATCAATCAATTCATTATATTATATATCAAAAAAATTTCAAATCAAAAAATTCACAGACATTATAATTTTAAATGTACTCCAACTACTATTCAACTATCGACAAAGAAAAATTTACTATCCAATATTCGCCATTCTCCCGGGTAATGTAGGATTCCATAGACAGCAGCTTTTCATCTTAACACATTATGCTGGCTGCGTAAGTATTCACGAGCAACGTACGTCGTTATGTCGTATCAACAATACGTCGGTAATGTGGGTAATGCTTTAATCACTGAGCCGGACGCCACTTGACTGCCATTTGTGCTAATTCGGTGCGCGTCACTGGCTCGCATCGATCGTAGTGTAATGGTGCTCGCACATGTATCCGCATCAACTGCTAACTGCACCGAAAGAATTTTTGTAAAGGATTTCCTTCCGATTCGGACGTTTCGACTCCGGCAAATGTGCGAAGTTTCATGACATTTCATATAAAGAATTCAAAAATCGATTCTTTCGGCGCGTCGATGCGGATAGATATAATTTCACCATTATGGTCTAGTCACATGAAATATAATCAAACGTAAGTTTTTTTATGCAAAAAACTAAGAAGACCAGCAAGACGCTCTTCTGATAGTAAGAGATCACGCTGCCCATATAAAATTAATACAGTGCAACCCAGGATTTAGAAATTACACAAAGTTATAGGTGCACTACACCCACGCTTCTTACGCAAGAGTCAAAAGATGTTAAGACCAGCCCAGTAATTTCACTGGCTACTTCCGAAGCAAACCATTGTGTACACATTACTGCTCATGTGGAAGAATGACTGGTATACGGCTGAGCTATGGTTTAACACCGAATATAGTACTTATAAATGGAATAGCTAGTGATAAAAACATTTAAAATTTTAAGTAGTTTCAGAGAAAGTATAGATCGCCAATAGACTTAAATACTCGTAGTTCTTATTAAAATCAGTGACCAAAACATAATATGTGTAAAGACCTTAAAGCGATTTCAGAAGTCAATACAAGATTAATTTTCTGCCAAATAAACAGCAAACTGCTATTTATAAACATTCTTAAAATATCGTGAACATTTGACAATGTATAACTCAGTGGTCAAAGTAATTTTTCAGTTAATAACATGTCAAAGAACTCGGGTCCCATTGAAGTTAGTTTCACGGCTAAGTGATTCTCGAGTGGATGAAATAAAACTCCACGTCAATTGCTTGTCGAGTTTCGTAGTAAGGGCTTTTCAAATAAATAAATAGATACAAATAAAGATGAAATAAATAGATAGCAGTTTATTAAAACACAGATATATTATCTAAAAAAAATAAATTATCTTAAAATTATCGCTAGTAGGGATCTCTTCTAGACAACCATGCAGATAGAGGAGAATATTGGTATTCATATGGGTTTCTTTAGACATTTAGAAAAATTGGTCTTTTGGCGGCAATGACTGACAGCACAAAAAAAATTTTGTGGATGAATTGTGGCCTGGTCCGGCTTATTATAGTCCAAAGACCCTGGGTTTAAGTCGCTGTGTGAGATTTTTACCTGGGCGCATGTATTAGGTAGAAGGAATGTTAATCTTTAAATGTGGGTCTCGGTTATTGCGTACAAGATTTGTAGGAGGCTCATTAGGTGATGTTAGAGACCCTGAAATAATCTTGGCGACTTGATGATAACGAAACTATAGAAAAAAGCAATACTATCATACAGCAATATGTTATCAGCATATGAATATTTTTTTTTATATGGAGATGTAAGAAGACGAGCAAGACGCTCTCCTGATGTTAAGAGATAACGCTGCCCATAATCAGTACAGTGCTACCCAGAATTTCACAATTATGTGCAATTCTAGGTGCACTGCATCAACGCTTCTTACTCAAGAGTCATAAGATGTTAAGACTCTTTAGCCCAGTAATTTCACTAGCTACAGTGCCCTCCTACCGAAGCACAGTAATGTTTGCACATTACTGCGGTAGAATAACTGGCACTGTTGGGGTACCCACCTAGACGACCTCCTGCAAAGGAAGTCTACCCCCGGTAATATGAGCATGATGAGAATCAATAACTACTTGCAAAATCTAAATGTGACAGGCATGGTGCAATGGCACGCAGAATTGTGAATATTAAAAAAAAATGATTGGGGTTTATACTCCACTTGGTTATTTTTCATCATTATTCACTTGGTTAGGTTACCCTACTTGCACTGTCAGAGTCAAATCACAATTTACAGCTTGTGTGGCGAACCTACATGTTGCAGTTTCAGGTCGCCGAGATTACTTCACCTGCAACATGACCTAATGACTCCTACATATCTAATAGGAAACAGCCGGGACCCAGAGTTTTACGTGCCTTCGGAAACAAGGTAGCGTCCAGGTGAACTTTTTACCACACACTGAGATTTGAACCCAGGGGATTTGTTTTTTTTTAATCACTGGGTGTCTAATATTATGGGCAATCATGATGCTTACTATCGCGCACCTGATAATACGCTCGTCTTGTTACTCAAGACAATAAATAAATATGGGCAGTATCTAGTATTTTCTAAGAAATATGAGTTATGAGAAAACATAACAGAAACTAGGCTAACCAAATAGAGAGACAACCATTTCTGCCGCCCGCTATCAAGATGTAAGTATCGTACGACTTGCCAGTTGCAATCTATCTGCAGATCGCACGACTATCGCCCTCTCGCTATCAATATCCGATACAGACCATGTTTCGATTCCGATAAATAAATATCATATTTTACAGAGATAATATTTTTGAACAGATTCCGCCGTGATTGTGTATCAATTTGGATGAAAACTACACGCATACAATTTTTATGAGGTTTGCGTAGTAAAAAGAACGTTATCAGTATGTTGTTTTTTTTTTTGTGTTTTAACAGTTGTTGTTATATGGTAAAAACGATTGATACTGCCTTTATGCGTGTGTAATTTTGAGTGTAAACTACCTATTTACCAATTATTATAAATCGAAAAAGCTATTTAGACGTGACGAAGGCACAAAATCACACACCAAAAATCTTTTGCATTTAAATAGCGTGAAGTGGGATTTTTGTTGGTCAATGAGAAAACGGCTGATAGAGGTTGAGAAAAGACTGCTACAGCATGAGACTGCTATATTTTGCTTATCTCAACATAACATATTAATTGAATCGTAAACACTCGACACCTACATTGCTATGTAATCATTACATATTTTCGTATCGGTGCAAGAAGGCAGGTGGGCAGATATCGTTCCAATTTTATATATTTTAGTTCAATTTCCCGAGCTCAGCTTGCAGGTGCATTCTGATGTATTGCTGGGCTATTATTTTGGAAGGAAATGTATGGAGCTCTTCGCTATCAAAGTGAAGAATGGTCTGTTACAGGAGATTGAACGTGCTCAAATATTATGAGCTAACTTTATAGATGTTCCGGCGAATATAGTGTGAAACTTTTGAATCAGAGAGGTAAAATGAAGGAAGCTAAATAAATATTTGTATCAATATTTTACGAAAGAAAAAAAATGAATTGAAAACATACTTTCTACTTTCAAACTGATAAACAAGTGAAATGATGAAGTAGTTAATTAGACTAAAGTACTTGTACTAACCACAGTTTGCGAAAGAAAAAGAAAGTGAAAGTGGTGGTGGGGGGTAGTGGTGATGTTGAAGTTTTTTGATATAGAAAGGAACAGACAGAAAAAAAGACGAAATTAGATTGAGAGGGTTTAATGATAAATGAAGACCACGAAACAAACAACTAATTTTGTCAATAATATATCAATCATTTTTTTCAAGAAAAAATAAATCTGATCTAAACCAGGCTTCAAAATATACAAATACCATTCAAATAACAAACGCAGGGAATAGTCCAGTCAATTTAGACATTCGAAGTTACATAAAGTCCCAACAAGCTGAATTTCTGTGAAGGTGTTCAAAACATAATTATAAACAATGTCTAGAAGTTCCCCATCATTCCCCTGTAAGGAAAAAATTTAATTCAAGATCAAAGGTCAAAACAATGAGTTTTTCGCGATTTTCAGCAAAACGGTAAGTTTTATCACAAAAACATCTTAGACAAAATTGTAGATCATAAAATTGTTTACAAAAAATTAGGCTCAAACTATGTCTAAACCAAATTGTAGCTTAATGGGGTCATTAGTTACTGATTTCGTATTCAAACATTGACCTCCTTTATCCCGCCTTAGAGGTTGATTTTTGGAATAAAAAGTATTCCATATCATTTTTTAGGACTTGGTCTACCTTTGTACCAAATTTCAGCTCAATAGGGCCAGCGGTTCTAAATTTACCATACAAACTTTGACCCCCCCTTACCCCCTCTTTAAAGTTAAATTGTGTCATAAAAACTATTCAATGTTCCTCAACACAATCCCAACAATCGTTTTACAAAATTTCAGCTCAATCGGGTAAATGGTTACGGATTTGCATACAAACGTTTTTCGGGAATAATTCCTTTTCCTGAGGGAATTTCAAAAAATCGCTTCTTATTGCACGATGAAATCTTCCAAGGAATACGCTGTCCAAATTTCAGCTCAATCCGTCCGGCCGTTTGGGCTGTGCGTTGATAGCACGAAAGTGTACGAACGATTTTATATAATAAAAAATATTACAATACAACTTTTTGAATCGTTATATCTAAAAAACGGTGGCTCGTAGAAAAAAAAGTATTAAATATTTTTTTGTAGACAATTTTATGATCTACAATTTTGTCTAAGATATTTTTATGATAAAACTTACCGTTTTGCTGAAAATCGCGAAAAACTCATTTTTTTACCTTTGACCTTGAATAAATTTTTTTCCTTACAGGGGAATGATGGGGAACTTCTAGACATTGTTTATAATTATGTTTTGAACAACTTTACAAAAATTCAGCTTGTTGGGACTTTATGTAACTTCACTCTCATTTTTTGGTCTAAATTGACCGGACTAGAATACAATAAATATGAAAATAGCATCAGCTCAAAGTTTCGATTAGGACTGCGTCGTGGCAGGATCTGTCAGCGAATTCAAAATAAATACTACCTCAGGCAGTTTGATATTGCAGCGAAACGGTTTCAGGTACCTCATATTATGAGACATTTGACGGCTTAGTATTCTTAGAACACTTTTAAATTTCCACGATTTAAACTCTTAATAATTTTATTATGTGCAAAAAAGTAAAAAGATAAGCAAGACGCTCTCCTGATGGTAAGAGATAACGCTGCCCATAATCCGTACGGCAGCGCCATCCAGGAATCATAATTATGTAAAATTATTGGTGCAATGCATGCATCAACGCTTTTTACTCAAGAGTCGTAAGATATTAATACTCTTCAGCCCAGTAATTTCACTAATAAAGCCATTATAATTAAGAATTAATCACAACTCTAACCTAATTAAAGACTTCTACAAAGTGACTTCATTTCCCGAAAGCAGTTATTGTGTGCGAGATCAGAAACTTGGCAATTTAGGCCATTGTTGTGAGGCTGGTGCAAATTGACGTTGATAGATTGCGTATCAAACGATACCACTTCCGCGGTTTCATTATTTTTATAATTCTTTGTCATTTTATGTTTGATAAGGGAATGTATCCCAAAAAAGGGACACATGAAAGGATATGGGAGAGGTTCTTGCCCAGCGGTGGGCCAGCATAGACTAAGAAAAAAAGGGAATTTATGTTTTAGTTATTAAACGTTTGTAAACTACTGAACTAGTTATAGTCGAAAATAAAATGGATACACCTGCGATTATCCAAAAGTGACCTACTAAACCCATAAAAAAACCATCTCATTCAGATGCATCTCTGAATAATTATTTTTGTATGAAAGTAAAATTATGTAACAAATATTATCAAAAGTCACATATCACATTATGTGTGTTGTTTTGCTTATGATCTTGGCTGCTTGGTTCGGTGAGGTTGCTGATGTTTTAAAATAACCACGTATATGTATATTAGATTAATGTAGACACGATGTGTCTTTACATAGAAAATATTATTATAGTGTGTAGTGTTGTAGTATGTGGAACTTTGATCGTGACTCGACGCTTGTCAAACGCCTGCTGAATGTTATCAACTGAGTATAAACAGTTTCTGAAACGTTTCAATAATAACATGCACGAATTGATCGAATATATTAGCAGTTAACAAACCGCAATCTCTAAATGAATCTCAATTATCACAGTTCACGTTAGTGTTTGCGAACGCAATTCCGAACGATTTCACGTGTAGTTCAATTAATTGAATTCTGTCGGGACTATGGGACGCAATTCTATTCGCGCTCGTTGTCGAGGCTTAGTCGTGATGGAGTTGTTTGAATTATGGCAATATTCTACAAATAAAACCTATTTTTTAAGCCACCACCACTGTTTTTTCAGACGTCTATAGGAGGTAGTAACATTTAAAAAAATCAACAGCTCAACTTAAGTGCAAGGGAATATGAACTTCGAATTAGGTTCGGTTTGGGTTACACGTAGTGACATTCAGAAATACTTGAAATATCCTTCAAAATATCTACACAACCCCCTCCTTCTCTCAATAAAATGCTAAGCACAGATACAAATTAAAATGAATTCAAGATCGTAATTGAACACTCAGTCACTGAATTTTTAATTATCAATTTTCCTTTTCACGAAATAGATTTAGTAGACGCTAAATGCATAATAAGTCGCCCAGAAAATATGATTTCACCGAACTTTTATTCAAAATTGTCCTCGAGACACAATAAATTGAAACAAAACCGTTCGGAAGTTCCGTCGAGCCGCGACCCGCGTCTCGACTCGCTCCCCGCCAGTAATTGCTTAGACTTTTCCCCCTCAATACTGGAAATCGCGTTAACCATTCCGCTCAATAAAATAAAGACTTCCATAGACGAACAAACATTATAATAACAGGATTCAATTTAGAAAGAACCGCCTGGACGGACAGAGATAATAACGAAGTTTTTTAAAAGAAAAACGCGGTCAAGCGCGTCCGTCCCCGGTTCCGGAGGTTTCCGTATTAAGATAAACTAATTTACCTCTTACGGTAACGGGAAATGGCTAAAGTTCGGGAAAATATGGGGAAGTGGGATAAAATTTTGTTCTACTTATGGTTATTAGGAAATTGGAACGGATAGGTGGAGTACTTTACCAAATTGGAAATGTGTGCATTGAAATATGTTCGGTGGAACCCCTATTTGGGATCGTATGAAGGCTGTACTGGTTTCGACGTTAATCGATGCGGAGCCTCGCTCTGGAAGCATTTGTATTATCTCTAGGAATTTAGGAATCAAAAAATAATGGATAAGAATAGAGGACAGGTTACATTATGCATGACTAACTAATATGTGGCACGTATTCATTGTGAACAAGAGAATGGAAATATTTTTGTTCAGAACAAATATAAACCTGGCGCCAAGTCTCGAAAAGGTTTAGACAAAATAGTCTTAAATAATTTCAATACCGGTTTATAACATTGTATTTGGCATATTTAGTTTTGTTCGGGAAAAAATCATTAATTTAAGATCATACACGTATGTAATGATCGCTTGTAACACGTATGTAATGATCGCTTGAAAACACAATAACTATTTAGTATTTTCCCAACTCGACGGGAATACAAGTGTTCTCTTCTTCTTCTTAGTCGTTATCTCCACGAAGTGAAGATCGTGTCTAGTTTGCAGGATTTGCCATCACTCTTCGAATTATACTAATACAAGTGTAGCAGATATATTATATAAGCGACGGTAACCGCTCACTATCAGCCAGGTTACCAGGCGGGTCGTCTAGTTATGTGTCAGTAACTAACATCAAAATAAAAACTTCAGTCTTATTGTTCAACGCGACGTCAATGTACTCGTATTCATATGTCTGCAAAAGACAGGTTTCGGTTGGACAATGCTTTAAATTAAGACCTCATTGTACTTGAAATCTATTGATAAACGATTTGTATTTGTATAATTACCACTGGTGCTGTTGCAGACGTCTATATAGGCAACGATTACCGCTAATAATCAGGCAGATCGTCGTTTGTGTCTCTAACAAGAAATACCCAAAAATTATCTACCAAAAACAGTTTTGACGAATATCAAAAGTGTCTAAAACTGAAGCAGACTACACTTAAGAGTCCTTATGAGCATTAGACCTGATCCCTTTATCTGAAAGAACCCCAAAGCTATAAAAGTGTGAGTAGCTCTCCAGTAGAACATTACTGCTCAAATGGCAGTCGCAACAGTTTCGCCAACAGATTTATTGTAATAAACTTGCTAAGTGTATTCTTAGCGAAGAGCGGACTGATACTTGTTTCTTTTACTGGCTCCTTGACGGTGGAACTTGCTGCTGGAATTATTGCCATTGACTTTATATATTAAGATATTATGTACCTATATTTTGTCGCTCTTAAACACGGGCTAAGCTCGGGCCTTTTTATGGGCGTACACGGGGACCAACGCGCAGAGGCCCTTTTGAGCTTTTAATATAAATGTAATGGGTGACACTTATAGGAGTCTGTCTGTGAGTCCATCTATAGAAAATGGGCTCAAAGACAGTTTCCGCCAAGTGACGGGACTATCGTTAATTAATGGAAACTACTAAGGCTATGGATGTGCATTCTAAATGAGTTGTACCTATATTATTATTATGGTATGCAGGTTTGTGTTAATTAATATAAGAAATTATATGCCAAAAAATTTAAAAAATTACAAAGTTAAAGATTTACTTTTTCGTTCAGGGAACATGGTCATAATAACCGCTTGGCGACACGGTTTTGTCCAGTGGGTGGCAACTAGCCACGGCTGAAGATTTTACTGGATAACCCAAACTTCATCCCTTGTCTTAAGCTGCACATTTCCACAATTCCCGAACGTTTGATATTCCATACAACGTGTGGACGGGCTCACATAAACAAGCCATGGCTATACAAATAGCTCGCTCCGTCCAGCTTGTGCTTTCCGGCGTTTGTCTTGAGATTGTATATTGTTGTACTCGTAGCTGTGATATGAATTTATTGGGAGCTTGCGAGGGTTGTGCTAGAAATAAGTGTTTTAATTTTTTTTATTAATAATTATAAGTCCTAACAAACCGGCTGTGCAGCTCACAATTCCTACTACACTCAGGCGCCTAAAGAGACGTCGAATCCGTGACTCCAGGTGATTAAAATAGTGAAAGAAGGGGCTACTTACTGATGAATACCTCCTTGGCTTCACTGAACATCATGCCGGAACACGATAATAAACTTGGACCAAGTATTAAACTTTACAACTTAGGCATCCGAAGTAATGCAGTCTACAGTTTACCTCGAATACTTGTCTGTGATCAGATAACACAACGATACCATCGACAGTCAACTATTCTAGGTCTCCATTTAATTCTTTGTGTTGACACATAATATTAAAGCAAAAATTATTAAGTTCCACCTTCCACAAAAAAAAAATACAGTAAGAAGAAGGATATTTTTTTTTCAATTGTAAAAATACAATGGATACGATTAATTCATTTCTGTTTTATTTAACCTTAAAAATACATCTCCATTGTCATCATTATTTTTATGCGGTCATTCAAAGAAATGATGGATGTAGTGCTAACAAATAAGCTTTTGCACTACTGACCACCCGAATTTTGTGCATCATCGGACTCTTTTTGACAAACAAAATTAATTCCAATATCCACCATAAGCCATTATTAATAAAATTTATTTATTTCTACAACGTTCTTATGTCTATTTATTGCTTAAGAGTTTCTATGGAAGAATATTAATAATATTACAAACTATGACACATAGATTGCTAATAAAAGCTCATGTTTGGATTGTTCTGATCCTTGAACTAAATCAAAGACTTGTATTTCAGGGATTAGTGTTCCTCCGTAGATGAATAAATACAATTAAGTTACATTGTATGTGTGAAAACGTAAAAATGTTGGGTTGTATGATACGCATTCCTACACATAAACCAAGCTTCTCAATAGTGTTCTATAACAACAAACATACAATCAGGATGTATTACAATGCAGCTCGTTATTACAATACTCAGTATTGAGAGGACACGATACAATTAAGCCCATTACACACGTCGCTATATAGCGCTATATAGCTTCTTATAGCGCGGCATAGCTTCAGTACAAATCGGCATCCGTCACACACGTAGCTATAAATGACATATAGCGCTATATCGCGCTATATTTTACAGTTGATGCGTAGAATCCGCCATTTTTCATTTTGACTAGGTGATAAAATGACAGCCTATTTGTAACACCGAGACAAAAAAAAACAAACTCCTATTACCTACGCGATATATTAAACTAAATAGTAGCAAATGTTTAACCGCTGTGTAACAAATTAGAAAAAAATGTTTTTTATATTTATTAAATATTTTCTTGTGTTTGCAGGTCTTTTTGTTAGCATTACGAAACAAAGTAATTTAATTTGTATTTTAAATTTCAACTCCTATTTACTTGTAATAGGAGCTCTTTTTATGCATAATGATTATTTGTCCGAATAACTTAGACCTTTGAATACCTTGCAGTAGACTTTCGCTTAACCGGCTAAGTCATGTTACAAAATGGCTATGCATTTTTTTTAATCTAGTTCATATGGGATTTGCCAAATTGTATGGTTTTACAGCAACATGTCTGTTGACATTGTCAATTTTGAGTCTTATACAGAATGTGTAAAAAAATTCATGATTTTTTTTTTTAAAAAAAGACATACCAGGAGGTTGCCATGGTTTTTTTTTTTACAAAAGTGATTGTCAG
The DNA here is from genome assembly GCA_947507615.1 of Hemithea aestivaria. Taxonomy (NCBI): domain Eukaryota; kingdom Metazoa; phylum Arthropoda; class Insecta; order Lepidoptera; family Geometridae; genus Hemithea; species Hemithea aestivaria. The sequence continues at coordinate 667,424 of OX382330.1, forward strand.
TTAAATCTGTAATAATGGAAACACATTGTTTCAAGGGTTTTGTAGGTACCTCTAAAGAGAAAAAAAAACAAATCATTATTTTATAGTTTGTCTAGACATTTTTACTAGGAAACTGAACGTTTGGAGTTCTTCTTGTCCTTGTCATATTGCCTATTACTGGGAGTCATGGCCCCTTCTTTGGAGGATTTGATATCTGATGATAGATCGCTATCTGGGTTGGTTGGATGCGATTTTCATAGCCAGGAGCCAAAAGACAACAGGACAACAGCAACTTCAAGGGTGGTGCGGATCTGATCTGACCAACGCATCGGACTACGACCTGAGTCCGCTTTCCTTTGATTTTCCGGATGACAATGAGCTTCTCTACCTATGCTATTTGGCCGATGTAGTCGAGAATCCTCTGATAAAGTCGGTCAAATCCAACACGAATTGATCTTATTTGATTAACGTAAGTCATACTTTTAGTAAACGATGTTAATTTAGAATAAAATTTTCTGAATTTTTTGACGAATTTTGAAACGTCATTTTTTTTAAGTTTACCAGGAGCAGATTTGAAGGAAACCAAAATCTAGGAAAAAAAGAAACATCCTTTATGTAGAATACATTGTCAAATTCATTTGTTTAACTAGTGTTGGGGAATCATTGGAACTATATGCAATCAAAGTGATTGAATCTCCGTTCCTACTCCTGGTACTCCTGGTACCTACTTCCTAAAAAATATTAACAAGGAACTAGCTTTTAAATGATGAAAAAAGGTATGTACCTTTAACGAGTGTGCATATATGAAAGTGCATAGGAAGGAGAAATAAAATAGACCCCGTTGTCGTGATTTTCTGTATAGCAACAAAATCTCCAAAACCTGACGGTTGGTTAGTTTTGATTGGCTTGTTTATAAAAAAAACTCTTTTTGAAGACAAAAACCACCTTAAAATCAAGAGAGAAGAGAGAAATAAAGCGAAAAATATATAAAGCGTTTTCTTTTAAGAATTCTCGAATGCTGCTTGCTAGCGCAAGCATAAACAATACAGTCCAATTTCTCGGATATAAAGATGTACAGTACAAGTCCTGCATAGATGCAATAGATTATTGTGTGGGATAAAAGAACAAATACCTAAACTATTAAAATACGTATTTATTCGTAATATATTATGTTAATAACATTTTTCCACATAAGTATATGGCAACTCCAAATTGCACTTGTCCGTTTTTATTTTTAAATAATATAATTTTTTTTATATTTTTGTATTAATATACCTATTCTAAACGCTCTCAAAGAAATTGTTGACAAGTTATTCCAAATATTTGAGTACGTTTGTAAATATGAAAAAGTAATGTTAATAAAGTCACTTGATTTGATTTCAATGATCGACTCAAGATTCAATCACAAAGAATGAACTATTAAAAAATATAGTTCCGATCAGTAACCTGGCCATCACTAAAAATAATATAGCAAGGTATAGCGAGGCATAGCAAGGCCTTGCTATGCGATGCTATATGGTACCAGGAGTCATATAGCAAGGTATAGTATAGCGACGTGTGTAATGGGCTTTACCACACTCGGTACAGCTTTGTTAGAACCATTGAGCTCAATTAACTGTGCTAGAGACATAGAGGACTCAACCATGACAGTACTATAATAATTTATAAAGTTCTATTTTTTCATATTCCTAACCGACCACGACCTACCCACCTATCCGACCTCCTATACGACCTGACCCTGACCCTGACCCCCTGACCCCCCCCCCCTGACCCTGATTCCTATACGACCTTATAAAGGTCGCTGGATGCTGGTCGCTTCCAATCAGTACATATGAAAGTCCAAAGGGGAGACCTATGATCAGCAGTGGACGTCCGACGGCTGCTGGGATGATAATGATGATGATGATGATATTGTGGTGGATTTGTGATATTTCTATCACTATTAAATGAAAATCAGAAGAACTGATATAAAACGGCTTTAATCTTGGTCAGACATTTTCAGAGAGTGCCGGTGGAGAGGTTACTTTTTTATTTTTAAAGTTTACATTTCTAAATGTCAGATGTCATATTAATTCTACTTCACACTTCACAACGCAACATATTTGCCAGTGTCATACATAATATAAATAATTCACGACATCCTCCCCACACGGAAAAATTACATAAACATTTCAAATTAAAATTAAATTATTATACAACAATTCAAGGCATGTTCTGCTTTACAGAATAGTCCTCTAAAAAATAATCATAATACAATCTGTATTGAATCTAAATAAAAATAATAACATAAGTGTTATACAAAGTCCAAAATATTCAATACAATAATATCATGTCAAATAATTATTATAAATTCACAAACATAAATATTCATTGTACATCATTACAATATTCATAAATAATAATATTAAAATAGTCATCAATTAAATTCAAATTATATTAGTATGTATTCAATGTCAATAAATTCACAATAATAATTACAATAATAAATGTCCAAAAAATTAAATTGAATTTCAATAATACATACTTGACTATTTCCTTTCATCATAATTCATAATATAAATTGTCAATTCTTAAAACTAGGTACTCTCTGATATAATACTGTTTACAACACAACAAGAGTCACAATTAACAATTTTCAGCCTAAGAAACGTTGAGGTATTTTAACTGATCTACCATATCTAGTTACTAAGGGCCGTATACTGCCAACCAGGTCTGAATCAATGTCTGGACAATAAAGTTCCCCTGATGAAACAGTGTCAGACTTACCATTATGCTCCGGTACTCTACACCACTCGTCTGAGATGGTCGTCAGCTCAAGTGGATACAGCCTTTGTACAGCTCTTATCCACTCACCATTCGCTGTTTGCACCTTCGCCATTCTACTGTGACCATCGGCACCTGTATAAAGATCATTAATAATACCTAAAAGCCAGTAGTATTTACACCTAGGTTTACTACATAACATCGCTAAATATTCGTTTCCAAAGCGCAAAATCTGCCACACACCATCCTCCCCACCACAGAGCTCGAGGTGGTACTTGTCTTTGCCTTTCAGATAGAGTCCTCCAGCTAGATCAATCCCCGTTACCTGAAATGCCGCAGCTTCTATTCTGTGTGGAGCTGTCACCCATTCTCGCAGATCACACTGCCCTTCTGCCATGATGGCCTTTGCTTCAACTATGAAGTTATTCAGCTCTTCAACTGTGTCAAAACTTGCTACACAGTTGTCTACATAAAAACATTCTTTTAACTTCTGAGCAGTTCCCTTGTAGTCCTCTGCATATTTTTCCAAATGATGGTTAATTGTTGCACTCAATAAAAATGGACTACAAGTTATTCCAAATACTACTCTCTTGTGTCTATATGTCACCATCTTGTCACATGTCTCTGGATTTTCCCACCATAAGAACTTCAGAAAGTCTCTGTCTTTTTCTACAATAGATATTTGCAAGTAAGCTTGCTTTATATCAGAGACCACGCCATATAATCCCTGTCTAAATTGTATTAATAATCTTGGCAACAATTCTATCATATTAATACCTTTGTTCATACAGTCATTCAGGGACCACCCATTTTTGTCTTTATATGATCTCGTAGATGCATCAAAAACGGGGCGTACTTTGGTTGATGAACTTGTGGGTTTTATGACACTGTGATGTGGTATATAGTGACCTGTATTTATGTCATCTTCAGTAACCTCCTCAATAATATCAGCCTTCTTCCATTCTTCTAGGACCTGATTATAAACATATAGGTTACCTGACATTTTCAACTTTTTAGTTGTCGACTGCAGCCTCTTACATGCAACTTCATAGTTAGTGTTGAGCTTCGGACACCCTTCTTTCCATACTAACGAGACTCCATAACGGCCTTGTGCATTCACTGAAATATTATTGTTAAATTCACAGAATTCACAGAGTTCGTTGATCAAATCATCCAAAAATATGCCGAAGCCCACCAAAAACGGCTTCATCATCACGTGAATGTCGAAGCAATCCGGCTGCTCGACACCACTGACTTAAAACGAAGACTCAAGCGAACCAAGCCGTTCGAGTTAGTGTAGTGTAATGTTAGTGAATAGTATAAAGTGGTATAAAAAGTGCTACATGTGCATAATGCATAAAGACACAATAATGCATAAAGTGACTTCCCCTTAATAGAGACAATAAGAAAAATGTTAATGGACATATTCTTAGTTTTAGTCTACTAGCAAAATAAGTTAAATGTAAATTACCTATTAGCCAAGGTCATAGGCTAGATTGTAATATAAATAGAGAACAACAAAATACATTTTGTTGTGCTCTAATAATAGGAAAAAAAAAAAAAATTCACATAAAATTTCATTTTCCGTTTCTTTCACTGTCTGTTGTTTATAGGGGTCTTTAATACCTAATAACTCAATGTTCCACAAATCTTCAAGATTTGCTTGTGAAAAGCATGATGAAACTTTAGTATTGGCTGTGGTTATATTAATTGGTCCTTGAATTGTCCATCCTAATTTGGTCATGACAGCCATCAGATTGTCATCTAACTTTACCAAATTACTTGTTAATATGGACCCTATAAAATCGGAACCAATAATGAGACCTATTTCAATGTCTGCAATACTTGTATCATTGATCTTAATATTCATGTCTCGCAACTTGTTTAATATAGTCATATTCTGGATTTTGGGCAGGTGTCCACATAAGGCATCTGTTCTTTGTAACGCTTTGATATTCATAAAAAATGAGTTATCTAAATCACTCACCCGCAAATCATAGCACTGGTATACCTTTTCCTGTTCCTCTACACCTCCAAATAATATATGACTCAAAACTTCTGTGCCAGTCGGCTGCAGCCCCAACTTCTTGACCACTGCAGCTTTTACATACGACCTCTGTGCTCCGCTGTCGATTAGTGCTCTAACTTTTTCAACTTTACCGTTTCCGGAAATGTTGACTGTCAGCGTCTGTAATAAAGTCGCAGTTGAAATTCTGGCACAGCTCATATTCGTAATCTTTTCTGTCTTTTGACTCTCTTTGTGCACCTCTGGGTACATAATTACTAAATGTCTTTTCTTGCAACACATACATTGTACAAAAATTTTGCAACGGGTGGCTATATGACCTTTCCTGAGACATATGTAGCAACAACCTTTCTTCCTAATAGCCTCAGTCTTTTCTTTCAAAGACATCTTCATCGCTGTGCTACATTCCAAGGTCGTATGATTACTCTTATTACAAAAACTACAATAATTATTAAAATTAGACTCCTTACCATCTTTGATGGGCTTCACATTTGTTGCTAGTACTGCTGCTGTAGGCTTATTTTCTGGAGAGCTACATTTAAAGGAAGGGTTATTATTGGCATTAAAATCAGACCTGGCTAGCTTGATACGTTCCTCAGTCTCAACTTCTAATTTCAAAAAGTTTAGCAACTTAGAAAGTTGATCAGTGGACTGATCAGGACACGATCGATTCCAGGCTACCAATAAAGATTCTGGAATAGTTGATTCTACTATAGGATACAGAATAACCTCATATTTTTGTTTGACTATACCTAACGTTTCTAAAGACAATATATAGGAAGTTAATTTATCGTACAAAATTTTGAGTGAAACGTTCTCTTTTTGATTTAAAATAAGGCCTAATAATTGTCTAATATAAACCTGTACTAGAATTTCATCTCGGCCAAAACGCTCCTGAAGCTGTTCGACGGCTTTCCTGTAGTTTCCCGCAGATGGTGGAAAACTTTCCACAATGCTCCGACTGTTGCTTCCCTCCTTGGTGGCCTGGATGAGGTACTGGAACTTATCTTCATCAGCGAGGGAGCCATCTTCGTGAATCTTCTTGAACTGGCCCCAAAAGCCCAGCCAGTTCAAAGGTTGGTCGTCGAACTGTTTGAATTCTATCTTCGGGAGTTTGTAATTCCGAGATTTCTTTAATTCCTCAACGCTTGGTTTTTCTAATTTTGCGGAGATCTCAGTTTTTGTTTTATTTCTTATAGCGCACCATCGATATTTGTATGATTCGGACACATTAATTTCTTCTTCATATAGTTTCTCGTCGAAATTTTCATCCCCAAGCATGTGGTCTTGAATGCTTTTGTCAAGTGTTTCTAACCTCTTAGCTTTCTCATTCAAGAATTCGACGTCGATTATTAAACTTTTATATTCCTTGTTACTTAATTGTGTCTCGATCTGTTGTGTTGTTCGGTTAAATACTCGCCGAATTTGCTCACGTTCTCTGATTTCCTTCGTCACCGTTGCCGCCATTTTCGATTAGGTGTGAAGCTTCTCGGAACTTGTGATCGTTGAAATATAATTTCACAAGTTATTCACCTTACACGGCGTCTTGCATCGATCCAACTTTTTCTTCAGTCACGGTCGCCAGAATATGTGGTGGATTTGTGATATTTCTATCACTATTAAATGAAAATCAGAAGAACTGATATAAAACGGCTTTAATCTTGGTCAGACATTTTCAGAGAGTGCCGGTGGAGAGGTTACTTTTTTATTTTTAAAGTTTACATTTCTAAATGTCAGATGTCATATTAATTCTACTTCACACTTCACAACGCAACATATTTGCCAGTGTCATACATAATATAAATAATTCACGACAGATATGACGATTTACTCGTATTTCAAAATTTTATGAAATTATGGTCAATTAATATTCATTCGGTGAGTTGCGGGCAATTCAAACGATTTGTTGTTCAAATGTGTTGATCAAATGCTCACGGCGCTGTATAGTTCATTCGATGAGAATAATGAAAGTGAAATTTTTTCAAGGTATTCATTAATATAAATATAATTATTGGTAAAATATATGATGGAGCTTCACGGAGCCGTAACACCGTCACCAGCCCTCTCGTGACCACTGCTCATGGACAGCGCATACGCTGTACAGGAAAATAAGTACTACTTCTACTTTCTCACCGGGGGTAGACTTCCTTTGCAGGAGGTCGACTAGGTGGGTACCCCAACAGTGCCAGTTATTCTACCGCCTGAGCTATGATGTGCAAACATTATAGGACGGCACTGTAGCTAGTTAAATTACTGGGCTAAAGAGTCTTAACATCTTATGACTCTCAAGTAAGAAGCGGCGCAGTGGATGACCAGACCTTTGTAAAATCCTGGATAGCACTGTAATAATTATGGTCAAAAAGTTTTCTGTAGGTACAGCGAAGAAAAGCTTTGCCACAAACTTTTATTATATAGGTAAGAAACTCTTTATTGATCCACATAATATAAAGGAAATTTCGTAATAGTTATGATTGTATTATAATTATTATTTGTATTTTTTAATGGAATAAGACTTTCGTTTAGGGTGGCTTCTCTAGTTATACACACCTCAATGCTCGGCATGGCATTGTTAGAATTTGATACGATGTAAACAGGAGTGACGAGCGATACCAATTAACCGCTTTTAACTGTTTGAACCATTTCAGTGACAAATTGTTGGGTACTTACTTGTACAGATTAAAAACATTTTCATGAATATAGTTATACAAATCACTGTGGAACGATTGAAAACAACCGATATTTTTGGGTTTAATTTGGAAATATCAGTGAATTGGTTTGAAAAAAAAATAAAAAAAAATTATAATATGTCTGAAGATGCTTTCGCTTTTAATACTGCCGATTCACCACCCTTATCTTTCTAATATCATAAGCCATTATGCCAAATAATTTTTTTCAAATATTATTAATTGCGATAAAACTAGATTGGCACAACACCTAGGACCGCCAAATAATAGGGATGTTGACACATGTTACGAATTCATATAAACTTATGTTTTTCACATAAAAGACAGTATTTAAAAACCTAAAATCACATTTTAAGGATCTATTTACAAGCCAAAATTGAATAAAATCAATTTTAATTTCAATATTTTTTACTTATTACTACGCGAATGCGAACGCCAATCAGAGCGCGTGACGTCACATCACTGGCTGGACTTACGCTTCCTATGAAATGTTCTTGATTTCGACACATTTTAATTATTCATAACTTAAAAACCACTGAACCGATTTTGATGCAACTTATACTGTGCTCTAAGTTGGTTCATACTTAAACCAAAAATAAAGTCAATAACTAAAATGTCTCTCTGAAAATATAAGATTCATTTTGGTTATTAACTTTATTTTTGGTTTAAGTATGGACCAACTAAGGGCACAGTGTAAGTTGCATCAAAATCGGTTCAGTGGTTTTTAAGTTATGAATAATTAAAATGTGTCGAAATCAGGAACATTTCATAGGAACCGAGAGTCCAGCCAGGGGTGTGACGTCACGCGCTGTCAGATGACAGTTCGGAACGTTTTAGGCTGTATTTAAAAGTCATTTTTATTTACGTATTTTTATATAGAAATTTCATATATTTTTGCATAAAAATATGATATTCGTATATGTAATGAGTATATCTATCATTTAAAAGCAATTCCAAAAATTAGTCAACATCCCTATTGTCAGCTACTCTGGTCTGGTCTGCTTGTCTGGTTTTAAGTAAGCTGGACGGTTTTTTTATAGCGGACTAAACAAGCGTTTGATCGCAATCTCACCTGCTGGTAAGTGACGATGCAGTTTTAGAGGCATGCTTGTTCTGTAAGAACCACTCACTCTTGATTTGAACAAACTCGTGAAAATTTCGGGGAAAACACGACGGGGACCTTGGCAGCGAGCTCCATCACCGTCTACATCAAGTTTAATTTAGTATACCAATTTACACAGTACCTACATCTACCACAATATTCAGTATCCACATCATTTTGTCACTCGCCAAAATTATCCGCAATTTTACCCCAAAATACAGGCCAGAACAGCGTGCAGCGAAAGCTACGCATAATAAGATAAATCCAGATAAACGCGTAGGACGTAAAGCTATAATACTAGAGAGAAATAAACAATGCCGCGCCGAGATAAAATGTTACGCCAGAACTTAACGCCGCCGAACGACCAACCGTGAGAACGGAACTATTCTCGTACTGTATACCGATGGACAGTAGCTTATGTTCTGAAGAATAGATGAAATAAAGAATTCTGTCACGCACAGCAACATCAGCATCAGTTAATATTCTTCCATTTCTGAACATAGGTACGTCCAAGTGTGGGCCATTGAACCCAGTTCTTCTACTCATCCGATTTCTGCAAACCTTTTTTCGCAGGTCTTCACTCCTCCTTATGTGACCAGGTAGTATGTCCGACCCTATCGCCGACGCCTGGTAGTAAGTTATACCTTGTTTTGGATTCCGTAATCTAGCCTTCGCAGTGCCGGTTTCCAAGGCTGTACCTCTTTGTCATTCATTAGAGATATGAGATAACCGTCTGCTGCTATACGCTGCTTTACCTAACCTAAAATTAATTCAAAATCTCAATGCATTTTATTCGAATAGGCTACAATGGAGCACTTTAGCAAATCAGTTTTACTTATTCTTTTTATACTAATTTTTTTTTTATATTCTCAAGAATGTTTTTGACATGAGTTGTGTTGTTATTTCACTAGCTACAGTGCCCTCCTACCGAAGCACAGTAATGTTTGCACGTTACTGCTCAGGCGGTAGGATAACTAGCACTGTTGGGGTACCCACCTAGACGACCTCCTGCAAAGGAAGTCTACCCCCGGTAAAGTTAAAGTTAAGATCTACGTCGTTAAAGTTAAGGTCTATCGTCTATTACTTGGTATTTTCTTGACTCTGATTGAAAAAATGTTACAATTTTGTTGAGAGTTATCCCACTGACTTTCCTTCCACAGGCAGCAACCGGTAGAGCTCTAAAGCAGGCGGTAACGAGCGTTCCCGCGACGTTTATGGCCCATCGCTCGCAAACGCACGCAATGACTCACTCGCTGCTTATACCTACCGACTCACTGCTTATGCCGGCATCATTGCTTTCGCTTGCCGGCGAATATGTTTCACTTAACATAACTCAAATAAGGCAAGAGATTTTAAGACGTTCATAAGCTAGCGTGTTGGCGATGTGGCTCTGTCAGAAATGAGAACAAAAATAAATGATTTTAGAATAAAGCTAGTTTTGTTTTAAGCGGTGCATTAACGGTCTCCTGTAAGATTTTTTGCGGCCAGGTTTGATGGACTCATCATGGAGCACTGGATATTACATAAGGTGTGCTGGTCTACTGCTAAATGAATGGGTAATCGTATGTTTTATGTAATGAATATAGTTTTAAGGATCATATAGGTATTATTAACATAGGTTTTGTAAGTTAATGTAACTAGCATTATATGGAAGACTAGCTTACGCTCACAGTTTTGCCCGCGTGGCAAAATCATGTCTAAGTCATAAAAACAATCTGTGTTCCAAATTTCAAATACCCAATCCGTTAAGCGGTTTGGGCTGTGCTGTGTGATTGATAGATCAGCCAGTCAATCAGTCACTCTTTCCATTTATATATTTAGATTTCCGAAATAATATTTTTGATTCACGATTTTAAGTATCATAATGCGTAGTTTTTAATTACCTCTACATCTCTTCCTAGAATTTAATAGATTTCTTGAATGAGTACTTAAACCACAAGGTACTAAAAACCTTGTGGGTCAAGGGACAGACAAGGCGTGTTATATTTACCTTGTGGTCAAAATTAAGTAAATTTGGCGATATTTTATATAGGTTCCTATGTATACATAGGAACAAATTGATAAATTATTCCTTTATGAATATTTTTAAACACTTTTACGTCTATTACAATATTTCTTTTTTTATTTGCATCATAGCGTCAAAAAGCTAAATAATAAATTTACAAAATTATTTGAAAAGCTACTCGTATGTAAAGTGATTCACTATAAAATGCATAAAAAACTAAAATATTTATTGCACTGGCGAATGGCTTCAAATCATATTTCATTAGTTAGATGGCATCATAAAAAACAAAGTGTTGGGTCAACCTAATATGCGACATCATAGTAGTTTGGGAGCTATTGACTTTTTCATTATTTGAGAAACAAATGAAACAGCAACTAATAAGCAACAACGTTATGTTATTGTTATCGTGGTAAATGGAGTCCATTCCCAGCTGTTTGTTTTAAGCTATTGCATAGCTTCTATCGCAGGCCTTAAGCGTGGGGACCGAATCCAGAAATTCCGTAACGAAAAAACCTAACACCCCCACTCCGACCGGCACAGCGGTGATACTATAATTACATAAGTTGATAAAAAATGCTATGCAATAGCTTTACCGCGGCAGTCTCCGAGTGCCACACGTCTTTTTTATCTGTTTATTTGGTGCTAAATAACTTTCTTTTTCAAACTGCGTTTCTTATTATAATCAATATTATTGAAAAATAGCATATAGCATGCAAAGCAAAGTTTTTGGAGAATTTTTAAAGGAGAGATGTAAATAGCAATTTCAACTGCAATTTGAAAAAGTTTTAAGAAAGCCGTTACCTTGTTTTAACGTCGAAGCGAAATCAATGTCGACATTTGCTATTAAAACTTTTGAGGATAATATTATATTTTTTTTTTCTTGGCGGCTCTGATAATGTGTAGTAAGTTGAATAAATTAACAAATTGTAATAAGTCAAAGCATGCAATATGCGAAAAAGAACTAACGATTGTTGTATCTCCCGAACTACGTGCAGTTTGTACTAGTAGTAACTCAGAGAGACAGAATCTGTGCCAGCTGGTCGACTGCCCGCGACGATGTATATTAATTCACTTTTTTTAACTGACTTCGCGAAAAAGGAAGGCTTACTTACACATCGGAATCCTTTTTTTTCAATGTTTATATGTACATTGATAAAAAAAACGTATGTTCACCAATTTCTCGAAGACGTCTGGACTGATGACTGATTTGGACAATTCTTTTGTTGTTTGAAAGAGTATACTTTACAAGACATTATGATTCTATTTAAACTTTATTGAAATCAATCCATTTTCAGTGACGATTATTATTTATTATGCAGAGACGTGAGAAAGCTAGCAATATTGTCTCCTGATGGTAAGAGAAGCTTTCGTGATGGTAACGCTACAAACAATCAGTATACAGTGCTATCCGGGCTTTCAGAAATGATGTAAAATTATAGACATCTATTCCTTATTCTAGATCTATTCCTTTTTCTATTTCTTATTCAAGAGTAATAAACAAACTTTTCTGTCCCCGGGTACACCTATTAAAAGCCATAGCTTATCTTATAACGTAGCGACTACATATAATACATAATAAGATTTGAATGTTTGACCAATTCTCATCTAAAACTACCAAATTTAGTCTTGCATTTTAGGAACTGGCTGCGTGAAAGAGGTCACGTGACGTGCGAGTGAATCAACATGGAAATGTGGTCATTATGCATGCAGCATCCAAGATGCATGCTGTAAAATTTTACAACCGCTTTTCATGGTACTACTCGTAGTTCGAGTGATAGTGGCTGTGGAATACAGCGACGCAATTTTACACCAATCTTACTTGTAACAAGATTTTGTCCGCGGCTTGACTAAGACTTGAGAGGACGACATCTGTGGCGCGGTGGGCTAATACCCGCTTGCAACGCAGAAGGTTGCGGGTTCAATTCCCGAATGGGACAAATATTTGTATGATCCACAGATATTTGTTTCTGGTCTGGGTGGCTTTCAATATCTATTATAAGTATATATTTACAAAAGAAAAGTATATAAGTATTATATCCATTACCTAAACGACCATAACACAAGAATTAAGTTGGTTAGCTTGGGGTTAGGTGGCTCTGTGTGTAATGTCCTGAAATATTTATTATTTATTTACTCCATCTAAGCATGTTAAGTCACCAAAGCGCTTTTCCCTTTTAAACCTTAGACTAAAATAATAAGAGAAAATAAGGCAGGACAGTCAAACTTTTGCCTGCTGGGTCTGAAAGTGTCGGTTGCCGCTTACTCTCGTCGAAATAAAATTTTGTTCATAAACCTAATCGGAGCGGTCAATTTGCTAAACGCTTGTATTGTATCTTCCCTTTTTATTTTAATCTAACTTTCGAACAAAAAAGACTTCTCCTGATCTATCCTGGCGTCCTTAAGTAGTCGAAAAATGGTAAAAAAAGATTCTCATGTCTCACAAATTATAGGTAATTGTTAATCATACTATTTTACGATAAACCGAGTTTTGATTTAGATATATTTGCCTGTTTCCAAGAAAACAATATTTCGTCTTCGCCAACGTTTCCCTAAATTCCCTGAATTAATCATAATCCTTAGCAAAACAAAAGCATTAATAAAGTGGAAAATTGATCTTCCCCACTCATTACGTTTGAAATCATGATAGGATGGTATCTTCAATACCTATAAATTAATTTTCTTTTTCCTTATTTTCATCTTTTTGGGGAATTCTGGAGCTTTATTTTATCCGTTGTACTGAAGCTGGGAGCTGGTCTTTATTTTAGAGAAACTAACCCTGGTGGTTCATTTTATTACTCTCTGGGGGTAATTTTGTATGCGTTTTATTTAGGATGGAAGTTAAAATGCACTTTGGTACCCTCTAGTAGACTGATTTTTACAACCGACTTTAAAAGGAATGAAAAGTTAAAAAGTCGTGGAAATCTTTTTTTTTTACATGTGTGTATTCCTATGTTCTATTTTAAACAAATTGTTATGCGATGCAAAGACGTCTTAACCGATTAACATTTTTTTATTAGAAAGGGTACCTATACTGTTCAGGACCTTTTTAAATTTTATCAAAATCCATGGTATTTCACCACCAGTCCACCAGTGGCATTGCAGACCCCATGAAGTGGGACATAACTTCTTAGAATAACGGAAATAGCAAGAATAAGCTTATCCAGTGTCAAAAACTAGGCAAAATCGTCGTGTATTCATCTAGGCATTAGCGCAAGACTCGATGCTATCATATTTATTAATATACAGCCATCCCGCCCGTCTGGGTTAGGTATAACGACTTAGCTCGTACCTACGAGTATATTGAGTGTGGTTGTCTATATTTGATCCGGTTCGATGGATAAAATGACTGAGGAATTTACTAAACACGTAAGACAAGGACTGAAATGCACAATAACGACGATTATAGGATAACCAGCTGCGCCCAGCGGTTTTTCCTGCTGTACTGTAATAGCCTATGTGTTATACCAGGGTTTAAGCTATCTCTTCACCAAATTTCAGCTCGATCATCATCTCTCTGTCAATATTTTTCTGAGGATACCTCGTGTAGAGGTGAATATACGTCAGCGTTGTGGTGATATTTCTTGTGTAGCTACATCAGCTGCTGTTTTTCATGGTCGTCGTCGTAGTCGAAACATTCGTTTAGTTCTGTCTAGAAAGCCGATATGCCGACGCGGCAAGCTATTGCCCTGCTGACGGGCTTCCTATGTGAGAACCAGCATGACGACATATTCCACGACAGGTTTACACATATAATTGTTGATATTAAAATGTATTTCAGTACGATACTGAAATACATTTTAATAATCAATCAAAAGCTCGTCTTCTTAATTGCCGCGTCGGCATATCGGCATTCTAGACAGAACTAAACGAATGTTTCGACTACGACGACGACCATGAAAAACAGCAGCTGATGTAGCTACACAAGAAATATCACCACAACGCTGACGTATATTCACCTCTACACGAGGTATCCTCAGAAAGATATTGACAGAGAGATGATGATCGAGCTGAAATTTGGTGTTATTAGGTTAATAATATGTTTATGTCAATTATTATAATAATTGATAGTCATAGTTAGCGTTTTTGTGTTATAAACTGTAAGCTTTCTTTAATACTGATATTAAGAAATTTATAGATATGTTATGGTAGAAAGCTTGTTAAAGTTGGTGTACTGTGTAATGATGAGGAGCATAAGTTATGACACTCATGCATATCATTCCAGTTGTGACCTACTCTCTCAACGGACTGCAACTGTTGTCTCTAACTCATTTCAATTTGGATCTGCTTTTAAATTAATTTAACAAGTTTTATGATTTTGAAAACTAACTTGAGCGTTATTTATTAACTTACTAGTGGACCAACGCGTGCTTTGTAGCGTCTATGAGAAAATTATTAGTGTTTCTTTATTATAATATTATTTATGTATTTTACGTATAAATATCTCCATCAAGAATCAGTCTATCTGTTAAAATACATTGCGTAACCCGCAACAAAATCCATTGCGTAGTTTTGAAGATCTACAATAACAACAAGTGAATTAAATTAAAAATTTAAAAAACCCCCAACGCAACAATTTCAAAATTCGCCATTTTGTGGTGGTGGCCATCTTAGATTTTAAATTTATCGTAATGTATGTATTTTACTAGTCAAGCCCTTTCATTTGATACCCATATTGAGGGGGTCATGGAAGAAAAAAGTAATCCGCCATTTTGTAGCGGCGGCCATCTTAGACCGATTTCCACCAAACATAGCTAAGAACACTCTCGACTAACTCTTCTTTCAAACAAAAAAAAAAAAATTCAAATCCGTTCATCCGTTCGGAAGCTACGATGCCACAGACAGACACACACACACACACAGACAGACAGACAGACACGTCAAACTTATAACACCCCGTCGTTTTTGCGTCGGGGGTTAAAAAAACAATCAATCAATAAGGACAGACAGACAGACGGGAAGCGATTTTGTTTTACACTATGTATTGATGTAACCATATTTCAAAACTAGACCCAAACAGGTTAAGTATTTTTCAGGATTTCTAACATACCACCTATTACAATTATTGAAAATTTTGCCACTCTACGACGATTCGCTTCATCGGGAAAGAAAGTTAATGAACATGAGAGACTTAACAACTTATGTCTCAGGGGTGAAGTGCAATGTTGCGTAGAATTTCATGGGGTTCTATATGGTCTTCTATAGCGTTTTAAAGATGTTGTAACTTTGAAAGTCATCGGCAAGTGAAAGTTGTATATTTTATTATAATTAAATTTTTATTAAATTTAAGATTATTTGAAAATAAATGAATATTTTCATGTGACTGAAGCTATGATATTATAATACATAAAGTTTAAAAAATTAAAACCTATCTACGGAAAACTTAGATCCCGCCAAAAACATTCTGTAAAAAACTAGCCAAGTCTCGATGGAGCTGTTTGTTTATCTCTAAAAAGTAATGAAATCTAGACAAAGTCGTGCCAAGTATAAGGTTCCCTACTGCGATTTCTTTATTCTTATAGTTAATGTTGTGTGACTTGGTCGTTGAAGGGTACACCAGGGTAACATTTAAAAAATATATCTGGGGGCACTACTGTGCCCCCAGATATATATTTTAAATGTTATACACAGCCGCATATAAGCAAACGGCCTACTTAATGAACAGTTACTGCCTATATAGTGTCTGAAAGACTCGTGCATTTCATTTTGGCGCAGTTTTCCACTAAATAGGTACACCATTCAAGCGTTAAAGCAACACACATTTAAAACAAATCTAGATACCTACATCAGAACCGAACAGAGCGCGTTACATGCCTCATTCCATTACTAACGAATGTAACTCTATCTACATATTTAAACTCCAGTTTTATTATTTTCAGTTTCAATTCGTTACTGCGCTTTAAATGTAGATTAAATCATTTCGTTTAATGTACTGGACAAAAGGAAATACGGACTTTTTTATTTTGTTGTGCTCGATTGTAATTGATTGGTGTTTTCGTTGAAAATTACGAGTATTTTTATATCTACTTTAAATTTACTCGAATTTAAATTTATTCGAATTGTTTACAGTTAAACCATTATTGATTAATTATATTTATATGTATGATCCTACCAATAATATTATAGAAGCATCCTTGTTCCAGTAGTAGTAATGTACGGCTTGTAATCCGGATGGTCTGTGTTCAAATCTCAGTGTGGCAAAGTTTTCGCCTAAAAGCTATCGTGTTTCAGAAGGCACCTTGAACTATTGGTCCCGGCTGTTTCCTATAAGATATGTAGAAGGCAGTCGTTAGGTCATATTGCAGGATTTTAACATTTGCTCGTCTTCTTATTTCTTTTTATTAAAAAAGACCATGAAATCCCATAAATACTGACTGAAGGGAAAAGATAATCACAGAGAGCACCGAAAAATTTACAGCTACAATAGCATCAATACACACACACACACACACACACACACACACACACACACACACACACACACACACACACACACACACACACACACACACACACACACACACACACACACACACATCTTTTTATCTGGGGGCACGGCAGTGCCCCCGCCAAGTCGAGCAAAAAAAGCGGCACGGCCGTACCATCCTTTTCTGGAAGCAGTTCAGACCATTTTCGACCCCCTATAACTTCGTTGTGGAAAAAACTAGCAGCTTCAATTTTTAACAACCGAGTATGCATTGTATAAACACAATTTATTCCAAATTTCATTCAATTTGAACTAGTCGTTTAAAAATTATAACTAGTCAAAGTTTTGTAATTTTGTCACTCACTCACTCACTCACTCACTCACTGACCGATCATCAAAAGTCTAAGGCACTTCTAGCAAACATAGAAGGTTCAAACTTGGTACATACTTAAAGTTTATTGTATAAACCATAGGAAAACTAAAAAACATGCAATTTCGGTCTAGTTTTCGAGATACATAAACTGCATAAATAACTTTGTAATCCCGTATAAATGTATAGAATTACAAAGTTACATTTGCAGTCAACGGTAAAAATTGCATAAATTCCCAATAATAATGCCATAATATATATGCCGTAATAATGTATAAAGCCAGGAGGGATTATCCCGCCTTCTAGGTTTAGTCTGCTCCCATCTACGGTCGTCGTCACTTAAGATCAGGCGATATCGTGGGCAAAGGCTAACCTATAACGAATAAAAAAAGACAAAAAGTAGTGAGATGCCACCAAAAACATAACTTGTAAAAAATACCAAGTCTCGCAACTGCAGTTCTTCTACTGTAAAAAGTTGTGAGATCCATGTACTACCAAGTCGGTAAAATCTTTTGTGTTTTAAATTAATAGATTGACTTGGCAATCGCACTATTATGGGTAAATCCTGAGATCGGGCGTATTTAAGTGATTTCCGTGGCAGATTTTAAATCAAAGTATTATTGCATTTTACATGTAAAACATCAAATTTCCCATAATTATAATTACATCAATCAAATAGGCATCATTATAACTTGTTTTGTTCAGAAACTATTTAAATTTAAATTTTTGGTGCCACGGGAATCAATAAAGTGTGGCATGGGAATCAAAATTAAAACTATTTTGTTTGAATTCTATGTTATTATTTAAATATTGACCTCTACATACTAATTATATAAAATAGAAATGATTAAAAACGGTGATCCAAACAGATATACACCAAACATAAAGTATTAAAAAGGTCTATATTGGCTCTCTATATAATAATCATGTAAACTAAATAAAATCAACGTATTGCAGTCTTAAACAATGTAAAAATATTGAATATATAGTCCTAGAATATGAGATTAAGTTCTCAGTCACAGTCACTGACAGGATTCACTCCAGAAGCTGTCATCAGATTGTACATTTATCATTAGTTAGGTTAATCTGGACTGAAAGTTGCAGTCAGCCCATAGTTTCGTTTTATTTTTTCATCATACATCATCTCAGCCATAAGACGTCTACTGCTGAACATAAACCTCCCCTTTAGACCTCCATATATAACACTGGTGTTGAAAGCGACCTGCTTCAAGCGTCTTTCAGCGACCTAAATAAGGTCGTCTGCCACACTTGTGGGTAGACGTTCTACGCTGCGTTTGCTTGCCTGTAGTAGCCACTTGAATACTTTTCGACCCCATCAGCCATTCGCTCTACGTGCTATGTGGCCTGCCCATTACCACTTCAGCTTCCTGATCCGCGGAGATATGTCAGTGACTTTGGTTCATCTCCTCATTCCTGATTCGATCACGTAGAGAAACCCCGAGTATAGCCCTCTCCATAGCTCGCTGAGCGACTTTTTAATGTGGTCTGTCTACTATAGTACAATATAAAAAAAATCTGATGTATACAATATAAAAAAATATCTGAAATAATGAAATATACAAATATAAACTGTCAAAATCACTTCCATACCTGCGGCTTCGCTGTAGTTGGGTAAAAAGTGAAAGAATGCGCAAGAAAACTCAGGGGAAAATTGATCACCGTGGTAAAATACCATGAGAATCAATACCATGTAAATCAAAATTGTATAGTTTTTTGTCGATATTTTTAAATACCATAATTATAGACCAAAATTAATAAAATATATGATAAACAATACCCTTTTACTAACTGCACACCCTAGTCAAAAAACCGTAATGGATAAAAAAATATTTTTAAACATGGAAAAGGTAATCAATGATCTAGTGAACCAAAACCACGGTAATCAATTTCTCACCTTCGTAAATCCAGTTTATAACAACGAGAGGAGGAGCCTCTCTTCACTATGTTTAGAGCGCAATCGAAGTTAGCCAATAGCGTGCGTACAAGCTTCTAAGTATTGTGGTTTGTGAAATGTGGGTAGTTATGTCGCGCGCCATGGGAATCACTTTTTGTCCGGGGACAAACCTAAATTTGTTATTTTTTCTAAAACTACGCTGAGTACAGCCTTCGCGTATTTTTTTGATCATATAACAGTTCACCCTTTACAGCTTTGATCACAGGAATTAATTAAATTCCTTTTATAAATTAGTGTAAAAAATATATTTTGTTCCGAAAATGTGTAAGGGACAGCCCACGGTAATCAAATTTCAGGGCTTTTACATTTTTTTTTAGATACTTGCAGCTAAATATAACCTGATGTCTACCATGCATTAAGTAGATTGAACCTTAGACTAACAGGAAAAAAATACCTTTGGGTAGAATTTTTATGTTACGGGTAGTTTATTCCCCCAGACACGTAAAATTTTGAATCTCAGGAATCACCCTTATGTCGGTATATTACTTGAGAGATACATTGTTGTGTTTTCATGCGATGGCCAAGTCGATCTATTGATTTAAAACACAAAAGATTTTACCGACTTGGTAGTACATGGATCTCACAACTTTTTACGGTAAAAGAACTGCAGTTGCGAGACTTGGTATTTTTTACAAGTTATGTTTTTGGTGGCATTCATTTTTCTTTATCTTTTTCTCCGATATATTCTCACAAACTAGCCATGAAGAGCGCACCATCATAATAATATAAGGAATGGAGACGTTTAAGTCACTTCATACGAGAAATAATACATCGGCGGCGGTAAACTCGATTACGAGGCGCGCGAACATTTTTCACCTCGACTCGAGAGTTCAACAAGACTATAGGTGACATAGCAGATGAGATACCTCGAGATTAATTTTATTTTTCGGGATACATTGGTTGCTTGCTTTTTTGACTTTGTGTTAGCCATCGACTACGATCATAAACCGATAATGCGGGTGAAGATAGCATAGAATGTGAGATAAACCCTTGAATACTCTGAAAGTCGTGCCAGAAGATATCCGCGTAAAAACAAGGTTCCGTATTTATTTTTTGAGACATAAAATGAAACAGAATGACGTGATTAAAGTTAGAGAAACAGAGGGGGAAGTGGGGGGAGGGGGGAGGTAGAGTTCTTTTACGTTGCAGATAAATTTTAAAGTTTATCTGCAACGTAAAAAAATTCTACCTACCTGCTAAATATTCGTATTGGTAACAATTACTGCCTTTTTATTTCGTAAGTGACAAGCTAAATTGCGGCATCTATCCATCTATAGATTTCCGTGCACAGCTCTCTTTGGGAACGAGAATTTTGAGATGATTCGTTTTACGTCACTCGCAATACCCTTTGATCACTCATTTGCAGCTCAGCAATCTCAGTGGGCCGCGTATTTGTCACCGGAGAGTTTAGCTCTATGGATGCTGATAAAACGCGAGAGAGGATATCTATTAACCTTCTTATTAAATAATTTCCGATTTTACTTATAATATTATACACTATTTTCAGGAGTGAGACTGCTGCTAAATTTTAGCCAATGGGGCTTCAGACATTTTGTCGTGAAGAAGAAACAAACATTTTTTGACGATAATATAAAAAAGTCATAGCAACAAAAATAACTTAGCAGGTTTATACTCTAAGCCGATATTATTACAAGTTAATTAAAAAAAAACAACTTCCAGTTCACGTTCAATGAGTGAGGACAAGACTCACATTTTACCTCTAATTCATAATTTTGAAACTATTCGACCGATTTCGATAAAATTCAATTGGACCACCTGGAAAGTACAAACATCTTAACATTTTAACCCTTGAAACAAAAATATAATCAGATCGGTTCAGTTGATCGATTCTTTCAATCAGTGAACGTACACATAAGATAATAGCAAAAGATATATAAAAGCAAAACACATTTCCTTCCATTTATATAAACTTATTTTGAAGTCACTTTTAAGTAAATATTATCTGTGTAAATAATTAATCCATAAGTATTAATAAAATAATAATTAAATAGACACGTTTCCCACGCCGATCAACCACGGTTCTGTAGGCAAAGGAAAACTACTTTAAACCCATTCGCTCAGAAAAACATTTCATCTTCATAATATAGGCAATGCACTCCTCATCCAAAGAGATATGTAAAGAAAACAGAATTAATTCAGATCACTGATTAAGGCTGGATTTTATAACAGTAGAAACTGGCGCAAACTACGAGGAGCTACACTGAAATGCATGCCAGAACAAAAGACTTAAACGTGAAAGTTTGTAAGAATGTATGGACGTCAGTTAGTCTGGATGTATGTTTGTTGCTCTCTCACACCTAAACCGGTGGACCGATTGAGCTGAAATTTGGTATAGAGATAGCTTAGACCCTGGCTTAACATATAGTTTATAAGTACAGCGGGTAAAACCACTGGGCGCAGCAAATATAAACTATAACGTACATTAAAGGCGCCCTCGGACCACATTATCCGCCTGAAAGTGTGCGTTGCGTCCCCGTCACCCATCGCCCATCAAGCCTTTAAAGCTTAAGTCACACTAAGCCGGTAAAGCTAACGCGGTCCGGGACGCAATTTTTGTATTGTTCTAGTTTGTATGTAACCTGTCACACATAAAGCGAACGCGGGCAGGAACAAAATGAAGATCGCGACCGCTTTACCGTTTCGTCCCGCCTCAGTGTGACGTAAGCTTTAGCCTTTCATAGGCTTCGTTATACAATTGAAGGAAAGTTTGTTAACATCTATTCGGACAAAATTTATGCCACCAAAAACATAACTTGTAAAAAATACCAAGTCTCGCAACTGCAGTTCTTCTACCGTAAAAAGTTGTGAGATCCATGTACTACCAAGTCGGTAAAATCTTTTGTGTTTTAAATTAATAGATCGACTTGGCCATCGCATGAAAACACAACAATGTATCTTTCAAGTAATATTCCGACATAATAATAGTAGTGCGATTGCCAAGTCAATCTATTAATTTAAAACACAAAAGATTTTACCGACTTGGTAGTACATGGATCTCACAACTTTTTACGGTAGAAGAACTGCAGTTGCGAGACTTGGTATTTTTTACAAGTTATGTTTTTGGTGGCATCTCACAACTTTTTGTGTTTTTTTTTTCGTTATAGGTTAGCCTTTGCCCACGATATCGCCTGATCTTAAGTGACGACGCCCGTAGATGGGAGCAGACTAAACCTAGAAGGCGGAATAATCCCTCCCTGGCTTTATACATTATTACGGCATATATATTATGGCATTATTATTGGGATTTTATGCAATTTTATCCGTTATATTACCGTTGACTGCAAATGTAACTTTGTAATCCTGTACATTTATAAGGGATTACAAAGTTATTTATGCAGTTTATGTATCTCGAAAACTAGACCGAAATTGCATGTTTTTTTAGTTTTCCTATAGTTTATATAATAAACTCTAAGTATGTACCAAGTTTGAACCTTCTATGTTTGCCAGAAGTGCCTTAGACTTTTGATGATCGGTCAGTGAGTGAGTGAGTGAGTGAGTGACAAAATTACAAAACTTTGACTTGTTATAATTTTTAAACGACTAGTTCAAATTGAATGAAATTTGAAATAAATCGTGTTTATACAATGCATACTCGGTTGTTAAAAATTGAAGCTTCTAGTTTTTTCCACAACGAAGTTATAGGGGGTCGAAAATGGTCTGAACTGCTTCCAGAAAAGGATGGTACGGCCGTGCCGCTTTTTTTGCTCGACTTGGCGGGGGCACTGCCGTGCCCCCAGATTTTACTATAATATCACGCTCACCACACCTACATTTCCTTTTATGATTAGTTGGCTGGAAGAAATCTTCATTAGGGGTAAGGCCAACAATGGCAACACTTTTTAAAATAAAAATATAATATTATGTTAAATGATATTTTGTAATAGCTTAGAAAAATAATTGTTCCATAAAGCGTTATCAAATTACTAAATCTCCGATACTAATTCTATGATATTTTAGAGCGGTGTCTTAATTTAATACAGTCTTTGTCTTCAGATTAATATATTTATTTATTTTATTATTCAGCACAACGCTAGGACTAACTTAATGCTAAAGTAGCATTTTCTACCAGTTGACCTGTTCCTGGAGAAAATTTACATGGATAATGGAGGAGTGCAGACAATATCAAGGACAGTTATTAAGAAAAAACTAAAACTTAACATTAAAACTACCAAACTAATAAGTACATATTAAAGGTATACTTACATGCGATAAAATACTCAAAACACATATCTGAACGAATCGATTTAAATTTAGCACAAAAATACCTGCATAGAATAGATTATATTGTTTACTAAATTACATAGTTTACTACTAAAAAACTTACTACGCTAGATAATATCTTGAATGCGAAATTGCGACGTACCTAAACCGTTCAGTGACGCCGAGTTACCTTACTACAACTTTTTAGCCTAATATAATGTAAAAAATTCATAAAAGAAACACGGAAAGTGAAAAACATAATTCGTTCGGCGATCATTATCTTCTATTTTATCAAAGTCGGTATAATATCAGAGTTTTATTTGATCCTAATTGGGGTCGACCTATCATCTACTTCTGTTTACGCGAACTGTATCTAGATGTAAAATAAAACTGTACGGCTGGTCGGAAGGTTGATTTAATAGACCTCGATAGAAAAACACCCTAAAGTACGAGAACAAACCGATTGCGAGTTCTACATTTACCAGTGACGCCATCTAGTTTAGAAAAGCGTCAACCCTTATTTAAAAAACACCTTAACATAACCGCCCACCATGGACAACCGTCCTTAATTCCCATTACATAAATCCATGAAACCCTTGTTAACAAATTAACAAAATAAAAAAATATACAAACCACAATAAACCCAAATCTAACTAAAACATTTCTTTAGAACATTGCTTATGTTGCAACAGCCAATACACAAAGTTTAAATACCGATCTCTTAATGTAGGAAGTAAGTGTTTCAATGTGACGACCCGCGTAACTTTGTTCACACCAGGATGTTTTTAAACAATTTTGCCAATAAGCCACTTTGCAGGAGGCAAACTAGCTTCCGCCCACCAACACGAAGTATGCCCGAACTATCTAGGAATAGATTTAAGGAGGTAAGTTTATAATTTTTGCCAAGTTTCTTTCCCTTTAATATTCTATCTATATCATCGCTAAATTCTTTCCTTTGACTTTGCTTTACTACAACTTCCAGTGCTTCATTAACTTCTTCTTTCAGGAGGTAAGTATTTGCTACCCTTTCTTGCTTTTTTTTATGTTTCAGAAACCGTCTACAATAGGCTACCACGCGTAAAAGCTTCGGCAATGAAGAAAACTTCGCCCATATTTCTTCATCTTCGAAATCTACGGTTGTGACGTGAACCACGGCAGCTTTCTCTTCAAGGTTAGTATTTTTTCCTGGATTTACATACTCTATAATGTCATTCTTCAACCACTCTGGTCCATTTAACCATAACACATGTGTGGCAATATCCGATGGATGTACACCACGCGACGCGCAGTCAGCTGGGTTATGCTCTGATTTGACATACGCCCATTGGTTACGGTTCAGATGTGACATGATCTCTGACACTCTATTTCCCACGAATGTCTTCCATTTGTTAGGATGACTACTCAACCATGCTAATACTATTTCAGAATCAGTCCACGCATGAATATTATCCTTTGAAATCTCCAATACTTCTCCTACTTCTGTTAACAATTTTGCTAAGAGCATCCCTCCGCACAGTTCCAGTCTCGGAATAAAAATTGCTTTTACTGGAGCGACTCGAGTTTTAACTGTTACCAAGCTAACATTTACCTCACCCGTTGTATCCACTACACGCAAATAGACTACTGCCCCGTATGCCGAAGACGAGGCGTCACAAAACCCATGTAGTTCTACTAACGCATTGTCAGATCTGCACATCATCCACCGAGGTAAACGGAAATTTGTTAGCTGTTCTAGATCTTGGCAATATTTCATCCACTCTGCGCAAAGATCCAAAGGTAGATCTTCATCCCAATCCAGACCTGTTAGCCACAATTTCTGAATGAATATTTTTGCCTTTACTATACTTGAAGAGATCCATCCTAACGGGTTATATGACCTAGCAATGTCCGATATTACCTTTCTCTTAGTTACAGGTTCGGAGATAGGAGGCAGTTTCACGGCGTACTCAAATTCATATTTTCTGCGGTTCCAGGTAAGTCCCAATATTTTGTTTGTATCTGCTTCTTCTATCAGCTTTTTCTTCTCATCCTTTGTCTCTGCCCGAATTGCTTTTGTCACTTCGTCATTATTGCTTTCCCATTTTTGCATTGTAAAACCTCCCTTCTGAAGTAGGTTATTCATTTGTTTGCAAATCTCAATCGCTTCTTGAACGCTTTCACACCATGACATAAAATCGTCCATGTAAAAATCCGTTTCTACTCTCTTTGCTGCTAAAGGATATTCGCCCCCTTCGTCTCTAGCAAGCTGTGTCAAAACCCGTACAGCTAAATACGGTGCCGAAGAAGTACCAAAAGTTACTCGTAGCAACCTGTATTCTTCGATGTCCTTTTTGGGGTCGTCCCGCCATAATATGCGCTGGAAATCTGCATCACGTAAGTCCACTTTCACCTGTAAATACATTTTTACAATATCACCAATTACACAGATTGCATGTTTCCGCCATCGCATAATAATGTGACGAAGCTCAGACTGCATAACAGGCCCCACCATAAGGTCATCATTTAGACTAACTCCGTTTGAACCCTTGCAGGAAGCATCAAATACAATGCGCACCTTTGTCGTCTGTCTATCTTCGCGAATCACTGGATGATAAGGTAAGTACAAACCTTGATTGTAATTTTCTTTCTCTATAGCTTGTAAGTAGTTTAAATCCTTATATTCCTCAAATGTACGTTTAAATTCTGATTTCAGATGTGGATCCCTCGTTAGTCTTCGCTCCGTTGACAAGAACCTCTTCATCGCAATCTCCCGAGTATCCCCTTGAACACAAGAAGGATTGTTATTCTTGAAAGGCAGCCTAACAACATACCTACCACTGTCATCCCGTCTCGTGGTGGTCGTGAAATACTCCTCACAGCTCTGCTCCTCCTCTGTGAGCATCCTTTTTGTGGATTTGGGAGCCTCCTCAATTTCCCAAAACGCCTTCAAGAGATTATCAGAATCTACACATACATGCAGGCTTGTCGTACATACCTCTCCAGATTTGGACGTAGACCCATTTCTTCCTGTCAAAATCCACCCAAATATTGTCTCCTGTGCCAGTAATGAGCCCGAGACTCCTTTCATTAACCCGTTTCGCAATATACTACCATATACGTCTGAACCCAGTAGCATGTCAATTTTGTTAGGAACATTAAACTCCGGATCCGCTAACATGATATTGTCAAGTAAATCCCATGGCTCTACCTCCACACTTTGGGGTGGTAGCAAGCCAGTTAGCTTTTCCAAAATATAAGCCTCTACCCGTATAACACATGCTGGATTCTGAGAAGAGTGTAAAATAACCTCCGTCTTTGCCCGTGCTACAACTGACGGTACCCCTCCCAGACCCGACAAGTTTTCCCGTACATGTGTTCTTTTAAGCCCTAGTAACTGAACAGCCGCTTCAGTTACAAATGACAGATGAGATGCTGGATCAATAAGTGCCCGTAATTGTAAAAGTGATCCCGCCCTTGATTCAGCATCTACGAGAGCCGTAGCTAACAAAGAGTGCTGACCCGTTTTTTGCGCTACAAAGCTGCTCTTTGTTGGTTTCTCGTCTTGTGTCACCTGTGCATGTGTCCCGTGAACCATCCCGACCTCCGATGACGAACCCTCAGCTGTTCCCGCAGTAACAGCTCCCTGAACCTTTTGATGAAGCAAAGTATGATGCCGCCGTTTACAAATTAAGCATGAACCTGAATGGCAATTTCTCGCGTT
Source organism: Hemithea aestivaria (assembly GCA_947507615.1). Lineage (NCBI taxonomy): Eukaryota > Metazoa > Arthropoda > Insecta > Lepidoptera > Geometridae > Hemithea > Hemithea aestivaria. The sequence continues at coordinate 694,673 of OX382330.1, forward strand.
ATGTTTTTCCCCTAAGCAGTTGAAACAAAGCCTGTTTTGTTGCACAAAGTTACGCTTGCCGTCGTTATTTAAGTCTTTAAATTTTTGACAATTGTTAATTTTATGATCCCCCTTACAAAACCCACACAATATTTGCGCAACATGAAACGTGCTTGCCCCCGGTTTACTACTGCCTGTTTGTTGTTTACTATTGCCCTGAACTATATACTCCAAAGCATGGAACCTGGTTTCCAAAAAGTCGAAAAAGTAATCTAAATTTGGTAGTTGGTCTGAATTTGTACATAGTTCACTAACTTTGCCCTCCCATAACTTTCTCGATTCACTATCTAATTTCATACTAACGATATATATCACTAAAACATCCCAAGACTTATTGTTGATGCCTAAGTTAGCTAGACAGTGCAGCATATTTTTGGTGTTATCTAGCAACTGTTTTATGGCTGTGGCGGACTCTGTTAGAAGATTCTTTTGACTGAAGAATTGCTTTAGGATGTTATTAGCCAAATAATGCTTGTTATTGTATCTACTTTCTAACAGGTTCCAACACAAGTCATAGTTATCGTTAGTTATAGGCACATGAGCTATGAGCTGAGCGGCTTCTCCAGTTAGGTGACTCTTCAGGTATTGCAGCTTCTGCACCTTATCCATGGCGTGATTTTCCCGTATCACCGACGTGAACAAGTCACGGAAACTCAGCCATTCCGTATACAACCCGGAAAACGTAGGAATGCTGATCTTTGGCAATTTCACTGAGGCGTGAGCTCCACCTTCCGCTTTGTCCGATTTCCCATGTGAGCTATCATTCGCTTGGCATAGCTTGTCGACCATCTCTTTTAACTCAGACTTAAACTCCATATAAAATTCTTCCATTTCGCCATGAACGTCTTCTTCAAAGTAGGGGTCAGCAGATTTTCCTTGCTTTATTATTTCGTAATGAATCTTCGAAAAATCTTTCCACTTCGTATCCACCATAACCATTCTCGTTTCAACGTAAGTTTGAGTAAGACGCTCTTTAGGACTCTTCTCGAAGTTAGCTTTGGATTTCTTTATTTGTTGAAGAAGGTCTCTCTGAACCTTTACCAGTTCCATCTTGGATTGCTATAAGTTCAAATTGTTGTCCAAATTTTCAAAGTTCAAAAATATTTCAAATTTTTCAGGTTTGAGAATTTCCGAAAATTTTACAAGTGTTTGAGAATTTAGGAACTTAGGATTTTTTCGGGCATGGATTCCCCGTTCCTCCGTTTTTTCCGTAACTATTCTAAGTTCCTATTCTATTGACTATCCACTTTTTTTAGCTAAGTCCCTGCTCTATATTTCACTTCAATGTACTCACAGTTTGTTCGTTTTCACTTCACTTGGTTCACTCACTTTTTACTAATATTATTATCCGGCTCGAAGGACCACTTGTTTACGCGAACTGTATCTAAATGTAAAATAAAACTGTACGGCTGGTCGGAAGGTTGATTTAATAGACCTCGATAGAAAAACACCCTAAAGTACGAGAACAAACCGATTGCGAGTTCTACATTTACCAGTGACGCCATCTAGTTTAGAAAAGCGTCAACCCTTATTTAAAAAACACCTTAACAACTTCTGAAAGCCTAATCTTTGAGTGGGATGATATTAGGAAAATGTCCAAAGTCAAATTTGGATATTGAAATTTAATATTTTTTGGGACAATTTTTTTCTTTACGATATTTTTAGCCTTAGCGGATATATGTATATATCCGATATGGATCCGTCCGGTTGACTATTTCTGAAATGTTTAACGATTTATATGGTGTTAGTTTAAGCACTACACAGCTATCCGATTTCTGTGCATCATCCGAAGTAGTTTTAGTATTTTTTTTTATGTGATGAAGTAGAAGACGAGCAAGACGCTCTCCTGATGTTAATAGATAACGCTGCCCATAATCAGTTCAGTGCTACTTAAGATTTCACAATGATGTGAAATTCTAGGAGCACTGCACCAACGCTTCTTACTCAAGAGTCATAAGATGTTAAGACTCTTTAACCGAGTAATTTCACTAGCTACAGTGCCCTCTTACCGGATTTGTACGAGAAGTAAGACAGATTCGGTCCTGAGGTAGTACGAAAAGGTACATTCATCGGAATCCGATCCTGATGCGGAAAAGCTAACACCTTTTCCGCATCAGGATCGGATCCCTACGTCCCTACGCCGAACGCTTGTGGCTAACGTTAAAAAAAAGGAACAGGATTGAGTTTTTTTTTCATTCATGTTCCCACGACTCACGACTTTTATTCCAATACATATTTTTACATTAACTAGACTGAACATCTTTGTAGAACTTGTCTAGAATCTAACCTTTAAGATACTTTACTTAATTAATTAATTTTTTTTTTTTTTTTTTATGTGGAGAAGTAAGAAGACGAGCAAGACGCTCTCCTGATGTTAAGAGATAACGCTGCCCATAATCAGTACAATGCTTCCCAGAATTCCACAATGATGTGCAATTCTAGGTGCACTGCACCACCGCTTCTCACTCAAGAGTCATAAGATGTTAAGACTCTTTAGCCCAGTAATTTCACTAGCTACAGTGCCCTCCTACCGAAGCACAGTAACTTATATTCGTATTTTATATTCATTACTCAATTAATATCTTATTTTATACAAATTTACATGTGACACTGCGCACCTCATTTTATAATACATTTTTCAACATAAGCTGCTAGCGTTTGGCACTTGGTTACAGGCACAGTTCCACAGATCTTTAGTAAAAAAAATTGCAATACTGCACTGGTCCACCTTGACATTACATTAATTCCATTAGCTGAATTAGAACATCGCGACCCTGATTAAGACTCGAAGAAAGATGCTCAGAAAGTAGGCTAATACATGAGTTATGAAGATTGGATTGGTCCTTATGTCGTGTTCGACAAGCGTCCTTGTCTCAAGGAAAAACAAGGACTCTTGCCAACACTTATAATATACGGTACACTATTATAATAAATTCAGATACTACGCTACGTTTAACTAAAATGACGCCGCGCCATACTGTTAGATGTGTGTGTTAGAGTAGATAAATAGAGATGTATTTTTATTAGAACAGTAGTTGATTTGCGCTTCAGTCAGTTGTTAAAATTTTTACGACTTATTCTCAAATTAATCGATACAAAAAAAACCAATAAAATTCGTTAAATCTCTTTGGTGGACTTCGATAACATATTCTATGCTATTAAATTTTTTAAATATATAAGATTAAAACATGCAGTAAATCTAAAGTTACGTATCTATTAAACGTTCTTTGCTTATTACGTTTAGGTAAGTACCAGTATATAATACAGCCGAGATCCAATGACCACAATCGCTATGAGAAATGATCTCGACCGTATAATAGATATATACTTAATACTATAAATAAAAAATAAATTATTATCACAAAACAAAAACAGTCCCTTGAAACTTTTTACTTACTGGGTCGGAAAAAGTAAAGTGAGTTTTGGTTTTCAATTCTTTATTTAATGGAAATTTTACTTGAAAATGGTGTATGTTAAAGTAGAGTAAGTATTTTTAGTTTGTTGAATGTTTGCACGACTCCATCTAGCTCCACTTGAGAAAACTTTAGTTAGGGTTTTATGGTGGATGCAAGTTCAATACTCCGTATTATCAACACATCAACACACACACACACCACACAAACACAATTTCTTCTCACATCCTTAACATCATCATTAACCTTATTTTGTTTTAAAATTTTCATTTTCATCGTCATTTTTTCATGTTCCTCTCTACAAAATGGTTATTATTTTGGTATTTGGTGCGCGGTGTCTGCGTGTATAACACAGTCTATGATAAACACAAAGTTAGTGATGTAACTGGCTGTAAGTGAACCTATGACACGCCGAGACACTTGTTAGTTGGAAATATCGACTACGTAGCCACATAGTACTGACTATTGATTTTATTCATCTAGTTTGGTCTAGAATGGTCAACTTTGCAGGTACGTTGACTAAAAATGTTTTCTTTATAAATTAAAACACGTGTGAGATACAGCACACTACTTGGGCGTGACGGCATTGTCCGAACTCTGCGGCCCGAGCACACTTTGACATTGACATAAGAGTAGCAACTCCCGTCCCACTGTCAAAAGCTAGTCTTATTATGTCAATGTTGAAATGTGGTACGACGGCAGAGGAATGGTCGACTTTGCAGGAATGTTGACCGTGTTTTTGTCCATGAAGTTTTTAACATGTTTTTGTCCAATAAAAAATACTGGACACACGTATATTTTTCTTTGTAATTTTGATAAAATTCGTGTGAGATACGATGTACTGAAGTTGCTTGGTCGTGACGTCACTGGCCGAACTCTAGTAAATTTGTACCGGATTGTGACGTCCCCACCCAAAAACTTAAGGTGCTATATTTTTCAGCCATTTTTTATTAGATAAGTCATTCAGGCTGTAACCTGCTGATAAGGAGCCTTAAAGCTTATACGTAGGACAAGGTAAGAGCCAGCCTTTTGGTCCTTCGTAGTTTCTATTATATTTTACCAAATTTATTAAGTCTATAACCAAAGTACATTGTTCCCTTGTTAGTAGACATTAACTCTATATTATTATTCATCAGTATTCAGTATTCTAGACAATAAAAGTTAACGAACTTTGAACTTGTTAAACGAAGTCGTCCGAACCATTAATTCGTCAATTACAGTTATAAAAATAAAATCACCCCAACAACCTTCACGCCGGTGTTTCACGGTGATGCGGTGATATAAAACCATTTATATTATAGCTATTATAGCTATAGTTACTATGGCAGTCACTAGTCACCATAGACAAGAGAACCAGACCCCGCTTTCATGATCTGTATGAAAACAAATCGCCAAAACATGGGGTGCAGGGCGCGGTTGGCTAGTTTTGATCGGCTCGTTCAAAAAAGAAACTCTTTGGTTCAAAAACATTTACAAACACAAGTTTTGATTAGCTCGCTCAAAGTTAAAGCTTTTTGGTTCAAAGATTTGATTTGTTATGCAGTTTCAATGCTTATCGTCGGTGTCAGTATACCTCCGGGTTCGCACTCTATGGTTGAGTTCTCTTTGCTAGCTCACACATGCTCACACACTATACTAACTAAGATAGATACCGCGCTTGCACAATCGAATGGCTTTTTATGTAAGCGCGCAGTTGGTGCTAAGGAGCTTCCAAACGAATCAGTCAGTCACGCTTTCCTTTTATAATAATAACGCATTCGTTTACGGATACTGTTTTTTACTATACTTGGTTATATAATATCTAAGGAAAATAAAAGGAAAGAGTGACTGACTGACTGATCTATCAACGTCCAGCCGAAATCACTAAACGGATTGGTTTGAAATTTGGTATACAGATAGGCCATATAACGTATACCTCCGCTAAGAAATGATTTGTCCACGCGGGGAAAGCCGCGTACATAAGATAGTATATATACCTTCAGTTTATTTTATTTTATACGCAGTATATGCGCATATTACAGTAGTATGTGGCAATAGCATAGTTTGGGAGGTATCTGCAGTCGTTATTCGCCAGTTTCTTGCTCATAAACGTCGATATGACTTTATGTCGCGATATCAGAAACATATTTACCTGCAGGTGTAAAAACTATCATCGTTTTTTAACGACCCATAATATTATTATTATGATGTGCGATAAGATAAGTGGTAACTAAAATACATCTATACATTCACATTAAGTTATTATTACCGTCATCCGTGTTTCGCTCACGATACAACTTGGGATTCTACAGGGCACGAGTGAATAGATAGAAAGATCAAATCTTATTGATCTGCTTATTTTTTTCTTATTTTTATTGATCTTCTTATTGAACTATGCATTTTACGTGATTCATCGTCGACCGTTTCTGCACTTTTCATCAGATTGAATGTGGTCAAATGTATGCCTACCTATTTAGTATTTAAATAAAATAGGAGTAGGAAATAGGATAGTAGATATTTTATTGTGTTCCAGCATGGTGTTCAGTGAAGCCAGGGAGGTGATTTCATCCCGCCTTCTAGGTATAGACTGTTGCCAACTATCGTTGCAAAACATCAAGCGAGTTCGTGGGCAAAAGCTTACCTATAATAAAAAAAAGAAACTTTATTAATTTATGCCTTTGACCACGATCTCATATAACGTTTGCCTTGACTTTAAGTGACTCTATTTTATAGGAGAAAAAAAAACTTATTGTTTATATTCCCAATTCTCCACAGAAACCAATGATATTCTGTACAGCTAGTTATAAGGACACGATATTCGCCGGCTAACTTCAAAAATATTCTTATCCGCCGCTCGCGGCATTCGATAAATATTTATCACTCATTAGACGGAGTAATCGGAGGGTGAGGTTAAGGCACCTTTAAGGCTGCGTTCGCACTATATTGTCACTGTTTATTTATCAAACTTTAGGTGTATATATAGGTAGCCTGAAACGGTGGTCATGTATGTACAGTTAGTATTTAGTAAACTCAACCTCTTCTTTCACTTTATTTTTCAAGTCGAAATTTTTTTTTCTTTCAAATACCTACCTATATAACTACTCTACAGGGAGGGATTTATCCCACCTGCTGTGTTTAGGTTGCTACCATTAACATCACGCGAGGTCGTGGTCACAGGACATAACTATAGCTCTGTAATTGTCCGTTTGCAGTTTTAACAGCTATGTTTGCAGTTTTAAGAACGACGATTGTCGTATGCTGTAGTAAATTTGTCGTCAAAGAAACAACAGTATAGTGTGACCGCAGCCTAAGGGTGGCATCTCAGGCAACGTCGGGTCTCTCTGTAACAGATTGTGGTGTAAAGTGTATTTATAACGGCGGGCCTTTTTAATGCACGCTCCCTAAATCGGATTAAATGACTCCGCTTGATGGGGCTTTGTGGGAAATTATGTCCCGGGAACTTTCTAGAAATTCGGGAATTTTCGTGATTGGTTGCGTAATGAAGCTCGAAGATTGAAGACTTTGTGACGTTTGAAATGTAATTATCCCGTAGGAAATGTTTTAAGCTACGTTATTGGAGAATATTTGGAGTGACAAAAGATTTGCTGGACTGGCGTTTATCATTTTTGGTATAAATATACCTAATAGAAAAAGAGTGAACATTCAGAATGAATTTAAATAAAAACAGAACAACAAACACAAACAGAACAACACACAACAACTACACAGAACACACACACTTTAAACAGAATTGTTTGGACTTAACCATCATATAAGAGAAATAAAGCCAAGAGACAGAAGTAAATCTCTTACGGATATAACAATGACTGATTTTTGTTGGGAGGTATGGTTGAGCTATCTTTACGACTCCTTACTAGCGCCTCAGAATTGTGTATTTTTGACATATTAAAAAATGTTCACGCGTTTTTGGCATGACAGTAAGATCTATGTTTAAAAAAAGGGCCATTACGACAGAAAGAGGCGTGTTTTTATCGAAGGTCAAGATTTAATTTCAGTGGCTTCATAGACTAAATGCTTTTTGATTTTAATTATCTGATTGCATCACAAATAAGTTTATTAACTTATCTCGTGTGTTCAGCGTTCTAAAGCCCTCTATACACGTCCCAATGTAATCAGCCCGAGGCGTCAATTTCGCATAATCACACCCCTCTGCAGCGTCATCCCACGCCCTTTGAATACTGAAGTCACCATACACACTAATTGAGAACTCGTAAATGGGAATCGGGCGAATGTCTCGTATTTGGCTGTAATGTAGGCCACAATTACCTTAATTATCTTGAGTTATATTAGGGATTACATAGTAATACTATATTGGCCATTTTCTAACATCATTTTTAGGACAGTCCTTCACACAATTTTTAAATGAAGTATCATATTTAAAAAAAAAAAATAACGCAAAAAAAATGTTTGCAGGAAAATGTTTGTCCTTCGCACGAATATTTGCGTGAACTAGAGCTCTGGCTATAGAATAAGAATAAATGGCAATAAATACGCAAACGTAGGCGATAAGTGAGAAAAAACGTGAATCAAAAAGTCGTATGTAGTATGAGCTAATATAGGGCCTCTATGGTGTTTTTTTCTACAGTACGAAAATTAATAAGATTGGTAACCTACACTTTTAACGTGCTTGGAAACTCGACATAGCTATTCATTATCCCTTCCCTTCCGTTTGGATCGCGAAGCCGCGTAGACGTGTCCACTACTTTATTATTTTGCTCTCTATTTTTTAACTAAAACAAGTAAATTAACTACACTCTAAAACACACTTTAAATTCGCTATTTTACGATACTCTACGGCTTGAGAGGCAGAACATTACGTCAGGACCATACGAGCCCCTCCACAGCTGACTAGACTGCGATGAAACATCAGTGAGTTCACCTATCTCTTTTTGTGCACTGTAAGACAAAGACAAAAGCATCTGCGCTCGCTAGGTGAGAGACGGAGACAACATCTACCCCTACTGTTTACGCTAATAACTCGTCGCATCGCTATAGTAAACGCACGCGCACATAAACATCAGCACACATTCATATTCGATTGCAACCGCTGACATCGCTCGCTACATTTAGGCCTACATTAACAGCTGCCGACGCATACAATTCTCGCAATAATAAATGTCACTAACAAAAAGGACTCCTCCCGGTTCTCCTACGAAACCGTCCAAATCTACGCCTTCCTGAAGGATAACGTAACTTCGATGAGCGACTCTGAGGATCGTAATAAATTGATAGAAAGCCGGTACAAGAGGTCTCGGTCAGATTTTGAGCTTGCTACACATATGAACGATATAAAGAAAATGTTTACAGACTGGCAAGCAAAACAGGATGAGAAATTTAACGATTTACTGAAAGTTATCGATGAATTTAAGGAAAGTAATGAACAATTTAAGAGATCTTTTGAGTTTATCACTTCCCAGTTTGATGACTTAAAAAATAAATTTGATGGGCTACAGAAGGAACATAATGAGAACTTAGCTTACATACAGGCGCTGGAAAATAAAGTAGAACAGATTGAGCAGAAGTCTAAGATGTGTAGTGTCGAGTTTAGGAATGTCCCCACACTCGGTGGTAAGCCAGATACGAAGGAGTATCTTGTACAGCTAGTGATTAAAGCGGCGAAGGGCCTAGAGATAGAATTGCAGACATCGGACATCCGGGATGTCTATCGAACAACCGCTAAGCCTGGACTCTGCAGACCTATTATTGCAGAGTTCAATAGTGTAATTATCAAAGAGAGGTTTATAACTGCCGTCAAAACATACAACAAACGCTATCCCACTAATCGGACCAACACATCGTTGATGCAGTTAGAATGCCCGAAAGTACCAATATTTATCTCGGAAGTTCTTACTAATAGGATGAAGAAACTTCATTTTCTAGCCCGGGAACACGCCAAAACATATTGCTACGCTTACTGTTGGGTAGCCCACGGTAAATTGTATCTTAGAAAGAAGGATAACTCACCGGCCATCCGAATCAGCAACGAGAAGGATCTTGACAAGCTGGACAAAATACCCTCCAAGAGTACATCTAAGTGACTGAGTTCTTCAATAACGCAACATCTCGTCTTTGCTTGCCTAATGTATTTCATTGTAAATCTGCATGCTTTAGTTTTAATTATAATCATGATGATACTATGTTTTATTCCTGTTGAATTATGTTACGAAAAAATGGCACTTCATATCTTCACACTTATATCACAAACACTGCAACTCACATCACTAAACACTCAGCGTACAACATATTTGGGTAATAAATCACTAAATCACATAACTTTTACAACTTTATATTGGCAAGTGCAAGGTCACCGTGGCGCGACCGGTTCGTACAAATAAAAATATGCAACTGATTGAGATCTGTAAACGAACAGGGACAATAGATAGCCTATTCGGGTTTTATTATTACAGTTATCGATTGTTATGGATTATGAGTCATAAATATATAATTAGTATGATGTTTTTTCTCTTAGTGCGCTTATATAACCATGACATGAGTCTGGGGTCTTCTTCTAGTGATAATCATGAACTCGATTAATAATAATAAATAACTATGGTTAACACGGATGATATTAACAGAGAAATTGAAAAGATAAATGTTTCAAAATCGTATTATTGTATCCCAGAACATTGCAATCAGACATTAAGCGACAATCACCCTAATTACCCTACAGGTTCACTAAATACTCTTCACTTAAATATACGTAGTATAGGTAAAAATATTAATGAATTAAAAATTCTCTTGACTAGAATACGCGTCTCATGCGACATCATAATCCTAACGGAATGCTGGCTTAGTAAGTCCATAAATACACCAATATTGCAAGGATTTGGAAGCTTCAGGTCAGGGTACAAAAATCAAAATGATGGCGTGGTCATTTACATAAAAACCGGATTAGACTGTTCAGTTATAGAAATCAATATTTCGGATGCTACTTGCTTGTTACTAACATATAGAAATAAGTTAGCTATACTCGCTATATATAGATCACCTTCAGTGACTAATGCAAAGATCTTTCTAGAAAGCCTGAATCTAATTTTAAATGATCTAGCGCCCTATCAAACTGTCGCGATTATAGGCGATATTAATATAAATATATTAGATAATAATAATGACCTTAACGCTAGTGAATATTTAAACATTACGGCGTGTAACGGCATGTTACCGGCTCATATGTTTCCTACTCGTAATAACCGTTGTTTGGATCACGTCATTCTGCGTACAGGTTCGGTAGCATCAACTATTGTCATCGACTGCTCTGTAACTGATCACGCCCCTGTGCTTCTTTGTGTACAATCACAATTACAAAGTAATGTAGTGGAGAAGAACCTTAAGAAGCTAAATTATGATATAGCGCTTCAGACAATCAAAGCTACTGACTTCTCGGAAGTATATAACATCACCCATGATGCTAATATTGCTATGATTTTTTTAATAGAAACAATTTCAAGGATCATCCTAAGCAACACCCTAATAATTAAAATTCCCAGGAGAAAAATAACAATCAAACCCTGGATCACCCCTGGCCTTCTGAGATGTATTAGAAATAGAGACAAATTACATAAAAAATTTAAAATGGACCCGGACAATGCTATAAATAAAAAAACTTATTTAAGATATAGAAATTTCTGTAACAATTTACTAAAGAGGTTAAAACGCGAATATAACAAAAATGAATTCAGGAAGGCTAAGGGTAATCCAAAGGATACTTGGAAAGTGATAAAAAGAATTGCAAACATGCAAAATAATGCTTCAACTACAGCAGATAAATTGCTTAACTCTTCTTCAGAACCAGAAGAAGTCGTAAATATTGTTAATAATTACTTTGTGGGAGTTGGTCAGGAATTAGCCAACAAAATACTTAATAACACTGTTCACCCTGCTGATATCGTCCAGCCTAAATCTAGCATACCAATAAATAACCAATCAATGGTCTTGTTTGATACTGACTTCGCTGAGGTAGACAGGATTATCATTGGGCTAAAAACTAACTCTGCTGCAGGATGGGATGCCATACCTACCAGAATTCTTAAAGACTCTCGTGAAGTACTTGTCCCTCCTTTAACGTACATTTTTAATATGTGTCTTAGTAATGGTATTTTTCCTAAGATGTTAAAAAAAGCCTTAGTCTTGCCCATCTTCAAGAGTGGCAAAAGAGATCTTGTCAATAACTACAGGCCTATCTCAATCCTTCCATCTATTTCAAAAATACTAGAAAAACTTTTACATATAAGATTAACTAATTACTTAGATAAATTTAATATAATTTCAAACAGACAATACGGATTTCGAAAAGGTATATCAACGGAAACAGCTACTTTAGACCTTACAAATTCAATAGTACATCAATTAGATAAAAAGCAAAAAGTTATAGGAATATTCTTAGATTTGTCAAAGGCGTTTGACACCATCTCAATTCCCAAGCTACTCTTGAAGATGGAAAAGATGGGTGTAAGAGGTCCTGCACTAGATATTTTTCGTGATTACCTCACTGACCGCTATCAGTGTGTAAGGATCGGTGGTTATATTAGTGAGGACAAACCCCTAATGTTTGGCGTCCCACAGGGGAGCATTTTGGGCCCCTGTCTGTTTACGTTATACATAAATGACCTCCTCATCCAGGATGACCTCCCAGACTGCCAGATATATGCGTACGCAGATGACACTGCCCTCATCATTAACGCAAATACGTGGATTGAAGCAAAGTCTAGGGCCGAATTTGCTCTAAATAAGGTCAATTTGTGGTTAACTAACAATTTACTTACCCTGAATGTTGATAAGACTAAATATGTAACCTTCTCAGTTAACACAAACTCTCAGCCCTTACAAAACTCCTTTTCCATCGTTGCTCATAAGTGTCAGACAAGAGAAAATTGTAATTGCTCCACTTTAACCAGGGTGCATGAAATTAAATATCTAGGAATACACATAGATAGCTGTCTTAGTTGGAAAATACACATTAATAATTTAACATCACGATCCAGACGCCTTATGTACATATTTAAAAACATTAGATCCTCAGCAGATCTTGACACAATGTCAATAGTGTATTATTCACTTATTCAATCAATACTATCATATTGTGATATAGTGTAGGGAGGTGTTGGTATTACCAACCTACTTCCATTAGAACGAGCCCAGAGGGCCATCTTAAAGGTTATGTTAAAGAAACCTATGATATATCCTACATTCACATTATATCAAGAGATAAAAATGCTTTCAGTAAGACAACTATATATATTGCACACTATCCTACACAAGCATCGAAACTTAAAATACACACAAGGAACTCACACAACACTCACACGCCGACTCCCTCATAGAGTATGCCCTATCGTAAGACATCGTACATCACTTGCTGCCAGGCATTATGAAGTTCAAAGCCAACGGCTGTACAATAAAATTAACAAAACCCTGAACATTTTCCCCCAAACCCACAATAAAGTAAAAAAACATGTAAGCGACTGGTTGAAGAACCTAAACTATACAGAAACTAAAGAACTTGTAAAACCAGCTGCAATATAATGAAACCATGCAACATACTTAAACAAACTCGGAGTTTGCCGCATTGCACACCACACACACACAGACATATATATATATATATATATATATATATATATATATATATATATATATATAGTTTATACAAGCACACACTAGCACGCACGCAAGTACGCACGCAGGTTATTCACATGTACGCACATACACATAGACACACACACACACACACACACACACACACACACACACACACACACACACCACACACACACAACTTTAGTAACATTAATGCTACAGGAAGTGAGAGAACTAGGTATGTAATCGATTGTTAATCACGGTATCTTTCAATTAATTAATTTGTTTAGTCTTATATCAGTCTGTTATCTGAGGTATTTTAAGTAATAGAAATTGTTATTAAGACCTTTTATTTTATATACCTACTGTTACTAAAATTTTACAAATGTTATCTTACCAGTAAGTCATCATTCCAAACGGAAGGACTGTGGCGGCCGTAGCACAGTTTTATTACTACAACGGTTACCATTACTCCTTTCTAGTACAATTAATTATGAACATTATAATGTACCTACTGAGTGTAACTTCATTAAACTATAACAAGTATGTCAACATTAAATAAAATTGTTAATAGCCACTACTTACCTATATAAAAATTATATTTTATTATACCTAGGTTATATGTAAGCCAAAATTGTACTTATACTACTTTTTTATGCAATAAATAAAATTTCAAATTTCAAAATTTCAAATTTCAAATTTCAAATTTCAAAAATTTCAAATTTCAAATTATTTATCATCATCATCCCAGCCATAGGACGTCCACTGCTGAACATAGGCCTCCCCTTAGGACCTCCATACATACCGGTTGGAAGCGACCTGCATCCAGCGTCTTCCGGCGAACTTTATAAGCATGGCATGGCATGGCTATTGTTCTTTCTTATTTAATCAGTGATTAATCGTCAGCTTTTCGTGGAAACTTCAATATGTTGGATAAATTAATTTCCAATTGCACTTAAGTGTTGAGACGGTGATTGGTTGCAGAATATACCTCGAAAGTCGCTAAACAAAGAAAACAGAATGCACCGAAATCGTAAATTCTTTGTGACTTACAAGGCTTACAAGTAAGTACTTTTATAAATAGTCTGTGCAGTTAGGATGGTTTTCCACTGAATACTTTTTTTTTTAAACTCCTAATGGCAATAAAATCAGGTGCCTAATAAGGGTCAATTGCAAAGCCTTAGTTTAGAAAAAAAGTCTAATATGATTATTAAAAAAAATAGTTGCTACAATTAAACAATGATCAATTTTACCTATTACTTTCCCGTATTACAAGCGGACATTATGTTCTAGCATGATGTTCGGTGAAACAAGGGAGGAATTTATCCCGCCTTCTAAGTTTAGTCTACTACCATCTGTCGCATCATCGCTTTAGATTACGCGAGATCGTGGTCAAAGGACGTGGGTATAATGAAAAAAACACAATGAATATTAGAATTTGTATACATTAATCTTAGTCTGAAACTCCAATAGGCACTCAGCACTCGCTAGTACGAGAGCGGAGGCGGGAGTGAATCAAGCAAGTTGTGGTGCACAACTATTAATTGGAACTGCAAACAGACTGGATCTAATCGAACCAACTTCTAGCGGGGATTAGCATTTGTATTGAAACTGATTATGGTCGCCACGAGGACTGGACCTTTCGAGTTTGATAACAATCGACGACCTCTGTGGCGCGGTGGGCTAATATCCGATTGCAACGCAGAAGGTTGCGGGTTCGATTCCCGCATGGGACAAATGTTTGTGTGATGTTCCTGGTCTGGGTGGTTCATTATCTATTATAAGTATGTATTTACAAAAGAAAAGTATAAAAGTATTACATCCGTTATCCTAACCACCATAACACAAGCATTAGGTTGCTTAGCTTGGGGTTAGGAGTCGCTGTGTGAAATGTCCTGAAATAATAATTTAGAAAGAAAGAAGAAAGAAGAAAGAAACATGTTTATTCGACGGCCCATAAAATACATTTTAGACGACAAACAAATTACAGTAATGCAATACATAGACTAAGCCGCCGAATGGGACCTGCCTCAGCGTTGTGCTGCGTGTGACCAGTGAAACACACAGCGCTGGTATTCTGGCAGCCCCCATCGGTAAGGTCGGTGGTCCTTACGTAAAGAAAAAAAAAAACAATAATAATCAAAAGGTAAATGGCTCATTCTCATGGAATCGATTCTCATCGTCACCTTCATGGCAATTCTTATTTATTGCTTATTTGTAATGTTTATGTATAATATTGTATAGAGCTGGATAACACGAGTAAACTTTTATATAAATGATTTAAATCGTACGTTTCATTTCGAAGAAAAACAGTTTTGAAATTTTCGAGGCCACGAAAGTGATTCCGTCATTATTTATTCACAAATTTGTCAAGTAAAACCCTTTTAAAAGACTAAATCTACCAAAAATGTACAATAAAACGACATTCTACGTAACAACAAACCTCACTACATAAGAAAATATGCGTAATTTGAGATATTACTTTACCTTTCACTTAACTTTTTTATTAGTCAGAAATTTGGTATGTATGTATTAAAACGCTAACATAACATATAAAGTACTTTTTAGATGGTAAAAAGGCCCTTTCAAAAGAAAAAATACAAAAAAAACACTTTCGTGACTTAAAAATCACCTTCATGGTTAAAAACGCTATGAAGGTGATGCCACGCTGGTGACGAAAATATCCCTTATTGGTAAAATTCTGGAATGTTTAGGTATAATGTATAAAATTAAATACCACATCTTTATCGCGCACATTTTGGCGTTTCGAAAAGCTAGCTTTGATTTAAATAACTAAAATACAAATCATAAAAATGTTGTCCATGCAAGTGATCGGTACACCCATGATTAAATTAATACTTAGCAATTTTATTTTTTCTAACGGCTCAATAAGTCCTAGATCCTACTTCTACGATTGCAGAACATGGCCATCATTGAAATGAATCGAACTCTGTATTGGATTGTTGATGTTGTGTTTAACAGCAGCCGATAAACTACGCAAATTTAAAGCACCTAAAATCGTGTGACCGCCGCATTATGCCATTTTAAATTCAAAATAATAATGAAAGGCTTTTTTTAGACTGTATACCGTAAAGTGTATTTTTTTGCGAACATTTTGGTATATGTTATATACAGATACACTGAAATTTGTTAAAGTAGTGCCCAAATGTTTCACTGCAACGGAAAGTGTGACACCATGAGAATACGATAAATGGCCCCGTTTTTGACCTTTCATGTTAAATTTTAGTATATCTTTTTGCGTCTATTATGACAATCTTCATTTATTTTGTAGCTAAATATATGTTTTATCCATCTATCCAAAATTCATGTCTCTTTCTTTAACCGTTTAGGAAATATAACCGTGTGACCATCAAATTTGAGCTAAAATGAGAATGAGCCAAATATCCAATTGTAAACAAAGAAAATAACAAACAAAGAAAATTTTACAGTTTGCAGGGTGTGCATGTGCGTCGTGCGTATCATACAAACACTAACATTATATTTTTACAAAATAGAGGCAATTACAATAATATGTTCAATGAATACTTTAATGTATAATATATATGTATGACGGGGCGTTGTGTGGGTATAGGTCAGATGGCCCGTCAATTGATCTGAAGCGTCGCGAGTCACGTCGGATCCACAAAATAATACTCGCAGCATATTACAAAATGATTATTTTAATAAAGGATCGATACAGATTTACACAAGAGCCACTGATTGCTTTGATATTCTAAGATTTGAAGACGTAGTGAGTTCGATGCCACATAGTGAGTCACACAACCGATCGATTCGAAATCTACCACAAGAATGTTTTTCAATAATGGAATGGCGGCCCACAGATCAGCTGTTGTGGCCTTTTTCCTTTTCGGGGAAGCCCCTATCCACAGATCCCATAATAAAAACCAAATCAAACTGTCAGTTGTCAAACAACTGTCAAAACAATAAAGTTACTCGTAAGAAAGACAGATGGCGTTAATTTAAATTAAAGGCTGTTAGTTTATGGTACATTTATATTGGCAACACCGTTTATGTGTCACTCTCTCTTGTCTCTGATTGTTAAAGAAAATGGTTGTTCCTTTATTAATTAACTGAGAATAAAGTTACTATAAACAGATATGGATGTTCCTAATTAATAAAAGTAATTTAACATGGTAGCCGAGCGTCGTTGGTTTGAAAAAGTGAAAAGTATATAAGTTTATGACAATAAAGAGCAAGTTTGTTAACGTAAAAAATGGCCACCAAAAACAGTGATATAAATATTCCGATTTTCGATGGAGCTGATTATAGTAATTGGAAAATACGAATGCTGAAGTTTTTACAATTTAAAAAGTGCAAGGACGTTGTATTGAGAGTAAAATGTGACACCGACAACGAAAAATGGGACGAATTGGACGTGCAAGCGACAAACTATATTTACAGTTCCATTACGAATAAACAGTTGGAATACATAAGCGAACTAGACACGGCATATGAGATTATTAAGAAGTTTGATGAAATGTATCTGAAAAAATCGACAGCTCTGCAAATAGTGTGCCGACATAACCTTGAAAATGTCAAACTGAAAAATTATTCTGAGGTAACAATATTTTTTGATGAGTTCGAGAAATCTGTTAACGAGTTAAAGCAAGCAGGTGCAGTGGTATCAGAACAGGAAAAGTTAAACTACATGTTAAAAGCATTACCAGAAAGTTACAGTTATATAGGAGATTTAATTGATGTTTTGCCAGAGAGTGAACGAACTGTTGATTATTTAAAAAGTAAAATAAAACTGAAAAAGGCAGAAAATGCAACTGATATGTCAAACGAGTCTTCAAATGTTTTTCGAGCAGAATCCAGATCAACAAATCAAAAAACATTTACCTGTTACGGATGTGGAAAACCAGGTCACTTAAAAAAGGATTGTCGTTCTGGGAATGTAAACCGTGGTCGAGGTCATGGTTTTTCTGGTTATCAAAGACGTGGTTCAAGTAATTTTAGACATTTTCATAGAGGACGAGGAAATTATCACAATATTAAACCGGGATATCAAGGTAACAGTTTTCATACTACTATAGCGAATAACACTTACACAACAAGTGAAAATGACAAGCCAAAAAAGGGTCAAATAGAATGGTTACTTGATAGTGGATGTACAGACCATATAATTAACACCGATGAGTACTTTGATACCTGCAAGACTTTGGAAAAACCTATAAAAGTAAAAGTTGGTGATGGAACAATATTAGAAGCTACAAAAGTTGGTGATATCAAATCTTATTTCCTGGTGTATGGACAAAAATCTGAAGTCTTGTTAACAAATGTTTTTTATGTAAAAGAAATGAAGGCAAACTTACTGAGTTATTCAAAAATTACAGACCAACACAAAATTGTTTCCAGAGGGAGATTATCAAAAATATACAACACAAATGGAAATATAGTAGCAATTGCAATTAAAGATGAAAGACTATATAAGATGAAAAGTTACATATTTGAAGTATCATTACAAGCTAACATGAGTAAAAGTAATATGACAACCAAGGAAAAACTGCATCGTACATTGGGACATATAAATTTTAATAATTTGAAATTGATGTGTAAAAATGAGTCATTAGAAGGATTGCCTGCAGAAATTGAACATGAATATTTAAAGTGCAAAATATGTATTGAAAATAAAATGCATAACTTACCATTCCATAATAATCGAAGAAAAGCTGAGGAAATATTAGAGATAGTGCATACAGATTTGAATGGACCACACCAGACTACAGGAAATAATGGAGAAAAATATTTTTTGAGTTTCATTGATGACTACAGCAAAATAGTAAAAGTTTATTGTATCAGAACAAAAGATGAGGTATATGATTATTTAGTAGAATATGTAAATGAGGTACAAAACTTGACTGGGAAGATGATAAAGGAATTGAGATGTGACAATGGAAAGGAGTATATGAATGCAAAAGTCTTTGAGTTTGCAAAAGAAAAAGGAATAGTAATAAAACCATGTCCAGCATACGTTCATCAACTAAATGGCACTGCAGAGAGATATAATAGATCATTAATGGATATGGGCAGATGTCTTTTATCAGAAGCAAAAGTAGACAGAAAATTTTGGCCAGAAGTAATTAAAACAGCTGCATATCTTAAAAATAGGACATTGACTAATACAATTGAGAGAAAAACACCTTATGAAATATTTTTTAAAAGGAAGCCATCGGTAAAATATCTGAAAATGTATGGAAGTAAAGTTTTTGTAAAAATACCAGTAGAAAGGCGCAAAACTAAATGGGACAAGAAAGCAGAAGTTGGAATTCTACTTGGGTATACGGACACTGGATATAGAGTATTGATTGAAGGCAGAGTAATTATTGCTAGACATTGTGATGTAATAGAAGAAGATGTAATTTTGTGTGGATTTGATATTGAGGAAGAGAATAAGAGTGAGGATAAACTACAAGAAAAGTCTGAAGACAAAGAAAAGGAAAATTCTAGTAATATAAATGAAGGAAAACAGGACATGACAATAAACCCGGATAAAGACAATACACAAGAAGTAAGAAATGATGATGAGACAGAAGAAGATAAAGAAAGGATAAAAGGAAATCGACCAAGAAGACAAATTAAACCTCCACTTCGTTTTGATGATGAGTTTAGTTATTATTGCATTAATGTTAATTTTTGCGATGCTATGGTTCCAGGTAACTTTCAGGAGGCGACTATGTGTAATGAGTCAAATAAATGGAAGGAAGCAATGAATCGTGAGATGGACAGTCTAGTAAAAAATAATACATGGACACTTGTTAGCAAACCTCCCAATGACAAGAAGGTAATTGATGTAAAATGGGTATATAAAAGAAAGAGTGAAAGTGAGTATAAAGCCAGGTTAGTAGTAAGAGGTTTTCAACAAACTGATTGTATTGATGATACTTATTCTCCTGTAGCGAAAATGCCAACTCTTAAACTGTTACTGTCATATTGTTGTCAAAATTCTTTGGATATTCAGCAAATGGATGTAGAGACTGCATTTCTTAATGGCAAAGTTTTGTCTGAAGTTTATGTAAAACAGCCAGAGGGCTATGAAGATAATACTGACAGAGTATATAAATTAAATAAAGCATTGTATGGTTTAAAGGAAAGTCCCCGAGCTTGGTATGAATGTTTTAATAATTATTTGACAACTCTTGGTTTTCGCAGAAGTAAATATGACTATTGTTTGTATGTTAAAAAGGAAAATGATTTGTCTGTATACATATTATTATTTGTGGACGATTTGTTAATTTGCTGCAAAAATGAACAAGTTATTGCTGACATAAAGATCAAACTATCTGAAAAGTTTAAAATGAAAGACATGGGTAGAGTAAAAAATTATATTGGTATCGATATAGAATATTGTTATAAAAAAGAAAATTTCTTAACTCTGAGTCAAAAATCTTATATTGAGTCTCTAGCTAAACGTTACAACATTGAAAATGCAAAATTGTATAAGACACCTATGGAAATAAATTTGAAGTTGGAAAAATCTGATGTAGATGAAAGTATTAAATATAGAAATATAATTGGTGCACTTTTGTACATTAGCTCTGGTACTAGACCAGATATTTCTTTCACTGTAAATTATTTAAGTAGATTTCAAAATTGTTATGATAAGACACATTTTGCATATGCCATGAGAGTTCTGAAGTATTTGTATTTAACAAGAGATCTGAAACTAAAATATTGTAAAAATTGTAACGCTGATACTTTGGATTGTTTTGTAGACGCTGACTGGGCAGGAGATATTATAGATAGGAAGTCTACCACAGGTTATGTTATTAGACTGTATGGAAATGTAATTAGTTGGAAATCAAAGAAACAAAACAGTGTAACAAAGTCTTCTACATTTGCTGAGTACATTGCCTTATCAGAAGCCGTGACAGAAGTAAATTTTCTAATGTGTTTAACGAATGATGTTTTCTCTGAAGTTTGTAAACCAGTTAAAATGTATGAAGACAATTCAGGAGCAATAGCTATTTCTAAATATGGGAACTTTACAAAGAACTCTAAACATATTGAGGTTCATTATCATTTTATACATGAGAATGTTAAGAATGGAAATATTGAAGTGTTGAAAATAGAGTCAGAAAATAATATGGCAGATATATTTACAAAAGCGTTAGGAAATGTTAAGTTCACTAAATTTAGAGAAATGTTAAATGTTAGAGAATAAAATTTAAATTTATAAGTTTGATTGTAAAAGTAAAATATAAGTATTTTTAATATGTAGGTATGTAGTGTTGCAATATAAATGTAAGGAGGTGTGTTAGTTTATGGTACATTTATATTGGCAACACCGTTTATGTGTCACTCTCTCTTGTCTCTGATTGTTAAAGAAAATGGTTGTTCCTTTATTAATTAACTGAGAATAAAGTTACTATAAACAGATATGGATGTTCCTATTTAATAAAAGTAATTTAACAAAGGCATCACTACTGGCATCGACCACACTCAAGCAAACATTGCTCGACGTCTTCAATAGAATGCGCTAGATACAATAGTATCACGCTTCGATACGGCCGTCTTGACATATCACACGTCCTCGTGTGATGAAGCTCTCGCATCTGACTCAGCTTCCACAGACTCGGTCGTCTACACGCATCACGTGTCCTCGTGTGATGTACCTAGAAAGAACAAAATTCTCGCACAGTACTCATTCTAACCGCTCGGCCAACCCTGGCCCAATCGTATGGGACATAACAGAATATTCAAATTCAAATTTCAATTAAATTCATCAAATCCTTTCCTCAAAGCTAACTGACATGTAATCTTTTCTTCAAAGTTGACTAACATGTTTACACCAAACGATTCGTGAGTATTTAGTTTCATTTTTGTCAAAAAACAATCTTGCAATAATCTTTGTAAATAGCTGACTAACATGTTGGACAACATCACTATTCATTCAAATAAAAGAAAGCTCAATAGAATATCACAGTGCTCGTATTTTAACCAAGATCCACATTACTACTTGACCTCCATCCGGTCGTAAGCTTCAAACAATCGACCTCCATCCAGTCTTCATCACAAGTATCCTAAATCTATTCACTAACACGGTAAGATAAGTTCATCTAATTACTGACACGGTAAGCTAAGTTCATCTAATCACTGACACGGTAGGCAATCTTCATCAGGTCACCTCCGGCCACTA
The DNA here is from genome assembly GCA_947507615.1 of Hemithea aestivaria. NCBI lineage: Eukaryota > Metazoa > Arthropoda > Insecta > Lepidoptera > Geometridae > Hemithea > Hemithea aestivaria. The sequence continues at coordinate 716,861 of OX382330.1, forward strand.
TCAGTCAGTATTCGCCATGGTAATTCATAACGATAGTATGCAATACTCTAATCATCAACACGTCATCGGGTTCCATCCACCCGGTAAGCAACACGTCATCGGGTTCCATCCACCCGGAAAACAACACGTCATCGGGTTCCATCCACCCGGTAAACAACAACTCACCAGGTTCCATCCACCCGGTACCCGGCTCACTTAAGACATCGGGATTTTCGACGGTACCCGGCTCACTTAAGACATCGGGATTTTCGACCGTACCCGGCTCACTTAAGACATCGGGATTTTCGACGGTACCCGGCTCACTTAAGACATCGGGATTTTCGACCGTACCCGGCTCACTTAAGACATCGGGATTTTCGACAGCGACAACCTACACCTGCACGTCATACGCACGCCACTCACGGTCGTGGCCACACTGAGACGGGTAAAAACAAGCCCGATTTTACACCTGTGCCTACGTATGACTATGAAGGTGCATCCGTCTGAGCGACTTGCATACTACATTACTACTCATGACATGTCTGTAAAGTCACAAATCTATTCAAGTACACTATCAGTACACAAATCTGTCCCAAATTATTTGCTTTCAACAAACTTAATCGTTACTTAGGTCTCGGGGAGTCAAAAGGTCTTCAATAAACTAACCTCCAAACCTAACCTTCTAACCTAACTGCTCGTTATATCTCGGTAACTCTTAATTTCTTGGCAACAGTTTTCGAATCGCATGTTTGCTTAACATCAAAACATTTTCTTTCGTCACCATAGTGCAATGGTATCAGACAACACAATAATATTAAAACGACTCACAAAATTCATGTCAATTTTGGATACGGCTCGATCACTCAGCTCGACTTGTCTTGCGCCCACACCACGGTCGTCTCGTCGCTCGAAAGCAGGAGCAGCACGTGCAGACAGGTAACACGCACGCGCACGGCGCGCGAAGACAGGAACAGGCGCGCACACTCGAGCGCCGACCAAAAGTGCTCCACTGCAGCTATAACCAAAGCTATTACAAATAAGTGGACGCGCGCTGGCCACTGGCCACGCGCAGATAGATATGGTTACACAGTCGAGTAGGCAAGCGAACTTGCACCGGTCGCGCTGCTGGTGGCAGCGCTCAGGCGCACCGCGCCGCTCGCGCTGGTTGGAGGCTGCGCTCAGGCACACCCGCCGCCGCTGCTGGAGGCTGCATTAGGCGCTCCAGAGCCGAGGTCGCTGCGCGAGGCAGCGCACAGTCACTGGCGCCGCTGTCGCTGCGTGAGGCAGCGCACAGGCGCCGCTGTCGCTGCACGAAGCAGCGCACAGTCCCTGGCGCCGCTGTCGCTGCGTGAGGCAGCGCACAGGCGCCGCTGTCGCTGCACGAAGCAGCGCAGTTACAGGCGCAGAGGGTGGAACAGCGCGCACAGTCACGTCGCTCGCACTGCGCCATCCATCAGCTCCAACATACACCCGCAGCTCTGTCAAACCAGAAAAACAGCAAGACAATAAACGTACTGGGATTTTAAATGAAATTCGTAAATGCGGGGACATAATTGACAAAATCGTATGGCGCTAATTTAGCATTAACGGTTGCGGCTTTAACTTGGAGTCAACAGTTATAATTCGCAAAATGATTTCTCTTACAAGGTCGTTACTAAGGCGGTTACGGGGACTATACGCAACATACTACGACGCTCACTTCATTAGCCATGTCTTAGCGTCACTATGCAAGCAATTCCCGCGTGAATGGGAATAATAACAAGTGAAATTAAAAAAAAAAAAACTTTTTAAAAACAAGCTTTTATTATTATTACCATAGCACCATAAAGTACTCGTCAAAACGAATCAAATGAGCCCAAACTCGACGGGGCTACGTCGCTCAACAACGAAGTTCCTATGGCCACCTTCCAGCTCTATCATCAGATCAGCTCGATGTTATAAAAATATTGCATTGTCATCCGATTCGCACAGGCGTGCAAAATCTCAGCTCAATCAGATACCGGGAAGTGGGTCAAATCAAACCCGCAAGATTTGATTACAGACAGACCGACAGACAACAGACAGTTGGAAGTAAATAAAAGCTTGTAAAATACAAGCAATAAGGGCATTGTGGCACCAAACACACTTTACACCAAAAATGGGTTTGTACATACCTCATTACAGTTGAGACCACAACTGAATCTTTCTTACTACATGGATAACGTCGTAGAATCCACTTGCGAGAATCACGCGACAAGCGAACCCCGATGCTGGCTTGATTCTTGATAACTCGAGCGTTAACACAATCGCACCAACATGACACACGACACGACATTCAGCACTCGCCGGCAGGTACGGCGAACGAAACGATAACTCTGAAACAGTGGGATAACGTTAGTTCTTTATCCCACTTCTGATGACGGGGCGTTGTGTGGGTATAGGTCAGATGGCCCGTCAATTGATCTGAAGCGTCGCGAGTCACGTCGGATCCACAAAATAATACTCGCAGCATATTACAAAATGATTATTTTAATAAAGGATCGATACAGATTTACACAAGAGCAGTGGATCTTAGAATATCAAAGCAATCAGTGGATTGCTTTGATATTCTAAGATTTGAAGACGTAGTGAGTTCGATGCCACATAGTGAGTCACACAACCGATCGATTCGAAATCTACCACAAGAATGTTTTTCAATAATGGAATGGCGGCCCACAGATCAGCTGTTGTGGCCTTTTTCCTTTTCGGGGAAGCCCCTATCCACAGATCCCATAATAAAAACCAAATCAAACTGTCAGTTGTCAAACAACTGTCAAAACAATAAAGTTACTCGTAAGAAAGACAGATGGCGTTAATTTAAATTAAAGGCATCACTACTGGCATCGACCACACTCAAGCAAACATTGCTCGACGTCTTCAATAGAATGCGCTAGATACAATAGTATCACGCTTCGATATGTATATTATAAGGTATTAAATTAAAATAAGTATGTGTAAATAAATTTTCATGATAAAATAAATAAATATAAAAATAAAAAGAGGCATGTATATAATAAATACATTTTATTTATCAATAAATATATTGTATGTAAGTAAAAATTAAATAAAGGAAGCATCAACATCAATATTCCCATGCAGCCTTTGAGAACTAATAAGGAATTTTTTGAGAGAATTTCTGAAGCTGTTTGAAGTTTTTAACTGTCTGATAGGGGGAGGCAAATTATTCCAACATTTGGTTGCCGCGTACCGAAAGCTGCCCCGAAAGGCCGCCGTACGGTGTCGCGGGACGCATAGCTGAAGGGAGAGTTGCCTCCTTGAGCACTGTCTCTTATCGTCAAACCACTTGAGCTTATCATGAAGATATGACGGGTGTCCTGTTTTAATAACATCAAATAATAGACACGCCAGGTGAAACTTGCGTCGAGATTTCATTTTGAGTATGTAATGCCTGTTTAGGAATGGTGTTACATGGCTTCTGGCAGATATCTCAAAACAAAATCTCGCACAGGCGTTTTGTAGACGCTGTATCAGTTTCTGCGTACGCGCCAGCAGCCTAGGACCGTAGACAATATCAGCATAGTTAAGCCTAGACAACACGAGGGACTCTACCAGCTGTATACGCAGCTCCTCCGAGATGTACGGCCTCAATTTATATAGAGTTTTCAATTTGAAAAAGCAGTTTTGTACGGATTGAGTTATATGTTTTTCAAATCGAAGCTCAGCATCTACGATAAGGCCTAGGTTTCGGGCTTCATATATCCGCTCGATAGTTTTTCCCATAATTGTGATATTGACAACACTAGGTAGAGAAATTAGTTGAGATCTACTTCCTAATAGCAAAAACTTTGTTTTATCTGGATTAAGAACCAAACAATTCCTTGTCGACCACTCTACAATTCTATCGAGATCTTCACTCATAGCTCTTACAGCGTTGTCTAGATCATCTGGTTTAAAACTAATATATATTTGAATATCATCTGCATATATATGATATCTGCAGTTTACTATATTTTGAACGATATCCGCACAATATAAAATAAATAAAATAGGTCCTAATATTGATCCCTGCGGGACTCCTCTTTTTAATTCTTTCCGGGCAGAGGAAATGCATGTGTCACCACTATGACGTAACTCCACATACTGATACCTATCACTTAAATAACTATGGAACCATTTCACAGTGGTTGGATGAAATCCATAATAACTTAGTTTTGAAAGTAAACATTTACAAAAATTAACACTTTTTTGAGTGACAAGACGAGCAAAACATGTGCATTATTATTATTATACTTGCTTCAAAGTACGTGATTTCTAAAAAACGATAACATGCAAGCGTAAAATTATTCATTTAATTTTAGTTTGATTTGATCCCCAATCTCCGGATTTCAAGTCGAGCGTTTAACCTTTTTTCCACGGAAGCTACGAGTACATGTACCTTTATTCAACAAAAACAATTTAATATATAATTGTAGAAAGAAGAAAGAAAATAAATTTGTTGCCAAATTTTACAATACAATTTATAAAATAAATGAAATTACAATAAAAAAATACATTATTTGTCAATAGTAAATAATGTTTTTTTTATAATATATTCAGCCATCACAAAAAAAATAACTTAAAAAATAATAATTATACAATGCAATTGACGACTGAAGAAACAAAAATACACATCTTAAATACGACGGTAGATTGAAATTCTTAGCGCCTTTTGTGAACAGTGAAAACAAACGATATTGTCCAGCTCGATAAAACTGGCTCAGACACAAAACATAAAAGTGCATGAAAAGGCTCCAATGGACGTTTCCTGATTGCCTTTAATTTTCTCTCTACATGCACGTACTGTCCACGAAAAAAATGTCTGCTTTAATTTAATCAATTAGGGATTTTAACACTGAATGAAGGATCCCTTTTGTGACTTGTAAAGATTTATATTTTTGGGTATTGAATATGTACAAAATAAGCAACGGAAAAAAACTTCTCAGTTCCAGCAACTGCAATGAAAACTAGAGATTAAATTAAATATGTTATAATTAATTGATTTTGAAGGGCAGTCGTTGCGCAGAATAGACTCTATCTCTAAATTAACTTTTAGTAATAAATCTAATAGCAAAGTCTAAATCTTATTTTTGACAAAATACACACACAGAAACATCGCTCCGATTGAGAATTGAGCACTTAGTATCTGGATAAAAGGATATCAGGTTCGCCGCGCTGAGAAAACTAAAAGGGTTTCTTTTGGCCCTAATGGTATTAATTTAGATGAAAAGGAAACCTCCTCGACCCTTTTAGTAGCATTTCTGAAGAACTAGCGCATTCAAATGTTAATATCACATGTTGTTATTCTTTCACACTTGAAAAATATAAAGGGGCTTGTAAAGTTGTTCTCCTGTTGTGAGTGCTCTAGGCTAACAAGCAATAGGGAGAAATGGCGATTATATTATAGTAAGGCAGCACCTGCCCATACCGTAGACACATCATGACGATCACGACCGTGCCAAGAACGAAGCGATTAAGAAGGATGGAAAGTTGTTCGTTTAGGCTTCTATTGAAGAGGCCGCCTGGAAAAGTACCACATCTTTACCAGTTAATTTAAGCAAAAACGCAGATTTTAATATTCAACCAAAAAATAGATTCAACAACACTGCAACATTATTAAACATTTTTCTTAATGCTCAAACTGCTCATATAACTCTAAATATTAGTAAGTAGTATTAAATTAGACTCAGCAAACCTAAAATAAGTAACAAAACTGTAAAGCGTCCCATTAAACGGTATGAATTACGTCGTCGACGGTACGTCTGCGGCAACTATTCACCCCTCGCGGCGAGTGGACGTAAAAGCAAAACGATCCCCGCTTTCGTTGCAGACCACTGACTAAAATAGCACGGAGATGTACATAAAAATAGCATTTTTTTGGGTGTTACAGTTACATCAACAAGATTGTTAGCCTCTTTAATTGAAAAATTAATTCTACGAATTTATTATTTTAAAATTCGTCATATTATGGTACGAGCGAGAGAAACTATTTTTAAGTTTTTTTTTATTGCAAATTTCGATTAAAAATCTAGTTCTAGTAGCGCGTTATAATTTGTACATTATGCTGAAAACTTTATAAAGTTTAAAGCTGCAAAACCAATTGAGTTGAAATTTAGTATGAAGGTAGCTTAGACCCTGGGCAAATATCTAAGTACATTTGGGTTCAATCATTTTGGTAGTTCCGGAGTGAAGACGTATTAAACACATACTCGTATCTCCATAAAACATAACTTCATTTACAATATTTGTAAAATAAAACAAAAACAAGCAAAACTTTTTAAATAGATTTTTCTAACAAATGAAAAACTCGCAATAAGGTAAATAAAACGATTTAGCTTAATCTACACAACCCAACAAAGTCAAAAAAGTTGTCCAGCCGTACCAAACAGCAGAACTGTACCGAAAGGCCGGCACAAATTAACAGGGTAAAGGTACGCGCATCCGAAAAGGTCGGGACAGTTTTAGAAATCCATGCCCCCATGACAAAAAAGAGTAACTTTGACATCGTTCCGTTCAATTTTCGTGATTCCCCAGTGCCATAGTGAAAATATAGCGAGTAGACCAACTGACGATGTTTAAGACAAGTGAATAAAATTAAAAATTAAAAAAAAAACCCCAACACACCGCTTTCAAAATATCTAATTCGCGGTTTTTTTGGTGGCGCCCATCTTGGATTTTAAATTTATCATAGTGGGTTGTATACTACTCGTTAAGCCCTTTCATTTGATACCCATATTGAGCAGGTTTTGGAAAAAAAAGTGATCTGCCATTTTGTAGCGGCGGCCATCTTGAACCGATTTCCACCAATCAATGGTAAGAACACTCTCGACTAACTCTACTTTCAAACAAAAAAAAAAGATTAAAATCCGTTCATTCGTTCAGGAGTTACGATGCCACAGACCGACAGAAAGACACGTCAAACTTATAACACTTTTTTTTCGTCGGGGGTTAAAATGAATAATTCTGCCATCTACCATAGAGTGCGCATTACCGGAGGTATGCTGTCACCGACGATACACATTGAATCTGCATAACATACGTCAAAAGTCTTTGAACTAAAGAATTTCTACTTTGAACGAGTCAATCAAATCTAGCCAACCGCCTCCATATCGCCATGTTTTTGAGATTTTGATTTCATACAGAAATTCACGAAAGGGCTATAATTTTGGTTTTCTTGTATAGGGTAACGGAAAACTGCAAGGACAACAGTACGGCAACGCGGTGTGTCTTTGAATGTCGGATATCGAGGAGATTGAGGCGATTCAGATGTGACAACTCACCCGATTGAGATGTGACATCCACGTGTGGACGTGTATGTGTGCACACACACACACACACACACACACACACACACACACACATCGCGAATGTACCTTTGTTCGGTGTCGCCCTACTTGCTATAACTTTACTATGCCAATACTGAATACTGAATCTTTATTGCGAAAAAACGAATTCTAAAACACGGAAAAAACTAGTATTCGCTGCCAGGTACGTTTTAAAATATGCCATTCAAATAGATACGACAATTTTTAAATTTTTTCTATGAAAATGCAAATATTGTTTTCCATGAAAGACCCGTTATGCACTTTTGTCTATAAAAAGTGAAGAGAAATGCATTTTTTTTTAATATTTGTGGATAAACATAAGCCTTTCGAATTTTCAGTTTAAGGGTCAACGCTCACTACACCCACCCGGGACCCACTCAGCACCGCCTCGCCGCGGCGTCCACCCGTGGACGCCGCGTTGACGCCGGGTGGACGCCGCGCGGTCAACCCGTGAACGCCGCGTGACCAACGAGTGGACGCCACTTATCCACGAATTTAATTCCACAATAAAACCTTTTAAATGTTTAATAAATAGTTGAATTTATAATTAACTTAATTTTAAATATTAACTTAATCTAACTATTGAAAATAATATTAGACATGAAGTAAATAATAATTTATCAATTTAATTTACCTTTATCCTGCTTTTTTTCATGGCAAATTGCGTAATTTAAATAAAACTTTCGTTATAAGAAAAAAATCGTAATTAAATTTAATATTTCGTAAGTGAGAAATTAACACCTGATAAAAAACTATTACTAAGTACATAATCTTACTAATATTATAAAAGCGAAAGTTTGTGTGTATGTGTGTGAGTCTGTGTATGTGTGTGAGTGTGTGTGTGTATGTTTGTTACTTTTTCACGCTTAAACGGATGAACCGATTGACTTAAAATTTGGTATGAAGATAGCTGAGACTCTGGAATAACACATAGGCTACATTTTATCCTGATAAATAAAACAGTTTCTGTAAAAATCAAAAATATATTTAAAAAATGACAGTTCTGAAATTTGACAATTGATTGTCATTTTGACATTTGCATTCATTTTTTTTTTTGAGAAATTCGACATGAAATTTTTAATTATTTTTAGAGAAATTTGACATATTCGATTTTTAATTTTAGAAAAATGCTGGAAATTTTAATGATAGTTTATGGTAGATTTTTTTTTTATGAGTGCTTCATTTGTGGTTTATCCAATGGGCTTACTATGAGTGCTTCAATTGTGGATTATCAAATGGGCTTTCTCCATAGAAAGGGTGCTTTATTTGAAAACTAAATGGGCTCACTATGAGTGCTTCATTTGTAAATTATCAAATGGGCTTACTATGGGTGCTTCATTTGAAAACTAAATGGGCTTATTATGAGTGCTTCATTTGTGGTTTATCAAATGGGCTTACTGTGGGTGCTTCATTTAAAAACTAAATGGGCTTACTATGAGTGCTTTATTTGTGGTTTATCAAATGGGCTTACTATGGGTGCTTCATTTGAAAAATAAATGGGCTTACAATGAGTGTTTCATTTGTAGTTTATCAAATGGGCTTACTGTGGGTGCTTTATTTAAAACTAAATGAGCTTACTATGAGTGCTTCATTTGTGGTTTATCAAATGGGCTTACTATGAGTGCATTATTTGAAAACTAAATGGGCTTACTATGAGTGCTTTATTTGTGGTTTATCAAATGAGCTTACTATGAGTGCTTCATTTGTATTTTATCAAATGGGCTTACTATGGGTGCTTCATTTGTGGTTTATCAAAAGGGCTTACTATGGGTGCTTCTTTTGAAAACTAAATGTGCTTACTTTGGGTGTTTCTTTTAAAAACTAAACGAAATTTGACATATTCGATTATTAATTTTAGAAAAATGCTGGAAATTTTAATGATAGTTTATGGTAGATTTTTTTTATTAGTGCTTCATTTGTGGTTTATCCAATGGGCTTACTATGAGTGCTTCAATTGTGGATTATCAAATGGGCTTTCTCCATAGAAAGGGTGCTTTATTTGAAAACTAAATGGGCTCACTATGAGTGCTTCATTTGTAGTTTATCAAATAGGCTTACTATGGGTGCTTCATTTGAAAACTAAATGGGCTTGTTATGAGTGCTTCATTTGTGGTTTATCAAATGGGCTTACTATGGGTGCTTCATTTAAAAACAAAATGGGCTTACTATGAGTGCTTAATTTGTGGTTTATCAAATGGGCTTACTATGGGTGCTTATTTTGAAAAATAAATGGGCTTACAATGAGTGTTTCATTTGTAGTTTATCAAATGGGCTTACTATGGTTGCTTTATTTAAAACTAGATGGGCTAACTATGAGTGCTTCATTTGTGGTTTATCAAATGGGCTTACTATGAGTGCATTATTTGAAAACTAAATAAGCTAACTATGAGTGCTTTATTTTTGGTTTATCAAATGGGCTTACTATGAGTGCATTATTTGAAAACTAAATGGGCTTACTATGCGTGCTTCATTTGTATTTTATCAAATGGGCTTACTATGAGTGCTTTATTTGTGGTTTATGAAATGGGCTAACTATGGGTGCTTCATTTAAAAAACTATATGGGCTTACTATGAGTGCTTCATTTGTGGTTTATCAAATGGGCTTACTATGAGTGCATTATTTGAAAACTAAATGGGCTTACTATGAGTGCTTTATTTGTGGTTTATCAAATGGGCTTACTGCGTGTGCATTATTTGAAAACTAAATGGGCTTACTATGAGTGCTTCATTTGTGGTTTATCAAATGGGCTTACTATGGATGCTTCTTTTGAAAACTTAATGGGCTTACTATGGGTGCTTCATTTGAAAAATAAATGGGCTTACTATGAGTGTTTTATCAAATGGGCTTACTATGACTACTTCATTTGTGGTTTATCAAATGGGCTATTATCGGTAGAAATTAGACTTATTATTCAACCAGAAACATGTAGAATATGTTCGACGCATTTCGTGAAATTCCGGTGAAGTTCGGATTTGACAAATGACCATTTTATGACCATTTATTTTTCAACCATTAAACCATTTATTTTTCAAATAAGGCACCCATAGTAAGCCCATTTAGTTTTCAAAAGAAGCACCCATAGTAAGCCCATTTGATAAACTACAAATGAAGCACTCATAGTAAGCCCATTTAGTTTTCAAATAATGCACACACAGTAAGCCCATTTTATTAACCACAAATGAAGAACTCATAGTAAGCCCATTTGATAAACCACAAATAAAGCACTCATAGTAAGCCCATTTAGTTTTTAAATGAAGCACCCATAGTAAGCCCATTTAGTTTTCAAAATAAGCACCCATAGTAAGCCCATTTGATAAAACACAAATGAATCACAAATAGTAAGCCGATATAGTTTTTAAATGAAGCACCCATAGTAAGCCCATTTAGTTTTCAAAAGAAGCACCCAAAGTAAGCACATTTAGTTTTCAAAAGAAGCACCCATAGTAAGCCCATTTGATAAACCACAAATGAAGCACCCATAGTAAGCCCATTTGATAAAATACAAATGAAGCACTCATAGTAAGCCCATTTAGTTTTCAAATAGTGCACTCATAGTAAGCCCATTTGATAAACCACAAATAAAGCACTCATAGTAAGCCCATTTGATAAACCACAAATAAAGCACTCATAGTAAGCCCATTTAGTTTTCAAATGAAGCACCCATAGTAAGCCCATTTAGTTTTCAATAGAAGCACCCATAGTAAGCCCATTTAGTTTTCAAAAGAAGCACCCATAGTAAGCCCATTTGATAAACCACAAATGAAGCACCCATAGTAAGCCTATTTGAGAAACCACAAATGAAGCACTCATAGTAAGCCCAATTAGTTTTTTAAATGAAGCACCCATAGCTAGCCCATTTGATAAACCACAAATAAAGCACTCATAGTAAGCCCATTTGATAAACCACAAATGAAGCACTCATAGTAAGCCCATTTAGTATTCAAATGAAGCACTGATAGTAAGCCCATTTGAGAAACCACAAATGAAGCACTCATAGTAAGCTTATTTAGTTTTCAAATAATGCACTCATAGTAAGCCCATTTGATAAACCACAAATGAAGCACTCATAGTTAGCCCATTTAGTTTTAAATAAAGCACCCATAGTAAGCCCATTTGATAAACTACAAATGAAACACTCATTGTAAGCCCATTTATTTTTCAAATGAAGCACCCATAGTAAGCCCATTTGATAAACCACAAATTAAGCACTCATAGTAAGCCCATTTTGTTTTTAAATGAAGCACCCATAGTAAGCCCATTTGATAAACCACAAATGAAGCACTCATAGTAAGCCCATTTAGTTTTTTAAATGGAGCACCCATAGTTAGCCCATTTGATAAACCACAAATAAAGCACTCATAGTAAGCCCATTTGAGAAACCACAAATGAAGCACTCATAGTAAGCCCATTTAGTTTTTTAAATGAAGCACCCATAGTTAGCCCATTTGATAAACCACAAATGAAGCACTCATAGTAAGCCCATTTAGTATTCTAATGAAGCACCCATAGTAAGCCCATTTGATAAACCACAAATGAAGCACTCATAGTAAGCCCATTTAGTATTCAAATGAAGCACTGATAGTAAGCCCATTTGATAAACCACAAATAAAGCACTCATAGTAAGCCCATTTGAGAAACCACAAATGAAGCACTCATCAGTAAGCCTATTTAGTTTTTTAAATGAAGCACCCATAGTTAGCCCATTCGATAAACCACAAATGAAGCACTCATAGTAAGCCCATTTAGTATTCAAATGAAGCACCTATAGTAAGCCTATTTAGTTTTTTAAATGAAGCACCCATAGTTAGCCCATTCGATAAACCACAAATGAAGCACTCATAGTAAGCCCATTTAGTATTCAAATGAAGCACCTATAGTAAGCCTATTTAGTTTTTTAAATGAAGCACCCATAGTTAGCCCATTCGATAAACCACAAATGAAGCACTCATAGTAAGCCCATTTGGTATTCAAATGAAGCACCTATAGTAAGCCCATTTGATAAACCACAAATAATGAAGCACCTATAGTAAGCCCATTCGAGAAACCACAAATGAAGCACTCATAGTAAGCCCATTTAGTTTTTAAATGAAGGACCCATAGTAAGCCCATTTGATAAACCACAAATGAAGCACTCATAGTAAGCCCATTTAGTTTTCAGGTGAAGCACCCATAGTAAGCCCATTTGATAAACCATAAATGAAACTCCCTTAGTAAGCCCATTTGATAAACTACAAATGAAGCACTCATAGTGAGCCCATTTAGTTTTCAAATAAAGCACCCATAGTAAGCCCATTTGATAATCCGCAATTGAAGCACTCATAGTAAGCCCATTGGATAAACCACAAATGAAGCACCCATAGTAAGCCCATTTGATAAACTACAAATGAAGCACTCATTAAAAAAAATCTACCATAAACTATCATTAAAATTTCCAGCATTTTTCTAAATTTAAAAAACGAATATGTCAAATTTCTCTAAAAAAAATTTAAAATCTAATGTCGAATTTCTCAAAAAAAAAAATGAAAATCGAATATGTCAAATTTCGCGAAAAAAAATTAAAAATCTCAAATTTCAAATATCTCAAAAATTAAAAAACGAATGTCAAATTTCTCCAAAAAAAAAGACAATCGAATACGTCAAAATGACAATTAATTGTCAAATTTCAGAACTCATCTTTTAAATATACCTACCTTTATTTGATTTTTTACAGAAACTGTTTCATTTATCAGGATAAAAAGTAGCCTATGTGTTATTACCAGAGTCTCAGCTATCTTCATACCAAATTTTAAGTCAATCGGTTCATCCGTTTAACCGTGAAAAAGTAACATATACACACACACACACTCACACACATACACACAAACTTTCGCTTTTATAATATTAGTAAGATGAAGTAAATTATAATTTAGTTTACCTTTATCCTGCTTTTTCCCATGGCAAAAAACATTTTGTTGTGTTTTGTTGCGTAGGCTTGTTTTTTTACGTATAATTTAATAAAATCATATAAATATTCCACGCATTTTTTCTATTCTAAAAAATGCAAAAAAAAGAAATCGTAGACAATAATTTTGTGATGCTCTCAATCCGACCCTGCTCATCAACTCGGGACCGACGCAAGGCAAGCATGCGAGCCGCGAGTTGTCAACGGGTGGCCCACCCGCCGTCCGCGCGCGGACGCCTCGCGGCCGAGGCGATGCGGCGGCGTTCCGGAGTTGATTTAGTGAGCGTTAGCTCATACAAATCCATATAAAGAATACTAACCGCGCGAGGCGAGGCGGTGCTGAGTGGGTCCCGGGTGGGTGTTGTGAGCGTTGACCCTAAATCGCTGTGAAATAAAAACCTGCGCCTTTTTGCACTTTTTGTGTGAAAGAAACATTCGTATGAAATTTAATTTTTCAAATCGTGCTTTGCAACACATTTAAAAGACTCGATTTAATATATAAACAACAATTATTATTAATAGATACATAATAAAAACAAACTCAAAAACTGGTCATTTTCTTAGTACCTAAAATATTTCACAAGAGCCAATAAAGCGAAGTGATATTGTAATATACTAAATTAAAAAGATATTTAGAAATATTGCAAATTATTTTTTTTTAATTTTTCTTTATTGATCAGCCATGGACCACGATCGCGCCTGATGTTGAGGATCGTAGCAGACTAAACCTAGAAGGCGGGATAAATCCCTCCCTGGCTTCACTGAACATTCGCTTGGAACACGAACATAATGACCAGCGACACGGTTACACAAGACATAATATTATAGGTCATCATCATCATCTCAGCCGTAGGACGTCCACTGCTGAACATAGGCCTCCCCTTTGGACTTCCATAACATGTTCCGGTTGGAAGCGACCTGCATCCAGCGTCTTCCGGAAACCTTCATAAGGTCGTATGTCCACCTTGTGGGTGGACGTCCGTCGCTTCGTTGATATTAACGTAAGTATCGAAAAACAATTTATTTGAAATAACCTACTCAACATCTAGTTTACAAGATTTTATTGTTATAATAACAACAACCAATTCTAGCAGCTAACCTTTCAAAACCCAATTTGTTTTAAAACAAACAATATTATTGCAATCAAAATTGATCGAGAATTGAGCCTTTGTTTTAAAAAATAGCTACCATTTGAAATCGCCCCAGTTATATTGTAAACTAGAATCACAGCAGTCTATAGTAACATATTACGCAGATACCGCTCTTCAAAAACAAAAGTGCTGTTGGTACTAGCGAGTGCTGTTGGTACTAGAATTTAAACCGGGATAGACTTCCTTTGCAAGAGGTCGACTAAGTGGGTATCCCAGCAGTGCCAGTTATTCTACCGCCTGAGGAGTGCTGCTGTGCATATTACTGTGTTTCGGTAGCAGTACATTGTAGCTAGTAAAATTACTGGGCTCAAGTCTTAGTATCACGAACACATCCACGCACATAGATATCCCATACTTAAACGATTATTATATTAGTAGGAAGAATCAAAAGAGATATTATCATTTTACTATTTATGAACATCAACAGTCGCCGTCCTCGGTGAGTAAACGGATAACTGCAAAAACTCAACTTTACAGGAAAAATATTTCAGTTAGAAAAATTTGTTCCAGAAACCAGAACTTAAGATGCATAACTATTTTATTTATTACAAGAAAAATGTAAAAATAATTGTGTAGATGTATTTAGACCTATAAAATTGGAATGTGAAATAAAAATTTATTCGCATGGGACGGTGACTGAAAGACGCGGTATCGCGCGGAAAAGCGGGAGCAATCTTCATTTTGTTCCTGCCAGCGTCCACTTTAAGTACGAGTATAATCATATGTGACAGGGTACGAATCGAACTTTACAAAAACCATCGCGCCGCGACAGTGTGGCTTCATTGCAGCATTGGCTTCACTTTGATTTCTTGCGCTGTATGTGCTTTTTAAAGTCTCTGGGATAAAACCATATATTTTTATAAAATAGTCGTCATTTTGAATCGTCTGAACTATTTCATAAGCTAGAATTGAGAATGCTTGCAAACAAGTAATAAAACAAAATGGTACAATTTTAACATTTTCTACAGCAAAACGAATGTAGGAGTAGAAACGCGTTGGCGATGTCTTTATTGCTTTTTTCTCTTTTTTGCCGTCGAGAAACATTTAATTTTATAAGTATTTTTAAATTCTTTGATATATTGAGAAAATCTGTACCTTTTATTCCCATAGAATGTTAAAATGTTATGTAGTATATTAATATTCATTTTAATAATTCAATTAGTATAATAATATGTATGGTGTTATCCTCTTTGAAAATTATTTGTTCCTTTAGTCTTAGTTATAGCCTACATAACAAATTGAAGGCTATTTGGGCCTGACAAAGTAACAAACACATATAATATTCGTATTTAATTCTTTAATAAATTGCAGCGTGGACAAGTAAAATTAAAAAAAAAACTTTTTTAAAACAAGCTTTTATTGTTATTACCATCTAGCACCATAAAGAACTCGTCAAGACGAATGAAATGAACCAAACTCGATAGAGTAACTCCACCGTTTAATTACGGAGTTCCTATAGCCTTCCAGCTCCATCATCAGATTAGTTCCATGTCATGATAATATTGTATTGTCATCCGATTTATACATACATGCAAAATTTTAGCTCAATCAGAAACCGGGAAGTGAGTCAAAATTGACTTGCAAGATTGTAATCAAATCTAACAGACAGACAGACAGACATTACAACAGACAGGTGAAAGTAAATAAAAGCTTGTAATAAAACGGCAAAACGGTTTATTCTATAAATATTATGTCCATAATCCATAGCTTTGGAGGAAAACACTCAAGAGTAAACTATTTTCGGACATAAAGGATACAGTATTATGAAGTAATCATATGCGTACGTTTTTCAGTCGGCCGGTTAGCCTCAAGGGGATTTTCAGTGAAAGAAATGAATGAATTTATAAAATCCCAATCTGTCCAACAGAACTGCCCTGGGATACAAGTTCGGGTTTTTCGTTTATTCGCTTTTTCGATGGAAACTAGGCTCGAACAATGCGGTCCGGCGTGTTTGGTTCCGCAAATTATACGATTCCTGAGGTAAAAGGTTTTATCTCCTTTCATCGGGCGTTTTTGCCTTTTAGTCTGTCGATTGGCAATTGGTAATAGTGCCAAATTGGGACTAGTTTTCCCCAAAAATAGTCCCAAAGAAATATTCAAGAATAGTAATAGAGGTGGTTCAAAAAATTGACTTTCAGTAAGTGTTACGTCAAAATCACAATCTGTTTTTTTAAATAAAACAATTTGAATTTTACGCTATCTTTACATAGCCAGTATCACACAAAAATAAGCTTATTAAGTTTTTCCTAAAGCCTACTTAAAGTCTCTGAGCCTCAAATGCCTGTGAGAGGCCGTCAAAAGAACTTACTTAAACCTCGCTTGTGAAAGACAGGAGAACGTCGTGAAAAAGCCCACAAGCACCTCTCGGAAAGTTATTCCACTGAAATAAATATTAATGGTTGGAACTTGGTCTGAAGCCCATCTGACACGTGGGAAGCCGACGGCAGAGTGAGAAACTTTTCTGTGGGCGCATTCTATTGGCCAGAGGTGCTCAACATTTGGATCCTGGTTAATGCATTGCGTTATTATAAATTTGAATTCCAATTTTTATTTTATTATACCCAGCAGTGGGACGGAAAGGGCTGCGGATGACGATGATTCTATGTAAATACAACATAAACCCCAATTGAGGCTGTAGACACCGAATCAATAATTAGGTCCTAATTTAGAAGTCGTGTCGTGTACTCAAAAAAAAAACAATGTTTTCTTATATAAACCATCTCAAATAACCTCTTAACTAATAATAGAGTGAGATAAACTTCAAAATAGGCACAAAGGAGCCATTACCAAAGTTGAGAGCCGCAGACTACAGCAATAACAAACACATTACTCTTCGCATTAGAGGAAGCGAAGTTAACTATTGCTTGTGAGAATTATAACTTAACTCTATTGTTATAAGTAATTTTCGTTTATCGCTTCATAATATCTATGATTTACTTTTTTTGTAACTGTGAAAACGATTTTTCTTCTATGAAAAAAAAAAACGCGAATGATTGGAAACCGCTGTTTGGATTGGGTTGTTGGATGTAGCACACAGATAGGTTTAGATTAAGACATTTCACGCAAGATCTATGACATCTTCTTGGGCACTTTAGTCGTGCAGATTTAATACCTATTATAGCAGATATTAATCATAATAGACTTCATGTAATAGCTAAAAATAATCCAATAGCTGGTTAAAAGCGGCCGAAACTGATACTGGTAATACCAGTAAAAAACTTAATGAAACTACCCCAGAATATAATAGGTACAAGCCGTAAAGTGAACTAATCTCTATAATCGTGCTTTGTGTACATTTCAGTAGTTAGTATCTAAGACGAAATACAATCACAACACAATATGCGGTGCGATCTCGATAGGCCCGAGGGTGCCATTCCAAAGTTTAAGAGCCGCTGGCGCTCCGGCACCGCCAATGAGAAACACATTTATCTTACCATTGGCGTTAGGATCACATAAGTCACTTTGACAGCGGAATAATTTCACCAGGAACCTGCCGGATCTCTCCACCTACCCTGCAACACATTTTTTGCACTATTTGCCCCGATTAACCCATTAATTCCCAAGGGTAAAAATAAACGCATATTTATAGGTTTTCTTGTTAATTATGTTTTTAAATACATTCAAAAAGAGATAATTGTAGTAAAAAAAATATATTAATTAATTAGTATACATTCTACAACATGTTGCGTCGGCGTAACGTTGGGACTAGTGGTCTTCTATTTTACGAGCAAGTTGAACAACGCTTAAGTATTAGCCTAAGTGAAATATTTTCAAACAATCAGCATAAAGTGTGTATTTGACCTTTTCTATACATATAATTTGTACTTCTACATTGTTGACATCTCTTTGGTGTTTATTTTCATGCTTTTTTTTATGAAATTATCTATATTATTGAAGCGAATACAAGAAGGTAACGGGTTTTTTGATGGTCTTCCTTGATTTGTATCTGAATTACCAAAAATGTGAATTATCTGCAAGTTAGTTCTTTGGTTTTCCTTAAATTTATAAAGTTTCGTAAGCTTTGATACATTTATGTCTTCATCTTTTGACAAGTATAATATAGCACCAGGCAAAGAATGATATCCAAATAAAAGTAGTATATACCAAATATCTTTGAATTCCAATACCGTGACAGTAGCAACATTTTGGAAAAGATTTAGAAAAATGACGGTTATGGTTACGAATGTATTTTTAAAGAAAAACCTATAGTTTATTTCCAAACTTCATCACAAAAAAATACTTAAAAATGTTTTTTTCCACCTAAACATTATTTAGTAATTAGTATCATTGCTGCTTCATCACCTGAAGGAAAATGTTTACGAGTTGGATGTTCATTTTCCAGTCCGAAACATAATATTATTTTGTGACTTCTTCGGCAGTTTTGGCTTTTTCACAATTAGTGTACATTGCAAGCATTTCAGCGCTATCAGTTATTGATTTAATTACATAGTATATATCATCTGTCTTCCTCGTCTGTAAAATTATCAACAGCCGGTGTAATAGTACATCTTTACCTCTTATAGTGTAGGTCAACTCAGAGTTTCTTGAGAAGACAATGGTCGCCTACCAAGCAATTATGTTACAACTTTTTACTTTGTATTTACTGCGCTCTTTGTACGCTCACTTATTACTATCTATTGTTTTTTTTATAAGAATTACAATAGGACCCGGTCAGCTTGACGTTTTAAAATAAAGTGACCCATAAAACAAAAGTGTTTGTTCTTATTGAATACCGAGGACCTATTGTTTACAATAAATTTTTACCATCAATGGCAAGCAGTATAACAATAAAAACTGATCCCTGTTTGTCCCAAAGTGACGCACGTGCAACGCTCTCTGTAAGTCTAAAATAAACAAAACGTGGGAGTATTTTTGTCTTCAAAAAGGGTTTTTATCGTAAAAAATATATTGTTCAACCTTTATACAGTGTAAAAAGTATAGCTTTATTCAAAAAAATATTTTTTATGATTTGTTGAATCTGTCGATGTTGGGATGAATCAAGTAGCAGTGATTGAAAAATAAAAATAAAATGTATTTGGTTTTGAACCACCATTTAAAAAAATAATAATCCATCTCTTAGTTCTTCTTTTTGAGATTGGTTTACATATCATAGATTTATTTACTTATTTTAACACAAAAAAAAAATCAAATCTGAACGGTAACACTCGCGCAACGTTGGGAATAGATGGGTTAAGGCGTCGATGCGGCGCGGCTTAAGAATTTGAATATTCGAGAAAACCTATGAATTTTAAGTTCGTTCAAATTGGAAAATGATTTTAGCAATTCATCGATAATGAATAGATTAGAATGCATAATGAAACTACGCATTTGGAAAGGCAAAATCCATTTTTTGCTCGCTCATAAAGTTTTATTCGCAATAACAAGGTCAAAGTCAAAAGAAATAGCATTTCAGCGAGAACTGAGCATAAACGTAATTGGCCCCAATCTAACAGAACTCCGGCACTCAAAATAAATCAAATAAAAATGAAATGCTCAAGTAACATCGAGTTTCCTCCTAACGTATAACATGACCAGGAAAATCATACGATATCTTGTGAAACAATAAAGAAAACACATAAAGTATTTGGGAATACGATCAGGCTGCTTCCACAAATCAACTGAGACGTTATAAAACAGTCGAAAAAGATAGATATACAACTCTAGGTTTGAACAAGTTTTTACATTTTATATGTGCGGTTTTTACAACTTAGGTAGTCGTAAAATATAAGGGTAAAATAATAGTTGATGAAGGTATTAAACTTTTATTTGTTAAAATATATTTATGGTTCAATCAAACCCTGTCATAAAATGAATAGATTTTCGTAAATCAGATCATTTTATTTTACCTTTAACTAGTTTACCTATGGAATAAATTTTAATTATATTAATGTTCGTAAATACGATATCAAATATCTTTATTTAATTTAATTTGGTAAAACATATAATACTACATGTGTTTTATATAGTATGAATAATACAGTTAAACACAATATTCATTATTAAAATAATGGTCACGAGCATAATGACATCTACATATGTGTAATGTAATATTTAAAAAAATAACTTTCACGATACATACTTTATAGATAACTAGCTTAAGCTCGCGGCTTTGAAATTCTTTCTAGACCTCCGCTATGTCATAAAACCTATCCGTGTTCTAATTTCAACCCAATCCGTTCGGTGGTTTAGGCTACATTGATAGATCAGTCAGTAATTCTTTCTTTTTATATATTTAGACTAGCTATGCCTAACGATTTCACTCGCTGAAGAGGGTCTAAGCTACGTAGCTTATGTACCAAATTTTAGCTCTATCTGTTCAACTGGATGTTTGGGCGTAAAAAGAAAACACACATCCACACCTTTGTATTTATAATAATATTAGTAGAATAATCACACGCTTTGTTCCAAACTCTGCATCAAACTTGCAGTATCAATTATCACATTCATCAAAAGTAGCTTCGCGTAGCTTAAAGTTATTATTACACGTCTCTCTGTTGAATTTATGTAAAATAAACAGTGCACCGAAGATGTAGTTTCATTCGGGCACGGCGACTGAGCACAAACGAAATTGCTTTTCAAACATACGTATTGCAGATGCACTATGTCCCGCGATATTTTCTAGTTTGTCCGCGAAATCACTGCATAGGGCGCGATCATACGTCGATATTTATTTTTATTTATTCATCATCATCCACATTCTATATCCCACTGCTGGGCATAGGGCTCCTTCATGTTATGCCATTTAACCCTGTTTTGTGTCAATCTCGTCCATGTGCGACCCGCTACTTTGACTATATCGTCCACCCATCTAGCTGCTGGACGACCGACATTCCGTTTGCCTATCCTTGGCCACCATTCAGTCAGCGTCTTGCTCCATCTGTCGTCACCGCGCCTAGCCACGTGTCCACGTTTTATTTATTATCGTTCTAATATTATAAACGTGAAAGTTTTAAGAATGTATAGATGTCTGGATGTATGTTTGTTACTCTTTCACGCCTAAACGGGTGGACCGATTGAGCTGAAATTTGATATAAAGATAGCTTAGACCCTGAAATAACATAAAGGATACTGTCAAGCGGGTGAAACCGCTAGGCGCACCTAGTAAGTGAAGGTGATATAAAACTATGATGCGGCTGAAGATGGCAGCAGACTACTAATTGTAACGAATTAGAATTTATAAAATCATTTTAAGCAGCTTCGAATAATGGATGATCTTTTTTATGCATTGAAGTTCGTGATACAAAACATAACACAGTAGATTTCATAGTATAAAGGGAAATTCTACACACACTACAACGCTTCTTACTCAATCTTCATGATATTATGATGTTAAAATACTCTTCAGCCTAGTAATTTCACTAATAGCTACAACTACTACCCTACTACCGAAGCACTGTAATGTTTGCACTGTCGGGGCACCCACCTAGTCCACCTCCTGAAAAGGAAGTCTTTCCCAGGTAATTTTCAAGCATTGTCCACTCATTGTCTCAAAAAAACCTTCTTACTACAGTAATTTCAAAACCGAACATGTACTAGTTTTCCTCTAACAAATACGAACCAAATCAGCGTCTTTATGAACACATCCCAACACACATCGAGTACATAATATAGCTCTGTAGAAATAAATATTTCATGAGAAGCAAGCAAATATACTGTTATATTTCATTGGAGGATTTCCATAACGTTCGTTTGACTCTGGCCGTTCCCTCGCGTATTTATAGGAACAAGTATTTGATTTTTTCGAACTTTTTGCTGTTTGTTAGATTGGAGATTAAAATGCTGAAAAAGATAGAGCACGGTTGATCTTAGGCTAAGCGCACACTATGAGTTTTATTCGTTGCGATTTTTAAGTGCGATTTTAAATCTGCCTTTTATGTGTCTGTTTCTAACATAAAAAATCTATTTTGTACTAGTATAAGAAAATAATGTCAGGATGCCTTCTGCTATTAATCTATATTTCTCATAATATTAGTACTTATGCATTAGCAAAAGCACGCTGAATGTTTGACTTAGTTGTCTGGAAGAGATTACCGTTAGTGATGAGACCGCAAATTTTAACACTTTTTGAAATGTATTTTGATGTTGATAGTTTTAGTAATGATATATTTCAGTAAAGAATTATCCAATCTAATCTAAATCACATGCCTAAAATAAAACAAAATTTATATAATAATTAATAATATGATTACACGTACATTTAAACTCATGTATCAGGATTTCATTTTTCATACAACACGATTTCTAAACAAAAAGACAGTAATAATAAATGTCTCAGAGCAACATATTAAGAATACGAGACATAACAGAATTATAAATCTGTTTCCACCACGCGTATCTGGTATTCGACGGGGCGTAAACAGCATACTGTCATACATGTCGCCACAACATAATATGAAGCATTATTTAGGAGTTTAGAGCTCTCCAATGAGAGTTGCCATTATAAGATAAGATAAATAAATAAAATAAATATTTCAGGACACTTCCTACCTTACCCCAAGCTAAGCAACTTAATGCTTGTACCATAACACAAGCATTACAAGGTTAGGATAACGGATATAATACTTACATATCTAAATACTTATATACTTAAATAACTCATTATTATCACAGTAAAGTAAAGCAGTAAAAAGTGGAAGGTGGAGTGAAAGTGAAATAGTAGGTAGTCATGCGCTATTCAACCATGTTTGTTATCATCATTAGCCTTCAATTGCCCTCTGCTGGGCATAGGTCTCCTTGATGGTGCAATTCTGTTCTTTGCCGCTCTCATTCATTTATTATATTCACCGTTCTCCTGATATCATCTATCTATCTAGATATCGAATATATTGCATGTTCTTTACAACAAGATTCTAGGAAAATCATATTTCTAAAATCTTGTAGATATAAGGTATATCTCGTTTTACTTCTGCCACCACTGTTTTAAAAGAACTAAAATGTTTGAAAAAACGCGCTTATGTCCGCATGCCAAAATCCTTTCTTAGCGGAGGTCTACGTCATAAAACCTATCTGTGTTCCAAATTTCAACTCAATCAGTCCAGCGGATAAGGCAGTGCGTTGATAGATAAGTCAGTCAGTCACATTATGACACATTATACAAATTACTCATGACCCTTTGCAGAGAAGGTTGTTGTACTCATTACACCTCTCCTACTGAGAGCTCTGTGCCCCAGTATTCACAATGCCTCTTGTATCTGTAGGCGAGGAATCGAACCTTCTCTAATGAGCCGTCCTTAGCCCTTATTTATCTTGCGGCTATGTTGCCCTGGAAAACGGTGAATAAGCTTCGTATTTATCGTTTTTTACATTTAAAGTGTGATTAAAATATTAATAAGTATGAATAATTGAGATTTATACTCCAGCAGATCTGTTACAGCCCTTACGGTGTCAGAGTCAATTCACAATTATAGGTTATGTGGCCAAGTTTCAGATCGCCAACATTACTACAACGTGATCTAACAACAGACTCCTAGATATCTAACAAGAATCGGAATTTTCCTAACTTTCTAATTTTCGCCACCATGGACGGTGGGGAAAATTATAACAGAAATGTAATAAAATTGGAATTTTCTCCTTCAAAAAATCCTTACGGTAGGAATTTCTTTTTGATGGGGAAAATTGGAGTAGGGCGCAGCACATAGGTACCGTCTCGTACAATACTCAAGCAATATTGTACATTGTACAAGATTGTGTGCGGACAGAGGGTCAAGGGACTAGAATATGTTACTGACGTGAGGATTTCTTAGTTTGTTTTCAACTTAATCGACCGAGCGAAGCGAGGTCTTAGAGTCGAAAGCTGCGAAATGCCAGCGTTTGGACCAGTTTAACGCTTGACCTCTGGTGCTTAAGTTTGGTTGACGTTTACTTGAAAACGGTTAATCTAAATTGAATGAAATTTTACACACAAGTTAATAAGGTTAATTGGATAATTTTAGTGAAAAAATTAGCTAAATAGGTTTCAGGGTTGCAGAGATATAAGTCACTTAAAGTCTTTACGATAGGTCTGACGATTATTTCAAAACTGGAGCGCTGATAATTTTTTTTCTAACATATACACATTTTTTATAAGCGACACAAATATATTAGCCAAAGTGTATGTTTGTATGTATGTTTGTTACGCGATAACTGGAAAACCAATGGTCCAATCTGCATGAAACTTTGCAAACGCGTAATATAAATCCATAGAATTTTTAAGTTCGAACATGAGCCAAATCGGTCGAAGGGTTCAAGAGTTAAAGAGATTGCTTTATTACAATGAAACCGATGATCCAGTCTTGATAAAACTTTTTAAACAGGTAGTACAAACTAAAAGAATTCTCACGTCCAAAAATGAGCCAAATCGGTGCAAGGGTTGTAGAGTTATAGAGAATACAAGATTACAATGTTTATCGATTATAATATTATGAGAACTGCAGGGATATTCAGTTATCCGTCAGGGAACCGAACCAAAGACCGAATTGTGAAAAATCGATACGACGTAATACGTCATTTCATACATTTTTGATAATTCGGTCCTAGGTTCGGTTCCCTAACGGATAATTGAATAGCCATGTTGACTTACACAAAATATTATGAATTTAAATGATCGTGCGGGTGGTGCAGGATATTATGTTCAAATTTATTAATCAAACTTAAACCCATTTTTTTTTATTCAAATAGTAGTCCAGTCAATGAGTGCCCAAAAGAGGCATGTGGATCGAAAAGTCGAAAGCAGAAAAACTAACTTAGGAACTTTGTTTGGAGTATTCAGGTGATAAACATACTAAAAGTCCCCACCCCTCAGAGGTGAGACCGAGGGGTGGGGGGGCCGAAGAAGGTCCCATTTTTAGGTTTTTTGCCTAAATGTCAAAAACTGGGCGTTGTACGATATTTTGTTGTACCTACTTCATTTAAAAAAATCCTACAACTTTGGCTTTAACACTTTTTATCTATATCCAATCGTTGTCCAGCTATAAGCTTCCTTTTCCGAGGACTAAAGGCTACAGTGCTTCACTTTTGAAAGTAAATTTTACAATTGTTTAGATCTAAGTATTTTAAGACTCTACTGCTCGTTCGAAAAGCATTTCTATGAGAAGAACGAGCAAGAAACTTACTGGGATTGTTATTTATGTGTTTATCACATGACATTAAAACCATCATTCACTCTAACATCTGCAAACATCCCTAACGCTCTGTAGTATCGAAACAGCGCCAAAAGCATCCTGAAAGCGTTGTTGTACTGGATCCGTTTTTTGTAACGTTGTTGTTTGGAAAGTTCATCCACAAGTCTTTTGTTTAAAAAAATAATTAATATTAGGCCTACGTTTGATCACATCCCACCTGATGGAAAGTGCAAATGTGATCGACGAGTTGCACGTATAAAAAGTCTGATAATGCCTTGAACAAGGACACTTTGTCTTTCTCAGTAGCTGTAGATACATCTTGAAAACCTGCGAGCCTAGATGTTACGCGTGACTGTCATAGCTCTGCGTTCTCGCTCCAAGTCTAAGTCATCATCGGCTGCTACGACAAAAATGTTATAGAATTAGCTACAATATTAATATTATAATAACTGTTGCAAATTTGCTGTATAACACAAGTAAAGCTAGATATTTTTTTCCAATTTCTATTCTTCAAATGTCCACTACATCGGCAACTTCTTCGTAAACAAGTGCTACTAACTATGAAGATTTTGTGAGATTTTTCGTAAAAACTATAGTAATATTTATTATTTTATTCTTTTTTTTTTTTTTTTTTTTTTATGTGATGAAGTAGAAGACGAGCAAGACGCTCTCCTGATGTTAAGAGATAACGGCTGCCCATAATCAGTATAGTGTTACCTAGGATTTCACAATTATGTGAAATTCTAGGAGCACTGCACCAACGCTTCTTACTCAAGAGTCATGAGATGTTAAGACTCTTTAGCCCAGTAATTTCACTAGCTACAGTGCCCTCCTACCGGAGCACAGTGATATTTGCACATCACTGCTCAGGCGGTAGAATAACTGGCACTGTTGGGGTACCCACCTAGACGACCTCCTGCAAAGGAAGTCTACCCCCGCCCCGGTAAAAAATATATAAATTCTATTATTTTCTGCAAGTGAATACACACATTACCTTTCATATTTTATTATTATTGAAATTTTGATCACAACAATAAAATAGTCACAGAGATAAAGATTTTTTAATGTATATCCGTTACTTATTTTTCCTTTCCTTTTACGAATATTATAGGTTAAAGTTTCCATAAATTTATATTTCGTAGATACTTATAATTTTTACCCATGTACATATATATACCTATTTTGAGGGAAATTGGGTCTGCGAGGTCCCAGTTCGCGGCGAACTACTAGTTAAACTAGGTCAATATTGCTCCAGCTTCACAACTATAATAGGTGAGTGTTTGCACACACTTGTTAATGTTTTCTTAGGATGGAATCTATTTATTGTGTCTCGGTTTATTTTAGTTTATTTGAGCTGGATTTATGTTCCAAAACATGCGAAATTGTTTTTTTTTTACAAATGTCATTACAATTGTGTTTCAACTCAACTGTGTTTTCATAAGACATGATGTGCTTGGCTTGCCTGAGATAACGATTGTTATTGTTATTGTAGGTTTATAAAGATCATTCCATTGTATTCTATTCGGGATGATGTTCAGGCATTCATCCCACTTTCTAGGTCTAGTCTGCCACCGTCTTCGGCCCCATTATCGCAAGATGATTTTTTTATGCGACGCGTTGTCGTGCGGCCCGTCGTATTTCGGCGCAGCCTTTATGAGTGGGTCACCATATTCGACCTAAGTGCATACCTAACTGTGTTGCTGAAGCTCATGACTCCGATTTCATCCACTAATCGAGATTTGCGTGAGCGTGTCAAGCCAAGTTCAAGCAAACGTCTGCGAAGGTACATTTGACTTTAAAATACAATTTGAGTTACAAAATTTGATCTGAACACAACTTTAATCAAGTCTAACGAATTCCAGATTTGGTAATACTCAATTAGACATAAATTCAAGTGTTCAAGGTAAGGCTGCTTTTCCACTAGAGACGTGCTATGCTACGTTGCTATGGATGCGTTTGATATCCATCAATCATTTTCATTGGTGCACAGTGCACATAGCTTAGCACTGGTAGAAACGGATTCAACTAAGGTATGTGCTATGGATGTTTAGTGTAATGGAGTGGTGTAGCTATATATTATATACCGCCTCCACCACTTTCCTACTATGGCTATATCGCATAGCTTTAGATGCGCATTTTCCTCGCACAGCTGCCTCTCAGCTGCGCTTCTTCATAGCACATCTTAGTCGCACCGCTACATAGCTTAGTATCAGTGGAAACGGTCACATAGTTTCACAGCTCAGCTCACAGCATAGCTGCATAGCACATCTCTGGTGGAAAAGCATCCTAATTAGGGCCGATAGCAATCCCAACCAATCACCGGCGGATGGTCGTTCTCGCAATTCCAGGGTCGCACTTCGCACCCGAAACTCGTAACAAACAAAACTGTTGCAAAATTTCAAGAGAGGCAATGGACTAAGTAGCGAGCGGCACTTATCCGCCGATTTTAATACGTACCTTCGGCAGAAATACGAGCAAACTTGCCTACTTTCGGAGGAATTAGTAGCAAGAAATACAGGGACGGATGCGGATGGTTTTCTGATAAGTATTACTGGTTGGCAGTTTGAA
This sequence comes from Hemithea aestivaria, assembly GCA_947507615.1. Taxonomy (NCBI): domain Eukaryota; kingdom Metazoa; phylum Arthropoda; class Insecta; order Lepidoptera; family Geometridae; genus Hemithea; species Hemithea aestivaria. The sequence continues at coordinate 744,940 of OX382330.1, forward strand.
CTATATTATTGGACAGTCAGATAGACACTTTTAAAAGGTTGAACTGGTTACGCAGCAGTAACTAATGGTAAAATTATTGCAATGTTTTGAGATTAGATTTTTTTTTCAGGTATACGACGACAGTGACGACATCAGGTCGTCTAAATACACAATAATGCGCAGTTGTTTGCAAATTTCATCAAGACATCTGTATTATGGGATATCTGATTGCGCTGTATCATGTCGTAGTCATGGCACGTTAACTTAATATATTTAATTATGGGAACACCAGACCACACTATGTATAGTAGCATAGTTAGTTTTACTTTGACAACACATTGTGTTCCCCTGCAATATCCGATGCACTCCTGATAAAGGGCTTCGACATTTTTACAACGCAGGTAATGTTAGACCAATAAGATGTCGCAAAAAATGTAGCACGTATATCGGTAATTTATTCTGTTCCGATCATTAAAACTCCATCCGGCCCTGTCGCTCTGTAATCGCAGAGTTCCCCCGCAGCGGGGCGACCTGTTCATTAATCAGCCAGAACTCATGAGAGGAGATTGATGGCAGAAAGATCGCCGCCTGCGACACCGCTCTAATGAATTATCCCCAGTTATGACTTGATAACGCGACTTGTCCGAGTTTTTGTAGCCCCTTTTGTGTTTGACCTAATTTTTTGGCAGGTAATGTAAGGAAGGAAGTGTTCTCAGTTCTGTTCCATTTCCCTTGAGAAAAGGAATTATATTTTTTTGTTACATTTTGTAAAGAACGGAATGAGATAATGATTTCTGTCGTCTTATCTTTGGGGAGTATCTTTTGATGTTTGTTGCATTATCCATTTTTTCTTATTTACTGTATTAACCTTTGATCACGTAAAGATCACGCATCGTTGTGATGATTACCATTGATTAGGATCTGTCATAATCTTAAGAGACGTAAATAAAGTCAATTTATTCGTTCCTAGTTATTTTCAACTATTTGGAATAAGAATGTTTATATTATATAAAGTATAGATAGTCTGCTTTAATATCAAAAAAGCCTCTAGAAAAAAAGTGTATAATACTCTTTTGTAAGATAATAATCAATTAGTTCTTATTTATTTTTGAGTTTATTACGATGTTAAGTCCAGTTAGGTTAAAAGATAACAATATAATATACTTACTGCAACAAAAACCAAGCAATGTCGTAGTCTTAAAACGATACAATATTTCATCTATACTCTAAAGTATATTACAAACCATAGTTCACCGTCACAATGCACTTACGCCCCCATAATTCCCATAACCAATTACATAGGTTTAAAGCCACATCGCTAGCGGGCGCACTGTGTCACACTCAGCGGTGATAAAAGTCGGTCGCAGTGCGCGCGAGAATTACGACCGACGCGTACATGATGGGAATACGGAACTGTGTGTTATGACACTAACTAGTGTGTTAGGGTTAACATTTTAAATTTAGAACATTTTAAACTGTCTTTGAAAAGAAAATTTGTGGTTAAATTTTGTAGCGTTGGTAACAGATCTGCTAAAAGTCAGTGACAGTGAATGGGGATTGTTTTTTTGTCTGTTCCCCTACGGGACAAATAGAACTTAAAAATATTATTATTATTACTATTGAGGACAGCCGGCTTAAAGGCTTATTACACCTGGCTAAATTTAGAAGCCTTAATTCAGTCGCCACTGAATTAAGTCAAGTGTAATCACATTAAGCATCCTAAATTTAGAAGAAAGTATCGTTCATCCTAATTTAGATTCTGAATTTAGTGACTAAATTCAGCCAGGTGTAATAAGGCTTTTAGACTACCAATGGCACCAATGACTAGTGTGGCTAGTGTCGCTTGTGCTAACACATAAAATGTACAGGGATGACAGTCGATGCGGATAATTTTTTAGAAAACAAATTAATCGTCGAAAAACTGAAGAGCAAAAAATTATATAACCTAATGTATCTAAATAATTTTGAGTCGGCCCAAAACAGGCAAGTACCTAAGAAAATGCTAAGCGTCCACAAAGCGCAGAAAAAATGAACCAAAACGACTATCATCAGTACATTTTTACAAGCTTTATATTACTTTCACCTGTCTGTTGTCTGTCTGTCTGTCTGTCTGTAATCAAATCTTCCAAGTTTGATTTGACCCACTTCCCGGTTTCCAATTGAGCTGAAAATTTGCATGCGTGTGTAAATCGGATGACAATGCAATATTATTATGACATGGAGCTGATCTGATGATGGAGCTGGAAGGTGGCTATAGGAACTCTGTCATTAAACAACGCAACCCCATCGAGTTTGGGCTCATTTGATTCGTCTTGACGAGTACTATATGATGCAAGATGGTAATGATAATTAAAGCTTGTTTTTAAAAAGTATTTTTAAAATTTCACTTGTTTTTGTGTTAGCCGCAAGCGATTGCTGCTTGTCTAACCCTATAATGCTATTTTTAAAAAAAAAAAAAAAATTAGGTACCAAATCTGTTCAGATGGCAAGTAATCAAAGAACATCCAAACTGTTACCAATTGTGAACTTTTCCCACTTTTTTGAAGTTCTTTAAAAAATAGTTCCATGGTACACTGTACACTGTACATTTTTGTAGCAAAATTTCCATAAGTATAACTGGGCATAAATAGTCTCTGTTAACATAATAATATATATATATATATACAAGATATACCACCACGAGGGGTCACCGCCGCGTTTGCCATTCCTTTTTTTTTTTTTTTTATGTTATGAAGTAGAAGACGAGCAAGACGCTCTCCTGATGTTAAGAGATAACGGCTGCCCATAATCAGTACAGTGTTACCTAGGATTTCACAATTATGTGAAACTCTAGGAGCACTGCACCAACGCTTCTTACTCAAGAGTCATAAGATGTTAAGACTCTTTAGCCCAGTAATTTCACTAGCTACAGTGCCCTCCTACCGGAGCACAGTGATGTTTGCACATCACTGCTCAGGCGGTAGAATAACTGGCACTGGCACATCGTGGAATTATAGCCCGGTGGCATCTCCGAGCGAATTTTACTCCGGATCGGTGGTAAGGATGAGGAGTAAGGATGAGTGTAGGATGTAGATGTTTTGGAAATTAAATCTTTTTATTTCGAAAAAAGTGACCATTGACAACTTTAAACTTTCGCGATTAAAATATCTACGGACCCGAACGACGTGTAACGTTTTCAAAGTTTAAATTGAGTATACAACTGTTAATATTTATGATTTTCATAATATATAATAGGTATGCTATTTGAAAAATGATGATTTTTATCTCGTGGGTGCGTGTACAGTAAGTTTTCCCATAAATAGGTTTATTAAAGTGCGTTTAAAAGAGTTTTGAATTTGGAAAATAATTGATTTTAAATAAATTGGAAAAAATGGTAAATGTTCCGCAATGAGATTGAAAAAGAAATATTGTATGAATAACATACTGGCCGTTACGGGAATTCAAATAAAAAATAAACACCATCCTCGCTGTAATAGTATAATTTTACAACCTTGTGGTATGAGAAAGGTATACAATTTTATACAAATTCTGTAAAAAGTAGCACGCCAGGATAAGTTAATAAAATAAATAATAAACAACCCTGAAGTTATTCCATATCGAGCAAAACAATTTCACTGAATTTTTTATAGGAAAAAAATCTTTATCAATTTTAATTTTTTCATGCTTTTTTTGTAGCTTTTGCGTCGTATAAAGTTATCTAATTTTTTAATACCCATAACACTGTTCAATATTCAAACTGAAACAGATTGAATTTCAATGAATATGCATTGAAATAGAAAAGTTAAAAAGTGTAAAAATGTCTACACATTTTCCAATTCTATCTAAAACTTAAATAAAGTTGAATGTGTTCGGTTATATTTTTATTGAGATCAGAACGATATTGATACGAAATAATTTAGACTATCCGATATAAGGTATAATAATTTGTTATTTTTTGTCACAGATGTTGGCTACAAATCAGCAAAGCTAAAATGGGAGTGGGCGGGTCACGTTAGTCGTATGCACCCCGACCGATGGGCAAAGATCTCTACAGAATGGGTAACCAGAGGAAAACGACGCCGCTGAGGCCGGCCTGGGAAACGATGGTGAGACGATTGGACGCGCACCAGATCAGGTGAGCCGAGGTGGCGCAGGAAAGAGATAAGTGGAAGGATTTGGGGGAGGTCTTTGCCCAGCAGTGGGACAGTACAGATTAAACAAAAAAAAAAATTACGAGAGAGAAAAGATTCAGATGAGACAAGAAAAGATTCAGTATCCGAAATTCACACTAGGTAGAGTCGGTACAATACGTTTTTCTCATCCTTACTACTCTATCATCTATTATGACAGACACCTAATCATTGTATCTTCATTCACTCCCCTATCACGCATATCCCTACACTTATAGGTCATCCAAACTGTTTAGACGCACCCTCTACGCACATTTCTATTTACATGGTATGGGCTTTGCAAAAATTAATGGCATATACGTTGATTGTTCGTGAGCCACCCTCAGCAAAATTAGTAGCAATCTTCGATTAAGTTTTAATAGGTCGTCCAATGATTAGGCACCGACGGAGGCGGACCAAAAGACTTATCACCAACATCATCATCATCATCTCCAACCAGTGATGTGACCAACATCCTCAATCGTGACTCTAGAGAGAAAACTATATTTAAAAGATATTTACAAACTCAAAATAGGTACTTTATATATCTGAAATTACGAGGTAAGTTATAAAATACAAGAATGTTAACAATAATTTTACTTCGATTTTAATCAGATTTAAAAACCCTTTCAAAACGAATACATTTAAAAGAGTATTTTAAAATATATCTGATTCAGTGACCATCGTGTCGTCCTGATAAAAGATGCTAATCTCTTTGAAGCCAAATTTAAAATATGATATCAATTGTTTCGCTGCAAGATTTGTACGATTTATTAAATTGACATTGGTTGAGTGTCCGAGGAATAAACCTATTTAAACACATTTTAGATAATTAAACGGGTTTTATAAAGATATGGTTTAGCGATTATAATTGTATTGTTAAAATAAGATAAATGTAGATCTGATAAAATCTTTGTGAGTAAGTTTAAAATAAGCTACAATAGAGCACTTTTAAAAGTCAACTTTACATAAAAAAATACAGAAAGTTTTTTGATTTCGGAAAATCTTAGAAGTAGGTTTTATGAAAGTAATGTAAAAAGAACTCATAAGGATTCTTTTATAAAACTTTCTCTTTCTCTAACTTTTTCTTTTATCTTTTTTTTCTTTTGTAAATGACTGTTCAAGCCAACAGCGACCAGATTGGCTCAAAAAGACTGGAAGGGCCAACCGAATATTGGAAATACAAAAATAAAAAATCTCAAAAAAAATAATTTTGTTACGGTGTGTCATATATTATTGTCTTAATGTCTATTGATATAAAATATGTCCCTAGATTTACATTCGATATTAAAAACAAGCGCTAATATATCAGGCTAACGACACCTAGGAGCGTTATAAAAGCAATCATGTAATTCAGGGCTGGCACGCGCTGTCACTCGCGTAATAACAGGGGTTGGATGGGGCGCTACTGTAAGCGGTAAAGTATTTTTTAAATATCTTTATTTTTTCATTGAACTAAACATGCTTTTACACTATCTTCTAAATATATTACACGAAATTATGACTAACTGATCTATCAACGAACAGTCTAATTTACGTTGCTCCAATTCAAGTTTACGTTGCTTCGGCATTTTGAGTAGTTAACTTCAAACACTTCACAAAAAAATACACACAGTAGCTTAGTAACATGACGGAGGTCAAAAATAGACTGACGATTTTATTTGAATTTTTTTCTAAAAATCACCTGAGCCATAATTTGTGGCCCAGGTGTTTTATGGTACCTTCAATTACACTATCTATTGTTTAAAACAAGTGAAATTTTAAAAATACTTTTTAAAAACAAGCTTTAATTATTAGTATCGTCTTGTATCATAAAGTACTCGTCAAGACGAATCAAATGAGTCCAAACTCGATGGGGTTGCGTTGTTTTATGACGGAGTTCCTATGGCCACCTTCCAGCTCCATCATCAGATCATCTCGATGTCATAAAAATATTGCATTGTCATCCGATTTACACACGCATGCAAATTTTCAGCTCAATTGGAAACCGGGAAGTGGGTCAAATAAAACTTGCGAGATTTGATTACAGACAGACAGACAGACAGACAGACAGACAGACAGACAACAGACAGGTGAAAGTAATATAAAGCTTGTAATGAACGTTTAACATTGCCGCTCTCACTATTGTTTAACAGATTAGTTGTTATTCCAATATTTTATGAGTTGCACGTGTTTTATGGGGGTGCCTAATACTTTTGGCTAAGGCTATATATATATATATTTTTTTATTAGATATAATTTTTTTTTTCTTTTCTATGTGCCTGTGTCTCTATGCTTAATTAAATGTTTTTCTTTCTGTCTTTCTTTCTAAACCACTGAACAGATTTGGATGAAATTTGGATTAATTCAGGGCTGGCACGCGCTGTCACTCGCGTAATAGCAGGGGATGGCTGGCTGTAGTGCCACTTTATACTAATCTACTTTATAACATATAACTATGAGGTTTTTAATTCTATTGGGATAAACATTATGTGTTTGTTTGAGCGTTGCCTCTAAATAGTATGCAGTTTTGTAAATAAAAAATTTGAAAACTTTTCAAACGCTTGCTTCTTTTTCAACGTTTCCTTACTGCGAAAGGCATGATAATTTCCTCCTCCTTGAAAACACGATTACGGCTCGTATATTTTTCATATTAAAATTACTACCCCACTATTCTTGACGTGGTTTGAATCAAGCCGGTGTTCTGACCATGACGCAATTAACTTTAATACAGTGTTATTTTTTTCCAAACTATACTAAAAAAACGCATGTTAAGACGCTAAGACTTATGTAATTAGTAGATGAGCCGTAAAAGGCTCATCTACATTTTACGCCCGCTCCATAAGCAAGCCTTATTTTAAAAAATCTCTCGATATTTTTCCTGTTATCGCCATAAGTGTGTCGCATGCGTAATGGATGCGTGGCAGCCCTAGGGGCGATTCATCGTCATTCGTCTTCGCTAATCGTCGTCGAGGTTCTGCGGTTATGATATTCATCTCGCAGGAATAGGGTTGGCACGCCTCTATTTTTGCTTTCGGAACATTAGGCTTTTATTCATTTAAAATATTATACCAAAAATAGAGGTGTAACTTAGTAAAGAGACTGTATATCTCTCTTATTATTAATTGTAGTCTTTCTTGTTATTTTCTTCCTGCTTACATGCGAAAGTACGTATATCAATGTATGCCTAAACTGCTGAGCTGATATTTAGCATTTTAGCTTCGACCCTGAAATAAAACTTAGTCTACTTTTCAACGGTTAAAATTGGATACACCTAGCATCTAATAATTTTAACTATTTATAGTTTAAGTGTAGTTGTATCCAAATTACTTATTCGTAATTTTATAACAAATCGTACCTATTGTTGCCTGCCTGAATCAGATCGCTCACAACGATAAGGCCACCCATAATGGACCAAATCAGCTTGTGTTCGTCCACTGCTGGACATAGGCCTCCCTCATAGCACGCCACTCAACTCGGTCCTCCGTCTTTCTCCTCCAACCACTCCCAGCGACCCTCCGTATATCATCACCCCATTTCGCCCAAGGACGCCCTACACTACGTTTGCCGAGACGCGGTCTCCTCTCCAGAACACGTCTACCCCATCGGTTATCGGTTCGATTTTAAATAGTACCAGTAAAACATAATTGTGTTTTTGATCTCAATAAAGAGTATTCCTATTATAATGTACCTAATTATTTCCCAAAGTCCAATGAAAGTCATTATCTACATAAAATGCAATGACATAATTCATTACGTGCCTATAAATATACCAATTAATTACTCCGTTAATGGGAATGGGGGCAAAAAGTAGCGAGCGATATTATCGGCCCCTAAAACTCAAACTCAAACTCAAACTCAAAATTCATTTATTCAAATAGGCTACAATGGAGCACTTTTGCAAGTCAATTTTACATTTTATTTTAGTATTCTACCGCTCATTCGCAAGGCACCTCTATGAGAAGAATGAGCAAGAAACTCATAGGGATTGCTTTTTTTAAATATGTGTTTACAATTATTATCTTGGTTACATAATTTATTTACAGGTGGTTGCAGAGGTTTCCAGGCATCTTTGTCTTCTATGTATTGGCTAATTTTATAATAGGCTTTCTTTTGTAATATGTCTTTAACACGGCTTTTGAATTTACCTTCTGTGAGCCCCGTTATTTCATCAGGGATTTTATTATAAAAACGTACACAATTCCCTAAAAATGATTTATGGCTCGTTTTGGACAATCTGAATCGAGGTACAGCTAACTTATTCTTATTTCTAGTATTAAAGCTATGAGTGTCACTATTTAACTTGAATTTATCTAAATTTTTTCTGACATACATAATATTTTCGTAAATGTACAAAGATGGTAGGGTCAGTATATTTATCTCTTTAAAGACCTCTTTTAAAGAGTCTCTTGGGCGCATCTCATAAATGGCACGAATTGCACGTTTTTGCAGTATGAAAATAGTCTCAATATCTGCTGCCGACCCCCACAGTAAAATACCGTATGACATTAGACTATGGAAATATGCAAAGTAAACTAATCTAGCTGTAGCTACATCTGATAGTTGCCTGATTTTATACACCGCATATGCTGCAGAGCTTAATTTCCCTGACAATACGTTAATATGATTACCCCATTGTAACTTAGAATCTATATTCATGCCAAGGAATAAAGTTGCATTGTCAAGCTTTAGTATTTCACCATCAAGAACTACATTCGATTCTATGTACCTAACGTTAGGTAATGAAAATTTCAGGCATTTAGTCTTTTTCGCATTCAATAACAGATTGTTAGCTGCAAACCATTTAGATATTACTACTAAAGCGTTATTTACATGTACAAGCTCACTATCTTTCCTATCCACTTTGAATATTAGCGAGGTATCATCGGCAAATAAAACGATGTCTGCTAGGTCTTTAACCATGTAAGGGAGATCATTTATATATGCCAGAAACAAAAATGGACCAAGTATTGACCCCTGTGGCACTCCCATTCTAACAGGATGGCTTGATGAAATGACACCGCCAATATCCACTTTCTGCTGTCTGTCCGACAAGTAAGATTCCACCAAGTTCGAGGCATTTCCATGAATTCCGTATACCTCCAACTTCCTCAGCAGTGTGCTATGATCCACACAATCAAAAGCTTTGGAAAGATCACAGAATACGCCAATAGCATCCTTTGAACTCTCCCAAGCCTGAAGGATCAGAGTCATAAGGTGACTACCTGCATCAGTCGTAGATCTACTCTTGGTGAAACCATACTGACTTTGATGTAATATTTTGTGTTGATTGAAGTGAGACAGCAGTTGGTGCAGCATCATCTTTTCAAAGACTTTGCTCAGGACAGGAAGGACCGAGATCGGCCTATAGTTAGAGGGATCAGTTTTGCATCCCGATTTAAAGATTGGGGTGACTTTGCTAACTTTCATCAGGTCTGGAAATGTGCCTTTATCTATACACAAATTAAACAATTCCGATAAGTAAGGAGCAAGGGTGTCTATAAGCGACTCTACCAATTTAACCGATAGGCCCCAGAGGTCTTCAGTGGCTTTTACATTTAGGCTTTTATACGTTTTTCTAACATAATTTGCCGATACATGTGTAAAGGAAAAGTCAGGTATATCATGTTTAAAATTTTCCTTTAGATAAGTTACTGCTAAGTCGGGAGAAGAGTCAAGTGACTTAGTTGAATTTAACGCGATGTTAGAAAAGAAGTCCGCAAAGATATTTGCAATTTCTTCAGAACTTGATATTAATTGATTATTTTGTAATAATTTATATTCTGTATCCTTAGTTTTACTTTTACCCGTCTCTCTATTAATAGTATTCCAAACGGCCTTAACTTTATTGGTTGATTTGCTTATTCTATCTCTAATCATCAAGGCTTTAGCTTGGATGCAGACGGCTTTGAAAGTCTTTGAGTAACATCTAACATATTCTACAAAGGACTCTGAATTATTATGGGCTTTATCGCTGTACAATTGGTACATATTATCTCGGCTTATTCTTATTCCCTTTGTGGCCCAGTCGGCAAACTCTAGTTTACCATTACCCTGTAATTTCCTCTTAGGACATATCTCCTTGAATTCTTTACTTATTACTGAGAACATGGTTTCGTAATTAATATTAGGGTCCTCCGCGGTGAGGTTAGTATTTGCTAGGTTTACCTCTACGCTGGTATTTAGTTTTTCTAATCTATACTTAGTGAGCGGCCTATGCTCAATAACAGTCTTACTTTTAGTATGATTGGTTTCAAATCCTAATGAGAGTGCTCTATGATCGGACCTAATACCTGATGTTAACGTTAAGTTATTACATTCACAGTTAGTAAAAATATTATCGATACAGGTCGAGGAATTGCCGGCTACTCTTGTAGGCTCACAGAATAAGTATTTCATGCCAAAGGAATTGAAGAGGCTAATTAAATTCATTTTATCTGAGGATTCTACCAATATATCAGTGTTAAAGTCACCGCAGACAATTATCGATTTATTGCTCCTTGATATTTTATTAAGTATAGTTTCCATTGCAGATAAAAATGCCGAGAAATTTGAGCTTGGCGGCCTGTACACACATAGTAGTATGTGCCTTCCAACCTCAACACAAGCCACCTCGCAAGTGCGTTCGACAGAACAGCCGACAATGTCAGTTCGTTCTTTATATTTAATACATTTTTTTAACAGTATAATGGAACCACCTCCCTCGGCGGATGCTCTGTTGAACGTACTAGCTACTTGAAAATTATTTACATTAAATGCCATTTTGTCGCTTTTCAACCAAGTTTCACAAAAACATAATATGTCATAATTAAATTTATCTAATAACAGCTCAATATCATTTATTTTGCCAGAGAAGCGATTTATATTTTGATAAAATAGATTTAATGTATTATTGCCGCCCTCTGTTGTCTCATGACTTAGTTTAAATTTTGTTCCACAGTGAATTCATTAGTACATATACTAACCACTGTGGAGTCATTATAAAACTTAGTTATACTACTTATAACTATGTGTATATTATATGCCAACAATTTGGCAATAGTTAACATAGATTTTTTCGAACAATACATATTATTCGAAGTCAAATAAAAATTAGTAATAAACTTATTACTATCAAAATATAAAAGTTTGTCACTATGACGACATGTCAAATTATGAAACAGATTGTTAAGGACATGTATGTGCTTATTTTGATCTGACGTTAATGATGAAGAATATGGGAGAGCACACAAAATGATCCTAGAACAATCAATTTCAAGAAGAGAGGTTATGTTATTAATAATCTCCCTTTTGTCAATACTTAAACTATGTCCTATCATTATTATTACAATTGTGTTTTTGTTTATACAGGAATTTATTTTTATTTTACTACATATTTGTGAATATGACGCACCAGGGAAGCATAAATTGGTGACATCACAACTAGACTCATTACCTAATAATGGACCTAAACCTACACCGATTTCATCAGAATACACAAATACCTTATGTTTACTACTATTATTTGTACAATCATCTACCCTCTGAGCCGCCGCAGGAGTAGTACATGGCGGTGACTGTGAGTCAGGCACCGGTGACATATGCGGTTGTGACTGGATGTGGGTGTCACATATAGATGACATACACTCTGTTTCTAAAGTTTGGAGCTCGAGCCGATAGGAGATAAAGTGAGCCGTTATCATTATTGCTACGTGAAGCCTTCGGGAAAGCCTTTCAAATTATATGTCTGTGTTTATTTCGGTTAATTATAAAGGATTTTGTTGCTAATAAACTCCTGAAAATGCCGTTGTTTTTAGAGATTTTTTAGAGACAGTTACTGAAATTGTGATCTCTGTAATAAAGACAAACCACACGAATTATGGTGCACCGCCGGCTGCTGCCGCAGCACGCATTCTTCGCTCGCTCGGCTCGCGCATTGTTATAAACTAACCTACTGATCTCTTACCAGATTTTTAACGGGGGTGGCAAAACCAGCAACAAATCAACTTGTTCCTGATGTCGAACTGCCCTGAACTTTGTAATGAAAACCAGTTTTTTTCTTACAAACATTTTGTTCACACTTAACTTTTACCAACAATGACCTAAATTTAGCCCGGTTAATTCTAAATGTAGTCACACTTCGGTTTTTTTAACCGTGACATATTAACATTAAGCCATTCAAACATATCACAAAGTATATTATTATAAAGTATAACAAAATAACCCTTGATAAATAACATCATTAAATGAATACCGTAATAATTTAGATAGGTGTACCTAATTAGGCCCGTAAGCCTCGTACACATTATGCTCAACACAATGCACAATGAAAATCATTTAATTGTGAAGCAAACAGATAATGGTTATTTTACTTTGTCTTTATAAATGCACGTAAATTATGGAATTTATTATTATTTTAATCGAAATAAAAAGAAGTTTATAATATTATTATATTCATTATTGGTTAGCCTTTGACCTAGATGGTAGCAGACCTAGAAATCAGAATGCAGAATAAGGAAACTCCCTTTTTTATTTCAAGAAAAATGCATTACGCATCATCACCCCACGTCGGGGGGCGCAGGGCGATATGTGGAACTCCCTCGGCGAAGATGGGCGCGGCGGGGACACCCACTAAAAATCCCGGGAGTGTTCCTGCGGGACGCCATAATGCCGGGGCAGCGGGTACGCCAAAGCACTCATCCGCGGCATAATAAGTATACCCAGCCTGCCGTGCCGTGCCGTGCTATGTGTGCCTAGCTTTACTGAACATCATGCCGGAACACGCTCATTATGACCGCTTGGTGACACGATTTTGTCCAAGGTCCAAGCCTACTCGCCACGGCTGAAGCTCACCATCAGTAGGTAAAATTTTCAAGATAAAAATGAAAGCCGTAAAAAAAATCTGTGTAGGTACTATATTTCGCAAAAAAAAAAAAACAATCTTACTAATATTATGAACGAAAAGTTTGTAGGAATGGATGTCTGGATGTCAGGGTGTTTGTTACTCTTTCACGCCTAAGCGGGTGGACCGATTGAGCTGAAATTGTGTATAGAGATAGCTTAGACTCTGGAATAACACATAGGCTACATAAGTACTGCGAGTAAAACCGCTGGGCATATAATAAAAGTAGGTTCATAGGTACTAAATATACTAATGCTGTTACAATGCTAAAAAAACAAAAGTATTACTAAGACTTTTAATGACTTCCATAAATTAAGTCATCCCCCGAGATTGAGGTTACGTTTTAAAATCTTTTCCAACTAGACACTTAGGTTTAAAACATGAAAAAGTTTCCATTTCCCAGCTTCAGATTCAGTTTGACCTAAAGCTGGTAGTTTCCCGATGAAACTGCAAAAGTCACCCGATTTCGTTCGACGATAACATCAATTACAGATAGTTGGAGAGACAGCGATCATTTTTATAAGAACTTGAATAATACACAAGACAATAATACACAAGAGTACCTAATTTTTGTGAGCTTTTCTCACTATTTTAATATCTTTTAACGATGCAATTATTTTTAATAACCATAGACATTATTAATACGACACGGCTGTCCTCACGTAAATTATATTCGTTGAGATATGTCTCAACCACAGTTTCGGACAATTACGATGTCCTTCATCAGGAGTTCACGCCTGCAGTACCCGACGTTGACGAATACGTCACACACAACAAAACAACGGACAAATATCGTTGTTCGGACAAATACATATGTCCGAAACCGTGGTTGAGACATATCTCAACGAATAATTTACGTGAGTACAGTCGTGTCGTATTTATAATGGATAACACTCACGGTAGTTTCCAAAATCGTACCATAGACATTTTTTTAAATAATCGGGGCTTATACTCCAACATAACAACTTATCTTAATTAGGTACATTGTTAGAGTTAAATCACAGTTATTACCGACCGTTTTGTGACGAACTGACTTCGTGCTAGACTTTCAGATCGCCAAGTTTACTACAAGGCCTGTATATACATACTGTATAATTATTCCTGCAGTGTCGAGAGTCCCTTTGGTTAAGGCTGTCGTCAAAGGAAATAACAACGGCCAACAACGTATTAACTCAAAAAATGTCTTCTAAAAATGCATAAGACATAATAGTGACCATCTCCTAAACTACAAAGGGGAATCAAACAGTGTCGATAAAAAAACCGTAGCTCGAGCAAATCTGGCTCCGTATCGATTGGTAGCAGGCTCCCAGGTATTGTTTGCTAGATAAATGCTAATCTGCTCCCGGACTGCTCCCTTGTCGGGTGTTATTTTATTTATTTTATTTTATTTTACAATTAAGGAAAACTTACGGCTAACGAAATAATACATACAAGGATAGTTACTGAAGGCCAATTACAAGTTTTCACAAATAGAAACTTAATATATAATATGAAAAGAAAAAGACGACTTTAAAGGACGGACAAACAAATGCACATTACCAAAAATAATAGATATTTATAAGTATACAATAAAAAATATGATGTGATAGAAATGATAAATAACAAAAGATTCCGTATATAAAATAGACATTTAAGCAAATTATACTTTATATACATAGATATTATTATATTATGCGCTTATGTTAGGTAGGTACTAACTAAAAACTATTACTACTTACTACTTATTATCAAAGAACTTATTGCTAAGTATTTTTTTTAGTTGCGTGATCGTTGAATTAAAAAGATCGATATCACAGTCATGAGCCAATTCGTTAAAACACCTACTCGCTCTGATAAGAAACGTGTTCTGTCTATATGTACTATTTACCGGCGGGATGCGCAGCAGTGCCGGTTTCCTTACAGGCACAGACGGAGCACGTAAGTATATGCGTTCTAAAAGCTCAGAGCAGTCTACTGAACCGTTTGCGATCGCTAGAAGATATGCAAGGTCTGCTATGCGCCTTCTATGAGCTAGAGGAAGAATATGAAATTTCTGACATCTTTTTTCGTAGTTGTCAAGAAACGTTTTAGATTTAAATTGTAAAAATTTAAGGAAGCGTTTTTGTATACGTTCGAGACGAGTGATATATATGTTATAGTTAGGGTTCCATACCTGTGAGGCGTACTCCAAATGACTACGGACGAAGGAGCAATATAATATTTTTATTGTTTTGATATTACAAAAGTCAGCCGATATTCTTAAAATAAAACCGAGTGCTTTCGACGCTTTCTTTACAATATTATCAATGTGTTTATCAAAGATTAATTTCGAATCGAAGGTTACTCCAAGATCTCTAATAGAGCTGACCCTTTCCAAAAATATATTTTTTATTTGGTAATTAAATATTATGGGATTAGGCTTTCTTGTAAAAGAACAGACGTAACACTTACCAACGTTTAAATCTAATTTATTTTTTAAGCAATATATTTCGAAACGAGCGAGATCATCTTGGATCATCATGCCATCCGCATCAGACGTAACGGGACCCAAGATTTTCATGTCGTCAGCATATAACAATATTTTAGAATTTTGAAAGCATGTCGAAATATCATTTACAAAAATCGAAAATAGCAATGGGCCCAATAATGACCCCTGAGGGATACCTGAAGGGACTTGCATGGTCTTAGATGAGTACCCACCGAGCACTACAGTCTGACATCTATTATTAACATAGGATGAAAACCACCGATACAGGTTACCCCGTATTCCTACAAATTCTAATTTTCTTAGAAGGATCGTGTGATCTATCCTGTCAAAAGCTTTGGAATAGTCAGTATATATAATATCGACTTGAGAAGGCCGAGACATATGTTCCGACAAAAAATCACTACATAACAATAAATTAGAGCACGTAGAACGGCCTTTCAAAAATCCGTGCTGAACTGGATTAAGCATATGTTTAATGGTTGCATATAATTGCTTATAAACCACTTTCTCTAAAATTTTAGCAAATAAACATAATTTAGATATTGGCCGATAATTATCTACGAGGTCCTTAGGCCCTTTCTTATGTATTGGAGTAATGAATGCAGACTTCCAAATTGCCGGAACCTTTGCCTCCCTAAATGATCTCTGGTATAGAAGAGTAAGAGGGGTGCAAATGCTTTTAGCACACCTGACTATAAATATGGCTGGAATATTGTCAGGCCCGGCTGACTTTGTCAAGTCAAGGGATTTTAACAACCTAAGAACGTCAGATTCCTCCACCTCAATATTACCTATATCTGAAGAGCAATCTGGTACAATAACTGGGTCAATATTTGTTAGAACAGGGGCGGAGTTACTGTTGCTAAGGAAAGTTGATTGAAAAAAATCACTAAACATATTGCAGATATCGTCCCCGGATTCGGATGAACGTTGACCAAGTCTTAAAACAGCCGGGTAGTTACTGCTACGGTTTTTGCTTTTTACGTAAGACCAAAACGCCTTAGGATTTTTAGATATGTTATTCTCAATATTTTTAATGTAATGGTTGAACATAGTGTTCTCAGTTTCTTTAGCGCGTTCTCTTAATATTGTGAATGAATTTAGATCCGAGATATTGTTATATTTTTTAAACTTTTTATGAAATTTTGATTTTTCTTTAAGTGTTTTAATAAGAGGGGACTTATACCAGGGTGGGTATTTATCGCAGGGTGTAACAATTTTAGTCGATATATAAATATTCCGAAGGTCATTTAGAGTGTTATAGAAAAACGAGACTGCATCATCAAATGACTCAACACTTAACTCTTTAGGCCAATCTATTTTATCTAAGTTATCACAAATCGATACATAATCACCACTATTATATAAATACTTAGTGAATGGTCGAGGTTTAAATGAATGAAACTGCATAAAGTCAGCACTAACACATAGTGCCGGGTGGTGCGAGTCTTCGTGCACTAAAGGACCACTACACCGGGATACACGTACAATGTCATTAGAGAATATCAAATCTAAAATTCGATTATTATTGTTTAATAAAAAATTAAATTGTGACAGATTACATAAATTTATATTGTCAAAGAAATTATATTGCGATGTTCCCTGCAAGTTATCAGGCACATAAAAACAACTATCACTAGAAAGATTCCACGTCAGGTTAGGCATATTAAAATCACCTACAACTAGAAATTTGTCTAACGGGTTTTTTAGGACAATATCCGATAATGTCTCTGAAAAGTTTTCTAATTGAAAGCGCAACGAATTACCCAATTTTTGGTCACAAATATAAACAATACCTACATGTAATTTATACTTTAATTTACGTCTTTTATTGTGAAGTGTCAACGTTACCCATAAATCCTCAGCTGATGAACACCAATTCCCGCGATCCTCCACGGCAAGTTCACGACGGACAGCTATTAAAACTCCACCACCTAGTGACTGTCCAGTACCACTGTAATCCCTGTCCCTACGCCAGACAAGATATCTGTCGTCAAATAGTTCACTACTAAAAATACCGTCAATCAACCACGTCTCAGTCAGGCAAATAATATCAAAAGAATTTAACGCTAAATTACGTAAGAAACTTGTTGTTTTCGTACGTAAACCGCGTACATTTTGGTAATAAATTTTTAAAGCCATTATTATGGATAAAATAAGATTTTAGGTATCAAACGTCGTATAAAAGTGCAAAATAAAAACTGATAACATTAAAAAACTATAATAACAACTACAAAAAAGATGCAGAGATATCAGATAGTTATCAGAGATAAGAAATTAACTAATATAATAATAAAGCAAGAGAATATAAGATGCATAGCAGGTAGGCAAAGCAAGCGACTGTTCGACCGCTCGAGAACAATAGCGTAAGCGCGTTCGATACTTGTGTGCGTAAATGAGTGCGAGTCAGGGGTACACAACGTTCGGTTCATGACGTGATAAAGATTCACAATTAACGATAGTATTACAAATGAAGATAACAAAGTATGATTTACAATTAAGAGATTTTCTTTAAATCCAATGTTGATTTTATGCTCAGTACAGGAGAATTGGGATTTTTTCGAGCAAATATTTTGCAGCCCTTTATCCATGTATAGGCAAACCCCCGCTCCTTAGCCAAAGTTTTAGCCTTATTTAGCAGGGCTTTGTTGTCCAATGTGAGATGATCGTTCACAAAGATCCGACCATCACCCTTGAGGCCAATGTCAGCTGGAAACAGGGGGCACTTCTTGGCAGCTGCTACGAAGTCTTCCTTTATGTATCTGCTGTGCACACCAACAATGATATTCTTGGTTTGGTTATTTTTAGAGGGCACTCTTGAGATAAAATTTATTTGTTCTTTGGGAATTGGACAACTTAAATGGACCCCAATCTTAGCCACAATGTCGAATAAGTTTTCGGACTGGGACGTCGGTACTCCTTTCAATTCCACATTATTCAGACGAGCCCTCTGGTCTTCTTCGTTAATACGAGCTTGCAGTACTTCGACCTGTTGTTGCAGTTGAGTAACCGTCTCTTTAGTTTTGGCTAAGGAACGGATCTCCTTATCTATTTCCGACACTTTGTTTGAAATATCTTCTATGGAACGGTGCACGAATTCCACCGACCCTTTGACCTCTGTAAGCTCCGGCTTGATGGATTTTAACGCAGCAAGTTCCGACTTAATGTCTTTGATGTCTGCAGTCAACTTTGGTAGTGAGGCCGTTTGAGCGGTCAGTCGCTTTAGCTCCAACATCACACTCTCCAAATCAGCGGGAACTGGCGATTTGCTTGAAGAGGTCTTAGCGGCGGCTAAGGGGAGTGGGCTAGCCGTCCCTGTGAATTTGCACGTAGCACACCTCCAGGTGGCCTTCCTGTCTCCCAGTTTACGATATCCCGCTTCGGTGATACCGGCACAGGGGTAGTCAAAATTACCCATGCATTGCGTGCATTGGACGCCGTCTCTGAATTCACCTTCGCATTTTCTGCACGTGAACATGGCGAAAAAATGTTTACAACTCCTGTGGACGTAGTTAAACCGGTCGGTAAGCCACTAGGCGCGTGCGCACGGTCCGTCGTCTCGGACTTAACTGATATATTATTGTTTTTACTGGCAACCTGATACCGCACTTCAACTCCTACGAGCTTAGGTTGTAGTTCGTATAATATCTTCTAACAAAAACAAAAAAACAAGTGAAATTTTAAAAATACTTTTTAAAAACAAGCTTTAATTATCATTACCATCTTGCATCATATAGTACTCGTCAAGACGAATCAAATGAGCCCAAACTCGATGGGGTTGCGTTGTTTAATGACAGAGTTCCTATAGCCACCTTCCAGCTCCATCATCAGATCAGCTCCATGTCATAATAATATTGCATTGTCATCCGATTTACACACGCATGCAAATTTTCAGCTCAATTGGAAACCGGGAAGTGGGTCAAATCAAACTTGCAAGATTTGATTACAGACAGACCGACAGACAGACAGACAGACAGACAGACTGACAGACAACAGACAGGTGAAAGTAATATAAAGCTTGTAATAATAAAAGGAATGCAGTTTTTTTTTAATCACCTTCAAATAACGAGCGCTACCTGTTCATATTTCTCTGGAGTCTTCTCTTACCAAGACGTTTAAAACCGATTAGTACAAAAAAGGAAAGTTCGTTTTTGTTCAAAGGTATGTAGGTATACCGTATATTTTTTTTTTTTTTTTTTATGTGATGAAGTAGAAGACGAGCAAGACGCTCTCCTGATGTTAAGAGATAACGGCTGCCCATAATCAGTACAGTGTTACCTAGGATTTCACAATTATGTGAAATTCTAGGAGCACTGCACCAACGCTTCTTACTCAAGATTCATAAGATGTTAAGACTCTTTAGCCCAGTAATTACACTAGCTACAGTGCCCTCCTACCGGAGCACAGTAATGTTTGCACATCACTGCTCAGGCGGTAGAATAACTGGCACTGTTGGGGTACCCACCTAGACGACCTCCTGCAAAGGAAGTCTACCCCAAATATCCTCGTATACCGGTCATACATCCCAGGTGGATCAATTGGTTAGTTTAAAATTGTATCAAAATCAAATGCGCAGTTTTCAAGTTATGAATAAAAACGTATTTTTCGCCCATAGATATAAGCTATGCCCTGTTTATCCGCTGAAGTAATCCATGTGTTATTTCGGGGCCTAAGCTGCCAATGAAAGACTTTAACTAACGTTCAGCTTTCGTCAACCGTTAAGCGTGAAGCGGTCACAAACACACACAACAATACGAGTACATCGTATTTGTTATAATAATTATTATTAACATTAAAATTATAATAATATAAGATTAATACTTTATTATGTACTCGTACATTTGAATTTTGTAAAATAAAACATTTAACGAAATAATTAATTTGACGAATAACTTTTCTACCTAACAAATGAAATAGTTGGGAATGTTTTGGCAGTTAAATTAAATTCGCGTAAACAAAATTAAATTGTAGGTTTTGTTTTGCAGTTTTTATTTTATCCAATTTGTGGAATATTTATAAGGGGAGATGACATAATAGTAATCCAACTGCTGATAATAAATACCTACTGATCACTGAAAGTTTAATAAATACTTGTAATTATTATGAATAAGGTATACAACAGGATAGAAAAATGGCACGTAGGCCTAATAATAAAAAAATGTCCTAACTCAATTAAAAGTGCTACAAAATCAGTGCTTTGATATATAAAGCGCTAAATTACTGTGCTTATTTTAGATCAATCGATTATGTGGCTATTAAAGCCACATAATCGATTGATCAAAAATTTAATTTGTTTAGTAATATTTTCATTTTATGATTAGGTGTTTTAGGGCCCCAAGGGTAAAAATGGGACCCTATTACTAAGACTTCGCTGTCCGTCCGTCTGTCTGTCACCAGGCTCTATTTCATGGAGAATTTTTTTTACAGAAGATGTTTTCTGTTACCCCTATAACAAATACCAAAAACAGGATAAATGAATAATAAAGGGGGGCATCCATGTAACAAACTTAATCGGAAAATTTTGACGGATTCAGAAATTCGGTAATGCTCAATTATATTATATAAATAATGCTCTGTTCTGAACATTAAATTAATGTTCAAAACAGAGATTGTAATAAGCATGTAAAGGGGCAACTTATGTTCAAATTCCAAAGGATTCATGACGAACCTCTCAAAGGGTGTCTGTTATGAAATGTAAGCATCTTTCAAGAAATTACGTGAATGAGTTTGGGCTTCAGAGATTTTCCTGAATGGATTATTAAAATCGAACGTGTATTCCTGATAATGGAGTTTTTAAATGGAGTGTAGGCCTATTCATGTCATAAGTACTCGTATTATAAGATCCTTTAAATATCGAAAATGTATGGGAGTGTTATTAAGGAAATTAAAGGCTTATCGACCTATATTTTGACTTCTAACCGTTAAGATACATCTTACCTTACTTTAAGCGATACTACGTAGATGTAGTATTGGTAAATAGATTTACGCATTAATTTTTATAATAATTGTTAATACGGGCTATTTATGGCTATTATACTCCACAAATAAAACGTATATTAGAAAAATTACTTACTTTATTGAAATCTTAAGATATTAATTTGTTGTCTTAAGTCTCATTTAAACCTTAAATCGCGATTTTTGATAAATTATGTAGATATCGAACTTCATTAAATAACATGCGAGAACACATTCCAAAGCTTTGTTTAATTATTAAAAACTTTGTTTATATATTCAGGTTTTTCATATTTTATTTTAATTGCGATTTTTCTTAATTAAAAATGTTATGTGTTATGTTATGTGTTGTTGTGTTTGCTGTGTTCACTTTGTACTCTTAAATTCCATTACCTACTACAAAATCTCCCATAGATCTCACCCCGTATAAAACCATAAAGCTTTAGGTGTCAGGTGTAAAAGCAATAATCAATCTCTATTCAAGCGATATTCCGCTGCATAAGAGATGGATGGATACGACACACCAACACGATAACTTTACACTGCTATAATAAATCAAATACTTCACAATACTGCGTTCAGGTACAAGTTTGAATTTTTTCGGTAACTTTTTTGTATTTGTTTGGTAACTTTTATGAGTTTGTATTACTGGGGGTGGATTCACGATTGAATTTTTGTCAAAGCGACTCGTTGCTGTTGAGTCGCGCGCTGTCAAGTTTCATATACAGGTCATAAATTCTGCACAATAAAGAGATGACGGCGTATCAAATCGTAAGCAAAAAATAACCTATAAAACACATTTTTATTTTAAAAAACGCCAATTTGAGGCGACCAAAATTTGCTTAATTAAATAAGAATGAAGTTGCATTTGATTTTGTACTGATATCGTAAGAATTTTCAAGTTTTTAATAATTTTGTTATAATTTAATAATAGTGGACGTTAGCAAAACGATTTTGAGAAGCGATTTGGTCCGGAATAACCCCCCGTCCATATTCGTCCATAGACAAAAATTGTTGGTGCTTAGACAAAAATTTACTTTTTGTTTAGTGTGGATGCAGCAATAGACTTAAATAAAATGACAGCAATACGTCAGCGATGCTAAAGCAATTTGGGTACAGAATCTACGAGTACATCTAGGATATTATAATGCATGAAAATTAAGTACGTTTCATGTGAATAAAATATTTGTGTAATTATTAGGTAAAAATAGATTTTCATTTTTTTCTAAAACTGAAGTTCTTAGTTTGTTTCAATTAAGAATGAATAGGGTACGAACAAGGACGGATAAGCGAACAAGAGTGCTTTAAGCACAAGCCAAATAGAATAATGTGAACTAGTTTTTAAGTTTAATTTCTCCATTTTGGAGAGTTAGGTTGGTTTGCGTAGTCACACACACATTAAAGAAATTAAAAATATTTCACATAATATAAAACAAGACTTTTCTCACTTTTTATTTTGCAAATATAACTGTAATTTAACGTTAGCATGCATTTTTGAGGAGAAATTGAATTAAATTTGAAAATAAATCAAATTGTCGGGACAAGTACATTCGCGTACAAAACTTCGCAGTCCCCGGTCCTTTGTACGCTCGGATGCGATTCAGAAAGTACTCGAATTTCGTCTCAAACGACTGTTATGTACTGACAGTGCAGTTGCAAAGCTTTCATCAAGTTAAAAAAAGATTTTGGAAATTACCGTGAGTATTAACCATTACAAATACGACACGACTCTACTAACGAATTAAGTTAGTTCGACAAAAGCCATAAGTAGATCTGCGACATATCTACTATATAAAAATAAGTCGGGTTTTCCTCCCTGACGCTATAACTCCAGAACGCACGAACCGATTTTCACGGTTTTGCATTCGTTAGAAAGGTCTCGGGCTCCGCGAGGTTTATAGCAAAGAAAATTCAGGAAAAATTTCAAAAGAAATGAAAAAAAAGTAAAAAAAATAAGTTATTCAATTGGAAACCACGCGCGTATTGGGCAAATGTCAACAGCAGGCATTTGTCTTTAAGGTGGTAATGGCCGTGTCGGCGCGGAGGATATTGATATAAGTTTTATTGCAACCTTATTTCGAATTAATACTGGCAACGTAGTAGCCAATGGCTCTCCTTGGATGAATACAAAAAAAAAGCGTGGTCTTGGGCAAATTTTTATTAAATTTCAACAGCAGGCATTTGTCTTTAAGGTGGTAAGTTGAACTGTGTAAATTATGTGGATCGTGAATTTGAGGTTAAATAGGGATGTTGACACATGTAACGAATTGATATAAAGTTATGTTTTTCACATAAAAGACAGTATTTAAAAACCTAAAATCACATTTTAAGGATCTATTTACAAGCCAAAATTGAATAAAATCAATTTTAATTTAAAAAAAAATTACTTATTATTACGCGAATGCGAACGCCAATCAGAGCGCGTGACGTCACACCATTGGCTGGACCTTACGCTTCCTATGAAATGTTACTGATTTCGACACATTTTAATTATTCATAACATAAAAACCACTGAACCGATTTTGATGCAACTTATACTGTGCCCTTAGTTGGTCCATACTTAAACCAAAAATAAAGTCAATAACTAAAATGTCTCTCTGAAAATATAAGATTCATTTTGGTTATTGACTTTATTTATGGTTTAAGTATGCTCCAACTAAGGGCACAGCATAAGTTGCATCAAAATCGGTTCAGTGGTTTTTAAGTTATGAATAATTAAAATTTGTCGAAATCAGGAACATTTCATAGAAAGCGTAAGGACCAGCCAGTGGTATGACGTCACGCGCTGTCAGATGACAGTTCGAAACGTTTTAGGCAGTATTTAAAAAATCATTTTTATTTACGTATTTTTATATTGAAATTTCATATGTTTTTGCATAAAAATATGATATACGTTTATGAAATGGGTCTATCTATCATATAAAAGCAATTCCAAAAATTAGTCAACATCCCTATTCATCACTCTGTCCATAGTCCAAAATGCCTAGAGGACGACGTGCGAACATCGGCCGCCGCACAAGACATTCAAGCCAGCAACAAGTGTATTCACAGATCTTAAGTGAAGAGAGACAAAATATAATAAGAGAAAATGACCGATTGAGACAACGCGTGAGCACATGAAGATCATTGGCATCATACAATCGCTTGGCATTCCAATATGATCCCACTGCAAACTACAGTGATGATGAAAATTTAGATATTGGACCAATGACGACTATATGCCGATATTGCAATGCGTTAAAGTTCAAAAGAGAAACGGCTGGATTATGCTGCGCAAGTGGAAAAGTCAAACTGAATCCATTACTTACACCACCACAGCCACTGAAACCATTGTTCGATGGAAGTGATCCCGATTCCAGCCATTTTCTTCAACACATCCTTGAATACAATAACTGCTTTCGCATGACTTCTTTTGGAGCTAATATCATTCGAGAAGGCGGCTTCATGCCGACTTGCAAGGTAAAATATACAACACACATAACCAGTGGTTTACCAAAGAGCACTTCAATGAAACGGATAATTTGCGGACACGTATAACGCTTCGATTCAGTATTTACTTTGGATTCACTTTCATTTACTTAGAGAAGTTCAACTAAATAACACTTCATTTTTTTAATCGAAATGACTTTATTACTGTTGTGAAATGAAATAAAATTTTTCCTTTTCAA
The DNA here is from genome assembly GCA_947507615.1 of Hemithea aestivaria. Taxonomy (NCBI): domain Eukaryota; kingdom Metazoa; phylum Arthropoda; class Insecta; order Lepidoptera; family Geometridae; genus Hemithea; species Hemithea aestivaria. The sequence continues at coordinate 770,014 of OX382330.1, forward strand.
ATATAAAACAAAAAATTCTTCATTTTTTAATCACCAAACGAAATGTTACAAACGAAGCCATCTGGTGGCGAAACGGAGTTCGCCGGGTTTGCTAGTTTGTAATAAAAAAAAAATCAGCTACTGAAATTAATTTTCTATTTCTATCTTCTGTAGAAAGACACGTATCGAAATATTCTGTAAGTTATTATTTAAAATAGTTTTTTTTTCTCAATAAATAAAAAGAAAGAAAGAGTGACTGACTGATCTATCAACGCACTGCCCAAACAGCTGAACAGATCGGGTTGAAAATTGGAATATGGATAGATTTTATTACGTGGACTTCCGTTAAGAATGGATTTTGCCACGTGGTTAAAGCTGCGAGCATAAGCTAGTTAAAAGTAAACATTATGTACTGTGAACATAGTATATGTGAACACTAACCTACGAACAGTGGAACGAGGTACATTCAGGAAGAAAAGTGTTTTTCTACTTTTCATTCTGCCCTCTCCAGAGCGTGTTGTTTTTGTCCTGACAGGTACTTTTGCTTCCGTCTAGACCCCTTTTTGGTTCATAGAATTTGGGACAACAGTTTTTTGTACCTATGTAAAAAGCTCTTACAAGCTACTATGACGTACCTACCTAACTATTTTAGTGTAGTAGTGTTTTAAATAATTGTTTTTAAACCTTAATTCTGATTTTTTAAACGAATTCTCAAAAATTAAGAAAAGTTTACATTTCCTTTTTTTGTGATTATACTTGAAATCGTTTAAACCTGGAATTTTTTGTTTCAAAAGTATTTGTTCCTCTCAGATGGTAGTTACTATTAATAATAAAATATATTCGAAATCAGCCCATTTGTTTTCAAGCCATTTATTAAAATGTGTGTCTCGCCCTCACATATTATAAAGCAAGCTTGAAGTTAATTAACACAATATATTTGAGAATTCTAGTTTATGAATTCAACTAATTTGTAATTATGTTATAAACGAAACACTGAGAGATAACTAAAAATATATTTTATTATTATAACCACTAGGTATTGCATTCAAAGTAAAAGACTTGAAAGTAACAATCAATTATATTTTCCACAAAAACAAAACCGAGTTCAAGCATTTTAAGTAGAGATTAAAAGTCAAATTCAACATTGCATAAAATTAAAAACTAAACAAAGCTGAAACTGTAATTGAATCTTGTACATTCGCAATGAAAATAATTTCCAAAAGTTATGAAAACTTTTATCTCTACCAGTACAGGTGAATTTGAAAGTAAAATACTCTACGATTCAGATTTTATTAAAAAAGGTCGCGTCTGCACCAAAAAGAAACGATACACCAGAATTAAAGAACAAACGAAGATTTACAGATTTCATTAAAATAATTTCAAGCACAGTTTCATATGAAATTCGTTTTAAAATTTTATTACATACGTGACGTCATCTGGTGATAGACTAGTGTTTTGTCTAGACTTTGTGCAATAAATAACCTTAAAAATAATAAATAATCTTACTTCTCTTGTTATATTGTGAAAGTATGGATGTAAGTATGGATGTGTGTGTGTATGGAGTGTTCGGTACCTTTTCATACCTATGTATGTAGAGCCGATTAAGTTTTCCAGAATATAGTTTATATATAGGTAATTTAGACCAAATTATTTCTACAGGGCTATTCAATTATCCGTTAGGGAACCGAACCGCAGACCAAATTGTCAAATTATGAAATGACGTAATACGTCGTAGCGATTTAACAATACGTCATACATAATTTCATACATTTTTGACAATTCAGTCTTCGATTCGGTACCCTGACGGATAAGTGAATATCCCTGCAGGTCCAGGAAAAATGTTCTACGTAGCGTCCCTAGCCATACATGGGTAAACGACCTCCACAAGACACAAGCTATTGCTCTGCAAATTCATCCGTTTAAAATCTATTTCAGTGTTAAAATCCGTAATTTATTGTATAGATTTTCCATTAATCTTAATTTCGAAGTAAGATAAGATAAGAAACACTTTATTGATCCACATATAAAGTATAAATTTTACAAATACAACTTAAACTAAAGGTGTATCAATTGGCGGTCAAGTACCCTAAGGTCTATTTATAGAAGCCAATTTAATGTTTTACTTTTCGAAAAGTTCGTGCTTCAGTTTTGGTCGAATCTCGAGCTCAATATTTAACTCAATCAATTTTTGACACCTTCAATGGGTTGACAGTTGGGTAATTAAGTTCAACTTTTAGAATTTGGGGTATTTCTGTCACAGAAGTGGGGAAAATGGAACTTGAACGTATTTAAATATACCTACTTCCCGATATTATTAAAACTCTTTAAAATTTCATACACTCACTAGCTATGCACGTAAAAGAAGCCTATGTGTTAGGTATTGCTGGGTCTAAGCTATTTTTAGATACGAATTTCAGCTTAATCGATCCAGCTGTTTAGGCGTAAATAACTATCAAATTCGTAAAGACGTACAGATATATTATGAAACGTTCACATTTATTATAAGTAAAATAGTCTATTTTTAGTCTAAGCTATTTTTAGATACGAATTTCAGCTTAATCGGTTCAGCTGTTTGGCGTAAATCACTAACAAATTCATGAAGACACAGATTTAAACGTTCACAATTATTATAAGTAGAATAGTATTTTTAGGAACATTTTTTTTGTATTTTAACACTGCAGTACACGCGTGGCCTACTATAGTAGACCAGGGTAACATTTTTGATGATAACTTTTAAATTTTACAAGCTAGAACTTTGAAATTTCAGATAAGCCTCGTCTATGAAATTTGACAACTTGTCAGTTATGTGTTTTATGTCAGTGCGAGTGCAATTCTTTGCAAATTGCATTTAAAAACGCGGGCCCACTATAGTAGTCCGCGCGAGCACTGGCGTAACAAATTTGGAAGCGTATGTTTTTTTATTTTACGGTATTTTGGGCTATTGTTAACTTCTTTTATATAATTTGATTACATATTTATGTCTATACATACCAGCCATTCACTGGCAATGAAGATTTTATAACTCAAAGTGACGATTTTTGTGCCTAGACCAGAAATTTTGAAATAATTCAAAGTATAGACAAAACCTAACAAAAACACATTTTTTGAATTTCTAAAAGACGTTTTATTAATGTCTTGTGAGCCTAAGTCATGGAACAAAATACGCCTAAGTCAAGTAAATAAATCTAATTTATTACTTTTAACTATGAATTACGAAGCAACCGTCTATCTAGATTCATGGTATACGTGAAGAGCGCAAACCTGAAATCACCATAATTTACAACCTTACTAAATGTTATGTAGATACTTTTTACCAAATGTGCATACAGTCCTGTCACATAGTAGTCGATTCCAGCTTGTAGTTATGTTTTTATTTTGATGCACACTGTAGCAATCAATGCATTTCTTATATGAACTGCATTCCTTCAAGAACTGTCCTTCAGTTTCATAAAACCATTACTGATTCGTGGTACAAACATCGAATCACTTCTCCGATCACTGAAATTCAGAATAAAATGCCTTGCAGGTGTATCCGAACCCACACAATACGATTTCACACCAAAGATTCACAGAATTGGTCGTTGCGCGTTGTGTTCAAGAGCTTAAGATATGTTTATCAAAAAACGTAGCAAAACTTAAAATTATAAATATTTGTCCCAATGACCAAGATGTAGCATTCAATTACTATGATAAATCATAAAAAAATACTTCATGTAACACAAATAGTAACATAAAAAAATTAAATCTGTCATAGAGGAGCAGTTATGTTGGATTTTCGCAAGATGTTTTAAAAAATGAAATAAATTTTAATATTGTTAGTAGATTATGATTATTTTTTGTTTTTATATTAGTAAAATATATGTTATTATCATATATTGTAGTATTTTAGTCATGTAACTAGTAAAAAAAAAGACAAAAGCCATTTTAATTTGGATTATTATAGTAGGCCGCGCGAGCACTCGTGTAAAGAAAAGGGGCGCGTGTACTGCAGTGTTAACATTTTTTTTACATTTTGTGATTTTGTTACTAATAATTCAACTTAATGGCAAAACTTTACTGATTTTGAGCTTAGTGTATTAAAATTATTATCGTTGTTGGCTAAGCATATTTTGTATTCTCATTAACTTTGTAAGCTTTACTTAGAGCTGTTGATTTCCCAAATAAAATAAATAAAAACTCTGTTTTCACGCTTATTAGAAAATAACTAAATTAATGGCAGCACTTACCTCACCGCTTACTTTAGTATACCTCCTCATATTTACACAATAATAGGTAATATTATTATTCTAAGCTAACATACATTTTTTTAATTTTTATACAACGAAGTAAGAAGACGAGCAAGACGCTCTCCTGATGGTAAGAGATAACGCTGCCCATAATCAGTATAGTGCTACCCAGTGCACTGCGCCAACGCTTCTTACTTGAGAGTCATAAGATGTTAAGACTCTTCAGCCCAGTAATTTCACTAGCTACAGTGCCCTCCTACCGAAGCACAGTAATGTTTGCACATCACTGCTCAGGCGGTAGAATAACTGGCACTGTTGGGGTACCCACCTAGTCGACCTCCTGCAAAGGAAGTCTACCCCCGGTAACATAATATTATAACAACATAATATAACATAATATGTTATTGTAACATAACATAATATTAAATCAATAGCGATAACAGAGATAACATTGGTAATTAGTTAATGGTACAGTCTACATTACGCCAGACCCATTACTGTATTAATTATAATATTATGATGCTTGATGCTATGTACAGTCGACGCAAGATACATTTTCTTTTTACAAGCTTTTATTTACTTTCACTTGTCTGTTGTCTGGTTGTCTGTCTGTAATCAAATCTTGCAAGTTTAATTTGACCCACTTCCCAGTATCCAATTGAGCACAAATTTTGCAGGCATGTATAAACGTATCGGATGACAATACAATATTATTGATTTAGACGACCTCTGTGGCGCGGTGGGCTGAAACCCGCTTGCAACGCAGAAGGTTGCGGGTTCGATTCCCGCATGGGACAAATGTTTGTGTGATCCACAGATATTTGTTTCTAGTCTGGGTGGCTTTTAATATTTATTATAAGTATGTTTTTTTTTTTTTTTTTTTTTACCTTTCAAGACTCTGTTTACTTGCCCTTTGTAGAGTCCCATGTTGAAGCTCAACGGAAATACCACAGGCGGAAGCTCATTCCGCATTTTGCATAATAATATTAGTGTTTTAATATTTTAAAGGCACATTTTATTCATAAACATCAAGATTTTTCCGAGTTTCATAAAAATGTGGAATATACACTGCGGCCATGCTTTGCCTATTGTGATCAATATATAGGTATGTAGGTGACCGTTATATTTTTTTACAAGAATAAAAATACATACACGTGAAAGATCACGTTAATAGCACAAATCCGTTAACAATAAACTCGGTACCTATGTAGATAGCTGATAAGCAGATAAGAATATTGATGCTGAGTGTACAAGTTACTCTGCAGATGCACTGTGCCCAGTGAGGCGCTCGTATTCCCACCTAATCTCAAACAGAACTTGGTTGGGAGATAGATGAGGATTTAATTACTAGTAGACTGATTAGGAGGCCTATACCCAGCAGTGGGATGTAGAAGACCGTGGATGATGATGATGAGACTGATTTATTAGGGTTATAAAATCACGTAAGCGCATATAAACAAGTTTGTTGTGAACCACATAACTTGGTTAAATAATTGCGCAGACAGCTTTAAAAGTGGTAGATTATTTTAAATAGCTTCAATAATAAGGATTTTTGTCAAATTTACAAAGAATTTGGAAAATAGCGGTGGTCATCTTGGATCGATTTCCACCAAACATACATAAGAACACTCACGACTAACTCTACTTTCAAACAAAAAAAAGTAAATCAAAATCCGTTCATCTGTTCTGGAGCTACGATGCCACACACAGACACACACATACACACACAGACAGACACGTCAAACTTATAATGCCCCGTCGTTTTTCCGTCGGGGGTTAAAAATAGATGTAGCATAGAGTCATAATATACTTAGCTACCTAACTCGCACAAGATTATGGTCGCCTGTCGGCTTTGCATTATATTCTCCCGTATCTCCCAACCTATCTAGACTAACTAGTGCTCACATACATAGGTTTTAATTTTAATAGAATATGGAGATTAATTGCCGGTCCGATTGACGTGAGCTTCGCACTTCGTTGGCTCCACTAACGATTTACTACCAAACGGTAATTTCATTATATTTGTTTATTTTTTGGCTTAATTTTGTTTCGAATAGTTTAGTGTAGAATGAAAGTTCGAAATTGCATTTGAAATTGTATATCCATGTGTTTTTTAAAATATAGTTTGCATAGTAAAATTTTAGAATAGGTAGAACCTAGCTTTTTTATAGTTAGGTACTGAATTGATATTTTTTAATAAAACATGTTTCGCAATTAAAAAACTTTGATGTTCTCCGCACAAAAATAATAGAAATTAGGTGCATTATGTAGTCCGGCTATTAAAGTTAAGTTTTTCGTTCATAATATTTTTACCTCAATTAAATTTAAAAAATAATCCAAACAGAAAAATATCATATACGGCATTCATCTTTTCGAATATCATAATAATGCATTATTACAATTATTATTGAAGAAATAAAAAAAAAACAGGTACCTACATCACTTCAAAATAAGAAAATGTAACCACTCCGTTATTTTCACAGACATGCTAAAAATAAAAGCGAACTTGAAATGCTTTGTCTAACGAAGGAGCGGCATAATGTTTGGGTGCGAAATGTTTTTGCATGCAAATTCTTATTTGCGGAGGGACAAAACTGGAGTGATCAGAGATGCTTGTTAGGGAAGGAAGATTTGTTACAGTAGGGCTTTGTACGAGTATAATACGAAGTTTTTTTTTCCACAGAGTAGCAATACGCTTTTCTGATGGTAAAAATAACGCGGCCCATAATCAGTACCTACTGTGCTACCCAGGATTTCATAATGATGTTAAAATTCTAGGTGCAATGCGCTTCGTCCCAGTAATTTCACTATCTACAGTGGCCTCCTACCGAAGCACAGCAAACATATTTTTATGTTTCGGTTTTTCAGGCGTGATTATCCATTTCATTAATAGTATCAAATGATAATATAATAAATAAAAAAATCGGTCAAGTATGAGTCGTACTCGAGCACCGAGGGTTCCGCACAAACCCGTAGGTTTAGCAAATTTCAAAATTCAAAGCTCACGGGAAGTAGGTTTTGATTCCCTTGCGAGTAGTTGCGAGTTTGAAAACAATTTTTGGCTAAAATTGCTGTTTCTTTTGATAACGTTGACATATGTAGAGGCTTGATTTTTTTACAGTTTAAAGGTATTGTAAACTTGAGTATTTGGTATGAATTTCAATTTAATACCTCAACGCGTTCATGAGGAAATGATAGTAGTAGTAGGGTAGAAAGTATAAAATTATAAAAAAAAATTACGGGATTCGCAATTTTTTTAAATTTGTGTTTTAATTCGTTGTTTCGTTCCAAATATTAAGATTCTGAGTTCACGGAAAGTGGGTTTTGATTCCTTGGGAATGTCGAAAATTTGCTGAAATTTGCGGCATATTCGACTATAATATCTTTTGATTGGGTTGGCCTAGAAGATTGATTTTTTCACAGCTCTAAAAGGCAGAGTAGACCTAAGTATTTTCTATAAAATTCAGCTTGATACCAACACGCGTTGCTGAGAAAAAGGGTCTTGACAGACAGACGGACGGACAACAAAGTGATCCTATAAGGGTTCCATTTTTGCCATTGGAGGTACGGAACCCAAAAAAATAACGAGCGGTTTTAATAAGATGTATAATAAAAATATAATATTGTAGCTTAATAAACTTTAAATGGACTATTTATTAACTTCACCAGCATTGTTTTTCTTTAAGAAAATTGTCCAAAAAGCCATTAAATGAACTGGGAAGTTCCATTAAACGAAATTTCCGTAAACAAAACTCATCAGAGTATTATCAACACTAATTTGATCAGGTTTTTGTTCCGTGGATTCAGGAAGCGAGTTGAAAGTTGTTCAAATTGGAATAGTTTTGGTGAAGGGCGGGGCTGGAGGCTGTATTATTGAAATAAGCTTATGATAGCGCCTAATTATGTGCTGTTTTGATGAGGTTTGTGTGTTTAGTTAATTAGTTGATGTTAAAGGGATAAGTGACTGATTGATCTCTTTAATACAAAATAAGTTAAGAAATTTATTGTTCCACCACAATTTAAAAAAATAGGCCAACGTTTGACAGGGAGGGATTTATTTAGCCTTCTAGGTTTAGCCTGCTGCCATCTACAGCCATCTACAGGCTAACCTATAATGAAAAAAGTACCTAAATATATTTATAATCAGTTAATGTAGTTCCATCGCTGTGGTCTTCTAGCACCTTTCGACCACTAGACAATTCGATCTAAAAACGACAAATCTAAAAAAACTTGAACTTGTGTATTTTACACCGCGGTTTGTAGTATGAAACGCATAGACCCAAATAAACTGCTGCATGTTACCTTATTTGTGTACTAAAATAAAATTGTATTCGTAAAAGAGTTTATAAGTTGCACAGATACAGGGTGTAGTGGTATTGTCGCACACGAAGCGTGCACAATGAGCGCGAGGTAATCTGGTGCTACCGCAAGTGCTATTGTTTGCGCTGCCTTGCTCGCCCTTGTGCCGGCTGGTGCTTACACCGAACTGATTTTATTATTTACAGAGCATAGACCCATCGTCGATAGATACAGAGTGAGCGCGAAGTTATCTGGTGCTACCGCAAGTTATTGTTTCCGTAGCCTTGCTCGACTTTTGTGCTGGCTGATGCTTACACCGAACTCACTTTCTTCGTCGATACATAAATAATGTATATCCTCCTAAACTTACAGTTCTGTGTAAGCATGAGTGAAGTGAAGAGTCAGCAACGTCCGCACATTCGGCACGAGCCGTGAGCGAACATCATCGCGTCTCAATCATTATTGCGGCAGTCTAAGCTTACCTACTCGTAAATAATTCATTCTTCTAAAGTTTCAGTTCGGTGTAAACATGAGTGAAGTGAAGAGTCAGCAACGTCCGCACATTCGGCACGAGCCGTGAGCGAACCTCAGCGCATTCCCGTTTATTATTGCAGTCTAAGCTTACATAAATAATCCATCCCTCTAAAGATTCAGTTCGGTGTAAGCATGAGTGAAGTGAAGAGTCAGCAGCGTCCGCACATTCGGCACGAGCCGTGAGCGAACCTCATCGCGTCCCGTTCATTATTGCGGCAGACTCGACCCGCTTTGATAAGTCACCCTTTGTAACCTCCGTACCTATATAGCATTATATTATACTTGTACCTTTGGAGTGTACACTGTTACAAGTCGTTTATTTGAGTATTGATTTACTATAATACAAGTTACGTACAATGCAGTACTGTTTATAAAGACCAAATATTATTAAATTTGTCGGGATACCTAAATTTTTGTAATAGATTTTTTGGAATCATACTTTATAACATAATTTTTTTTCTTATGTTTGATGATTATATCAATAATATTATTTATGTTACGTAGATAGAACTTTATATCTAAAAAAAAGCAAAAAAAGCTTAATATTAGGCAAAAAATTCGGTCGTACCTATTGAAAAAAAAGTGGTGATATTATTTCTGTTGATTTTATTGATATGCATTTTTAAAACCAAGGTGTTTTAACTTATACCCATGTGCACTATTCGAACAATATAATAAGTTTTATTTTTTAAAGTCTGGGTTTTAAGCTAGAGGTATAATTCTCTACAGGGCTTGAAAATGCGAACATACTAATTTCGCGGAAAAACATTTTCGCTAGAATTTTTCATCTTTTAATACCGCAATGAAGGGATTTTTAAAAGTTCAAACTAAATGAAAATAGGATTTGTTTGCTACTAGGTTTTCATTTAAAAATGTTGAAACATTTATTAATCACGGACTGTTTTTATTTACCTAGACACCGTGCTCCAAAAATTAAAACTAGACATGAAATTTAGGCTTATTACCAAACACAAATTAAAAGGCATTTTCTTTTTATTATCTGGTGGCACGGCAGTGGCCCCGCCAAGTTAAGCAAAAAAGCGGCACGGCCGTACCATCCTTTTCTGGAAGCAGTTCAGATCATTTTCGACCTACAGTTTCCATGTATGTACTATGTACATTATTTTTTCTATAAATAATGTAATTAGGATTATGTACATCTAAATATTGTGGCATATATAATATTCGTCACATAACCGCTAACCGGTTTGAGTGTTACCAAATTATTTTTCGGTTCGTGGACATAGTTTCCATAAACGCTTTTAAATGAAACCGTTCTATTGAGTTTTTGCCACACAATAGTGTTAGCCTTTGACCACGATCTCGCGTTATGTTAAACGACTATACGGCCGAAGATGGTAGCAGACTTAACCTAGAAGGTGGGATAAATCCATGCCCAGTAGCGTCCGTGGCCCAGTGGTCGTAGGTCCGGCTTTTAAGCCGGAGGTCCTGGGTTGAAATCTCAGTGTGGCAAAGATTTTCGCGCTGGACGCTACCGTGTTTCGGAAGGCACGTAAAACTATGAGTCCCGGCTGTTTCCTATAAGATATGTAGGAGTCAGTCGTTAGGTCATGTTGCAGGCCCTGTAGTATGATTTATGGAATGTATTATATTCTTATGTATTGTATATTATATGTTATTTAATGTATTATTATAATTATTAATATTTAAGAATTATTCCTGTTTATCTTATTTATCAGCTTCACCACCAACCCATGTGATTATAATTATTTCTCTCCATTCAAGGTTGTCTGGAAGAGATCGTTTTTAGCGATAAGACCGCCAATTGTTACACTTAAGTTACGAAATTATGTTTTAGTTTTAAGTTTCTCTGTATATTTGTGGTGTTACAATAAAGAGTATTCTATCTATCTATCTATCTAGTAATCTCGGCAAACTGAAACTGCAACATATAGGTTCGCCACATCGCCTATAAATTGTGATTTGACTCTGACATTGTAAGTAGGGTAACCTTTTCTGTGGGAGTATAAACCTGAATTATATTAGATTAGACTCCCTGGCTACACTTGATATCGTTGCTTGCTTCAGAAAAGTATTTATACGTGGTTTTTACATATATTTCAGCAGCCAGCACAATTAATATTCTAGGAAGACATCGTTCACATACCATGTAGCTGAAACAAGTTAATCCGGAGTGCTCAAACTTGAGCTAAGTTAATGCAACTTGCTGGATTAAGCTGAGATTGCTAGCTTTATTATAAACCTATTATGTACCTTAATCTGAATTAATCTAGAATTTATAAAGGTTTATACAATGATTATAATGCAAATGACTGGTGTGAAAACATTATTTGGATTACAAGATGAACAATATATTACAAATTTGTCAAAATTAAAAGTCATGAGTCATGTACGAGGATTGACAATCCAAACAACATTTTGAACCATTGGAATCTACATAATATTGTGTTCACCCCTTCCTTACTCTCTAAAAACGGATTTATTAAAGTGGTGATCCCAGGAAGAAACCTGTACTCCTCCGATTAAGCCATGTAGGTATACTAAGTTTTTATACATTTGAATTGAATTAATATTGGGTTAAAATTGATGAAAATTCAATTATTTAAAAAAAATAACGATTCATTTTTATAGGGAGTATGCTGTGTGTACGTATAAATGAGATTAGGAATGACCGATAAACCCTGTAAGAATTAGTAAATCCCAAATACTACCCAAGGCAAGGACAGAGATCTCGTGGCAGACCACCAGCCCGATGGCCAGACGACATTGTCAAGTATGTCGTAAAGATCTGGATCCGCACAGGATCGGAAGGTGTGGCGTGACCATGAGGAGGCCTATATCCAGCAGTGGGTGGACACAAGCTGAATAGATAAATAGAATTCACAAATTATAATAGGTTACAGCTGTCAAATTTCATAATTGCATCAATATCTGTGTTTCATTTTTTGGCAAGGGCCTGCCCTGTATTTGCATTGCTAATGTAGGAGCCGGCCGCCAGATGTCGCCATTGTCGGGTTCTATTTCATGAATATAGACAATGGGACGGACTTAATGAAATACGAACGTTTTTATTGAACCTTTTTCTCTTGGGAGTAGGTTATATCATTTTGAGTGAAACGAGAGTAATCCCGTAACAGCCCTTCAAGACTAGTCCAAAACGCTAGTGGCTAAACACGCTTAGACCCTCCTACCGAAGCACAATAATGTTTGCACATCACTGCTCAGGCTGTAGAATAACTGTGCCAGTTGGGGTCAACCCTCCAGCAAAGGAAGTCTACCCCCTGTAAAACGGAATCAATATTTCTTTAATAAGATTTCTAGGAAATTTTATAGAATCGACCAACCATCTTACTACCCACGACATCCTCTTGTTTTCATTTTTAAAAATAATATCAAGTAAAGTAATAGTAAGTAAAAGCTCATTTTTAAAGCTGTGTACACACCAACCGTGGACATCCTACGGCTGAGATGATGATGATGACCAACCGAAGCGGTTCGTTGGCTATCGTTAGCGCTGTGAGGACGACTTACCGTACCTAAGATCAAAGTAACCTACTAGCGTGAGCCGTGCGGCGTGCGGAGCGTAGTCATTCTTTGGCTTTCGCTTGTTTGGTGTGTACCCGGCTTAAGAGTTACACAAATCACTGAATCAGATTTTAAATGTTAAATAGTTAAAATGCAACTTTACGTAAAATATTATTAATAACTTTTATACAAAAATGGAATAAATAAAATTTCATTTACATGAATAACATCAGTTCTGACAAATATTAAAGCCAATTTTCAGAAAAAAGCAATGACCAACAGCGCGAGTAAACAATTTTTCATTTAATTTACTTTAAAGTTATAAAGGCTTATTATAGAGGTATAATAAAATATTGGCAAATACCATTTCATAGACAATTTTATATCGAAATTATTTAAATTTTGATTTTTTATGTTGGGCATGCACAAGTAGACGACCTGTCGGGTGCTGATCGGTTACCGTCACTATATACAGAATAATTTTTTTTATGATTAAAATTGTCATAACTATAAAATATATAAAGAAAACCATCAAATTTCGCGGAATTTAACCTTCCCAATAAGGCCCTATTCACCAATGTACTAAATAAACTATGACCTTGTATATTTACAACGTCAGGAGAGGTGTGAGAAACACTAGAGGTAGTGTCTACGCGGTGTGGTGTCGTTCATTGCTTACCTACGTATTTTCGGTCACCGAACATTATGCTTTAATAAGGTCCACAATGACCTCTTGACGATACGATTTATCCAATGGGTACAGTATTGCAAATTGAACCACCATTTCATTGTAAGTCTTTTCCCTTCGTCAGATACATTTTGTTCTGTTGACGGCTGCAATTTTAAAATGGATCAACCCCACAGTTGCGAGGTTGGTAACAGACTTATTAATTTCGTCCAAAACTCCTTGATGACATTTCAAATAACACCGCTAACGAAGTCTATTGTTTAATTACCGAATGATTGTCTTATACAAGATTTCAAGAAGGCAACCTCAAGCCTTTACAGTGTTTTTCAAAATCAACTCAATTACTAAGTAATTAAAGTCTAAAATTGGATGTTGACGGTGAAAACAACTGGACAAAAGATTGTTGTTTATTACTTCTATTTACGGAACTTTTGAGACATTGATTTCGATTAGAAACATCTGGTTTGTCAATAAAAGTAAGGAATTTTCATTGTTGTATACTTTTTAGATAGGTACTATCACGCTACCAGAAAGGCTTTAAAAAAATTAAACATCAAAGATCACTCAATGATGTGAAGTGAACGCTATATAATAAAAACACCTTTCGCCTTTATATAAATATGCGTTGGTTCCCACTATTTGCGACGAATTTGCCCTTTCTGAACAGGTTATTAAGGAATAATAATTTTAGAAATTAAACCCTATCCAGAAATGTTCCGTACGTAAAACTGAATCTAAACTCCAACGCACTATGCAGACTGTACAGGTATAATAACTACAGCAACTGGGACTGGCAACGTTTTCGTAACTTTCTAGAATCATCATCATCAGCCTACGTTCCTCCACTGCTGGACATAGGCCTCCCCCATGGCACACCACTCAATCCAGTCCTCCGTCTTTCTTCTCTAACCGCTCCAAGCAACCCTCCGGATATCATCGCCCCATCTCGCCCAAGGACGCCTTACACTACGTTTGCCGAGATGCGGTTTCCACTCCTGAACACGTCTACACCATCGGTTATCGGTTCTGCGATGAACTTTCTAGAATGTGTTTCACAAATTAGTATAGCGCATTTACCTTTAAATTGCATATAATATAACCGTGGCTAATTTTACAAAATTATACAAAAAACGCATAAAAACAAATCATTAATATACAAAATGTTACGAACAACGTTTTGGGTAATTTTAAGCGACTCGCGGCAACAAATAAACCTAACTTAATTGTACATCATTTATTGTAAGGTGAAGCCAAATGGCCGTAATGTAGCGTAGGGGACTCGTGATCTAATCTTAATTGTAAGATTAAGATACAAATACCTGCCAGATGTAGCCTTTATACCCTTGAAAATAAGGACCATTTTCCCTTAAATCCTGGCTCAGGTGTGCTACGATATATGGAATGTTTTTTGCTGGGTTCTTGTAATGCTTTCTTTTTCTTGTGTAGGATTATTTGTAACAAATAAAGAGCTTAGGTCTATTGTACAGAAATAATCGGACTTTGAACTTGGTAAAAAAATGTCTGGGACATTTCTTTTATAGACACAAACTATAACTATAAATGAAAAACATATAGAATTTAATTTATAATCGTATGTTAATTTTAAGATTGCTTCGTTTCCTTAACTTTGTCTGCAGTCCTCCCATTGTCCGATACTTTTTCTCCAGTTTCAGGACAACTGGTAGAAAATGCTACTTTAGCATTAAGTTAGTCCTAGCGTTGCTCTGAATAATTTAATCAATAAATAGAAAAGTAAAAAATTTGCCCCTGTTATTTTTTTGGATGTTAGCTATTTTAATACAAAAAAAATTAGGTTCATTAAGTTAGGTTTAAAAATTTTCGGTGGAAGAAGGCATGAAGAGCAAATAAGAGCACACACATTCACACTTAGAACTAGTTATTAAAGATTAATTTGAATTTGATTTCGCGTACCTATTAATCCATTTACTCAATAAGAGACTTAAAATGAATTTTAAACGGATTTCATTTAACTTTCACTTTACAACATTTGTTCAAAGTCAGCAGAAAGTTTTGTGCACAGCAGTTACATTATTTTACAATTTTCGTCAAGCTTGGTATAATAATAATAATATTATGGTCTTAAGCTTCGCTCGTATCCAAAAACATGTTTAATTAAAATATACGCTTCTTTCTTGTTTACAACATAATTTAGAATAAATTTCACCCCTTCATTTTGAATTAAGATGCAAATTAATTTTGTAAAAGTTGAACGTTTGTCGAGGGCACGTCAAAAATAAAATTTCATTTGAGAATTAACATTTATGTCGCCGCTAGAGACGAATTTATTTAGGGCTTTATGATCAATGGCCGATTTTACTAAATCCCCAGAGTATTTCGTTTACAATGTCTGGAGAAATTTGTGAATAAAATGAAAACAAGTAGAACGAAATTGAATTCTTTTTATTATTATAAATACGACACGGCTGTACTCACGTTAATCATTCGTCGAGATATTTCTCAACCACGGTTTCGGTTTTGCTTTTTATTATTGTTTTTATGGTATAAGCTCACGAATAAATAATAAGTCAAGAAGAATAATGGGCTAAACGAAACCCTTATAGGATCACTAGAGTGTCCGTCTGTATGTCTGTCAAGACCATTTCACTTGAGAACGCGAAGTCAAGTTATCATTTTTTTTTTCTGTAAAATAGCTGGAGCTCAATGTACGGGTACGGGAAGGTTTTCTTTTTTTTTTCGTAAAAAGAAAACGATTTTGTAGATACTTTTCCTTTCCACGTAATTCTGTTTAACGTCTTGTAAAAGTCTGCAACAAAGTCACAAGTCATAAGCCCCAAATAATTCTAGAAATCAGAATCCCAGGTCATTAAGGCCCCGTAGCCGCCCCACTATAATAAATTCTCCCTCGTTACTCCAAACGAGGTTAATATAAAGGTGGCAGCTCATTCCCCGGGAATGGTGCATTTAGCCCGGGGAAATCGGGACTTCGGAAACCGGGATAAAATTCCCGCGATATTCTGGCGTGGAGATACGCGATAGTAAATTGTGATATCTATCTGTCTTGGCTGGAGTTAACCGAATGTCTTAACCGATGGTTACCTGAGCAATCAATTGAAAATAGAAACTAGCCCCAAATGGGGACCCAGGATCGAGCCTAGCTTTGACTTTATATTCGTGAGTTTAGTCGGAATTTTATTATTAATATATTATGAATAACATATTTGTTAATTTTTAATATCGTTTGGTCAACTTCAGTCTACGATGTTTATTATAAAATTTTTAAGGCTAAGGGGTTTTTGAGTTTTAACAAAAACTATTTGGGAATAGGCTCAAAGCGGTCCAAACCTGGCGATGTCGATTTTTGAAGAAGATAATAACATTGAAAAGACCTGAAGTGAAATCAAACGATAAGCTTAGAACTTCTCGGGAAGGATGACATGAACTATGGATGCCCTTGCTCCATCTAAGGGACTGTTCGGTCTTTACAATTCATAATGGAGGGTAGTTTTGAAAACTGCTCCACCAACGTCTTCAATACTGCGTCTCGCAGTCAGTGGGTGTGCAAATCGGAACCGAGCCGGAGGCACGTTGTCTTCGCTCCAAATTTCAAGAAATATAAATGAAAATGAAAAAAAAAATGAAAATGTAAATAATTTATTGGCTATATATCTAACAGCTCAAGTTTACAGAGTGTGTTAAATTTTTAATATAGGTACTCGCCAATGGGAACAGGCTCAGCGTTTTGTCAGATTAACCCTAGGGCTAACCTGACTACTGATTTTCAGCCTGCTCCCGTGCTCGATACAGGTGTTATGGTCGAGAAATAGTCTTGGCGGGGTGTATACTCGTATATAGTATGCTCTATGTATAATATATGTAATAGTATGCTGACCTCTATGCCTAATCTATTTTACTAATCTATATTATTACTAATTACAATGTTTATAACTACTAAAAAAAAAAAAAAATACATATGTTTAAATCTACTTAACATATATTTTCTAAGTTAGGCTCAAGACTCAGGAGCTGTCTTTAAGCCTTAATAGAAATAACTCCTAAAAAAAAATTCGCAAAAAAACATTTCAGCGAACAAAAACAACTAAAAACATTTCGAGGCGAAGATACGTAACTCAATGTTTACGTCTACACAGGATTCTATTATTTCGTATAATATTAACGTCGAAGAAAGCGCTAAGAAGACATAATAACTTGACGCGCTAGAAAAATCCTTTACAATGTGTGGAAAATTCTCCTCATATTCTAGCTTAACGCCGCGTTTACACGAAGCGAGTCGACTTGCGAGCAATTACAAAATTGTAACTCGAGCTAATCACCAAGAAATTTTGTAATATTAAGCAGGCTTTGTAATTTTATCTGAAACTGCAATGGACATAGGTGCATTGCATATTGGTGGACCACACAATAATAATTAACGAAATAGCAGGAGGCCTTCCTTGTGCACACATTCATGTGCTGACAAATGTTAATTTAAAATTTGCACACACAACAATGTGCTTACCTTTGGTTTTCACACTTTACGTGAGTCTGTGTCGTGAGGGCCCAAACATGAGGATTACATTTTATTATAGTTTACTCTGCATAGTTGGCTATACATTTCCTTTTTTATAATTGAAACAAAACGGTATTCAACTACATAATATAACAGTAATCTGTTACTCGCCGCTGTCCTTTCCCCGTCACGCCATGTGTCCGAACGAGGCTATTCCAGTACATAGACGCAATAGCTGTCAACTGAACTGGCACAGTGTAAACAAGTCTTAAAAGCACTCGGTCATGTCATTATAGATAATCTCGCGAGTTAATCTCTGAGTTGCCGCAGAATAACGTTGATTAGATGGGTAGTCGTGCTTCAAGAGGTTTTCACTCATGCAGAACTTCATTTTAAAACTTTATTGAGTTTTTGAAAGGCTGGTCTTGGCTGAAACATCATTTTAAACTAACTTTTGTCTACTAACTTTTGGAATTAACGTGTGGTGCAGCTCATTGAAATGTAACTGATGTCTTTTTCTATATCTCAGATAATGTTTCATGATAATATTATCATGACTATTGTGTTTTTTAAAGCAAAGAATTAAAAAGACGAGCAAGACGCTCTCCTGACGTTAAGAGATCACCGAGGATTTCACAATGATGTAAAATATTAGGTGCAATTCACCAACGCTTCTTACTCGCGTTATATCTTAACATCAGGAGAACGTGTTGCTAGTCTTTTTACTTCTTTGCGTAAAAAGATCCTAAATATCAAATTACAGCTCAATCGGTTCAGTAGTCTAGACGTAAAAAGGTTTAATACACGCATTACTATTTTCACATTTAAAATAGAATTGCCAAGAAATCATAGCAATATTACAAAACCCAAACTCACGGAATTTCGCTAGAGAAATTTTCAATGTTTTCTTAAAAGAATAGAGAGTTCTCTACTAGAGAAAACTTTAAATATACTTATGAGATAAGTTTTATTAAGTTAGAAGCAAATGAAAGTAAAAGTTTGGTTATAATATTTTGTAAGAATACTTTACTGATGTAGATGTAGTCCATAAGAATATAATGTTATTTCAAGACAAGCTTCTAATAAAGTACCTAATGACTCAATTAAAACTCCCCAGTGTATATTTTAACTTTCTAAAAAACAGTTCTTAAGTTCGTTTCTTCTCCCATTAGACGGGAAATCAATAATTTGATTTGGTCTTAAAGTTACAAAATGTACCTAATCTAATAATTATTGTAAACGACATTTTTTTTGGTAACAAACAATAACATAGACTTATTACATTTTATTTAATCGTCCAAAGGTGGTTGTAAAAAGAAATGATATTTTAATTTACTCTATCCAGATTTTTTTATTAAAATAAAGGTAACAATTATTTTAAAGTACTTATTATCGAACTACCCCGAAACGGATTGACTGGTTTTTTGATAGGTAAATCTTAAAGATGTGAGAATAGGTCTTCAAATATTTATTAACCACACGCAGACAAATATCCGCAAGTCAACTAGTATAGATATAATTCTTAGATTACCTATCAAAAAGTACCTCCTACCAAAATAAATAGATCCACGAACCGTGCTAACGTACTAACTTTTATTCACAAAATAAAAATAGCTCACAAAATATCCAAATACCTATTCATCCGGAATAAAGAGTACGGCCTCACGCACCCGGAGACATGATTAGCCGATCTTTTGTCCACATTCCGTCCCACTTTTGTCCACATCCCGTCCCTCTTTTGTCCAAAACCTCCACTTTAGTCCAGTTTACTCGCCCGTCCCGGTTTCCATTCATCTCAAGTCGGGAATGCATCCCGGTTCTTATTTCGCGAAATGAGGTTTTGGCGCAGTAAACTTTGCAGTTTAGTTGTACCCGTAATTGCTTTGCGGGAAGCTATTATGGAGCTGATTATTTTCTTGGTCATGCAATGTATTATTATTTTTCATTCCACCTATTTGAAATACGTTGATTTTAGTTGTCACCAATAATAGCCTGCCCCACGGGACTAAACATTTAACTCTTTGTGTGAACATTTTTTCGATAGAGCTGGCCTTTAAAGTAAGTGTATTTAAACAGGTTTTCATAAGCGCAATGGAAAAGTTTTGAATTTGAAACATGTTGGCTCAGAATAAAAAGAGATCAAAAATATTGTATGAACAATATTACTGGTCACTATTGACACTAAGACCAAGACAAGTTCTTAGATAAATGATATCTCAGAAAATTTCGAGGTTTATAATATCCACATAATAACTTGTCTCTTTAACTCTACTTGCCCAAAATGAAGGCAAATTAGTAATGACGTCACGTGTGAGTCTCCAGGTTAATCTAAAGCCAAGTATACAGTAACTAGCAATCTGCTTCTGCTCCTGATAACAATTAGCTTTGTTATCATGAACACGAGTGCTTTTGTTGTGAGTGTACTGTCGCGGGCGAAAGTGTTTACAAATAATAAAATATACTAGTGGACGTGCACTTTTTAACACCTAACATAAAATGATCAGTGTTTCTCTACTAGATTATGCATGTATTATACATATAAATCTTCCTTTTAAATCACTCTATCTATCAAAGAAAATTGCATCAAAATCTGTTGCGTAGTTTTAAAGATCTAACACATAGGTCTCTCAATATCAAACGGAAGGGTCTCTCAATTTCAGATACCTTCTGCGTTAGTTACCACGACCTCACCCATTATTCTGCCGCGCCGAGGTTTGTTTTAATCGGAAGTCGGAAGGTTAAAATCGTCAGGGCAACCACTTTAATATACACTCTTTCTACTTCCAATCTTTATAATTCGAATACACACCAAGAGACGTTTAACCGACGTAAATATTTAAAAAATAAAAACAAAGAGGCGTCCATCCACATAAAATTAAAGCTTTTACAGTGGCTATAGACATAAAAAAACAAAATTAAAACATATAAACAACAAAGTTACTGCAATCACTGCGTATTTTTCTAACTTCTCAACTCGAAACTCGTATTTGGGCCGTTTTATTATTCCCCTGTTACTTTCTCGTCTGTACATTCCGCTGATAAAATAAGTACTACATTTTATTGCCACATGACAGTAATTTATTTGACAGTCTGAATCCTCTAAACACTAATAAAGTGTTTTATATGAAAAATGTTTAAATTTAATTCTCTAATGTTTAAATTTGATTCTCTTATTAATTATATAACTCGGTATTATCGCGCGCAACCAACCAACCAACTTATACCAACCACCAACCAACCAACCTTATACCAACGCGATAAGTCCCGAGTTACATAATTAATATGAGTTTAAATCGCGGAAGTCTAAAATATTTAATTCTCTTTAAAAAAAAAAATAGAATAATACTTTATTGCCAACCAAAACTATACACAAGTAAATTAAATTAAAAATTTAAAAAACCCCCAACGCAATACCTAATTCACCATTTTGTGGTGGCGGCCATCATGGATTTTAAATTTTATATAATGGGCTGTATTCTACTAGTTAAGCCCTTTCATTTGATACCCATATTGAGGGGGTCGTGGAAGAAAAAATTAATCCGCCATTTTGTAACGGCGGTTATCTTGGACCGATTTCCACCAAACATGGCTAAGAACACTCTCGACTAACTCTACTTTCAAACAAAAAAAACTAAATCAAAATCCGTTCATCCGTTCGGGAGCTACGATGCCACAGACAAACACACACACACACACAGACAGACAGACAGACAGACAGACAGACAGACCGACAGACAGACAGACAGACACGTCAAACTTATAACACTCCGTCGTTTTTGCGTCGGGGGTTAAAAAGAGCTTATTACTATAATATGTTATAAGTAGGTTAACAATCGACAGTCTTATCGCACTAGGCAATATAAACCCTTACATAAAATTCAAATTATGTTGGTTTGTTTTTTAAAAAAAATATTTTATCATTTATTTTGTATTCATTATACAGGTTAGCCTTTTATCACGAACTCGCGTATTGTAAAAGCTATGATGCGGTCGTAGATGGTAGCAGTCTACACCTAGAAGGCGGGATAAATCCTTCGCTGGCACATAAAGTTATATAGTATTGTGAAGTTTTTCATTTTTTCGTTAACATTTTGAGCTCGATTGTACTAAAAGTTCAGGTAGAGTTAATTACGTGTATTATATGAATCTATTAAGAGTTGTGTGTGTAATATTACACGAGAAGTTACGTGGGAATAGGTTATTAACATTGTTTAATAAAGCGGGGTTTGAGTTATGTCTTGGTTACATTATCTTTGTGAAGATCCAAAGACCCTTTAAGGGACTTGGCCTTTGCCTAGCAAAACGCGACAAGTTTTTTTTTCATTTTGTTGTTCGTTAAGGCCTCGGTCTATTCATTGAAGTTTAATGCCACTAACCTAGTCTAATAAGTTAGGTATTAAAAAAATAATATTATGATGATAAAATTAACATGCACAATGCACGCCCGTTTCTTATTAAAAATTTAACGATAAAAAGTGTAAGTTAAAATTTAAAAAGTGTCCTTATTTAAATTTTAATGAAAAAAACCCTTTTAAACTAATTTTCTAATCAATTTAGACGAATTGACTGTATTCCGGCATGATCGTCTTCAAGTGTTCTTCATCTTCAAATTATCAGAAAAATATTTTTATGATTCGTAAACATTTTTCGAATTCCCTTTTTGAAATTGGAGAAAAACTTCGGACAAATCCAGTGACATAAATAACATCGTCCAAACATAGATACAGGTGCAGATTTCCCTTACGGCTCGTAGCTCGTAAAGCATTCTTCAAAACCGGCTAACGGCGTACTTAATGAGGGTCAACACAATTATTGTTCGCATTAATTACCTACATTACCGGACCCAGCTCCAGTTCTGAGCTTGAGTAAACGGCTGATAGAAATCTGAATACTCGTATATTGCACATACTAGTGGTAAACTCCCTTTGCTGACTACGTGGGTACCCCAACAGTGCCAGTTATTCTACCGTCTGAACAGTGGTGTGCTTCGGTAGGAGGGCACTGTATGTAGCTACCGAAATTACTGGGATTTAAAGAATTTGAGTGTTTAGATACTTTCTTATTACCTAGATTAAGTTTCAATTGTGAAGTCACCACAATAAGGTACCAGCGGAAGACCAGCGTAGGTCAATTCAGATCTACACATGCTGAGCTGGTACCTTTTTGCGGCAGGATGTAATTTTTTCTATTAATATTTATTCTATGTTGTTTATCTTATGCTTCGTATAATATTATCATATTGTGTGCATATAATTATAGTATATCCCGGCTAATTGCCAGGGTCCGCTTTCCTACTTCTTTCTCTACACTTTGCTTGGTCTTCGGCAACTTCCATGTTGAGTTCATTGGCTCCAATATTATCATCTTGACCTCACGACGTCAAGCCAACGCAACTTGGACCTACCTCGAGGTCTAGTAAAATTACTAGAATTAAGAGTCTTAACATCTTATGTCGCTTGAATAAGAAGTGTTGATGCAGTGCAGCTAGAATTTAACATCACTGTGAAATCCTGGGTAACACTGTACTAATTATGGGCAGCGTTATCTCTTTCTACCTATATAGGTATAAATTATATATATTGTAAATTATCATATTCCCAAATATGTCTTAGTGACCCATCAAGCTCAAATCATAGTAAGCACTATTATTAATTTATAATTATTGTCAACAAAAAATGTGATGAAAACATGTCAACAGCACTAGTGACGTCACACACCTCTCTGAACTTAGATAATGCCGCCTCTAACAATGGTACAAAGGAAACTTAATAATAGACTTTTCTTAGAACAATTGAAACCGTCGAGGGCGTACAAATCCCGTTCAGTATCCGGTTAACACGGCTACGGTTGGAGGTCTTCGTCCATTGCACTGGTCCACGACAATGACACTTGGAAAATATCGCCGTATTCCATAGACCAATGTCCTCTTAATATTTTATAGTTCTTCCAGAAAGGGAATTGTCCTCACTCTTTGGCTATTGTATATAGAAAAATTAAAATTTGCCCTAAGTTTCATGAAATAAATTTGTTATGACATACCTAGTTATCGTGCATTACAGAGAGTTTATCGATATGTGTTTGTTACGTCTTTAAGGCCAAATGGCTGAAAAAAACTGAGCCGAAATTTGTTAGATATTATGTTAAAGCTAAGACAAAATTATTTAGGGATACTAACACTGTACATAAGTCGTGGTCCCGTGGGAACATCAGGTAAATAAGTAGGTAGCCTATGAGTTCTTCTAGTTTTATCGTAATCGTTCAGTAGTTTAACGTGAATGAGCAACAAACATCACATAAATTTATACAAACTTTCACCCTTATTATACTAGTATTCATGTTATCCTAACTTTTTCTAGACCAATTGACAGTTAGTTCACATAATAGTCCAATATAGTGGACGAATACCCCACGGCGTGTTACATAGAGTTACAGTTTGTCGGCACACGTCCTTATTTTATGCTGAGGTGTGAGCTAATAGAACACAAGCGCTTTTATTTGTTGCCATTCTGAACAAGGAAAACTCTTTAGGGATTTTTTCTATAACTCTTTATTATAGAAACAATACTATAAAAACTTAAGCCGCGTCTCCAGCGCATGTTTTGGTTCAAACATTCAACACAAACATCACAACATTTTTCACAAAACGTTATACTTGTTTGTTCCAACAATGTTTTTTGCTTTTCACATCCAATGGAAAGCACGTACAACAAAACATATTATTAAAAAAATCGCATTTTTTTAATAGTGTGATGTTTGTGTTGAATGTTTGAACCAAAACAGGCGTGGAGACGTGGCTTTACATACACAGAAACATGGTTAAAGAAGAAAAAACGACGAAGAAGAACTGGTGAGAAGACGAGTGACACACCTAACGAGTGGTACCTAAGTGGTAAGTGATAAATACATATAACTTCAAATAGACTTCCTAAAATTGGCGGTTTTATTGCTAAAAGTTATTTGTTTTATCCATTCATGTATGTGTTTAAATATCCGATTACATTATATTTTTCGGACAATGCAACTCTACAAGTAGAAGAGTTAAACGTTTTAAAATTGCAAGTCGTTTCCAGGAACGCATGAACATTTTGTTTGGCTGACAGAAGCAAATTTTAAATATGAAAATTTTACTTGGTCAACGTAACAAATAAAGTCCAACTTAAATCTAAAACTGATATATTCCATACCTCCAATATTCACGCAAAAAAATTTCGCACAATTTATTAAATTCCACGCTCTCGCAACGAAAAAAATCCGGATTTTGTTCAGATTTAGCTTGTTAAAACTAAAACTATGGCTCAATCCGTAAAACTAACAATGTCGACGGGAATAACTAGTGTGGTCCCAGTTAGACCAATAGACAAATAAAATTCACTTTTTGCAACATTTTTATGTTGCTCTTACTTGATATTTTTTAGTTGTCATATTTTTCGTACGGTCCAAATTTCATATGTATTCAATTGACTAATGTTTTTTAGTTTTTCTTATTTATAATCATCGCTTTCACAGACTGTTAGAAGCCTTTCAGTTATAACACTCAAAATTGCAAATTTCTACAGTCGTAGCATATCAAGACATTGACAAAAGAGTAGCAACTCGAATATTGAGAATACTTCAAGAGTAATCTGACTTATATCAAGACGCTACTCTTGATACTTGTACTGTCATTGCATACCATTTGCAGCTACTCCCAATTCCTGTCATTGTAGGGGAGACCCGTACAAAACCGAAAGAAAGTTAGCAATATCGTATATAGCATACGGTTTTGTCCATACCCCGGAGCAAAACCGTAGTAAGGAGTGATTTAGTCTTAGTTCTACAATTTTTTTTTATATTCGATTTAAATGTAAAATTTATGTTGCAGTTATGTTCCTCTTGAAACACATTAAATGAAAATGCTGATTTTTTTAAAGTGTGAGTTTTAATTTTCAATTTATAGCTTCCAGTCCAGCTATAGCTATACGATTATACCCCGGTCTCCCCTACTCTTACAAACGCCAATTACTCTTGACAGTGGGACGGGAGTTGCTATTCTTATATCAATGTTGCGTTGTAATACGGGGGCAGCAGAATTCCAGATTTTTCTATTTTATTATTTCTATTTGATATTATTATTTCCTGAACGAAAATGTCTCGCACGTCCTACATTTCTACGAATAGCAAGCCCATTTTTATTTGGGACGGAACGTCTCAGGAATTTAGAATAAATGGTACATTGTTGGCCTATTTCCCCAGAAACTAGGACATTAACACGGATCCTACGATCAAGATCGACAGAAGATAACACCACGGCGAATACTTAATGAGATTAGATTAGGCATAAGTTTACTGGCATGCTTCTGCCGTGGTTAGTTACCATCCACTGGACAAATACATAAACGAATTTAAAATCAAAACTCGTATTATATTCAAATGGATAACAATGGAGCCTTTCGAGGGTGCTGTTGTAATTGATTCTATTTTCAGACTCTACCGCCCATTCGTAAAGTAGCCTTAAGAGCAGAATGGGAAAGATTGAAAAAGCCAATTGATACACTTTTTATATTATTATAAATTGTATTTATGTAGTTTTTAGTTATTTGTTTATAATTGTTGTGTTTCGATTAAATATTATCTAATCTAAACTATTATTTTCCTCCCGCTACTATATCACGTAGCTTTGATTCTTCATCTCAGCCGTTCTACTCCCTATTTATTGTGTGGATAAGACGTTGTTCCAACGCTTAAGACCAGCTTTCCGGTTAACATTGGCACACAGACTTGAATCGCGTCCAAAGAAATAGTAATTTTCTTAAAAACAACTCACTCTGTGAGCGATTTCGCGGACGAACGAATCGAAATAGTGCCTTTGTTTCGGAGTTCTGTTAACTGAGTAAAAATTGGGTTACAGTTTTTATATTTTTTTATTGAAAAAGTTTGAATGAAATACGTTTTTAACCAGCAATTAAAATAGGGATGTTAAAACTTGGAATTGTCGGTGAATTGATTTTAATGATATAGTTTTGGCTCATAGCTTAAAATAACTAAAATTGAAATGAATTGAATTGAACTAAATTTAATTAAAGTCAATATACTATGACCTTAGTCGTAATAAACATAAGCCGAGATAAGGTCAAAATGGGTGAAATTGGAACAATAGTATTGAATAAAATTCTGATGACGAACGTACATGCATAAAATGCAAAAAATCTGAAATGTTGTACATAGATATGTTTGAAAGCTGCAAAAGATTGCCTCATGTAAATATCTAGCAGTTGCAATATTATTACTTAAATATGCATTACACCTACGACCTACATGCATAAAATTAACTACCACATATTTTAACACGTTAAAAAAAAACAAGTTTACTCGCACGTGAAATTGAAAAGTGCAGCAAATTCCTTTATAACACAAAGAAAATTCCAAACTAAATCAGCCATTTAAACACTTATAAACTTAACCATTATCCACTCGACACCTCAAACTCTTAATCCACAAGAAAAACTTAAATCCAGGTGACCTAGATAGCATTGGAATATCGAATATTCGAGAACGATCGACATTTCTATCCGCGTTACAATTCTGAACTTCTTAACCATACAAACATTGGGTTGAGCAAAGTGGTTACAGCGTACGGAGTTTGGAATAATCTGAGTCAGAGGAACCACACATTTGCACCACACTTTCTTAACACATGTTTTTGCTAGGAGATCATGAACCGTGATTTTGACTATATAAGGATCTGACTCAATTCGGTTTATAGTGTAAAAGCGCTCTAAGTCCTAAACTCTCATATCACCTATTTATTGATCAGAAAAGTTATAAAGAGTAAAAAATATTTATTTACTAGAAACTAAAATAAATCGCGCCAGTACATTTTCTTAGGATCCAAAATGAAATGAACATCCCTACTATTTAAAATTTAAACTAGACCAGCACTGTATTGATTAAGTTACATAAAAACGCGACATAACATTTTCTAATAAACGCCATCTCTATACTTTACATTTAACCTCTCCGGGGTTAAAACGTGTAGTTGAATATTCCCTCCACGGTGTAGGAGCGAGCCTTTTTGAGGGAACTCTTTTCATATGGAGTGGTTCTTTCATCTACGTGAACAAAAGCCTGTATAATCCTGGCCTGACAAGGCTGTGTGTTTAGAGGGACGTGATTTACCCGGCCCGGGTACTGGCGGGGGAAACTTTGATATTGTGACGTCAGAATTTGACTTACAGTTCATGTTTTGTAAAATTCTGCCGGACAACCGGTGAATATTTTAGGAACAGTTTATGTTGGTGTTAGCTTGAATAGAGGTGCTAGTGCGAAAGTGACGGGTTTATCGTCGTTCAAAATATGCTGGCATATGTAAAGTTGCTAGCACTTTTTGTATGTGGTTTACTTATGTCAAGCTAATTTAACTAGCAAACCGCCTTCAGGAATTCTTGTATATTATATTATTAAACTTTTTTTATGTTAAAGACACACATACAAGCATACAACTGGATTTGTATATTTTATAGCAGGTTACCGATGTCTATATATGCATCTCTCCGTTTGACCGTTTGTCTTACTTGTTACGACCGAGTTTGATAACTTGTTACGACCGAGAAATTCTATCACGGAGTAATTCTTCTGATCTGTGCCTTATACTAATTGCTGTTGACCTTCTAAACATCAGTTTTTATGTTTTCGGTGGAGCTTTGGCATTATGCCTCTATAACCGACCATATTCTAAAGATATTAAATTTTCAATACCTACATAATAATATTTTAAAATTTTCAATACCTACATAATAATATTTTACGTATGTAATCAAACGCTTGTCTCCCCGACGGTACCCTAATACGTCGAAGCACCTTGACACGCCGAAACAATCTCCTTTCAGCATCATATCAAGCCATCCGACGTTACCAAGAGGATTTGTTTAGCTCGCTCTTGCTGCGGATTTACCACTTTATATTTACGTTTTTGGCTACATTATGAATATTGCTTTTTTAGTAGAAATACTAAAAAATAGGGCAAAATTACAAAAATATAATCTAAAAAATATAATTCTATGTAGCGTGGCCTAGTATTCTATATATTTCCGACATTAATCGGGAGGCCCTGGATTCAAATCTCGTAGTGTAGTGGAAGACAATGTTTTACACACAATTTTTTTTGGTGTAGTAGACCATATTTTTGCCACCATGTTTCGAAAGACATGTAAAAGCGTGTATTATTGTGTTGTTGAGTAATTTTGTAAAAATGTCTGTGATGCCACTGCTGACGGTTCCAACGGAAGACCAGCGTAGGTCTAACTCGCCTACATATGCTAAGTTTTGTTTAAATTAGAAATACTGTTTTTTTTATTTGTATTTTTTTCTGTGTTTTATTGTCGTGAATAAAGTTCCATTTTATTCTATTCTACGAGTAATATAAATTATTCTTTTCAAAATTTATTTAAAACATGGGTTATTCCAAGACCTATTCTTTTGAATATTATATATATACTATATACTATACTTACTTTTTCTTATTTTTGCAAGATCTTTACAATCTTAAGGACATTCTGTTCCATAGAATCAAGCACAAATATTTCAAATCTTAAAAACAAGCAAAAGGCACAAACGTTCAAATCGCGCACTAAATCTCCAAGAGTACCTCAGGGCTCTGAAGAAATAACGCTCCCTAAACAGACGTCAAAACCGCTGGAATAAAAACCTAATAAACCTTACCTGGACGTTTGTATAAACCGTGAGTGCTGTAATAGGCAATAACCAAGTCGGCGACTCGGCCGCGTTTGTCACAACCGCCTTGAATGTGACTTGAATTTATAGCTCGCTATAGGGGTTTCAGAAATGGAGGTGTCAAACGCCACTAAATACGGGTCTAGTAAGCTTAGCAAGAGAGGATTCCTAAGAGTATTATTTCCATTGTCACCATTTTTTTGACAACTCTGTAAAAGCATAATGACATTAAGAAAATCAGTGGCACATTGGATCCCGACGAAACTTCAAGAGTAGATCTGTCACCCCATACATTATACTTTTGTGAACATATGGGATGACAGTTGACTTGACAGCAAGACAAGTCTACGCGGCGTCTGTGCTTGAGGGGCAGCAAATGTCTTTGCAATGACAGTAATTAGGAATAGCAAAAGTAGCTCTTGCTAAACGTCAGACTACTGACTTGCTGCAAGATAGAGTTGATTTTGTCTTAACAGGTGTCGTCGCGTGCTATCAATGTCATAACAGGACACTTGGGGGCTGGCATGGCGTGTGGGCTCCTATGTTATGTTAAGACTATAGCTGTCATTTTCTAAAGTAGAATGTATGGGGTGAAATTTGTACTCTTGATATTTCGGTGGGATTCCGCTAAACTCTGCATGCAATGCAGTTAGCATAGGCGCATATACCGTCTTGCACGACGTGTACAACCCACCACCCTGCATCGAAGGTGGAACTGGATCTATGCCTGCAGCCGAGGAGCAATGACTTGTGATTAACGATCAATAAGTTTGGGTGATGACAGTTATGTTGTTGTAATTTGTTTTTCTGTCAACTGTCATCTCAGTAGGTACATTTTTTATTGTTTTCCATAAGCACATCCAATGACCTCTGCTTTGTAACTCCGCCGTGTGCTCTCGACTGACTCAGCAGACGCCCTATAGGTCCAACATGTAATATATCCGGGAGCATCCGACGTCACTATTTCGTATAACAAAATGTTCATTTTGGGAGTTAGCACATTTGCCACCTCTATTTATAGCATCTCTACGTAGTACACAGCTTCAAGGAAACGCTGGGTCTAGACTGAAAGATGGGGTAAATAACTCGGCAGTCACCCGACTGGATAAATGTTTTATTTGATTGTATCGGACTGATTGCGCTCAAAACAAAGATATAGAAGCGGTCTATTTAGAAGGAGAATTAATGGTCCTGAGATTATGGTTAATTTGATTAAATTTAGTACTTATCTTATTAATATTATAAATGTTTATGGATACTTATTATTCTTGTGCGCCTGAGCTGATGGATTGATTTTTTCAGGAAAAATGATGCACCAAGGAGTAGTAAGTGATTATCCCCCCGCCAAAGATGGGCGCAGCGTGGTATACCCTCGATGAAATTGGCGGTGTTTCTGTTTAATGCCATGAAACTGGGGCTGAAGGTACGCCGAGGCACTCGTCCTTGTTTTTTTTAATTGTCTTTTACCACAATGCGGTCGTATGGTAGCAGACTAAAACTAGAAGGCGGAATAAATTATTCCTTGAAAATACAATAAAAGTTTAATGTTCTCAATATCTGTATAATAAGAGTGAAGAAAATCACTATTTCCAAAATTCTTTCTTTCCTTTAATTCCTTCCAGTAACTTATATGTACCGTCATACCCAACCTAGTAAGAAAATACCCGGCTCATCAACTTTTTAGAGCAAATTAAGTGGGGGACGGATGAAATACACCCCAAGGTGTTATAACTTTACTTTTAGTTCAGATGCTGGCAACTTTTCTTTACCTCTCGTCGATTATAATTAATGAACCCTAGTTAGGCTCAAGTTTGTATACTTTTTCATTTTGTGCACTCGATATAAATAGTACCCGTTAATAGAACAACTACTACCTACAACTTGGGATTCCTAGTAAAATAACAGGGCTCAGGTATGTCAGGGAAATTCAAAGCTATATAAATGCTTTGTCAATGCTCTTCAAAGCTATGTATGTATGTGTAAAAAAAATTAAAGAGAGCAATTATTTTGAACTAAGTCTATACCTAGAAGACAAAGATGCCTGGATACTTCTACATGATAAACTAACTGATGACTCTCAACTCACTAGCTACAGTGCCCTCCAAAACAAGCTCACAAAAACCACAATGTTAAAAAGGTCCCCAAATCTTAAAAATCACAAGAGATTTACACGAAAAATGTCACCTTTCACATTAGCATAGCCCAGAATTTGAACGGAAATTATGCAAAGCGCGAGAGATGGCCTCGTGTGGCGTATCCCTTTATATTATACCTATACATCAGGGTGTTTCGTCTGGTAAACACCTTGCTTCTTATCTGTGTGCTTTCACCTTGAATCAGGGTTTATGAGTTCACTGATATAATCTTTACAATATTTTAATCGTGCAATGTAAATAATGGTGTTATTCACGGCCTAATTTATGTCTCGTGTCGCCATTGTTAAATATCATGGGGTAGACTTCCTTTGCAGGAGGTCGTCTAGGTGGGTACCCCAACAGTGCCAGTTATTCTACCGCCTGAGCAGTGATGTGTAAACATTACTGTGCTTCGGTAGGAGGGCACTGTAGCTAGTGAAATTACTGGGCTAAAGAGTCTTAACATCTTATGACTCTTGAGTGAGAAGCGTTGGTGCAGTGCTCCTAGAATTTCACATAATTGTGAAATTCTAGGTAACACTGTACTGATTATGGGCAGCCGTTATCTCTTAACATCAGGAGAGCGTCTTGCTCGTCTTCTACTTCATCACATAAAAAAAAAAAAAAAAAAAAAAAAACATTTTTCAAACTTCCGTAGTCAACAAAGAAGCCGTATAGTTTCGCTTTGTCCGTCTACCCGTTTGTACGTCTGTCCGTCCGCGGCTTTGCTGTGAAACTAAAAGTCGTAGAAAGTTGTAATTTTAAACAATTATAAGGGCAATAGTATTCGGCAATAGTTAGGGTAAGAGACAAGGGGAGATAGACGGTGCAAAAAAATAATAATAGCTTTAAAAATCTAAAAAAATCTTGAATATGGTGTCAACCATGAACTTTCCAAGATAACTATAACGGTTAAAATAGCTTTATTACTTTTAAAGATACCGTTGATCAAAGTTAATGAAGTTAATATTCGATTTACCAGTAGGTACTACGGAAGCCTATATTGCACGTACCCCGAATAGCGCTTGGCCTATTTTATTTTTTTTAAATACCTTGAAAAACTCTATCTTTCCACGACGTACGTAATCACATATCAAGAAGGTTAATCTTCCTTCAGTTTGGTGTTCACCGCGCAAACTTGATTAAATATAAGCTTCTTGAATCATGTTAGGCAACTTTTTTTTATTTTGCATCGTTCGGTAACTTTAAAGTGGCGTTTTTTAAAACAAGTGAAATATAAAAAAAAACTTTTTAAAAACAAGCTTTTATTATTATAGTTCCAATGTCCTCGTCAAGACGAATCAATGAGCCCAAATCGATGGTGTTGCGTCGTTTAACTACGGAGTTCCTATGGCCACCTTCCAGCTCCATCATCAGATCAGCTCCATGTCATAATAATATTGCATTGTCATCCGAATAATACATGCGTGCAAAATTTCAGCTCAATCGGAAACCGGGAAGTGGATCAATAAATTTAACTTGCAAGATTTGATTGCAGACAGACAGACCGACAGACAACAGACAGGTGAAAGTAAATAAAAGCTTGTAATAACCGGTCTATTCCGGAACACGGTCATAATAACCGCTTGACACATTTTCATTCATATCTATCAATATTACAATGTCAGATGGCGATATTCAATTTGATAGATATCCATTTTGTTGATATTCAATAAGCCCTGCTGTCTATATAAATTACCTATTCATATTTAAAGTCTTTGAACTTCGCGGATTCCACGAAATATGGCGTTGACATCGTTATTTGTACCTTATCAATAAAATAAATATTGGCGGGAGCTTGAAAATAACTGTTTATTATTACAATAAAAATACAGTATATTTAATACGTTGACAATTCTTTTTGAACTAATTTCACATAAAGAAAAGGTTTACAAGATACAAGAAAGGTTTGAAAACACAGAAGAACAAGAACGTCGAAGTCGATGAGACGAAACGTCGAAGTTAGTTTTATGCAATGTTTTAGTAAAACTAACATTAAATCAACGCAATACCTACGTGATAAGCCCAGGCTATTAAATTTAAAATAGTATTGTTTATCTTATATTTTGTCGAGATTAAAAATACTACATTTTTTTTTTGTCATGAAAAGGGAACAGGAGGAGATTGTCCCATTTTAATATATAACTAAAATTGATTATACGGTTTTAAGTTACATTATATTATGAAAATGTAGATAAAGGTACTTTGTAGATTTTTAATCATAATAGTTTTGTTAACGTATAACGGCTTTTTTATTTTAATTTACATACATTTTTTATATAAAAAATGCATCTTGCCGAGAAAGCATAGCAAGGCAAGCGAGCTCGACGTCGATTAAATTATAATAATATTTTCATTCACTTGTTAATTAAAATTTCATTGAGTGACAAAAGTAACATTTAAAGTGCTAATTATAATTATGAATATTAATTATCTAAATGACTTTGAAGCTAAGGAGCTAATTTTGAGAAGATTCGTAGAATTCAACACCTTTTTCGTTTTACTCTACTACTTTCAGAACGATACAATATATTTGGATAGTTACCGCGAGTAAGTCATTTTATATAAAAAATACGATTTTTTTTAAATATTTGATAATAAACTATCAAATCACAGCTCAAACCGCTGCCTTTCCTTTCAAAATATAAGACTAGCTCATGATCACGACTTTAGAATAGAATAGAACAGAAAATACTTTATAGTGACACCACTCACAGTTATATACAAAAACTTATAACTAAAACAATTTATAATATACTAGCTTATGCTCGCGGCTTTGCTCGCGTGACAAAATCCTTTCTTAGCGGAGGTCTACGTTATAAAACCTATCTGTATTCCAAATTTCAACCGAATTCGTTCAGTGGTTCGGGCTATGCGTTGATAGATCAGTCAGTCAATCAGTCAATCTTTCCTTTTATATATTTAGAAAAGTGTAACAATTGGCGGTCTTATCGCTAAAATCACTTTACCCGCATGGCAAAATTCAATATTATTGGATTTTGCCATGATTTTTTTGGGACGTATCCGCCTTAAAAAGTTCAATCCATTTAGCAGTTTAACCTGTGAATTTATAGATCAGTCAGTTACGCTTTATCTTTTTTTATGGCAGACTAAATAAGCGTTTGAGCGCGATCTCACTCACTTACCAGTGACGATGCAGTCTAAGTTAGAGCACGCTTGTTTAGTAAATACCTATTCAATCTTGATTGTTTGTACTTATTTACGATTTTAATTTTATCCATTATTAAAGTTCTTATTATTTTTTGAGATTGTATTGATAATTTGTATTTTTTATTGTAATTATTTTTGATGTACTAATTAGTGTAGGTGGTAATTTATTGCCGTACTAATTGTAACTGAATAAATAAATAAATTCATTAGATAAAAGAAAACACGCAAAACAAGTGAACTCATGGCATATACATGTTTATATTACCAGTGAGTTCGACTGCCCCAGGTCATGACCCTTGAGCCTTTGAACCATGACAAAGGCCTGAAATAGCGTAAAGAAGATTAATCAGGGGTCAATGAACTGGAAACTAAACTTTTAACTAACAACCACGACCGACTAAGACTAATGGATGAACTCGATAGTTTGATGTTGACACATTTTGAACATGTTGGGGTACAATACAATACAAAACAACGAAGACGAGCAAGACGCTCTCCTGATGTAAGTGATAACGCTGCCCATAATCAATACAATGCCACTTAGGATTCCACAATGACGTAAAATTCTAGGTGCACTGCGCCAACGCTTAATCAAGAGTCATAAGATGTTAAGAATCTTTAGCCCAGTAAATTCACTAGCTACAGTGCCCTCCTACCACTGCTCAGGCGGTAGTAACTGGCACTGTTGGGGTACCCACCTAGTCGACCTCCTGCAAAGGAAGTCTACCCCCGGTAAAATTATAATATTAGTACGATCTCTGCTATATTAACCTTCATAAGACTTTCAAACCCAGTGACGTTATGGGACTTTGGGTCCATTTGGACCCGTGAACAATTTTGATTCATTTTATTTAAAAACATGTTTGTTTTATAATTTTTTCATGTCAATATTTCATAACGTGTAAAGAAATAAGTTTTTATATAAAAAAAACTTTTTTTATTTTATTTTAGAGAATCTGGAGTTATTTTGAGGAAATAAAACGGTATAGTTTACTCATTTCTTAAAATCACATAAAATGCAAATAAATTTTTAATATTCCGTTTATTTGAATTGATTTTATACTAATATAATATTTTCTAACATAAAAATAAAAATAATATTCATATATATGTATAATTACTTTTATTTTTTAATTAAAAAAAAAAAAGAACTTTCAATGTTTTATAAATGAAAAAATATTCCAAAAATTATATTTTGTATTAATAATGAATATATTATTTATATTTAAAATGAAAATAATCATAATAATGGCAAAATATACCTTTCTTGCTCAAATAGAGCGTATATGTAAAGTACACGAGTGTAACAAGAATCATGTGTATTATGATGTGAATTTCTTTTACGATTTGTTTTTTTTAATTACTAAATAATTTTTAATTGAATTTAAATATGATTTGATCGAAATTTCTTTCATATATACATTTTGATAAATAATTTTTATTATTAAAAATATGCAAAGCTTTATAAAATGATTTCAGGGAATATACTAAGTATATTTCTAATTTTTTATCAAATCAAGTATTTAGAACTTAATATATTCAAAACACGATCTTTATTTTTCATAATATAATATATATTTTACTCAATTCTTTGAATATATTGATATAAGAAAATATAAGATATTATTAGAAAATCATACGAATTAATTCGTTTTTTGCACCCAAATATTTAAAAACTAACTATTTTAGTATTGAAAGTAAAACAATATCATTATATAATAATTACAAATATATAATAATGAATAATTTGTTATATATCATGATATTATATAAGGCCGGGTCCTTTTGGACCCGAAAGCCATTAGCGTAAAATGATATTTAACTCACTCAAATATAAACATTTTAAACTTTTTTTTCGCTTTTTACGTAGAGTTTTAAAATATAATAAAAGTCACGAAGTGACAAATCATAAAAATTAATACATGAAAAGTTATCCGTATTTAAACACAAAAATGGGTCCAAAAAGACCCGAAATCCTTATGAAGGTTAAGCTCGCTATAGCTCGTCTTGGGAGTTGGGACATCTCCGTAAACTAATCACTTATTAAGGGCCGCCGTAACCGTTCAATCCCCATAACTTTTCGGCGACCGCTCATAATATATCACGTATGAATGTAAAGGGTCCTTAATGTACTATCGCTTACACTATCGTTATCATAATTATTGTTAGAATAGAATCATGCTTTATTACATACCAAAAATGCACAAAGAAACATACTGAGCTATCTTTGGTGCCAGGTAAACAATCTGCGGTCTTATAGCACAATACAATTGTTTGATTGTACTTTCAGATATTATACCAAATCTATAAATACACATTAAAATTCATCAAAATAAATTATACAATGTGCCTATAATACAAAATAAGTTATATTTAAGTTACGGACAAAAATGTTCCCCGCCCCTGGCTAAAACAACAAACATTTTTCAAAGGAAATATTCCCCATTTCGATCTGCAGCTTCGCAGCAGTCACAGCACACACGATTGACAGCTCACATGAAGGTTGACAACGTCTGGATGACGGGGGCTTCAAACGGTGAGCGCATTTTAAACGGCAGTTACGTCCGCTTACAAAGGACGTCATGGCTTCAATATTTACCATTCTTTTGACGAAAATACTTTTTACAAGCTTTTATTTTTACTTTCACCTGTCTGTCTGACTGTATGTCTGTCTGTCTGTCTGTAATCAAATCTTGCAAGTATAATTTGACCCACTTCCAGGTTCCGATTCAGCTGAATTTTTGCAAAAATGTATAAATCGGATGACAATGCAATGACATTGACCTGATCTGATGATGGAGCTGGAAGGTGGCCAAGGGAACTCCGTAATTAAACGACGCAACGAGTTTGGGCTCATTTGATTCCGCCTTAACGAGATCTTTGGTGTTAGATGGTATTTTTTAATTTCACTTGTTTTGTAGCCGAAGATGGTAGCAGACTAAACCAAGAAGGCAGGACAGTTCTCTATCTCTTTACACATGTACATATTTACCACAATACCAGTTTTTTACATTTAAAGACAGGTGCAAACTAAAGCGAGTCAACCGCAACGAATCTCTTAACAAAAATCCGCCTGCGTACATGAGACATGAACTAACTCACATTATAGACACCGCATGGGGCCGTAAATTCGATGTATGTATGTCAGATTAATATATGAACTCAGAATCTGTGAAATTAGGTCAATAATTTATTCTTTTTAACTCGTTTCTCAACAGTTTTTCCTTTACACAAAAACTGCTTCTATGTGTTCACGTTATAAATCTTCACGACATAATAATACCTACCACCAGTTTTTAACCCAATATGTTCAATGTTCAAGCACTCCTACTGCTTGTACATTGCTACGTACATTGATAGTTCAGTCAGTCAGTCAGTCACGTTTACTGTTGGTAGGTATATATACTGATATTAATAACAGCTTCGAATTTCAAATATTATAAAGATAGTGTAATCAATCATGTTGCAAGTTGTTTCTCATCCATCATACAAAATGACTGGACGCTTTTTGAAAAGAATAAACATGAGAACTGAACGAGTAGAGGTTGTTCATTGGTTGTGGAATTTGTTCGAAATTTAAAAAGTACCTTCGTAACATCAATCAACTATTTAAAATCATTAGTTTTGATAATACGGAGATTACTCGTATTGAGATATCGAGTTATATTATTGCTAACCAGCAATTTTACCCGCTGTGCAGTACTTTTTTTTCCTTGATAGACGTTCTGATACGGGGTGTGGAGTAAGTAATATTATATATCATTATAAGTAGATTTTATAAGATACTAGCTTATGCTCGCGGCTTTGCCCGCATGGCGAAATCATTGCTTAGCGGAGGTCTATGTCAAAAAACCTATCTGTGTTATAAATTTCAACCCAATCCGTCCAGCGGTTTAGGCTGTGCGTTGATAGATCAGTCAGTCACTCTTTCCTTTTATATATTTAGATACGAGTAATTAAAGGTATTATAATATAAGAAACAGCCGAGAAAACAGTTTAACAAGGCAGTTTTCCCTTATTAATAAGTACGAGTATGTTTAATACTGTATACTTTGTTGAAAATCCTCCCCATTTCGGAGTCAGAAAGGGCATGTTTATAAAATTATTCCGTCTAAGCCTTAATCCATTTACTCCGGAAGATCTGCATGTAAAGTCACTAAGGCTAAGCTTCTAATTAATTTCACTAAGCAGAGAGCGACAAAGGTGTTAGGCGTTATCGTCATCTAAGCTCTATCACCACGTAACTCATTTTTGGCGGTTTTAAAGCTGACGTCACACTGAGCGAACAAACCGAACGCGAACAAGTTGTCATTTGTCATCAACGCGATCTGCCCGGCGCGGCAGGCCGGTCCGCGCCGGTTTGCGTCCGCTTTATGTGTGACGGGTCACGTACAAACTAGAACATTACAAAAATTCCGTCCCGGTTCGCGTTCGCTTTGTTCGCTCAGTGTGACGTAAGCTTTACACTTTGATGCTACCCACAAAAAATTAAATGAAAAACGCATTGGTTCGTAGAGTCAGAATAATGATACAACCAATAAAACCTTTAAATTACGGAAAAGTATTGCACGCTTGATAAAATCACATGACATCATGGCTTCATGGCGCAGGTCATGATATAAAAAGTAAATACATTATATTATGTACACCTACTAAAAATTCATTGTCACAAAACTACCTAGTCAGGTCATAAGTATTGTCACACAGTAAAAACTTTTCTTTTAGAATGCTGGCCACAAAAAAGTTTATTGAATTCGAATTTCGAATTGTTCATGAAAATAAAAATGTATACTTTTTAGAATTTTACTCATTTTTAAATATGGAGTGGACGCTTAAAGAAAACCGTGTTGCAGTTATTGCGTTGCATCGTTGCGGTTACGCGCCAATTCAAATTTTTGACATACTGAAAAATTTGAATATAACCAAAAGATTCGTTTATCGTACCATCAAACGATACAATGAAGACTCTAGTGTAGATGACAGGTCAAGAAGTGGTCGCCCTCGGTCTGTTAGGACTCCAGCAGTGATAAAAGCTGTGAAGGCGCGAATTCAAAGAAATCCCAAACGTAAGCAGAAACTATTGGCCCTTCAGATGGGGTTAAGCAGAACCACGGTGAAAAGGGTGTTAAATGAAGACTTAGGGCTTCGGGCATATCGAAGAAAAACAGGACATCGTTTAAATGCTCGTCTAATGGACCTGAGACTGAAGAGATGCCGCGCTTTGTTGAAGCGGTACGCGAGAAAAAAATATCGAGAAATTCTTTTTTCGGATGAAAAAATTTTTACCGTAGAAGAGAGCTACAACAAACAAAATGATAAGGTGTACGCACACAGTAGTGAAGAAGCGAGCAAGCGTATTCCGCGTGTCCAACGAGGTCATTTTCCATCCTCGCTCATGGTATGGTTGGGAGTTTCTTATTGGGGCTTAACAGAGGTACATTTTTGTGAGAAAGGTGTAAAAACGAATGCAGTTGTGTATCAAAATACAGTCCTGACGAACCTTGTGGAACCTGTTTCTCATACCATGTTCAATAACAGGCACTGGGTATTCCAACAAGATTCGGCGCCAGCTCATAGAGCGAAGAGCACACAAGACTGGCTGGCGGCGCGTGAAATCGACTTCATCCGGCACGAAGACTGGCCCTCCTCCAGTCCAGATTTGAGTCCGTTAGATTACAAGATATGGCAACACTTGGAGGAAAAGGCGTGCTCAAAGCCTCATCCCAATTTGGAGTCACTCAAGACATCCTTGATTAAGGCAGCAGCCGATATTGACATGGACCTCGTTCGTGCTGCGATAGACGACTGGCCGCGCAGATTGAAGGCCTGTATTCAAAATCACGGATTTTGACGGAGTCATTTTGAATAAACTTTATTGTCATAAGAATCTATGTTTTGTTAAGTTCATTTTGGTATATAAATGGTTACATAATAAATAAACTTGTTCCAATAATTTTATATTAAACATGTGACAGAATTTATGACCTGACTAGGTATTTTGAAGTAATTATTTTGAACTTAAAGCACAAAAAATATAACTTTAGTCATGTCTGTCAAATTAATTGTTTTGTTGTATCTCCAGTCCTTTTAACATAGTAAGACTTTGACATAAGAGTAGCAACTCCCGTCCCTCTGTCAAGACTAAAGTGACATAATATATTATCAAGACGCTACTCTTGCTACTCGCACTGTCATTGCATACTATTTGTAGCACAGAATTAATACAACTAGAAGTAGCCATATTATGTGTGAGTGTGACGGCAATAGGGAAAATTCTATGTGAAGAAAAAGGAGAACCTATTTTTCTTCCGTCCCTTTCAGCGTGGCCGGTTTACGTTATTTGTCACACGTTCAAACGGCTTCCTTGTGACAAATATACCATCAAGTCATTCGAATTATCTTTATTTTTTTTAGATTTTAAGTGCTTTCAGGGAATAATTAATGGTTTATGTGTACTCATAGTGGTAGTGAAATGGTAGAATGTGCAGTTTTGGGCTGTAAAAGCCGTAGTGAACAACATTAGGAGAAACTATTGCTGTCGCATAGGCGGGCACGCAGTGGTGAACCACCTGATTTGTAGGTACTCCCAATGTCATTGTGCTCTTACAAACGTCAATTATTACTCTTGACAGCGGGATTGGAGCCGCTACTCCCACGTCAATGTCACGGTGTGCTCGGGCAGCTGATAAGTTATTAAAAATGACTTAGGTAGTAATAGAACTTAAACGGCGTTATGTCATCGCTAGTACAATATGAATATTGTATGGATTTTGACGGGGCTCGGTGGCCATTATGGGTGGACGTGATCTCATGCAATTTAGATGGCTGTGCTGGTCACTTATGTGCGAGGATTATTGCTTGGACCTCACCTGGGTACATGCTGCCTTGACATTATTTCTTAGTTATGAATCTAGGAAGTTGGCTAGTGAAGCGCAAACCGATATGAAGCGCTGTAAATCAAATATTAATACCGTACATATTAGTATTTTATTACCCACAAGGTGGACAGACGACCTTATAAAGGTCGCCGGAAGACGCTGGATGCAGGTCGCTTCCAACCGGTACATATGGAAGTCCAAAGGGGAGGCCTATGTTCAGCAGTGGACGTCCAATGGCTGAGATGATGATGATGATTAGTATTTTATTACGCACATTAGTATAATATGGAGTACTTTAAGAATTGGTATTTTTCTTTCATGTAACGTCCTCATAATATGAGGATTTCATTAGCTTTGACGTAAAGCATTAACATATATTATATTTATCAAAATATTTACTTTTAACTTTAAATAGTCAAGAACAAAAATAAGAAGAAAATCTTATAAAAATATAACCGCTTAGCTTTATAAACACACAGTTTTGAAATATGTTTGAGCGTTTAAACAGACATTTAGTTATTTTATATATTGTTAGCACTTGGTTAGCTTGTCGCCTCGAGCTGGAGTAATAGCTTCAGTTTTGCGGTGTTTTAAATAACTTTTCTCACTCAATCATCTTTAGGGTAACTATGAGGTTTATTTTCCTTGGAAATTGAATGTGTGTGGGTTATTAATGTGAAAAGACAGAAATCAGTGAAATTATCAGTTATATGATTTGTTTTCTTATCGCTTACAATATTATATTACTTATGCAAAACAATTGTTAGAGATTTTTTTACTGCATACATCGTGTTTAGCCCCATCGTATAAGATGCAAGGGCAATTTATACTTGTAAACTATTATTATATC
Organism: Hemithea aestivaria; assembly: GCA_947507615.1. Lineage (NCBI taxonomy): Eukaryota > Metazoa > Arthropoda > Insecta > Lepidoptera > Geometridae > Hemithea > Hemithea aestivaria. The sequence continues at coordinate 812,479 of OX382330.1, forward strand.
TATCTATCTTTATCCTGTATTATAATAGGTCATGGTACCAGTACTAAAACTCCGCTCCTGCATACATCGTGTTTAGCCCCATCGTATAAGATGCAAGGGCAATTTATACTTGAAAACTTCGTACATATCTTACAAGAGCTTGGAATTTTTACAACTTTTAGTTTTGTTGACGAAACTTATCTGATATGCATCAAATTTTCATTGTGAACTTAAACAATATTTCCAAAACTACGTATACTACAAATAGACACATAATATATTATTAAGCTCTTATTTATATATTTTTTGTTTTTAATAAATAAACCCAGCGATTATACCCGCTATAAGCTATACGTTATTCCAGGGTCCAAGCTATGTCTATATGAAATTTCGGTTCAATCGGTCCACTCATTTAGGTGTGAAAGAGTAGCAAACATGCATAAATACGTTCTTAAAAATTTTCGTGCTTATAATATTAATAGGCTTATGTAATAAATCATTTTGTAGTTATTTACTATTTCTTGTAACTTGCTATGCAACAAAGTATTCTTTTCGAATCTATTCATATTATTTTTTTTTGCGTACATAAAATACAAAACGTGACAGATTGATTGACTGATTGAATCGACACAACTCAAACCGCTGAACGGATTGGATTTAAAAAGAACTTCTTAATACTGGGTCAAAACTTTAATTTTTTAATTTTAAGCTTTAGATAATTACATCAACTTACCTACTTATTGAGTTACAATATGACCTACTTACTCATTTTTGTCACATAAAATTTCACAAAAACTTATCAAGTTAGACTTCCCTAAAGCTCTTTAAATAAATGGATATAAACGTCGAGATAAACCACTTTAAAATTGTGTCTATCACACAAACAAAATGTACCGTAGTTCTACGAGAGCGACCTGCAATTAATAAGTGGGGCAACTCTACCTGTCTTGGAGCACTTCAGTTGAGTTCAGTAATAAGATTCGAAACAGTAATCCATGAGAACTAAGTTTTAAGCCGATGTAATCCGTGTCGGGTCGATCCTCTTCACAATTGGCCCTGAAAGAGAATAGGGAACTTTCAATAATAATTTTCACAATTATTATTGAAAGTTCCCTATTTTCTTTTATCTTTGGTCTTACAGGGTCTGTACTGCAAATATTGCGATGGAATTATGAATGAATGTTACATGAGTTGATTGGATAGTACTTAATAGTATGATAATATTAATCTAAATATATAAAAGGGAAAGAGTGACTGATTGAATGATCTAACATCACACAGTTGTTGTCACAAATCGCTGAATGGATTCGCTTGAGATTTGGAATACAGATAGGTTTTACGATGTAGACTTCACACCACAGAACAACAGAAGACAACAGAAGAGGTAAGGTACCCTACTTACACTGTCAGAGTCAAATCACAATTTAAAGGTTGTGTGGCGAACCTATATGTTGCAGTTTCAGATCGCCGAATATTACAGAGCCTGCAACATGACCTAACAACTGCCTCCTACATATCGGACTAAAAGCCGGACGTATGACCACTGGGCCACGGACGCTACAAAAATATGATGCAGGCCTCGTATTAATATTGTATAGTTTTTTTTTATTTTTTTAGTCTATCCTGTCCCACTGCTGGGCAAAGACCTCCCCCAAATCCTTCCATGTATCTCTTTCTTGCGCCACCTCAGCCCAGCCGGTCTGGTATGAGTCCAGGTCGTCTCTCCATCTTTTTCTGGGCCGGCCTCGGCGGCGCCGACTTTCCTTTGGTGTCCATTCTGTGGAAATCTTTGTATAGTTTACACAATATTTTTTTTGATTTGATTCTGTGTAAATAAGGTAACCTACTTGGCTGGAGCATAAACCCCAATAATTTACTATTATTGTTAATTTATTCACCTATTACTCGAAAACGTATAAACCGATAAGATTTTTTTTGTATATTACAAATTATTCACTTAGTTATTAATTATACTTGAAGTCTCCTAAGTTATAACATTCACGGTACTCTAAGTAACTAAAACTAAAGTACTCTAAGGCTACGCGCAATATGGAGGAACCCTAAATACATTAATTTAAAATTATTTTTGTTACCGTTCACTTACCCTGATCATTACCCGGCTCTGTGGAAAATTACAGCCTTCTAGCACTTATAGTTTCTCAGCAAACCCGCGGACGGACGGACGGACGGACAAAGCGTAACTATAAGGCTTCCTTGTTGACTACGCAGAAGCCTAAAAACTGGACGGCACTTCCGCATCGTTTATGTGATGGAGGCCTGAGATCGCCGTGATCTCAGTAGGCACGTTTACATCCAGTCCAAATTGCGAGGCATAGTTAGTTACACAATTTTCCTCTCAACTCAGAAACTATTTCAACTAAACAGCTACTTATTTAATTTGGACAAATGGCCGGCTCTAGTCAAACTTTCAAAAGAGCAAAATGTTTTCAAAGCTAAGCCTATTCATCATTGTGGAGCAACTTATTCAGCTGAAAGGTTCTTTCAACGTTTTTAGAGTTCCGTACCCAAATATTTAAAATGAGACTCTATTAATTAAGACTCCACTGTCCTTCTGTCTATCGCCTGGTTCTCATGAACTGTAATAGTTGGACGAAATGTTCACAGATGATGTGCTTATTTTGCCACTGGAAAAACAAGTACCTAAAACAGAATAGAGGTATTTATTCAAACAGCTAAATGATTAAAATTAACAGACAATGAATAATAATTGCGAGAAGTACGCCTTAATTCATCACTTGATAAATTAAAAATTTAAAAAACCCCCAACGCATTACGTAATTCAACATTTTTTGATGGCGGCCATCTTGGATTTTAAATTTTATATAATGGGCTGTATTCTACTCGTTAAGCCCTTTCATTTGATACCCATATCAATGGGGTCGTGGAAGAAAAAAGTAATCCGCCATTTTGTAGCGGCGGCCATCTTGCATCGATTTCCACCAAACATAGCTAAGAACACTCTCGACTAACTCTACTTTCAAACAAAAAAAACTAAATCAAAATCCGTTCATCCGTTTGGGCGCTACGATGCCACAGACAGACACACACACACACACACACAAAAACACACACACACACAGACAGACAGACAGACAGACACGTCAAACTTATAACACCCCGTCGTTTTTGCGTCGGGGGTTAAAAAACATTACAAACTAAACCTTTAATCTAAAACTTATAAAGAAGGTATCAGGTGACCGGAATGCTGGCTTGTATTTTGCACAAAAAATAAGTATATGTATTCAGCGGGCCAATGCCGCCAGGATTCTGGCTACCTATCCCTCCACCATAGGTTTATTAGATTTAAATTTAGATTAAACATAATATAAATGATAAAGGGGTAATAAATAAAAACCAAACCATAGACAGGACAGAACTTTTCATCAGGTGGGATGTGGTCGAACGTAGGCCTATTTAGTATAATTAAATTCATACAGCAAATTCGATTTTTTGTAGCTTTAGGGACCAGAGAAACACCGGGACAGGTAAAATTTAACAAGAGGTTAAAATATAGAATCGAACGTTGCATAGTGAATGTTACGGAACCTTTCGTGCGCGAGCCCGGCTTGCACTTGGTCAGTTCTTTTTGTAGTTGCATGTGGATTTTAGAACGAACTAAGCGTATTTAGATGCAAAGGATTTTCATTTGTTCGAGAAACGTCTGTTCGTTTTAATTAATTAATTCCAAGCTTTTCAAAGGTTTAGGTCTATGACGGTTTAATTTACATAGATGAGTCTTAATATCAATTTTGCATGGTGGCAAATATTTCGATTAAGAATGGGAACCAAATATTAATACTTGTACCTACTGTACTATATTCTTAGTGAATGTAATCATGTGTATTTACTTTTATTAATCATTAAAATGCCTATGAAGCCTTTTTTAGGGTTCCGTAGTCAACAAGGAACCCTTATAGTTTCGCTTTGTCCGTCCGTCCGTCCGTCCGTCCGTCCGTCCGTCTGTCTGTCCGCGGCATTGCGGAGAAACTATAAGTCCTAGAAAAGTGTAATTTTGTATACAGGTAAGTAATAATAAGGGTAAGAGAACGGTGACAAAAAATAATTTTTAATTAATTAATTTAGGCTACCTCCCGTACACGTAAGATGGGGATGATTTTTTTTTCTGGCTGATACCATCGTGTGGGGTATCGTTGAATAGGTATTTTAAAATGAAGGACGGTTTGCTAAGAAACTTTTTCGATTTCATGTTCTGTTTGAAAGATATTCAAGTTTAAAAAAAAAAATTGAGCGTCCCCCCCCCTCTAAAATCTGAACTACTAGCTTTAAAATTCTGAAAAAAATCAGAGGTATGCTTTCAACCATGAACTTTCCAGGAAAACTATAGCGGTTAAGATAAAATTATTAGTTTCGGTAAAATCAGCAAAATAAGAATACCTAAAGCTAACCTAGCCTATAGTTTATTAATGCATAACTAGATGGCGCTAGTAGTAAAATTAGATCGCGCAAGCGAATCGTTCATGGTAAACATAAAACTATTGTTTTGATTTTATTAAAAATTAAGTATGTGGAACATAACTGGCTCATAATGTGTTCATTTAAAAATGGTTTACTTTGTTTTAGGCCAATGGTGGTTATATTTTTTTTTTGTAAAGTAAGAATTATTTGGACTTTTCTCAACACGTCCAAAAACTAATGCGTCACTTTCAAAGGCTCGAATGTGACATAACCATCAAGTTACACTCTCTCCACGACCACCTAGACTATATTCATGACAATCTTGGGGTACTAAGTGAAGAATTGGGCAATGGGCAAGCAATTCCACCCGAACTTTTGTTCGATGAAGTAACGCTATCAAGGCTTCTGGAACGCACATATGATGGCTGAATATTGTTAGAGCATTTAAAATAGCCCTTAGAATAAGAATAGCATTTAGAATAGCTCTGCCTTCAGTTTCAGCAAGAAAATCAAATAACATAAAGAGTTTTTCAACTTAAACTTAAATTAATTAGGATCATCTCTACATTGACCACCCACAAGGTGGACAGACGACCTTATAAAGGTCGCCGGAAGACGCTGGATGCAGGTCGCTTCCAACCGGTACATATGGAAGTCCAAAGGGGAGGCCTATGTTCAGCAGTGGACGTCTTACGGCTGAGATGATGATGATGATGATGATCTCTACATTTATAGCGTTTTATTACGAAAACAACATAATATGTGTCATATCTTTTTAACTAGAGCTGGTACAGAAATTTCAGTCACAAATTTGAAATCGTCGTCAAAAATCATCCAAAATGCTGTTGTGCAGTGTATTCAATCTACTAGAACTACGGAACCCTACATTGTGCGTGGCCCGACTCGCGCTTGGCCTATTTATTTATAATATATTTTTATGTAGTATTTTCAGTACATTAGCATGCAATATAGTGTTAATTAAGAAATAAATATTTTTTGTTTGGTTAATCTTTATACTCTTGGTGATATTCTAAAGTTTCTTAGATTCAAAAATGTGTAGGAGAAAAAAAAAATATTAGTGACCGAATAATATGGGCACACCAACCGTATAAATATGGGTACAACATCAGGTAAGAACACTTACCAAAATAAAGCTGCTACAAAACTTGTCTCGTTAATTTAAAACATCATCGACTTAGGTTCTGTTTTAGTGTTTATTTTGTGGCAGAGAGAATTAAATAAGGGATTTGCACAAACTTGTATTTAGTTCTACTTAAAACACAATCAACGATATAAGAGGTACCCGTATCTTCTATATTTATTGTTGTCCAAACAGACAGGGCGTTCACCTGTCGCTAAATACTTTTAATTTCATTTGGTTAAGTTAGAATCATACGATTTTGGAAAGGAGTGTTATCCATTATAAATACGACACGGCTGTACTCATAGGCGGATTTAGGGGGGGGGGGGCAGCGGGCCAATGCCCCCCCCATAAGCATTGTAGAGTTACGAATTTTGCACATATTTCATAGTCAAGACTATAATTTTTTTCTCGGCGCTCGCAGCAAGCTGCTCGCACACTTATTATTAAGGATATTTGAACTTTCTAACTGTTCAGAGCGACCTAAACACACTTTTTTCTTAGTAAAAATGATAATATTCTTGCCTTTCTGCACCTTGCCCCCCCCCAGAACCAAATCCTGGATCCGCCTATGGCTGTACTCACGTAAATTATTATTCGTTGAGATAAGTCTCAACAACGGTTTCGGACAATTACAAAAGTTCCCCTCCCCCTGAAGGGAGGTATTTATCCCGCTTTTTAGGTTTACAGCTCAGTAAACCTAAAAAGTGGGATCAACCCAGAAAGCCATATATGGCCGCATCGTCGTTTAACATCACGTGAGATCAAGATCAAAAGGCTTACTTACTCGTATAATGAATAATAAAAAAATATTAAATACCAAATCAGAAAATAGAAAAAAAAGTGTGCAAATGAGATTTTTTTTTAAATTACTTGAAAAACCACTGCATTGCAGCATAAACAACTGCATTTTGAGTTTTATGAGGACAGTAAGCATAAAATCAAACGAGCGTCAAGATGGCGGGACCAAGTCTTGGATTTGCATGAAACATATACCAATATTTAGTACTATTTAGTACTATTTAGTACCTCCGATCAAAAAATTAGTACCTCAACAGAAAAGCTGCGGCACAGCAAAAACCTTGGTCCCGCCATCTTGACGTCAAGATGGCGGGACCAAATTGATCCGCTGCTTTCTGGAAGTTCTGATGAATTAAAATATTTAGTAGGTACCTATTTAGTACCTCTCAAATATTTTTTTAGATTTTTATAACTTTTACGGTTTTAAAGATATTTAGCAAAAACCATGGTCCCGCCATCTTGACTTTTTAAAAAAACGTTTCACATCTAAACGCAAAGTTTTTCTTAAATTATTTTCTGGTCAATATTTAGTACCTTTTTGGTACTAAATATTCGCCTTTCACAAGTTTGTGCCTGTGACTCCATCTGCTTGGAATAAGCATTTTTTTATTCCCCATACAAACTTTTATGCTTTTCTGGAAGTTCTGATGAATTAAAATATTTAGTACATATTTAGTACCTCTCAAATATCTATTTAGATTTTTCGTAACTTTTACGGTTTTAAAGATATTTAGCAAAAAGCTCCAAGCTTCTTTGCACCCTGTTAAAAGTATGAAATCCGGAATAAAAACTATCCTATGTTTTTTTCAGGGTCTCAAACTATCTTCTTACGTAATTACATTTATCGGATTAAAAAATTGTATGATTTTTCTAAGTAGGTATGTTAAATGTGTGTAGTTTGTTAGTTAAAATAATAATTACTTAGTGATTATATTAACAAAAGATCGTTTTTCAGTATACATAATTATATGTATAGGTATTTCAGTCCGGTCAAAATGGACAGCAGAATTATTATTGGTGTAATTATTAATAATAAACTGCCAAAAGTCACTGGCAATTCTATGTGTGCTAGAAAAGTTATAAAGTTATTCCAAGTCATATTTTCAATTACTAGTGTGTACGATTTTTTTATATTATTATTTTTTTATGTGGAGAAGTAAGAAGACGAGCAAGACACTGTCCTGTTGGTAAGAGATAACGCTGCCCATAATCAGTACAGTGCTACCCAGAATTTCACAATGATGTGCAATTCTAGGTGCACTGCACCAACGCTTCTTACTCAAGAGTCATAAGATGTTAAGACTCTTTAGCCCAGTAATTTTACTAGCTACAGTGCCCTCCTACCGAAGCACAGTAATGTTTGCACATTACTGCTCAGGCGGTAGAATAACTGGCACTGTTGGGGTACTCACCTAGACGACCTCCTGCAAAGGAAGTCTACCCCCAGTACCCCCGGTTTTGATCGGTTAAAAAGAAATATACAGTAATTTGACTCCATAGAAAAATGGCAGAAACATCTACAAGTCTAAAGACATAAGCTTTTTTGGTTATCTTGGCTAACTTGATTATATCTGCCTACTAATAGAAGTACTATATTTTTAGGGGTTGGTATATTTTTAGTTTATATAGTTTTATTTCTACAACTTCAGGGCAATTTTAATAATAAATCCGATTTTTTTTTTACAAAAAAGGGAGGGAAATACTGGGGTAATTTTAACTCATTAAATCATATAAGACAGAATTAGCTAAAATGTTATCACATGTTGGTATTATTTAAGTTCGGTGACAATTCAAAATTCTGGTGTTATGAGCTGGACTGATTATGGAGATCTGATAGACCTACTGGAGCTCTCTATGATGACTGCTGATAGAATAATTGAATTAGCTTGCATAATATTATCGTTTCTTTCTATAAAAGTATATTTAATTCCACATGATTATGAGGGTCTGATTACGATATTCGGCTTGTTCGGTTTGTCATTTGAGAACCTATCATTCCACATGATGATTTTTATGCCATTTTTCTATGGAGTCAAATTACTGTATATTTCTTTTTAACCGACCAAAATAATATAAAAAAAACCTTGTATCGTACACACTAGTAATTGAAAATATGACTTGGAATAACTTTTCTAGAACACATAGAATTGCTGGTCACTTTTGGCAGTTTATTATTAATAATTATACCAATAATAATTCTGATGTCCATTTTGACCGGACTGAAATACATATACATATTATGTTAACTGAAAATTGATCTTTGTTAAAATAATCACTAAGTAATTAATATTTTAACTAACAAAATACACACATTTAACATACCTACTTAGAAAAAACATACAATTTTTTTAATCCGATAAATTTAATTACGTAAGAAGATAGTTTGAGACCCTGAAAAAAACATAGGATAGTTTTTATTCCGGATTTCATACTTTAACAGGGCGCAAAGAAGCTTGGTGCTTTTTGCTAAATATCTTTAAAACCGTAAAAGTTACGAAAAATCTAAAAAGATATTTGAGAGGTACTAAATATGTACTAAATATTTTAATTCATCAGAACTTCCAGAAAAGCATAAAAGTTTGTATGGGGAATAAAAAAATGCTTATTCCAAGCAGACGGAGTCACAGGCACAAACTTGTGAAGGGCGAATATTTAGTACCAAAAAGGTACTAAATATTGACCAGAAAATAATTTAAGAAAAACTTTCCGTTTAGATGTGAAACGTTTTTTTAACCCAGATACTCCTGAAACTATTTTGTACCTTAGATTATCCTAAGTTTTTGATATGTTGATATTTAAGTCACCAACAATCTTGGAAAAATACTGAAAAAAATCCTACTCATCTGGAAAAGTCGGAAAACTATGGGTGTTATAACGCCCGGTAGGAGAATGCACTGCTATCTCTTGTATGTACGAGGAAGTATAATAAAAACAAAAGGTATATTTATTTTCGGCATTATATATTATCTTATATTATGTTTATATATATTTCAACATAGTTTAACCATATTAGTTACATATTATTACATGTAAGTAATTTATATAACTGTTACAAAGTACTAATTTCATATTGAGAGTGTAGAAAAATGTAGGCTCCAGGTATGACATTATAGTATTTTTTTCAGTTTGTATTGCATGAAACGAAATAAGATTTAAGATGCAACTAAACATTACATTTTATGCAAAAGAAATTGCTTTTACTTTTTGCAAGGAGTGCACCAGGGCTGATTTCCTTTGGATTCAATCAAATGATCGATTTTGTCGTATCGAGTTTGTCGAAATTAAGTATCAGCCGATTTTTTCAGTACAGGGACCTCAGATGGACAACATAACTACTGTATAAGAGAACACCCAAGAAGCACTTCATTTCGCTAACGGTAACAGTGCTCGGTTATTTTTTGGCTAGCGTATAAGTTTGTATAGTGGTGTAGTAGACTATCAGCAGCTAGATTACACCATCGTCAAACTACCATCACCATCGTAAAATAATAAATCGGTGGCTGTTTATTATTGGGGACCTGAACATCTTTCCACTCTGGATAACAATTAGGGTTATGACGATTACGCCACTTATAAGTTTAGTTTTTCGACACAGTAGGGGCAACTAGTATACTACCACTTGACGAAAATGTACTTGGTATGGGATATGAACTTAGCCCATTTCAGATAGTACACAGGGCTTTGTGTAGGGAATTCTACAGAACGTCTTTTTTGGTGAGATAAGGGAATGTCGTCTTCATCGTCAGACGAAAAATCGGCGTAACTTCTGCTCTCAGTTGAGTCCCTCTAAAAGAAAAGATAAAACGGTTGTTACCAGTTGACTGTACACACACTTGCACATGCGATAAAATTCTGAGAAGATTCGTGAGCTATACAAAATTTGCCAAGCCAAACTGGTAAAATTTGTAATCTTCATCACCAGGATCCTTATCAGTCACCTCGGTGTTTGCATTTTCTGGTGGTAAATTTGCAACTGCCTTCGGGAAAGCAACATCGTCATCAGCCGCCTCCAATTCATCTATTATATCATTCAACTTTAAACAATATCTTTCCTGCAATCTGAAAACCAATGTAAACTATTATAGACGTCCTTTTTCCTACGGGGCGTTATAACACCCATGAAATATTTTGATATGAAAGAACCTATAATTGTACGATATTAGTAACGGACATTGCATCAAATCATTGATAGTACTATGTACTTACAAAATTTATGTCAAACCGCTATATTTTATACTTGATAATATAATATAAACATACCTTTTTGACGACATTATCCAATAAAAACACTTTGTAACTTTTAAATACGAAAAAAGATTCAATTTTCAAACAAAACAGTCATAATTACTGCACGAAATCGAAGTTTCATTCGTTATGAATCAAATAAGATAAGATATATTCATTACCGTGTGCATTTCTTAGAATAAAAATTAAAATGATTGTGGGTAGTTTTTGGGGCGTTTTAACACCCCGTAGGAGTATCTGGGTTAAAAACGTCAAGATGGCGGGACCAAAGTTTTTGCTAAATATCATAAATAGGTACTAAATATTTTAATTCATCAGAACTTCCAGAAAGCAGCGGATCAATTTGGTCCCGCCATCTTGACGTCAAGATGGCGGGACCAAGGTTTTTGCTGTGCCGCAGCTTTTCTGTTGAGGTACTAATTTTTTGATCGGAGGTACTAAATAGTACTAAATAGTACTAAATATTGGTATATGTTTCATGCAAAATTAAAAAAACGCTCGTAAAATCAAGATTGATATTTTCAAGTCTTTCTGGAAAAATCAGAGAAGTTCCCAACTTTTACTACCCAGTAACAAAATTTTAATACCCCATGGTTAATACTGTGTAACCCATGGTATAAAAGAGCCTTAAACATATAACGCGCGATTAGCTTCCTGCGGTCATATATTATGACATATAAATCCTTGCGATAGTTACGTATAAGTTACGTAGTGCGTACTGCGTAGTGGCGTAGTCAGGGTTAGCGAGTATGTTTATTAGTTTGTTGATTGCAGATTATGTAACATATTTTTGAACATAAAAGAACTAATCAGGTATAGTAGAATTAATTTTTAACCCCCGACGCAAAAACGACGGGGTGTTATAAGTTTGACGTGTCTGTGTGTGTGTGTGTGTGTGTGTGTGGTGTGTATGTGTCTGTCTGTGGCATCGTAGCTCCCAAATGGATGAACGGATTTTGATTTAGTTTTTTTTTGTTTGAAAGTAGAGTTAGTCGAGAGTGTTCTTAGCCATGTTTGGTGAAAATCGGTCCAAGATGGCCGCCGCTACAAAATGGCGGATTACTTTTTTCTTACACGACCCCCTCAATATGGGTATTAAATGAAAGGGCTTAATGAGTAGAATACAGCTCACTATATAAAAATTAAAATCCAAGATGGCTGCCATCATAAAATGGTGAATTACGTATTGCGTTGGGGGTTTTTTTAAATTTTTAATTTAATTCACTTGTTAAAATAAAATTGTTTTAGTTTTTAACTGTAAAATTACAAAAAAAAACTTTTTTTTATATAACGAAGTAAGAAGACGAACGCTCTCCTGATGGTAAGAGATAACGCTGCCCATAATTAGTACAGTGTTACCCAGGATTTTACAAAGGAAAAATTCTGGGTGCACTGCGCCAACGCTTCTTACTTGAGAGTCATAAGATGTTAAGACTCTTCAACCAAGTCATTTCACTAGCTACAGTGCCCTCCTACCGAAGCACAGTAATGTTTGCACATCGCTGCTCAAGCGGTAGAATAACTGACACTGTTGAGGTACCCACCTAGTCGATCTCCTGCAAAGACAGTCTACCCCCGGTAAACCCCCGGATTATGTATATTTTTTTTATGAAACTCGTATATAAAGAGGACTGATATAATAAAACTTTTAAATCACATCATCACTGGCTTCTAGGCAAAACATTTTCTACACACAGAGAACCAAGGCCTCAGGATCTGTAATTCGGACAAACAGTCCTTTTATATAAGACGTAAAGAGTAAAAAGCACACATACATCCATTCTTACAAACTTTTGCGTTTATAACATTAGTAAGTTAGTTAGGTACCTACTACGCCAGATCGTCACATAAAAGTAGGCATTAATTTTGAAAACAGCCAGCGATCCTAAAGCCGATTTTAATGACAAGTAATTTTGTCCGACATTCGGCCGCCGTTTTGTGCGCCTGTTTGAATCGCTAATCTTTCTTTGAGAACTTGTTTGATGATATACCTAATATCCACTGGTATTAAAGATCGGCGTTCTTTACCAACTTCACTTAGTAGAATATAGGCCCTACCTATTATACTATATGTAAGGTTTCTTTTTAACCCCCGACGCAAAAACGACGGGGGTGTGTGTGTGTGTGTGTGTGTGTGTGTGTGTGTGTGTGTGTGTGTGTGTGTGTTGCGTGCGTGCGTGCGTGCATGTGTGTACCTAAAATCACGAAAATTAGTCCGTAATTTCATTCTTTTTTCCCATGCTTTCGAACTTATAGTATTATTTGTAGGAAAATCAGGGTCTCACCTCGCGTATGGAAAGCAACCTTAAATATTGTTTTACTGTAATGTATACGAGTATCAATAAAGGTTGTATCTACAGATCAGTTTGTATCCTCTAAGGCCGCAACAGATTCGTTCCAATCATCGTCTGCTCGGCCACTATTGTTACCCTTTTGTTAGTTCGGTTTCGTATTGTAAACCTCTCGGCATCACTGTACTCTGTATCTAATGGCAGTGAGAACGTATCAAGCATCTGCCCGTTATTCTCTATATTTACTGCAATGATGATCAGTTACAAGTGTAAAAGCGTCTTTGTTAATTTTGATAAAAATGTATTTTATCTTCACTATTTTTCAAAGACGTCTTTATGTTTTTGAGTAATATTAATTGCATCTTGTATAATTTTCTGGCACAATTTTGATCTACGATCTAATGTAACTACTTAAAGCGTCCGTGGCCCAATGGTCGTTGGTCCGGCTTGCATGCCGGGTTCAAATCTCAGTGTGGCAAAGATTTTCGCCTGGACGCTACCGTGTTTCGGAAGACACGTAAAACTCTGGGTCCCGGCTGTTTCCTATAAGATATGTAGGAGGCAGTCGTTAGGTCATGTTGCAGGCCTTGTAGGAATCTCGGCGACCTGAAACTGCAACATATAGGTTGGCCACACGACCTATAATTGGTGATTTGACTCTGACAGTGTAAGTGGGGTAATCTGTTCTGTTGGAGTATAAACCCCAATTATTTTTTAATAATTAAAATCTGCTCAAACAAAAATATACATTACTCGCTCAGCGATTTTACCCGCTCTTATAATGTTATTCCAGAGTACAACTCTTGGTCGTTTAGACGCGAAAGAGTAACAAACATTATCCATACATTCTCACAAACTTTCGCGTTTATAATATTAGTAGGATCATTCCAAAATCCTTTAAATCCTTCCTATCCTTTGAAATCCTTTAAAATTTCTAATTATATTTACCATAGAAGAAAATTTAATGTCGTTAAAAATTTAACTAATGATGGTCAAACCCAGTGTCCATTTACCGACAAATTACACGTCCCAAGACAGAAAATAATTTCAACCCCCGTATAATGGGGTTGAAATAAATCGGGGGTTACGCGTAGATTAACTAACCGTTATTAATCGCGCGCACGTTCTCGGAACTAAAAATACTTGCACGCGTAAGGGTAGCTATAGGGGTTGAATTCGATTATCGTTTGGGTGGGCTTGGGTATTTTAGAAGTTGGAAATTGGTTTCTAAATGATTACAATTGTGTATTTAGTATTACTGACGACATTCTACGTTTAAATCGGTTTTATAGTCACTTCTTTTATTCTTTTATTCACGAGCGTCAAGATGGCGGGACCAAGTCTTGGATTTGCATGAAACATATACCAATATTTAGTACCTATTTAGTACTATTTAGTACCTCCGATCAAAAAATTAGTACCTCAACAGAAAAGCTGCGGCACAGCAAAAACCTTGGTCCCGCCATCTTGACGTCAGGATGGCGGGACCAAATTGATCCGCTGCTTTCTGGAAGTTCTGATGAATTAAAATATTTAGTACCTATTTAGTACCTCTCAAATATCTTTTTAGAATTTTTATAACTTTTACGGTTTTAAAGATATTTAGCAAAAACCATGGTCCCGCCATCTTGACGTTTTTAAAAAAACGTTTCACATCTAAACGCAATGTTTTTCTTAAATTATTTTCTGGTCAATATTTAGTACCTTTTTGGTACTAAATATTCGCCTTTCACAAGTTTGTGCCTGTGACTCCGTCTGCTTGGATTAAGCATTTTATTATTCCCCATACAAACTTTTATGCGTTTCTGGAAGTTCTGATGAATTAAAATATTTAGTGTATATTTAGTACCTCTCAAATATCTTTTTAGATTTTTCATAACTTTTACGGATTTAAAGATATTTAGCAAAAAGCACCAAGCTTCTTTGCACCCTGTTAAAGTATGAAATCCGGAATAAAAACTATCCTATGTTTTTTTCAGGGTCTCAAACTATCTTCTTATCTAATTAAATTTATCGGGTTAAAAAAAATGTATGTTTTTTCTAAGTAGGTATGTTAAATGTAAGTATTTTGTTAGTTAAAATAATAATAACTTAGAGATTATATTAACAAAAGATAATTTCTCAGTATACATAATTATATGTATAGGTATTTCAGTCCGGTCAAAATGGACATCAAAATTATTATTAATAAACTGCCAAAAGTCACTAACAATTCTATGTGTGCTAGAAAAGTTATTCCAAGTCATATTTTCAATTACTAGTGTGTACGATACTAGATTTTTTTTATATTATTTTGGTCGGTTAAAAAGAAATATAGTAATTTGACTCCATAGAAAAATGGCATAAAAATCATCACGTGGAATGATAGGTTCTCAAATTACAAACCGAACAAGCCGAATATCGTAATCGGACCCTCATAATCATGTGAGACTAAATGTACTTTTATAGAAAGAAATGATAATATTGTGCAAGCTAAAATTCAAATATTCTATCAGCAGTCATCATAGAGAGCTCCAGTAGGTCTGTCAGAGCTTCTTAATCCAGCTCATAACACCAGAATATTGAATTGTCACCGAACTTAAATAATACCAACATGTGATAACATTTTAGCTAATACTGTCTTATATGATTTAATGAGTTAAAATTACTCCTGTAATACCCTCCCTTTTTTTGAAAAAAAAATCGAATTTATGATTAAAATTGCCCTGCAGTTGTAGAAATACAAGTGAATTAAATTAAAAATTTAAAAAACCCCCAACGCAATGGTGTGTTTACCGGGGGTATACTTCCTTTGCAGGAGGTCGACTAGGTGGGTTCCCCAACAGTGCCAGTTATTCTACCGCTTGAGCAGTGATGTGCAAAAATTACTGTGCTTCGGTAGAAGGGCACTGTAGCTAGTAAATTACTGGGCTAAAGAGTCTTAACATCTTATGACTCTCAAGTAAGAAGCGTTGGTGCAGTGCACCCAGAATTGTACCTTTGTAAAATACTGGGTAGCAATGTACTAATAATGGGCAGCGTTATCCCTTACCATCAGGAGAGCGTCTTGCTCGTCTTCTTACTTCGTTGTATAAAAAAAATGTAATTCACTATTTTGTGGTGGCGGCCATCTTGGATTTTAAATTTACTATAGTGGGTTGTATTCTACTAGTCAAGCCCTTTCATTTGATACCCATATTGAGGGGGTCGTGGAGAAAAAAAGTAATCCGCCATTTTGTAGCGGCGGCCATCTTGGATTTTAAATTTACTATAATGGGTTGTATTTTACTAGTCAAGCCCTTTCATTTGATACCCATATTGTATTGTATAATAACATAAAAAAATCGTACATACTAGTAATTGAAAATATGACTTGGAATAACTTTTCTAGCACACATAGAATTGCTAGTGACTTTTGGCAGTTTATTATTAATAATTACACCAATAATAATTCTGATGTCCATTTTGACCGGACTGAAATACCTATACGTATAATTATGTATACTGAAAAACGATCTTTTGTTAATATAATCTCTAAGTTATTATTATTTTAACTAACAAAATACTTACATTTAACATACCTACTCAGAAAAAACATAAAAAATTTTAACCCGATAAATTTAATTAGATAAGAAGATAGTTTGAGACCCTGAAAAAAACATAGGATAGTTTATATTCCGGATTTCATACTTTAACAGGGTGCAAAGAAGCTTGGAGCTTTTTGCTAAATATCTTTAAAACCGTAAAAGTTATGAAAACGTTTAAAAGATATTTGAGAGGTACTAAATATACACTAAATATTTTAATTCATCAGAACTTCCAGAAACGCATAAAAGTTTGTATGGGGAATAATAAAATGCTTAATCCAAGCAGACGGAGTCACAGGCACAAACTTGTGAAAGGCGAATATTTAGTACCAAAAAGGTACTAAATATTGACCAGAAAATAATTTAAGAAAAACTTTGCGTTTAGATGTGAAACGTTTTTTAAAAACGTCAAGATGGCGGGACCAAGGTTTTTGCTAAATATCTTTAAAACCGTAAAAGTTATAAAAATTCTAAAGAGATATTTGAGAGGTACTAAATAGGTACTAAATATTTTAATTCATCAGAACTTGCAGAAAGCAGCGGATCAATTTGGTCCCGCCATCCTGACGTCAAGATGGCGGGACCAAGGTTTTTGCTGTGCCGCAGCTTTTCTGTTGAGGTACTAATTTTTTGATCGGAGGTACTAAATAGTACTAAATAGGTACTAAATATTGGTATATGTTTCATGCAAATCCAAGACTTGGTCCCGCCATCTTGACGCTCGTTTTTATTCGCCTTTAATAGGCCTGCCCTAATACAGGTTACTGTTGATGGGAGGTGTAAAGTTCTTAGAGATAATAAATAATGTCATACTTAATTTTTGAATGATAATTAGATACCATGCGAACATAATTTGTGCGATGTGGAACAAAAGTTTTAGTAGTACTAAGTACTAAGCACGGCAGGATTTTTTGTTAAATGAATACCTAGGTAACACTGACGCTGTAATGGACTGTAAAATTGTTTCTTTGTAAAATAACAATATTCAAAATCTAAATTCTTGGAAGAAGTTATCACATTTTAGCACCTTTCTATGAAAGAAGACAGTATTAAAAACGGAAATCGATGGTTAAATAAATTTTACATAACTAAAAATTTTCAGCACAGTTTCTCAAACGTCTCTACGTTACGTGACAATTAGTTCTAAAAATTCGACAATCGTGCTAAAACTAAATAAAAAAATCACCAAACGTTTCAGATAAAAAAAATTAAAACCAATGTCCAATTCACGAGAATTGCACCGATCTAAACATTCAGATCACTGCCCACTTATTTTAAACCACGAATCCGTGGAAATGGCACTTTCAGTCTGCTACATAACATGAACCTTACGTTCTCGAGATAGAGTTCATTTTTGAAGTGGATGATGTCCAGGAAATCTGCGACAAAATCGATGAAAGGTTGACGAACGGTAGGCGAGAATAGGAAAGGATTGTTTTTGTGTGCAGTGAGAATTGAAAGGTGGAGATGCTTGGTGCTTACTAAGTGGCTTATCTATGAAGATGTTCGTGGGCGTGTGGTTTTAGGACTATTTTTTCTTCGCGTAGGTGTTAGAAAATACAGGTCGACGATTATTGCATCTTTAATAGGAGTCTTTTAGTTGTAAACACTTTAGATACTGAGTGTGAATTTCTTTCCAACGTAATTCTAAACATGCTTGTCTTTGTAATTTACTTGGCGCTATGTTTTCAGTACACGAGTCCACCAAAACTCTAAAAACTTCTGATTAATTCTGACAAGTGAAGTCTTGAAGTGCAACATGACTGATTTTGACTCGACTTGCCCCCCTGACTCCTGACTGACATGACGAACTTTATTCCTAAGTTCGTATGAAAATTCACTATACTTTACACTGGTAAATACACTTAGGATGTATGGATTTATGTAAGAATCAGGCATTGGCTTGTAGGCTAGAAAAAAACTTATAAACGTTGTTCGTCATGATACACAGGTACTATTAATATCAAGATTTGCGCTACTTTAGAATTAAATAGAAGTTACAGGTCTTCATTTGAGTTCTTTACATGACATTCCTGTCTCGACAACCCTGGCCGTAGTATGACACACGGGATCCCGACGAAACTTCAAGAGTAGAACTGTCATCCCATACATTGTACTTTTGTGAATGTATGGGATGACAGTTGACCTGACAGCAAGACAAGTCTACGCAACGTCTGTGCTTGAGGGGCTGTATTCTGACGTAACAGAAACATGATTTATTTAGCAAGTGCAATACCAACTAGTGATGCAGTAAGTTTGTTATTGTCGAAGTTGTCAATGGTTTCCAAGGCTTCTGTTTACATTGGAACAGCAGCTTGGTAACTCTATTTACTTGGTATCACAGAATAGTTAAGAATAAGCAATCGGATTTTGTAACAGAATAACGGGTATAGCCAATGCAGAAACTGGATTCAACAAGCGAGAAAAATAGCGTAATTGAAAGTCACTATAAAGGACCAGCTCTACTTCATGCATGGCACAGTGCCTCAAACTTCTCAAACATGTATTGTTAAATGTCAAAAGAATTTCTTTTATATTAGAATATTTTGACAACGCGTACAAGTAAGTGCACTAAGAGAAGCGCGAGAGTATTTTGAGCGCGTTTTAGTTATGTAAAGAATAAGAGTGAATCACGGTGCTTGAATTTTTTGATATTTATCTCAACATTGTTATTGGCCAATTTTGTTTCGATTTATATAATATATATTCCATAATACTTCAGAGAAAACGCACCATTCAAATTCTTTATTAATCAAATAAATTATTAAGTGAATTGATACAATGATCCTGAAATCGCTTACATTATGTTAAAAAGGTTTTTTTGGAGTTTTTATTATTTTGCTCACCATGCAATATTTAAACTTCAGTTTGCTAACTTTCGATGCACGGTCGTTCCACTGACCGGTTATATCCGTGTCAAGACAGTCAGTCTCCTCACAAATACTATAATTATAGTACAATAGGTGCTGAAAATCTACTGCCAGTGTTAAAGTGTCTGTGCGGTTGTGTAAATTAGATCTTACTTCAGTTTAGTTGTCGCCACCGTTTCTGATTAACTAGACACAAAGCATATAAAAAGCTAGCTAGCTAGCTCGTGCTCGCGGCTTTGCCCGCGTGGTAAAATCCCTTCTTAGCAGAGGTCTACATCATAAAATCTATTCACAAATGACCTAGTAAAATGTATTGTAATATTTAATATCTTTTTAAGAAAATTATGTGGAAAGTGAATAAAGTATTTGAATCTGAATCTGAATCTATCTGCAGTCCAAATTTCAAGTGAATCCGTTTAGTGGTTCGAGCTGTGGGTTGATAGATCAGTCAGTCAGTCAATCAGTCACTTTTTCCTTTTATATATTTAGTTGACCCCGTTCCGACATGATGTTCAGTGAGGCCAAGGAGGGATTTATCCCGCCTTCTAGGTAAAGTCTGCTACCATCTACGGCCGCATCGTCGCTTAACATCACGCGAGATCTTGGTCAATGGCTAACCTATAATGAATAAAAAAAAAAGTTTTAAAATATATTTTATTTATAACATAGTTGGGTTTTAAACTTTAGCCCAAGCCAATGACTTTTTGGGTTTTTTTTAAATATTTATTTTCATCACAGGAACCCACTAAAATGTTAGGCCTGAATGACTTCGAGCGTTGCAGTCTTTCGTAGGACTTTAATCCAATGCTGAGACTAATTTACCAGCAGTATAATAACTTACGAGAATGTTTATTAATTTTTTAAACCATCCTATAAATTTATTTCTAATAATAATCTGAATAGAAAATTCACAATGATATTAATTACGAGTAAAATATCTCTAATAATAATAACAATGTGAAGCCATTACAGAAACATCAAACAACGCTAAACATGGCTTCATTAAAAGCTGCACAAAGATCCAAAGCATTCCCTGTGCGGCTTGATTTCCATTCCATCGTTTCTTCAGCGCTGCAGCGCTTTGAAGGCACAAAGCGATGCATAATCCGTTGCGGTCAACGCACTTATAGACCAAACTCATATTGGTTTGAGATGTACTTTACAGTTACTCTACCAAATTCCAATCTTACTCTTCCGGACAATTATAGCTCCGTACAAAGGTTAGTTGCTTAGAAGAGATCGCTCACAGCGATAAGGCCGCCCATTGTGGACAAAATTTTTGTTTAGTCTTAAATACTAGTTTTTAAGTCCAACTGTATTGTTTTGGTTCCAATAAAGAGTATTCTTATCTTATCTTTACATTTTTATACGTTTGTTTTTCTTGACCGACTTCACAGAAAAGAGGCAAAGTTTATGCCTTGTCGAAATGGGTTTGTGACTTAGCTTCCGATCCACTATTTTGATTTTTTCTCAAAATACGAAAAAAAATTGAAAGGAGACATCAATATCAACAAAAGATATTCCCTCATCCCTCCTTGTAAAGTGTTAGGTTTTAGAGTTATTAAGCGACAACGTTGATCACGTGACTTTCATTTTTTCGTCGGTATGCTAGGTACACTTCATTGAATATACTCTTCAAACCCTACTTTATATATTTTACTTTTATTCTTAATGTAAAATTAATTACACCAAATACTCAAGAAATTACGATTGTGTCGAAATTAATACAATAAAAAATATGGCACAAATATTACATCTCATATTTCTAACAACTTCGCTCGCCATTTCGACCGCTCCAAGCATACGAATATCAAAACAGCCAAATCTACTTTACTTCCCACACAACTTTGTCAAATCCCATAAACTATTTCCCGGCCAGTCAGTTTTGACGGAACCCCCTTATTTGACAAACTAGAACCTATTTCACGCGCTACTCGCGGGATTGGGCTCGCCAGTTGTTATAGTAAAGGAAATAAAGTTATACGTCCACCGCAGGACAGTTGATTGGATTGTGTTCTTGTACAGAGAATCACTTGCAGTGCGCCGTTTTGAGGCCGCTTTAATATTGAGCCAGTGAAACGATGTCTGATATGCGCGCTCTTATGTTATGATTAGTCTTTTTCGGTTTGAAATTGTGTTACTTTCTACTAATATTATTGACGTGTACTTACTACAAATAAATAATTATTTGTTTTCTAGTATAAATGTCTAGTGAAAGTGTTTTATGTGTGTTTTTAACCTCTTCGCGTCTAAACGGTTGAACCGATTAAACTGAAATTTGGTATACAGGTAACATTGATCGCAAAATATACACATGGGCTACTTTTCAATCATCGCATTTATACCTAAGAAGTATAAAGAACGTTTATAATCTCACGAGCTCCTCGTAGTTAACTATATACAATGTACATACCTAACGAATTTGAGGCAAATCGATCCAGCCGATCCATATGCTAATTAAACTAAAAGTACGTTTTATAGGTACCAGGTACATAATACCAAAATACCTACAAATTTTTCTCCACTGTGGCGATTCAGCATGTGTTTTCATTTGGCGGACTTTTTAATCAAATGCTCCCGAAACAAAGAGGGGCTTCTGCCTAAAAAAACCAAAATAAAAATCTAATAAACGTTCGTATATATAATTAGAGTTTGAAATATTAATTCGAGTGGTAATCCAAAGTTTTTCCGCAATGTAAAAGCGACGGTTTAAAATTAATGTACAGTTTTGAAACTGTGGCGTCTGTGCTTGGAATAAGTTTAGTTTTAATGTGTTTTATGGAGAAGTGAACATGGTTTGCCATATATGGTTAAAATGTCTCTTATATTAATAACTTTAATAATATTAAGCCCGAGATTCAAATACAGATATTTAATTTAGCCGGCTCGGTACCTAGGTATTTATATAATATCTGGAGGTGGATCGTTCCTAGATAGTCAGTTAATCAGTCATTCTTTCCTTTAATATATAGATATTGGTTACAGCACATTTAATTTCAAGTCGGTTTGATTTTTTCCTCTTTGTTCTATTTTTTTTCTCAAGTTATAAAATGCAATAAATACATTATAATAATGAAGGAAAACCTAAGAATGAGTATTGCTTCAAAAGTTCATTGTCCTCGGTGGTACTTTACTTATTATAATGGGCAACGTTATCTCTCCTTATTTCTTTACACAAAAATTAATCAATATCAGATTCTCCTCTCCCCAAGTAATATCGCTTCAATATTTTAAAAAAGTAAGTCAAAATTTAAATCAAGCCAATAATTAATAATTTCCAAGAATAACAATTTTATCAAGCACGTGTAAATATAACGTCTACTTCTCGAAACATAATATCCCCATTATAAATACTTCTAAGATTTCTTAATTCCATATAAAAGCCTCCCTGATATAGGGTAGAACATGGGGTAGATTGTGTTAGGGGTGCGGACGTCTTGAGGGTGCAACTTAGATTAAATTTAAAAGGGAAGATATGACGGGCGTCTCGCAAATGGACCGCTCCAATTAGGTTCATGCCCACAGTTTTACTTCGGTCTTCGGCGCCAAGCGGTCTGGCCGATGGGGTCGAAAAGTGCTCGAGTGGAGACGATGACTAGCAAACAAAGCGTAGGACGTCCACCCACAAGGTGGACAGATGACCTTATAAAGGTCGCCGGAAGACGCTGGATGCAGGTTGCTTTCAACCGGTACATATTTAAGTCCAAAGGGGAGGCCTATGTCAGCAGTGGACGTCCTACGGCTGAGGTGATGATGATGATGAAGCGGTCATTATGACCGTGTTCCGGCATGATGTTCGGTGAAGCCAGGGAGGGATTTATCCCGCCTTCTAGGTTTAGTCTGCTCCTATCATCGTTGCTCAAAGAATCAAGGAAATACATCAAAGAAGAAAAGGTTTATTTACAACAACATAGGAGATTGTGGTCACAGGCTAACCTATAAAAAAACCAGGCTATTTGGCTATGGCAATGCTAGGACCGTATCTTCCCTTTATATTTGAACCTTAAGGGTGCAAACGTCTTAGGGGTCCCCGCCCTTACAGCCGCGGCTTAACGGATGAGTAATGACCTGCGGATGATTGGAACTGAAATCGATACTCTTCGATGGATTTTGTGGAGCTTCATCTTTATATGATCAACTATAGCATCCGTGGTATAGTGGTCGTTCGGCTTGTAATCTGAAGGCCCTGGGTTCCAATCTCAGTGTGCGTGTTTTTCATCTAGACTAAAAATATTGTGTCCTTTATCTTTCAAAACTCTTCTAATTGCACAAAATAGACTGTTCAGTAAACATCTCTATTACCATTATACCAAAAATAGAACATTATATATTACCAGCGGTTTTACCTGCTGTACGGTCTGGAGGTCTTTAAACAGACTTCGAGCCGGTGTTGGTAGATGCCAAGAAAATCGGGTTAGGTGGGGTTTTTCTGGGGATGACAAGTGCGATTGCGGTGCTGTCCAAACAATGGAGCACCTCCTGATCTGTCCTAATTGCCCCATAACTTGCACAATTGAGGACCTTTTTGAAGCCAACGAACGGGCTGTAGAACTGGCTCAATACTGGCTTAAGCAGCTTTAACTCTCAACAAAATAACTATTTATAATTATAATATCATTTAGCCATATGACTCGATAAGAAGAAAACCTGCTGTACTATATAGTTTTTATGTTATTCCAGGTCTAAGCTATCTCTATACCAAATTTCAGCAGAATCGGTCCACCCGTTTAGGCGTGAAAAAGTAACAAACATACATCCAGACATCCATGCTTCAAACTTTCACTTTTATAATATTCGTAAGAAGTAAGATTACCTGCACATTAGGTACATTTCAAAACGCTTCAATATCCAATAAAACTTTACAACGCAAGTGTAAGAAAATTTCATCTGAATTGAATTCGTTCCCAGTCTATAAAAGTGAAGAATTTGAGAATTGTCTCGTAGGCGTTCGTAGTATCGTAGAACTGTCTACGGAGCTACGGAGCTACGGGGCTACGGAGCTACGAGGCTACGGCATTTAGGATTCCGCTAAGGTTGTATTTCACTGAAGACTGGCACTATGCAATTTGTACTTATATATCCTTATATATCTTTATGACCACCGTCGCTCTATTTTATGTATTTCCTTTCCCTTCTTGGTTGTCTGGAAGAGATCGCTACTTGCGATAAGACCGCCAATTGTAACACTTCTCTCTGTGAAATCTTAGTTCTAAGCGTATATTATTGTATTTGTGTGAGCAATAAAGAGTTTTCTAGTCTATTATAATTCTATTCTACTTGCAGAGTCAATAAAAATTGGTACAAAATTGATATTAAAAATGGTACAATACCTGTAAACATATTAAATGAACAAGTGAAATTTAAAAAAACTTTTTCAAAACAAGCTTTTATTATTATTACCACCTAGCACCAAAGTACTCGTCAAGACGAATCATATGAGTCCCAATTCGATAGGGTTGCGTCGTTTAATATAACCACCTTCCAGCTCCATCATCAGATCAGCTCCATATCATACTTACCGGGGGTAGACTTCCTTTGCAGGAGGTCGTCTAGGTGGGTACCCCAACAGTGCCAGTTATTGTACCGCCTGAGCAGTAATGTGCAAACTTTACTGTGCTCCGGTAGGAGGGCACTGTAGCTAGTGAAATTACTGGGCTAAAGAGTCTTAACATCTTATGACTAGAATTGCACATCATTGTTAAATTCTGGGTAGCACTGTACTGATTATGGGCAGCGTTATCTCTTAACATCAGGAGAGCGTCTTGCTCGTCTTCTTACTTCTCCACATAAAAAAAAAGCTCCATATCATAATAGTATTGCATTGTCATCTGATTTATACATGCATGCAAAATTTCAGCTCAATCAGAAAGCGGGATGGATCAAATTAAATTTGCAAGGTTTGATTGTAGACAGACAGACAGAAAGACAGACAACAGACAAACAACAGACAGGTGAAAGTAAACAAAACCCTGTAATAAAGCGTGATTGACTGACTGATCTATCAAAGTACAGCCTAAACCAATAAAAAACACAGAGGATTTGTTATTTAATGCTAATTTTGTAAAAATATATTTCATATAGAACTAATTTCGATGTTACCGTGGTTCTGCTGTAACCACAGTTAATGTAACTGAGCCGAAACGTTGAGGTTAGTATTATAATAATAATTAATATGTATGGTTAATTGTAATATGATATGTTTTTAATTTTGGTTCTAAATAATAATTAATAACTAATAATTGTTGTGATGGATTTCCGCAAAGTAACGCATTAATTAGTTCCATTAATTGTCTTTGATATGTTTTTGTAAGATTAACATTAAATACCTACGCGATATGTTCCGACTAATAAAATTAATATTATTATATACTAGCTGCGCCCAGCGATTTTACCTGCTGTTCTATAACCTAAATATGTGTTATTCCAGGGTCTAAGCTATATCTATACCAACATTCAAACATCCAAACATTCTTACAAGCCTTTGTATGTAGCGTCCGTGGCCCAGTGGTCATACGTCCGGCTCTTAATCCGGAGATCCTGGGCTCAAATCTCAGTGTGTAGCAAAAAGTTCGCCTGGACGCTACCGTGTTTCGGAAGGCACGCAAGACTCTGGGTCCCGGCTGTTTCCTATAAGATATGTAGGAGGCAGTCGTTAGGTCATGTTGCAGGCCCTGTAGTAATCTCGCCGGCCTGAAACTGCAACATATAGGTTCGCCACACAACCTATAAATTGTGATTTGACTCTGACATTGTAAGTAGGGTAACCTGTTCTGTTGGAGTATAAACCCCAATTATTATTATTATTTTTACGTTTATAATATTAATAAGATATAGAAGTACAAAAATAGTACCAAAATGAAATTTCAAAGTACAAATTGAAATGTAATTGAATTGAAACGCCCCAATACTGTTTCACCGTCATTCCATAAAATAATATAATTAAATAGGTTTATTTGTTCATGAATACTTGAATAACTTTCGAAGTCGTCAAATAACAAGCGGGTTATTTAAGGGCTTAATACTCGCTTGGCGACTGTCTCGCTCGCACAATACGACAAATTCTGAAGTATGTACCTAATTAATATTTTTTTAGATAATGTTTCAAAAAAACATTTATAGAACTGTAACTCTATTCTTAGAAATACTTTAAAAATAATTAAATATTCTTGGTAATACAGCTCTGGTCTCTTACTTTTGTAGTCAATATTTTTTTAAAGTATTCCTACTAGGTATGTTATCATAAACACAACGTTATTTTTAAAAGAAAAAATACATTAAAATTTTATTTTGGTTCTTTTTGCATTCTTACAAAATGACGAACTGTAAAATACTTATAAAAATATTTAAAAAATTATATACACAGCTTTGACGATAGACATTTTCAAAAAGGTTAATTCAACGAATATAGCGTTTATAATTAAAATATTCATGGTATCGTGCAAGCAAGACAGTCGCCCAGCGTGAATTAAGGCCTTAAGAAAATGTTTCATAAACATTGAATTTGAAACAAATTATTTCTGTTCAATTCCTTCGCAAGTATTCGCTGGTAAAGTGTTTGCGTCCTTCAGATTAAAGGTCGACATTAAAATAAATTATTTCTCAATCGTAGAATTATTGTAGGTATAATTTTGATTTTTAGTTGACATCGACAATATACCGAAATAGACCAGGCACAGTATTGGTTTTTCATCGTAAAGATAAGCTCAAACAAACTTACATACATAGCTAAGACTGGTTATAATTTTTAAACAATGCAGTACAAATTGAAAAGAAGGTACTGAAAAAACAAAAAGATTCATTTTTTTGGGGCCAAACGGACTTTTATTTTGGAATTAACTCTGAACACGAAACAAAAATATCTAAATTATTCACTTACATAGGTCTAAGGTTCCTACTAAATATAATTATTTTTAAAATGCGAAAGTATACCATTTACGCCTAAACCGATTAAGCTCTTCTCATCTAGTATGTTCAAATACATAAGAGGGGGAAACTGCTGAGCACAGCTGTAGCTAGATAATTTATAAACGATAGTTGCATACGACAAAATAAAACGTTACTCTTTAAAACTTCCTCTGTTACGACATATAAAAGAAATATTATTGCTATATTACTATATAAATAATAAAAATAGATATCTTAAAAAGATTTCAATTAACAAAATCGAAAGAGATCCGAAACTAATTGCGCTTTTTAGATAAGTGGACAAAACAGAAAAATAGTGGAGAGGCGCGGGGTTATGCGCGAACCACCCGCGCACCTTCAGTCCGCCGCCGCTACGCCGCCGAGCCGACGTATCGACGTATCCCAGCGTACTGACGTAGTGCAGTGACAAATATGTACCAAGTGCAGTGAAGTGGTTGTGCAAGTGATTGTACACTGGTGTGACTTACATTGGAGTTATGAGCACGTATGTACCAACACTATTTTGTTTGTTTTCTGTGATTATCTTAAACTTTCGTTGAGTATTCTGAATCACATACTCGTATGTATAAGCGCGTTCTTTATAAATGTGAATAATGAATAGAATATTCAATATTCATGTAAATGATTTTGTATAGTAAGTATATTACCTCTGTTAATAGCGATAAGATCGCTATTTGTTATATACACTTTGGTAGGGTCTACTGAATAACGAATTACGTACAGCCCGTCTTTGTAAAAAAAATAGGTACAAAAATACATTATTATGTATTACACTGCAAATTATAAGAAAATTTTGGAAGGGTAAATAATAATAAACTAAACAAAAATGAAATAAATATGAATGATGAATATTTAAATAAAATTAGTTTTATATGATACGTATATTATATTAATAGCGATCAGACCGCTATTTGTGACATAGTCATTTTAGTAGGGTCAACTGAGTCGGTATTACGTACAGCCCGTCTCTCTCAAAATGTTCTTTATAAAATGAATATAGAAACGTACATAATATAGATTCGGGTTAGCGATAAGACCGTAAATGCGACACGTACGAGTAGAAACATGCCAAATACAAATTATTTTTTTCGTAATTTATGAGGATATTTACGAGTACTTTACGTGAAATTATTTAGATTCTTTAACTGTGATTTGGGATTTTTTCAAAATCACGTATAATATACCTATATGATAAATATATGTATATATAGAAACATGATATATGATTATGATTGATCGGTAATCGCGATAAGACTGCTAATTACAAGAAAAACCTTGCTAGGATCATCTAAATAACATAATATTATTTATAGCCAAGTTCTTCTCAAAAATGCACAGAAAAACATACATAATATACAAGTAAATATTATTATAGTTCATTTCTTATAGCGACAAGACCGTAATTGTGACAGAGAGATCGTAGATTAATAAAATTCTAAACATTTGGTCGGGTCTTCTTAATCACATGATGTATTAATAGGCACGTTCTTTAAAAACGTAAATGTGTATGCAACGTTTGTTTAAAGCCGGCGCTACAATTGTCGCATATCTTCGAGTGAAGTGTCCAATTCTCTAACAAAACGTGCTTATGATATTGTGTTGATAATTTGAAATTTGCACGAAAAGTCTAGCACGGGGTAGGCTGGAAATCAGCGCTGTACAGGACCTACCTGCCCAGCATTATTCTGAGCCTATTCCATTTATCAGTGTATTGTTAATGTTGTTTTATTAACTTCTGTTTATATCTTATATAAACATGTCACTATATTTATGTATAAATTTATGTGTGTACTTTTTGGAACTAATGATATTTTTTTCTTTATCTTTAATTCTCGTACTCCGTCATAATGACCGCTTGGCGAATAGATTTTGTTCAAAAGTAGACACGGTCAAATTCGGCTGTTTCCTATAAGATATGTAGGAGGCAGTCGTAAGTTCATGTTCCAGGCCCTGTCGTAGTCTCGGCGACTTGAAACTGCAACATATAGGTTGGCCACACAACCTATAAAATTGTGATTTGGCTCTGCAGTGTAAGTAAGGTAACCTGTTCTTTTGGAGTATAAACCCCCAATTATAATTATTATTAATAATCTACCACAGTTTAGCAAGTGAAAGAACAGCTCATAACTAACAAGTGAAATTTTGAAAAAACTTAAAAACAAGCTTTTATTATGATTACCAGCATCAAATTTCAGCATCAAAGTACTCATAATAATATTGCATTGTCATCCGATTTATACATGTGTGAAATTTCAGCACAATCGGTTACCGGGAAGTGGATCAAATTAAACTTGCAAGATTTGATTACAGACAGACAGATAGACAGACAGACAGACAAGAGACAAGTAAAAGTAAATAAAAGCTTGTAATTGTGAAGTACATTATTTTGGCCACCATCTCTTCAAAATATTAATTAATTTGTACCATATCCCGATTATTTCCTGGAATAATTCATAATGCGGTGCTCTACGTCACGGGTATAATTATCTTAATGATATAATCTAAATTGTCTGCTCATCTCGGGCATTACGGATAATGCCTGATTAATCATACATATCGTAACATGTATTCTGTATACAGAATATACACATTCTTTCATTTTTTTTTTCTTTTTTTTCATTTATGCACATTCTTATAAATAAAAAAAAAATTATTAGGGGATTTTTTTAAAAAGACTTTATTTTCATTTTTATTAATTCAATATTTATTTTAATACTTTCACTTAAATAAGTTCCACAAAGCTTAAGAAGAGAATTTCATCTTAATTAGTATTAAACCCAACATCAAACGCACCACCCATCTTCCTGAATATACATGCATTACGACGCATTTTAAGTGTAACAGTAAGCGATAAAACCGCTAATTACCACCACTCAAGTCAAAATGCGTATTACTGAAAAGTGATACGCAAAACTGAAAAGTTTTCTCTATATTTTTGACTTCTTATTATCTTCTTTTTATACTAAATAGGCCCTCGTTTGATCACATCTCATTGAATGGAAAATGCAGGTTCGGTCAACAATGAATCACGTAAGATGTCTAGAAAGGTACCTATTCACTCGTGCCTTAAAGACTAGGTTGAAGATCTATTTTATTTCTTTTCAACATTCTTTTTATACAACAAAGTAAGAAGACTAGCAAGACGCTCCCCTGATGGTAAGATATGACGCTGCCTATAATAAGTACAATGCTACCCAGTATTTTACAAAGGTAAAATTCCGGATGCACTGCGCTAACGCTTCTTACTTGAGAGTCATAATAAGATGATAAGACTAAGTAATTTCACTAGCTACAGTGCCCTTCTACCGAAGCACAGCAATGTTAAATACAACAAAACATCTACATAATATTAAATTATCTGAGCTCGTCAGAGAAAATCCCCAAAAAAAAATCCTCAAAGAAAATTCTGCAGTTCCTTGAAGCTGCAAGGATCAGTGGCGAACTATAATGCCGCGCTCACGGAGTCTTCTCACCTTCGAAAGTGGCGATCACATTTTACCAACTATGACCGCAGTGATATGCAAAGCACACAAAGTAAATAAAAACAACACAAAACACTTTGTTTTTATATAAAAACACTTTGTTTTTATATAAAAACACTTTATTTTTATATAAAAACAACGACGATGTCGACGATGTGTGTGTTACTATAGTCTATAATTATAATATCGGACATATTTTATTTTTTATTTATTACTAGCTGACCCGCGCGCACTTCGTTGCGCGTGAGAGTCAATTAATAAAGCGAATTCGGTGCTGCTATTTTGACTATGATTGTATTTCCATCCCCGCGACTTTGTAAGCGTAAAATAAGGCATGGCTATAATATTTGCTCCCGCTGTGGATAGCGAAGAATATCGGGCTGGATATTTCGATGCAGTTTTGTTCGCTACCGTAGGAACCAATGCTATGTCCTTTCTCAGAGATCACACTATTTAAGTTTAGCGGTTATTGATTTCCATCACAAATTTTCACGCCTCTCCTCAGGAATTAATACTATTTGTGGTCCTTTCCCGGTAACTCTTTAACTTATCTCTATTATAATTTTTCTAAGCTAAATTATAATTATAGGTTACTAATTTCTCACACCATCCTTCCCGCGACTCAAATCAATTCCGTGGTTCCTGAATTTCCATTAAAACTCTGACCCTGAAGGTGGGGGAAGGATCAATACTGAGTCTCCTTAAAAGTTAATTTCTGACATAACAAACTATTCATTAACAGAACCAAAATTCTGAGTACTGGTGAGTTCGCAAAATCTCTTCTTATCGGTCGCCTACGTTACATAAAAAATACGTTGTCCAAATTTTAGCTTAAACGAAGAAGTGGTTACCGATATCCTACACAAACTGCACCCCCTCTTTCCTCCCTCAAAGGTTGATTTCTGGGATAAAAAGTATCCCATATTTTTTTTAAGTCTCAGTCTACCTTTGTATCAAATTTTAACTCAATAGGGTCCTATTTCCTATACAAACTTTGACCCCCTAACGCTTCAATTCGAAGGTAATTTTTGACATAAAACTTTTTATTATTCCTCAACACATCCCCAATAATCTTATTGTGGATTTGTATACAAAAGTTTTTTAGGAATAATAATTCCCGTTCCCGTAAGAATTTCGCAAAATCCCCTCCCCTCTTACGGGTCGTGAAAGTCACATAAAGAACACGCTGTCTAAATTTTAGCGTAAAATATAACTGGTTACTGATTTCCTACTCAAACTTCTACCCCCCTTACTCCCCCGCACCCCTCCCTCTTAAAGTAAATTTCTGTCTAAAATAATATTCAGTGTTCCTAAACAAAACTCAAACCATGATTCCACAAAATTTCACCTGAATTGGTTTAGCGGTTACGGATTTGCATACAAAAGTTTTTCGGGAATAATTCTCGTTCCCGGGGGAATTTCGCAAAATACCTTCATATCGGTTGCTTACGATACCTAAAGAATACATTGTCCAAATTTCAGCTAAAACAAAGAAGCGGTTAACGATTTCTTACCCAAACTTGCATCCCCCCTTTATCCCGCCTTTGAGGTTGATTTCTGGGATAAAAATTATCCTATATCATTTTGTAGAACTCAGTCTACCTCTCTACCAAATTTCAGCTCAATAGGGCCAGCGGTTCTAAATTTCCCATACAAATTTTGTACCCCCCTTACCCCCTCTTAGAAGTTAAATTTTGTCATAAAAACTATTTAATGTTCCTCAAAACAATCCCAACAATCGTTTTACAAAATTTCAGCTCAATCGGTTCAGCGGTTAAGGATTTGCATACAAAAGTTTTTTAGGAATAATTCCTGTTCCCGCGGAAATTTTGCAAAATTCCTTTATATCGGTCATCTACGTTACATAAAAAATACGCTGTTCAAATTTCAGCTTTAAAAGATGGCCGATTACTGATTTCCTACTCAAACTACTACCCCTCTCTTCCCCCTTCAAGGTTGATTTCTGGGATAAAAAGTATTCCATATCATTTATTTGGATTCAATCTACCACTGTACCAAATTTCAGCTCAATAGGGTCAGCGGTTCTAAATTTTCCATACAAACTTCGACCTCCCTTTACCCCCCCTTAAAAGTTAATTTTCGTCAAAAAAAAAAAACAATATTCCTAAACACAATCCAAGCAATCGTTTTACAAAGTTTCAACTCAATCGGTTCAGCGGTTAAGGATTTGCTTACAAACGTCTTTTAGGAATAATTCCCGTTCCCGTGGAAATTTTGCAAAATCCCTTTTTACCGGTCATCTACGTTACATAAAAAACACGCTGTTCAAATTTCAGCGTTAAAAGATGGCCGGTTACTGATTTCCTACTCAAACTTCTAACCCCCCTCTTCCCCCTTCAGGGTTGATTTCTGGAATAAAAAGTATTCCATATCATTTATTTTGACTCAATCTACCTCTGTACCATATTTCAGCTCAATAGGGTCAGCGGTTCTAAATTTTCCATTCAAACGTTGACCCCCCTTTACCCCCCCCCTTAAAAGTAAATTTCTGAGATAAAAACTATTCAATGTTCCTAAATACAATCCAAACAATCGTTTTACTAAATTTCAGCTCAATCGGTTCAGCGGTTACGGATTTCCATACAAACGTTTTTCGGGAATAATTCCCGTTCCCGGGAGAATTTTACAAAAATCCTTTTTTATAGGTCGCTTACGTTACCTAAATAACACGCTGTCCAAATTTCAGCTAAAACAATGAAGCGGTTAACGATTTCTTTCACAAACTTGCAACCCCCCTTTCCCCCTTTTAAGGTTGATTTCTGGGATAAAAAGTATCCAATATCTTTTTTTAGGACTCAATCTACCTGTGTACCAAATTTCAGCTCAATAGGGTCAGCGGTTCTAAATTTTCCATACAAACTTCGACCCCCCTTTACCCCCCCTTAAAAGTAAATTTCTGACAAAAAAACTATTTCATGTTTCTAATCACAATCCTAACAATAGTTTTACAAAATTTCAGCTCAATCGGTTCAGCGGTTACGGATTTGCATACAAACGTTTTTCGGGAATAATTCCTGTTCCCGAGGGAATTTAGAAAAATCGCTTCTTATTGCACGATGAAGTTTTTCAAAGAATACGCTGTCCAAATTTCAGCTCAATCCGTCCAGCCGTTTGGGCTGTGCGTTGATAGCACGAAAGTGTACGAACGATTTTATATAATAAGAAGATAAGTAAATCTTTAGATAGATATAACTCTTTTATTTAAAAACCGATTTAAATAAAACCAATACTATTTACAAATTAGAGAAATTTGCAACGTTTTAGCGAAAACTGCATACAATTCGGTTGTGCCGTTTTATCACACATAAGTAACAAACCTTTTTACAAATTAAGCCTAATAAAACTACTCTGGTAAAGTTTCGTTTATGGCCACATCGATAGATGGCGTATTTTTAGTTTGTCGCACTTTTTGCTTTTTGATTTTTTTGAATTGAATTTACTTTATATTCTATTACTTTTACTTCGAAATTTTGATGTAAATTAGGGGCGATGTGTCCGATATAAATGATTATTATTTATTTTATTGTTTTATTTTACGTTTCCCTAGGAAAAATTGACAAAATGTTTTACGATCTAGATCGCGCAAGCGACTTTTTCGCGTCGTTTTGTTCATATGCGTATTTTCACAGTTCACCTTAGTAAAGGATCACAATGAATGGGGAGAAATTTCCATTCTTATTATATGTATGGATGGATGGATATGGATATGGATATGGATGGATATGGATATATGGATATGGATATGGATGGATATGGATATGGATAGATTAAGTTTTTTTTTTTTTTTTATTTAGATTATTTCATTTATTTTTCAGAATTTCGGATAAAATAAGATCTTAAAACTTATAAATAGTTATTATGTAGTTATTATGTAACTTATAGATAGTTATATTGTTTTCAGTTGTTTATGTATATAATTTTCTTTTGTGTTTCAATAAAGTGTCTCTATTTATGTCATTACAAGACACGTGTAAAACCTGAACAAATTACTCTACCCCAGAAACATAATCAGAGCGTTCCACTTAACTGATTAGTGCCTAAAAGACAGTTATAGGTGACCTACTTAACCTGGCATAGCATTATTAGTATAATCTGCAGCTATTTGGCAAATGAGTTTGAAACGTTAAGCCGTTATCGAGTTTGAGCTGAATTAAGGCTAACAAGAGGTTTTGTACGTGGCCAATAAACAGTAATAAATGAATACCTACAATGGAATGTTGATGGATTGTTGTAATATAAATAGATATCACTCTATTAAACAAAAAGTAGTACTTTTCACAATATAAGTTAAAACGTTTTATTTTTTTACTAACTTTCAATATACACCGCACTCGGATTTTTCTCTAACCTTAAGACTTTTCTTCGATTTTATAGATTCATAGGTAACTCAAATCATGTAAAATATTAGGTATCAACAAGTTTATGTTATGTCGGCCGGTTGCCTGAAAGTGCCTCAGCGATAAGGCCGCCTATTGTGGACAGGCCGCTAATTGTTATGATAGTTGTGTACAAAAGTGATTAATAGTTTTATTTTAATTATTTATTTATTGAAAAAATATTTTCTTGCTTACAATAAAGAGTATTGTTTTTTATTACTCTTCTAAGATGGTTACTATTTTGATGTCGTTTAAGTAGACAACATAATAATTCATGTTTTTAAAGTGCATCATCTGATTTATTACTATATTCTAACGTTATATTAACATTTGTAGTTCATTAAAATACTTTGGATGACTGACTTTTATGGAATTTAATTGGACGTGTATTACAATGATTGAGTGAGAATAATAATTAATTGTAGTTATTTCAATTGATTCAAAGCAATTGGGGTCATTTGGGGTTTGAAATTGTAGTACCTCTATTGCAGAGGTTGCATGGGAAAGTACCACATCTTTGCCAGCTATTTTGAACTATTTATATTGTATAATGAAATTTCATGAAACCTCACACACTTGCCGGAGTCGAATTCCTATATAGCTCGGAAGATTTCCTATATATTGCTCGCACACATCCCTCGCACACATCCCTCGCTTGTTTTGTATGCGCAAAAACCTAGCTCCGCTGAGCCGTTACCACCAGAGCTGAGCTGACCGAGGCGAGGTAAATGAAGCGATTCTATTGGATCTTTACAAACACATTCCACGCAACGCATCGTCGCACATCACTGGTGGAAACGCAGCCTTAGACTTCAACTACCATCCCAAAGATTCTACTTTTGAGCACAGAAGTAATACAACTAGAAGTACCCATTTTATGTGTGAGTGTGATGGCAAAAGGAAAAATTCTGTGTGAAGAAAAAGGAGAACCTATTTTTTTCCGTCCCTTTCAGCGTGCCCGGTTTATGTTGTTTGTCAAACTCTGTCGAACTGCTTCACTGTGACGATAATACCTATGTGTTTCGTTATTTTTCCAAAAATTTTAAGCAATTTGAAACAATACAATGTTATTCAACTAGTTTATATACCTAAAATATCAATATATCGCGTATTTTCATAAGCTATTTTTTGTCTCACAGGTGGCCACGATGATGTGACCCCCCTGCTTTTGAGTATGTATGGGATGACAGTTGTAGGTTTGACGTGACATATGAGCCGCACGCCATGCTATCCCTCTATAATATTATGAATTATTTATTTTGAAATTAATACAAATCAGTGAATAAAAGGTACGCACCATAAATTGAACAAACCAATGCTCACCGAAGCCAAATGGAATACTAATGTGATTGAAATGCCAACTTGTTAATAAATTACGAGCTCAATTCGAACGTGTTGCCATATTACAGATATTGCCTTTATCTGGGAAAAATTCTATTAAGAGTTTATTTTAAGGTACTCTTACACAGCAGTTGTATCTTACTAATATTATAAACGTGAAAGTTTGTAAGAATGGATGTCTGGATGTCGGGATGTTTGTTACTCTTTCACGCCTAAACTGGTGGACCAATTGAGCTGAAATTTCGTAAGTACTGCGGGTAAGACCGCTGGGCGCAGCTAGATATTTTATAATACTTTATCGCGCTAGATCACATTTTATAGCATACCTACTAGCTGCGCCCAGCGGTTTTACCCGCTGTACTGTAGCCTATGTATTATTCCAGGGTCGAAGCTATCTCTATACCAAACTTCAGCTCAATCGGTCCACCCGTTTAGGCGTGAATGAGTAACAGACATACATCCAGGCATCCGTACATTCTTACAAACTTTCAGGTTTATAATATTAGTAAGATTATGTTCAATTATTATTATTTCAATGCTGTTTAATCATGTGGTATCATTTAATAAAATTAATTATTGTTGTCAATATTTATTTGATGACAATTAAATTTAATGACGTTATAATACTTTGTATAGCACTAAAAATTTTGTTACATTAGAAAAATCCTAACAATGTTATAAATTCATCATCCGTGGTTCAGTAGTCGTACCTCCGGCTTGTAATCCGGAGGCCCTGGGTTCACATCTCAATGAGTAAGAATTCACAACTGTTTTCTAAAACAGGCAATCGTTAGATCATCTTTTAGGCCTTGTGAATTTGATTTGACTTTGACAGTTTAAGTAGGGTAATCCGATCTGTTGGAGTATATAAACCCCAATTAATAATTAATTTTAGTACCTCTTTACGTCTAACCAGCTGAGTAGATTAAATAGAAATCTAGAACCCAAAATTTCTAAAACCCAAATTATACAAAGCTTCAATGTAAACGTCGGGAAGGATTTCTATGAGTACCTGTTGTCTCCGTTATGGGTCTAAGAATAGACCAAAATAAATTGTATCTTACAAATCTCCATACAAATTATTGCCCATTCGATCCAGCGTGACTATGAACCATCTCTAATAATATTAAAAAAAGAAGCGACCAAAAAACCACCAAAAATCACCAACACCACCACCAAAAAATATTATTAAATTATGTAGAAGGTATATTTCGGTATTTCCATATCAAAATTTTCGTGTATAATATTAGTACAAGTACCTATTGGAATTGTAAAATAAATTTTAACCGGCGCAAAATATCCTCATCAACCTAAAATACGGTTTATTCCCACGGGAAGATAGCCCTGGGCGTCAATTAGCGCTATTTAATGAATTAACTGTCGCGTCGCTGCAATCGCAAAAACAACAAACTCGTAATTACTGCAAAGTTTCTATTACTGGCTATTCGAGATCATCCACTTAATGGGCCAATTATAGACAAGAAATAAGGTCCTTGAAAACATAAACATTTAAATAAAATAAAGCGGCCAAGTGTGAGACGAACTCACCCATGAAGGGTTCCGTAACAGCAAGTAACATAATAATATAAATGGTTTTGTAGTTCATTGTAACCTAAATTGCGGTTTACGTATTAAAAAAACGAATTATTAGATCTCGTTCAAACCAATTTTCGGTGGAAGTTTGCATAGTAATGTAAATCATATATTATTTTTACATTTATCATTCCCTTATTTTAGAAGTTACAGGGGGGGCACACATTTTTCCACTTTGGAAGCGGCTCTCGCATAAAACTATTTAGTTTAGAAAAAATAATGATGTTAGAAACCTTAATATCATTTTTGGAAATCTGCTAATAGATACACCCATAGATACACCACACGTATGGGTTTGATGAAAAAAAATTGAGTTTTAGTTCTAAGTATGGAGAGCCCCAAAAATTTATTGTTTTTTTTTCTATTTTTGTGTGAAAATCTTAATGTGGTTCACCGAATACATCTACTTACCAAGTATCAACAGTATAGTTCTTATAATTTCGGAAAAAAGTGGCTGTGACATACGAACGGACAGACCTGACGAATCCATAAGGGTTCCGTTTTTTGCCATTTGGCTACGGAACCCTAAAAATAGAAGATAACAATAAGCTATTGAATAGTTGAAATCAAACGAGTATTCCCAATCAAAATAAGTTTTAATGCTAAACACAAAATTATGTTACAATTTTCCAAGCTTCCTTCCTTACCTGCCCTTGACTTTTTTACTGATTATTCCTGACTGATTTTAATGATTATTCTTTCTTATTTACGGATTCTCGCTATGTTCTCAATAACTACTAAAATAGTCAACTTTTGTTGAAATTGAGCTTCAATATTTTTCTTTACAAATTAACAAAGTATCTACAGATCAGAGAAACATAACTCAAAAGGGTGGAGAAGAGAGAAAGGAGTCGGCTAAGAATCGTAATTATGAAAATATTATTTTATTTAATTAAAGCTACCTTGAATAACGTCAATATGCCAATTAATTTGACGCAAACGTATATTATTATTATTAAACCACACAATAGTAATTTCCCATTCCTGAGGTTGAGAACACCGAGATTCGTGATATCTGATACCTTGTTATATAAACATAGTGTTCATATATTTTGTACATACACGTATATTATAGACAGGGTTACTGCCCCTCAAGTACAGACGCCGCGTAGACTTGTCTTGCTGTCAAGTCAACTGCCATCCCAAACATTCACAAAAGTACAATGTATGAGATGACAGTTCTACTCTTGATGTTTCGTCGGGATCTCGTGTGTCATGCTTCGGCCACTGGTAGGTATTAGTTATACCATTGATGCGAAGCGAGCTTGCGGCGAAGTAAAAGCGACCAATAGAAGTTAACACCACCGCTATGCTGTGTTTTGCACACCACCACTGTAGATGTTCTTAAATTTCCTTCCAGACAGGTTGTCTGCAAGAGATTTCTTTAGCTTTATGCGATAAGACCGCCAATTGTTTACCTTTAATTTTAATTAATGGAATCAGGTGTTACTTTCAAGGCGCTTCAAGGCGTTTTGTCAGGGTCTTTACTCCGGTGGCCTGTGATTCCGATTTACAAAGAGATCGCTGGATGCCCTGCAGGTCCAATATAACAATATCATTAGAATGATGTTGGGGCTACCTCGCTTCTGTAGTGCCTCAGGTGTGTTGTCCTGTCATACGAAAAAAAGTGTGTGCGTGTAACCTTTACGCGCGATTGAAGTAAAACTTCTTTGGCGTTAACTTAAATAAATAAATATTATATTATAATTTAATTATTGTTCGGTACAAATCAGCATTATTCAACCTTTTAAATTTAGAGTCAAAATCCCACCTACTCTTTTCGATTTATCGATTCGATTTCCGAACGCATCTTTTTGGGTCTGTGAATCACACGCAGATCCTTTCCTTCATTCATTTGCATTCATTCCCTCACCCTTCCTCACCCTTCCCATCTCTCTGTTTGACGTACGCCACCGCAGCGAATGGGTCGAGTTCTCGCAAAGTCTCCCCATAAAATACGCCAAATCAGAAAATCATCAGCAAATCAGCCGCGGCCGCGATACGCGTCGCGCAAATCATCTTTCAAGATAATCAGCTATAAATTACGAAACCAAACATCATCGGCGAATGCCGGAAAAGGCAAGGCGGCAGCGCAAGCGTCCAAACCAACAAGCACGCGGGACCTACAAGAACCAGCCAGGTACCCCCTTACCTTCCTTTATCTTTTCCTGACATTTCCTGGTCCTTCGACCCATATTTTACTAAATTTTTCAACTTTTCTCAAAAATCTCTTAAATTTCGAGTCATCCCTTTTTGTTGCATCCATTTTTAATGTCCGCCATATTTTGGATATATTACCGCCAACTTAATTATTAATTTGCATCTAATAAATACCGGGTTCATTCAATCAATTGCAATCAATCAACTTTCATTCTTTTCCAGCCTTCATTCATAATTCATTAATCCATCAATTCAACATTGTGACTCTGTATTAGGCTTACTTTACACGGTAAAGTTCATCAATCTCATTCACTTTTCGTCTGTGGTTTTGCAACATCTGTGGTACATTTATTATCTGTGAACTGAAGAAAAAAGTTACGTCAGTGTCATTATTTTCTTGTTTACATTTTCAGATTTATCGATTTTATTGATTTTATCTCATAATCTCACGTTTTTTGGTAAAATTAATCAAAATGTCTGAAACCATTAGAAATAGTATCACCAAGTGCGATATGGCCGTAAAGTGGTTGGCAAAAACGCACGATATTGCCGCGAATTTGGACTCTGAAGCATCCACCAAGCAAAATGCTTTGTTTACAAGTCGATATTCCGATATGCCGAAATACAAAGCGCTATTCGAAGATGCGTTTCCAGTCGTAGCGAGTAGTAAAAGCAGAGCTATACTTCTAGAAGAGAATAGGTCCGCCGCGGAGTTTGAAAAACTTTACGACGATTTCATGGAAATGTACTATTCTGTACAAGTGGTGTATCAAACTATGGAAGTGCAACAGAAGCCCAAAAAGGAAAATCATCCTCTACCATCGCAACCCACCCAACAAAATGAATTTCGCTTGCCAAAAATTAATCTCCACAGATTCAATGGCAATCATTCCGAGTGGACTAACTTTAACTCATTATTTAAGAGTCTCATCCATGAAAATCAGAGACTGACAAACGTCCAAAAAATGTATTACCTTATAGGCGTTCTAGATAAAGAGCCCTTAACCTTGATAAAGCACCTACCTGTAGTGGAAGAAAATTATGACGTAGCTTACAATCTATTAGTGGAGCGCTACGAGAACAAGAGGATCATTGCAGACAAGCACCTCGAGGCAATCTTAAACTTGTCCAATTTAAATCATATAAATGCCAAGGCAGTGAACAAGTTCATCAATACATTGAAAGAAAACACCCATGCTTTAGCTGCGCTGGGATTCAATATAGAGAAATGGAGCTTTATTCTACTTCACATCACACTCAAGAAATTAAGTTTAGAAATGAGAAGCAAGTTTGAGGCCAGTCTTTCCGATCCATTGGAGTTACCAACTTTCAACCAACTCATGAAGTTTCTCGCAGGCAGACTGCGCATATTGGAAAACATTAATAGCTCATCAACCAAACATAACAGCCCAACTATGGTAAGTACTGCACAGTATTCCAATACTCAACGATGTGTGTGTTGTAGGGAGGATCATGCCATTTACTATTGCCCTAAAT
This sequence comes from Hemithea aestivaria, assembly GCA_947507615.1. Classification (NCBI taxonomy): domain Eukaryota; kingdom Metazoa; phylum Arthropoda; class Insecta; order Lepidoptera; family Geometridae; genus Hemithea; species Hemithea aestivaria. Next base: position 854,205 of record OX382330.1, read on the forward strand.
TCAACTCCATGACTCCTGAACAGAGAAGAGAGCTCGTCACCTTAAACAAACTTTGTTTTAACTGTCTGCGAACTCATAATGTAAGCAAATGCTTATCCAAAAGTGTGTGTCAAGTATGTAGGGGAAAGCATCACACAAAATTACACACCGTAGCACTCCATCCGAAATCTAATTCTGAATCAGAAGCTGCCGTTGCTACTACCTCTATTCAGTCCGCGCACAGTGTAGAAGTAGAGACAACCATGGTCTTGGGCACAGCCTGGGTCAACGTACAGGATGTCAATGGGCACTCTCATCTTGCTCGTGCTCTCATTGACAGTGGTGCTCAAGTCTCCATTATCACTGAAAATTTAGCTCAAAAATTAAAACTTCCACGCTCACCTTCCAGGCCCATCATGGGAGTGGGTGGTGCTACAGATCATCAAACGCATGGCGTCATCTCGTGTGTCGTCACGCCGACGAGTGGTTCTACCGAATCCCTGTCTACCCAGTGCATCATCCTTAAGCGGATCACAGGTAACCTCCCGTCGGCAAATGTTGCAACTTCAACACTTCATCTTTGCAAAAACTTAGTCCTAGCTGACAAACACTTCAATGTTCCGGGACAGATTGACCTGTTACTAGGCATTGAAGTCTACGATCAAATATTTGATGGCAGAAAGTTCAGTCTTGGCACTGGCATGCCAACTGCCTACTCTTCTGTCTTCGGATGGATCATCATGGGTAAAGCTCCCGCATCACCTGCAACATCACTATCCAGCCATAACGCTGTAGTGATGGCTTGCAACACAGACCTCGATCGGGCACTCACGCGGTTCTGGGAAGTTGAAGAGACCCCCAGTCAACCTATACCTGATCCCGAGGGCATCATTTGTGAAAAACACTTCAGCGATACGCACAAAAGGGACGATACCGGTCGCTTTATTGTGCGCCTCCCATTCAAGGTTGACCATAAGCCTTTAGGTCATACTCACATCTCCGCTCTCAAGCGATTCTATAACCTAGAGCGACGTCTGCTCAAGGACGAGCCATTACGTGAACTCTACATCGCGTTCATGCGCGACTACGAGGCCGCCGGTCATATGCGCGAGATTCACACGCCAGTATCGAACGACCGCTACTACATACCGCACCACGGCGTGCTTCGTGCGCACAGCAGCACCACCAAGCTTCGGACGGTGTTCGACGCGTCGTCGGCGAGTTCTACAGGCGTCTCGCTCAATCAGGTCCTCATGCCTGGACCAAAGCTTCAGCAACATGTTGAAGACATCATTCTCCGGTTCAGAGTCCACGAAATTGTTTTCACCTGCGACATCAAACAGCACTATCGCCAGGTGCGCATGGCTGAGGAAGATTGCAAATTCCAGACTATATTCTGGCGTGAATCGCCCGAAGAGCCCATAAGGCAGTATGAGCTCACCACCGTCACCTATGGTGTTACCAGTTCTGCATTTCAAGCGATTCGCGTCATTCATGAACTTGCTTATCTGAATACAGCTCAACATCCTGCCGCCGCTCGGGTATTGCTGGAGGACTCCTTCGTGGACGACGTCTGCAGCGGAGCATCCAATCTGCCCTCCGCTCTCAACCTGCAACATCAGCTGGTGGCCATCCTCGCTCAGGGAGGCCTTGAGCTGCGCAAGTGGTCCAGTAACTCTAAAGAATTTCTCAATTCGCTTTCTGCCGACCACTGCGAGGTGCCTTACCGGTTCGAGGAGGATGGTAACAACATATTCAAAGTTTTGGGACTGGAGTGGAGCGCAGGCAACGACAGCTTCGTTTATCGCACATCATCTATGAGCAAGGTCACCACTAAACGTGGCATCCTCTCCAACATTGCGAGGATCTATGATCCATGCGGGTTTCTCGCCCCACTCACCTTCTTCGCCAAGTATCTAATGCAAACAATATGGACTTCGCAACTTGGGTGGGATGATACTCTACCAACGGCAATCATCCAGGTCTGGGACAGCTTCAATTCTGAACTCCCTCAACTCAGCAACCTTTCTATACCCAGATGGCTGCTCACTGATCAACCAGAGGAAATTCAGCTACATGGTTTCAGTGACGCCTCAGAACGCGGGTACGCTGCGTGCGTCTACCTGCGCGTTCTAGAGCCCCACGGCAGCGCTTCGGTCAGGCTTCTGCTGGCCAAGTCACGTGTGGCTCCCCTCAAACAAAAGCTTACAATTCCCAAGCTGGAATTGTGTGGCGCTCATCTTCTCGCACGTCTTCTCCACCACGTTCTCGGCATCCTAAGGCCCAAGGTGAATGTCAGCAGCACAATGGCATGGTGCGACTCCAACATTGTACTGGCCTGGCTAAATGTCTCTCCTCACAGACTTCAGACCTTCGAGGGCAACCGAGTGTCACAGATCCAAGCTCTCGTGCCGAACGCGGTGTGGAACTACGTGCCTTCAGCTAAGAACCCTGCTGACTCGGCCAGTCGAGGACTCACTCCTGCCGAGTTAGCGGCTCATTCCATGTGGTGGTGCCCGCCATGGCTAACGGAAGGCTCTACCTGGGTCGATGAGATGACTCTCCCCAGTGAAGACGAGTTACCTGGCTTCAAGTCCGCTGCGCCCAGCGCTCATGTCGCATCTGTCGCCGAAGAGCTCCCTGTCCTCGCAAAATTCAGCTCGTTTCCCAAGCTCCAGTCCGTGGTAGCTTGGTGCAAACGCTTCATCCACAATTCGCGTAACCCTCGTCAACGTCGTACTGGACCTCTTAGTGTTTCAGAGCTAATCAGCAGTCAGCTAGCGATCGTCAAGCTCGTCCAGTCGACGGAGTTTCCAGAAACTTTACGATTGTTACGTGAATCGAAATCCTTGAAGGGCAGCATTCGGCGACTAAACCCTTTCGTAGACTCTATGGGCTACTTGAGAGTGGGCGGCAGACTTGTCAAGTCAAAACTCACCTACAGCTCGCGGCATCCACTGCTATTACCCAAGTCGCATCACGTGACAAAACTCATCGTTGACCATTACCATCGAATGTTTCTGCATCCTGGTCTAATGGCCCTCAACTCTTTACTTCAACGTAAATTTTGGATCCCGTCAGCCAGACGGGTCATTCGAAAACAAATCTTCAATTGCATGCGCTGCTACCGCCTCCGTCCCAAAACTTTGGAACCCTACATGGGCGACTTACCAGCTGATCGCGTCCAGTCGTGCCGTCCGTTTCAGAAGACCGGCGCGGATTTCGCCGGGCCCTTCTCGTGTAAAACGTCACGCCTTCGCAATGCTAAAACCACCAAGGCCTACTTGTGCATCTTCGTGTGCTTCACCACCAAGTGCGTACATCTGGAAGCCGTTTCAGATCTGTCGACCGAAGCCTTCCTGGCCTGCCTAGATCGTTTCGTGGCGCGCCGCGGGCTCCCCAGCGACATCTTTAGCGACTGCGGCACAAACTTCGTCGGCACACGAAACTACCTCCAACAACTGGCCCTGCATTCCAAGGATGCCCACGCTGACATCCAAAGGACGTTGGCAAGTCGTCAAATCAACTGGCACCTGAACCCGCCTTCCGGGCCACACATGGGTGGATTATGGGAGAGCGCGGTACGCTCTGCGAAACTCATCTTGGGACGTGTCGTCGGCGAGCGCGCATTAACCTTCGAAGAACTCAGCACAGTTTTTTCAAAAGTCGAGGCAGCTTTAAACTCCAGGCCGCTGTGTCCTGTCTCCAACGATCCAAATGATCTCGAAGCGCTCACACCCGGACATTTCATCATCGGACAGCCACTTCAGGCTCTACCTGAAAACAACATCATCGAGTCCAACTCAAACCTGTTGAAGCGTTGGCAACTCCTTCGTCAAATCACCCAGCATTTTTGGAACCGCTGGCACTCTGAATACCTGCACACTATGCAGCAGCGTCCGAAATGGCTCTCCAAATCTTCAAATCTAGAGGTCGGCGATTTAGTTTTAATCAAGGACTCAAATTTGCCACCACTTCAATGGAAAATGGGAAGAGTTACTCGCGTCTGTCCGGGTACTGATGGTACGGTTAGGGTGGTAGAGCTGAAAACCTCTAACGGGCTATTGTTGCGTCCTGTAGTAAAGCTCTGCCCTTTGCTGCAAAATCTTTAACTTCCTTTTTGTAAACATTGTTCTTGAAAATTAACTTAACCTTTTTAGCTCATCATCATAGAAACTCAACTTATGGAAAATCATCTTCGAAACTCAATTTATAGAAAATTATCTTAGAAACTCAACTTATAGAAAATCATCTCTTAGAACATCAACTTAACCTTTTTCTCAGTTCAACTTCAACTATACTTATGTACCTCAGCGTTATAACAACCACATTATTCCATTATTTAAATCTTTCACGCTAAAGAGCCAAGCAGCTCTTTGGGGGCCGGCATGTTCGGTACAAATCAGCATTATTCAACCTTTTAAATTTAGAGTCAAAATCCCACCTACTCTTTTCGATTTATCGATTCGATTTCCGAACGCATCTTTTTGGGTCTGTGAATCACACGCAGATCCTTTCCTTCATTCATTTGCATTCATTCCCTCACCCTTCCTCACCCTTCCCATCTCTCTGTTTGACGTACGCCACCGCAGCGAATGGGTCGAGTTCTCGCAAAGTCTCCCCATAAAATACGCCAAATCAGAAAATCATCAGCAAATCAGCCGCGGCCGCGATACGCGTCGCGCAAATCATCTTTCAAGATAATCAGCTATAAATTACGAAACCAAACATCATCGGCGAATGCCGGAAAAGGCAAGGCGGCAGCGCAAGCGTCCAAACCAACAAGCACGCGGGACCTACAAGAACCAGCCAGGTACCCCCTTACCTTCCTTTATCTTTTCCTGACAATTATATTTATTATTTATGTGCTTTACAAAGATTATTTAAATGTTATATTAATATTATTCATTCGAAACAGGTAATTGAATGTCATCATAATTTCTTACGTACGAAATTATAGGTTTGTGGTAACTATAATGTGAAACATAAATTTTACTCTCTAAATTTGCTACTTTTCTTGAAAATACAGCATCTATCGTTGTACCGAAACGCGTTGTTGAATGAAGTCAAGAAGTCAAGAAGCGTGTAGTATATGACATATACTTACAACCAATCAGAATTATTATTTTTAAATGGCGGAAACTACACAGACTATAGTAAGCGTTACTTCCGTCAGAAAAAAAAATCTGAGTTACTCCCTAGTCGCGCCTAAAGAAGTTTTCAACCAATCAGAATTATTATTTTTAAATGGCGGAAGCGTTACTTCCGTCAGAAAAAAAAATCTGAGTTACTCCCTAGTCGCGCCTAAAGAAGTTTTACTTCAAAAAAGTTGCGTCTCTGATGAGGAGAATGCGAGGTAGTGACAACGTCATTCTAAAGGTATTAGCAGATGATCCGAGTGGTCCTCTTAGAAGCCACTTCGTGTGGACGATGGTTGAAGTGGCTGATGATCATTACTCCCTGGCTGCCGTCCGCACGGTGTGCCTCGGAGGTACATGCAGTATTAAAAATCGTGACCTAATTTTATGTAGAAAGCCACATGATAATTGTTTTTTAATTATTTTGTATTTTGATCCCTTTGTTACCTACCACCACCATACCATTTTATTTTATTTATTTTAATGTTTACTAACCCATGGACCTCTGTTGTCTTAAATAAAGATATTTGATTTGATTTGTCACTTTGCGGAAATCCATTATAACAAATTTATTAGCAATTATAATATACAGTGATAATACCGCTTCAAATTTGTGAGTCTAACTAAGTTTAAGTAATGGCGAGGAATTCTAATGATACCAAAGAAAAATATAGTATAAATTCCACATTCCACTCGCCCTCCCGCATATGCATGTATTAAGGGTTAGAACTAATTGTTAGTGTTAGTGACAATGCTGACGCGTGTTTCGCCTCTACACGAGGCATCTTCAGAGAGATGTTTACTCGCTGACGGCTGGACAAAAAAAAAAATTTTTGTCCAGCGGTCGGCGAGTAAACATCTCTTTGACGTATTAAAATCTTTGTCCTCATTTTTCTAAAAAAAAACCATAATAACTCGAAATTCCTAAATTTTTGCGAAACATGCATATGTACATATATTGCACTCAAATCATGGCAAATGACCTCCACAATAAGGCTCTGTACACCAATGTACTGAATAACCAAAGACCCTGTATAATATTAGGCCTGTAGGTACTCTTACATAAGTATCTCTAGGTATAGTATTGTCTTGAGAATAATGACTTGTTCTACATTCCGAATGAACTCAACCTACGTATTTTATTACAAAGCCTCGATTTGATCATTAAACGTCTTTTGAAGTAAGACTTTTGTATTACTGTGAATTCTTTCTCTTTGAAATCTAACATTGTGTTAATAATAATTTAATGAGCTTTGTGGAATTTTAAGTAAGCGTCATTAATATTGTGTAGCGTCTGTGGCTTAGTGGCCAAGAGTCCAGCTTCTAGTTGGAGGTAGAGTTATTGGTAGAGCCTTGGGTTCAAATCTCAGTGTGTGGTCAGTTTGTCGTCTAATCGTTACTGTATTTTGGAAGGCGCACGAAGCTGTGGATCCAACAGTTTCCTATGAGATCTATAAATAAAAAGGTCATTTTATACGCCTTACCGTAGTTTTGGCGACCTGGAACTGCAACATATAAGTTGGCTACACAACCAGTCATTGTGATTTGACTCTAGCAGATGGTAATTTGTCGGAGTATAAACCCCGATTACAATAATTACCTAATAATAGTCTTAAAATAAAGTATTATTACCCAATCTGTAAAAATTTACAAACAAAAAGCCTCTATATTACTATTGTAGCCTATTTTAATTAAATGCATTTTGAAAATATTTATTTTTCTTAATAACTATGTATTCTTTTGTATACACGAACGCACTGAAAATTGTTGACGTGTATTTTGACTTACTTAGGACATTCATGGATTTATTTTTTGTTAGACTCACAAAGCTTGGTAGTGGGCTGTAACCATCGCCAAAATCGCGTTATTTGTATTATGATATAATAGCAATGATAAAATTACACGAGTAGACAAGAATTTCATGTAATAATATGGCTTGAAGTACGAGATATTGGTTTCTGTCAGATACCGATATCACAATAATAGAATCTATTTCAGTTGCCAAATAACTAGATCGATACTAGGTAGGGCGTCAAGATCAAGATTGCGCTAGACAAGATATTATAGAGAAAGTTATTAAACAAAATTATATTATTATAATCTAAATAGATATATAAAAGAAAAGTGTGACTAATTGTTTGACTGACTGACTGATATAATAATGCACGGGTCAAACAGTTGAACAATTTATTAATCTAGACACGCAGTAGCGTGTCAAGCCATGTTCAAGCAACAGAACTGGCGACCACACCGTATATCACAGGAACCGGTTAAAGCGATTTTTTAATCCTCCCGTTACATATCATTTGCTCGTATAATTTTGCTATTATTTTAAAAACCTGAAAAACTTTAGTAACAAAATTCTTTTCCTATATTTTACCAATAGTGATGGCAAACAAGCGACGTAAAGCTACTCGTAAAATCATAAGTACTAAAACCATTATAAACCATATTACTCAAGACAGTCGTTAAAAATCTCAAGTCCACTTAAAAACGTCCAAAGCACGTCGGCATTCTCTTTGAGATTCCACGTAAATAGTCGCTCAGCATCTCTCGGCAAAGTGAATTTTCAAAGTGAGATTCCCTTGGATTTTCCGTCCGCTCGCGGTTGAATTAGCAAGTAAAATCACTCGCAAAACAAGACTTGGGTAAACACTGCGATAAAAACAACGTATTATAAGGACTTCGTTTGCAAAATGTGGCGGTTTTTATGTTAGTTCGTATAATTTGTTCATTAGGTTTGCATTAATATGCACTGACGTTAAATTCTAAGAAATAATATTACTGTTTAATTTTATAACTAAACGCCCTGATTTACCCGCTGAATAGTATATTATGCCTCCCATCTTCTACAAGAAGAAAAGCCTATGTGTTTTTCAATGGTATAAACCATAGACTTAAGTTTAGAGAAAAACATAGGCGAGTAAGATAAAAAATATCCCTTTCGGATATAATCTAGAGATAGAAAAGGAAAGCCGATCTATATTATATATTACTGTAATCGTTTTTGGTTGACAAGTTTATAAGAAAACGCAAAAGTCTTAACTTGCACCTCAAAATTTTGATTTATGACGAATCAAACTCATAATAATATGATTGTTATGTCGCTCTTAAACACGGGTCAAACCCGGGCCTTTTTATAGGCGTACAGAGACAAAAAAGGCCAACGCGCAGAGGCCCTTTTGAGCTTTTATAATATAAATGTGATGGGTGACACTTATATGTAATAATTGTAATAATTGTAATAATGTTAATCAAAATAAAGTGACATGGGGGGAAAGGGATAGTTCCCAAATCAATAGTTATCGCGACGAATGTCATGCCGACTTGAGAACTATCGACTTTCCTCCTGAATTTATAACATGTGGTGACAAAATGTGCGCTGACCTAAATCATAGACTAGTATTAGATAAAATGTACAATAAAATTGTTTATTGTTTATCCAAGGCGGCTGAGGCGACCTGTAACAGCAGGAAAGCCGGTAGAAGGAAAAGAGTAACAGGATGGAATAAATATGTCGCGGATTCTCACAGGGCGGCTCGGTTGGCTTTCCAAATGTGGACGTTATATGGCAAGCCCAGACAAGGTTTTGTTTTTAACACTATGTGTGAGAAAAGGAGGGAATTTAAATCTAATTTAAAATGGTGTCAATCAAATGAGGACAAAATTAAGATGGACATGCTTGCCTCAAATATTTCTAGTAAGAATTTTGTACAATTCTGGAAAGACACAAATAAATTAAATCCCAAACCTAGTAGACCTGTGAATATTGGCGGTATGAGTGATTCTATAGATATAGCAAACATGTTTCTGAATAAATTTAAGGTAGAAGTGTCGCCCTTGTGTACCTCATCTACGCGCTTGCTTGGTGCGGGAGGCTGCGTCTCGGAGCTACCTGTTCGTTTTTCAGCCAGTGATGTGGCCAAAGTGATTAAAAATATGAAAAAAGGGAAGACTCCGGGACACGACCACCTCAGCGTTGAGCACTTGCGGTATGCTGGTGCTCATTTACCTAGGGTATTGGCCTTATTTTTTAGCTGCTGTGTGAATCATTCATATCTCCCTGAAAATTTAATGAAGACGGTAGTAGTACCTATTGTTAAAAACAAAACTGGCGATATGTCCGATCCTGGCAATTATAGGCCTATTTCGCTTGCCACCATAATAGCGAAGGTACTGGATAGTCTGCTAGATGAGCACTTGCGATCACACCTGCACCTGCATGACGCACAGTTCGGTTTTAAACCTGGACTTTCAACATCAAATGCCATTATGTGTCTCAAGCAGACTGTCCGGTATTATACTAACAGAAGTACGCCTATCTATGCCTGTTTTTTGGATTTATCCAAGGCCTTTGACCTTGTGGCCTACGACATCTTGTGGCAGAAGCTTCGAGATACTGACCTACCAACAGAGCTAGTAAACTTATTTCAGTACTGGTATAACAATCAGATGAATCAGGTTCGATGGGCGGGCGAGATGTCGGAGGCTTACAGGGCAGATTGCGGCGTCAGACAGGGCGGCATTACCTCTACTGGGCTCTTTAACCTGTATATTAATGGCCTGATAGTGGAGCTGGGCAATACCAATGTCGGATGTCGAATCGATGGAATCAGCATGAATAATTTCAGTTACGCTGATGATATGGTGTTGCTTAGTCCCACTATCAATGGTCTTAGGAAAATGATACGTGTCTGTGAAACATATGCGGCGGCCCATGGGCTCAGATACAATGATAAAAAGTGTGAATTGATGATCTTCAAAGCGGGGAATAAGAAGTATTCTGACATACCACCTGTCACTATCAATGGAAACACCTTAAACATCACCTCACATTTCAAGTATCTGGGTCACTGGCTCACCGAAAGCTTGAAGGATGACCTGGACCTGGAAAGGGAGCGTAGGGCTTTGTGTGTCCGTGCGAATATGCTGTCCCGGAGGTTCGCGAAGTGTACACAACAGGTGAAGGTAACGCTCTTCAAAGCATATTGCCAGTCCTTTTACACCTCCAGCCTTTGGACTTGCTACACGCAGAGGGCATACAATGCGCTACGAGTCCAATATAACAATGCCTTCAGGGTGCTGTTGGGACTTCCGCGATTCTGTAGCGCATCTGGGATGTTCGCCGATTACACAGTAGATGGCTTTCATGCCATCATGCGCAAGCGGTGTGCATCCCTGAGAGGCCAAGTGATCGGAAGTCAAAACAGCATCGTGAGAGCATTGTCTACCAGGTGGGACTGCCATATTTTGGGTCACTGGATGCGCCTTCATAAGGGGTTCGTGGTAAATTATTTAATTTAATTTTTGACATTGTAATTTTTTATATTTTAATTTAATTTGATATTATTATTATTAATTATGTATTTTTTTATTAATTATGTGATTTTAATATTTTGTACTATGGTGAATAACTGAAATAAATGAATTGAATTGAATTGAATTATATAATTATTTATTATTACAATATTCGTTACACGTAACCAATTAAAAATAATATTGAGTTGCTTAGTTTGGTGTTTGGCGCTGTGTAAAATGTCCCATAATATTTATTGTTTCCGTAAAGTTTTTCACCATTAATTCCACCCTACCTATATACATTAATCTTCGAAAAATACGTGGGCGACGTACTAAGATATAAGATCACCAAGTAATCTCTTAAGCTAGGCTTTCAGCGCGTGATGTAGGCGGTAGTACTGAGCTGGCTTTACTAAGCTCTTTTTGTCTAAGCACTAGAACTAACACAGGTTTAGGTGTATAGACATAATTAGGTCTTTAGATAAGCCTTGGATTTTATAAGGCTGTGATTTTGGTCCCTTATAAGGGTTGGCTATTGAAAGGGTTGATGTGATGTTTTAGTAAAATATTGTGCCTTCTGAAGTAGAAAACAAATGTTTATTTAAATTAATTTTAAGATATTTTTAATTTGCTTACATAATATGAATGTGTAATTATTAAAATGCTTCTAACTTTAAAAAGTAACAAAACAATAGCAAATTGTAGGTAATATATTTTTACTAATACATATACTAAAAGATATGAACACGTAAACAAACTGTAAGAGAATTGTAAATATTTAATTATATTAAAGTTACAGAGAGGCATTCAGACTAATAACAACAAATATCTGTGAAGCATACAAAATATTTATGCCTTGAATCGAACCCACAAACTTCTGCGTAGCAAGCGGGTAAAAGCCTAACGTGCTACAGAAGTTGTCTAAATTTACAAAAGTTTTGAATCGTCACATAATAACAAGTGAAAATTTTAAATACAAGCTTTTATTATTATTACCATCTAGCATCAAAATACTCGTCAAGACGAATCAAATGAGCCTAAGCTCGATGGGGTTACACCTTACAGCTCCATCATCAGATCAGCTCGATTTCATGACAATATTGCATTGTCATCCAATTGATACATGCATGCAACATTTCAGCTGAATCGAAACCCGGGAAGTGGATAAAATTTAACTTGCAAGACAGGCAGACAACGGACAGATGAAATAAATAAAAGCTTGTAATAATGAGTTACCAACTAAATAAAGCCCATTAAGTACAGTGTATCGGTGCACCAAAACAAACGCCGACCGCAACACGTCATCCCACTCTACGCTCCGTGTACATTGCACGCGGTTTCCGTTATTATACGAGTACCTACCTACAACACACACATTATACCTTCGACACATTATGCATAATATCTTACTAATATTATAAACATGAAAGTTTTTAAGAATTGATGTCTGGATGTTTGTTACTCTTTCACGCCTAAACGGGTGGACCGATTGAGCTGAAATTTGGTATAGAGATATCTTAGACCCTAGGCGTACACATAGGCCATAGTGCAGCGGCCCAAGTCCGATCTTGTATGGAGTACTGCTGCCATCTTTGGGACGGTTCAGCCAAATACCAGCTCGAGGCCTTGGATTCCATTGAACGTCGTGCCCGTAAAATAATTGGTGATGAGAGGCTGACTGAGACCAAATTACAGGATCTCGCACATCGACGCTCAGTTGCCAGCTTGTGCGTCTTTTACAAGCTCCATCATGGAGAGTGCTCCTCAGAACTTCACGGGTTAGTTCCACCATTACCCTTTTACTACCGAACTTCCAGGCAAACGGCACTGTGCCACCAATATCTGGTGAGTATACCAGCAGCTCGGACTAAGCGATTCGCTTCGTCTTTCATTATGAGAACGGCGAAGTTATGGAACTCGCTACCACTCTCAGTGTTTCCCGAATGCTATAACGTGGGTTTGTTCAAATCAAGAGTGAATAGGTTCTTACTAAACAAGCGTGCTACAACTTCGACTGCATCGTCACTTACCAACAGGTGAGATTGCGGTCAAACGCTTGATTAGTCTTTTATAAAAAAAAATAAAAAAAAACCGCTGGACGCAGCTAGTTATACATATTGATATAATGTTTGATAAACAAGAGAATTAAAGAAATCTCAGGCTCTTTTATAATATTCTTCTTTAATCTATTATTTTGTTTTAAAAAAAACAAACTTAACTTCTCTACTGTTTTTTCTGTTTATTCTTCCAACACAGGCGTATTTTAAGATAAAAATGAACACTTTTTAAAATCAAATAAAATAAAATTCTCAAATAATTTTTTTAACTACTTTAACGCATTTAAAATCATCCTTTCTTATTATTTAATCAAAAGCGCTCGAGCTACCAATATAATTTTCCCCTCCTTTCATTCATTTCTCGCCACTCAATCATAAAGTCAACCTAACAATACAATAATCAATTCCTTTAAAACATCACAAGCCCAAAGAGAAATCGATTTTTTTATTCAAAGGAGGTCAAAAGAAGTCTTGTCCTTTGTCACACGTCCGGCTACAGATCGCATCGCCGCAACACTAACGTCTGATTGAAAATGTAAAACGAATTGTGGAACCTTCTCGAGGTTTCTCGCCGTTTCTCACAAAGGATCCGCTGACCTTAGTGATTTTATTTCAAGGAAACCTATTTTAAATACTTATTTGTAAGTAGAGATAACACGTTGAGATACATGCCGCGAGTTAACTTTGGTCTGAAATGGAACGATGTTGCTAATGCGAGTTAGTACTTTGATTGTCTTAAAATATTACAATGTGATAATTATTTAGAAGAAAACTGATGTCATCAATTATTGTATATCTACAAAATTGGCATTTCAAATTACAATAATGCTAATATTATAAATATTTAGATTATATTATAGATGCAAGTGTGGGAGTGTATGTAACGAGGAACTATACTGTTATATGTACTGTTAATGTACATTAACAATAGGTAAGTTTTCATTAAAATTGGGAGAGTTACCCTACTTGTCCGAAAATACGTCGGCAATGATCGACACCGGGTCGATAATACTAGTTTTGCTGACGTCTACAGGCGATGGCAACTACTCACCATCAGTGGCATGACACACGGGATCCCGCAGGAATGTCAAAAGTGGAACTGCCATCCCATACATTGTACTTTTGTGAATGTATGGGATAACAGTTGACTTGACAGCAAGACAAGTCTAGGCGTTGTCTGTGCTTGGCCAGCTGGTGGGTCATCTTATATTACTTATGCCAGTGTCTGACATAAAACAAGTGAAATTTAAAAAATACTTTTTAAAACAAGCTTTAATTATTGTTATCATCTTGCATCATAAAGTACTCGTCAAGACAAATCAAATGAGCCCAAACTCGATGGGGTTGCGTTGTTTTATGACAGAGTTCCTTTGGCCACCTTCCAGCTCCATCATCAGATCAGCTCGATGTCATAAAAATATTGCATTGTCATCCGATTTACACACGCATGCAAATTTTCAGCTCAATTGGAAACCGGGAAGTGAGTCAAATTAAACTTGCAAGATTTGATTACAGACGACAGACAGACAGACAGACAGACAGACAGACAGACAGACAACAGACAGGTGAAAGTAATATAAAGCTTGTAAAAATACTAAATTACGGTATACGGCATCCATCCTGATATATTTCTGCGTTTGTAACAGTTTTTATTCGCAAACAAGAACTGTGATAAAGTTGAATAAAGTTAACAATTTCTGCCTTTTCGTGTCGCATTTTTAAGCGGAGATTGCTTATTATTTTTTACAAGACACATTTATAACTTCTGCAGTTGGGTACTTATAATTTTCAGTCTTTTATAAAAAGTTTTTATAGAACAATTGACTGTATATTATATTCATTTCGTTTGAGTCTGGTTGAAAATACTATACGACCAAATATTATGAATAAAACATTCATAAAAATCGGTAAAGCCGTTTTGAAGGTAACAAACATTGTGACACTTATATTTATTATTACTTAGATAATTTTATTGAAATGCAAGTAAATACATAGGTACGCTAAAAGAAAACTTAATTCAAGTATAGGGACATCGCCTAGTTAAATAAAGTTTGACGAGTACTTTGGTGTTAGTTGGTAATAATAATTAAAGCTTGTTTTTAATAAAGTTAATAATAAATAGATTAAAAAGCAGCTGAATTTTAAGCTAAACGGAACATTATATTAGTGTTATATTAATGGATCTAAGTTACACCCTCGAATGAATACTTCGGCGTACCTTCTACCCCAGCACTATATGGTGTCTCGTAGGAACACCTTCAGATTTTTGGAGGGTCTCTCTGACCCACCAATCTTGGGCGGGTGAGTCCCACATACCTTGGTAGCAGACTAAACCTAAAAGGCGGGATAAATCCCCCCCTGGCTTCACTGAACATCATGCCGGAACACGGTCACAATGACCGCTTGGTGACACGGTTTTGTCCAGTGGGTGATAACTAGCCACGGCCGAAGCCTACCACCAGTATAACATGACGTAACTTTGGCGTAGGATGACGAATGACGATGTGTGTATCTAATTTTTTGTGGGTCACAAAAAACATTTAAATTACCAAAAAATAGAGGTATTATAGAGTTTCTAGCTCAAATCGTATGCAATCTCTGACAGGGCATTCTTAATAGTGTGCTAGTTACTTCCTTCAGCTCCAAAAAATAAAATAATCCAAATGTTTCTTCCTTTAAGTTCTCAGCCAAGTTCCAAGTACGTTTTCAACGGGTTTCCCGAGCGGAAATATTACTTTACGACCTTAGATTAAAATAAAAAAGGAAGATACAATACGCGCTATCATTGCTATAGCCTAACTTGGGCCTGCTCAAGCCGGGTTGGAAAGTGTCGGTTGCACCGAAGTAAAATTCTGTGCATGAACCTAATTGGAGCGGTCCATTTGCGAGACGCCTGCACGTATCTTCCTTTTTTACAATAATCTAAGTTTACGATTGATTTTATTGTAGCCACTTTGAATTCTTATCTGTTTTCCTTTTGTTTGGTTCAGTTTTGGCACTGAACAGTACTAACGGGTGTCTTTGGAATTATTTTGGAACACATAAGTGGTCCAGAGGGTTATGTATAAACTAGAAACATGTATTGAAGGTTATTTATTGGTCATTCTTATTTATTGTGTGTCCAAGTGATATTTATATTATGCAAAGCATGGCACTCGCATTGCAATAAGAGCACTCTTACTACTAATATTATAAATACAAAAGAATGAAAGTATGTGCGCGTGTGTTTAATGAGTGTGTGTATAAACAAGTGAAATTTTAAAAAAACTTTTTAAAGACAAGCTTTTATTATTATTACCATAAAGTACTCGTCAAGACGAATCAAATGAGCCCAAACTCGATGGGGTTACGTCGTTTTATTACGGAGTTCCTATGGCCACCTCCCAGCTCCATCATCAGATCAGCTCCATGTCATAATAATATTGCATTGTCATCCGATTTATGCATGCATGCAAAATTTCAGCTCAATTGGACACCGGGAAGTGGGTCAAATTTAAGTTGCAAGATTTGATTACAGACAGACAACAGACAAGTGAAAGTAAATAAAAGCTTGTAAAATAATAATAATTGGGGTTTATACTCCAACAGAACAGGTTACCCTACTTACACTGTCAGAGTCAAATCACAATTTATAGGTCGTTTGGCCAACCTATATAATCCAGTTTCAGGTCGCTGAGATTCCTTCAAGGCCTGCAACATGATCTAACGACTGCCTCCTACATATCTTATAGGAAACAGCTGAGACCCACAGTTTTCCGTGCCTTCCGAAACACGGTAGCGTCCAGGCGAAAATCTTTGCCACACTGAGATTTGAACCCAGGACCTCTGGCTTAGAAGTCGGAGGTATGACCACTGGGCCACGGACGCTACATGTATGTATGTGTTTGTCATCTCTTTACGCCTCAATGGCTGCACCCATTGAGCTGAATTTGGTATGTAGACAGGTCGGGAAGCACACATAGGATGCTTTTATTATATACTTATACGCCCAGCGGTTTTACCTGCTGCTGCTGCTGTACTATAGCCTATGTGTTATTCCAGGGTCTAAGCTATCTCTATACCAAATTCCAGCTGAATCGGTCCACCTGTTTAGGCGTGAAAAAGTAACACATACATCCAGACATCCATACATTCTTTTAAGTTTATAATATTAGTAAGATAATAAGAAGTAAGATTTCGTGAAATGTGTATGGGTAAATCCTGAAATCGGGCGTATTTAAGTGATTCCCGTGGCAGATTTTATATCAAAATATTTTTGAATTTTACATGTAAAACATCAAATTTACCATAATTATAAGCACATCCATCAAATAGGCATCGTTATAACTTGTTTTGTTCAGAAGATATTTAAATTTAAATTTTTGGTGCCACGGGAATCAATAAAGTGTGGCATGGGAATCAAAATTAAAACTATTTTGTTTGAATTCTATGTTATTATTTAAATATTGACCTCTACATACTAATCATATAAAATAGAAATGATTAAAAACGGTGATCCAAACAAATATACACCAAACATAAAGTATTAAAAAGGTCTATATTGGCTTTCTATATAATCAACATGTAAACTAAATAAAATCAACGTATTGCTGTCTTAAACAATGTAAAAATATTGAATAAATAGTCCTAGAATATGAGATTATGTTCTCAGTCACAGTCACTGACAGGATTCACTCCAGAAGCTGTCATCAGATTGTACATTTATCATTAGTTAGGTTAATCTGGACTGAAGTTGCAGTCAGCCCATAGTTTCGTTTTATTTTTACATCATACACCATCTCAGCCATAAGACGTCTACTGCTGAACATAAACCTCCCCTTTAGACCTCCATATATAAAACCGGTGTTGGAAGCGACCTGCTTCAAGCGTCTTTCAGCGACCTTAATAAGGTCGTCTACCACACTTGTGGGTTCGATCACGTTGAGAAACCCCGAGTATAGCCCTCTCCATAGCTCAATGAGCGACTTATTTTAATGTGGGGATATAATAGTGCCGCATAAGCCAGAGCGGCTGTCTACTATAGTACAATATATAAAAAAAAAAACATCTGATGAATACAATATTAAAAAAAACATCTGAAATAATGAAATATACAAATATAAACTGTCAAAATCACTTCCATACCTGCGGCTTCGCTGTAGTTGGGTAAAAAGTGAAAGAATGCGCAAGAAAACTCAGGGGAAAATTGATCACCGTGGTAAAACGCCATGAGAATCAATACCATGGAAATCAAAATTGTATAGTTTTTTGTCAATATTTTTAAATACCATAATTATAGACCAATAATAATAAAATACATGATAAACAATACCCTTTTCCTAACTGCACACCCTAGTCAAAAAACCGTAATGGATAAAAAAATATTTTTAAACATGGAAATGGTAATCAATAATCTAGTGAACCAAAACCACGGTAATCAATTTCTCACCTTCGTAAATCCAGTTTATAACCACGAGAGGAGTAACATTTCTTCACGATGTTTAGAGCGCAATTGAAGTTATCCAACAGCGTGCGTACAAGCTTCTAAGTCTTGTGGCTTGTGAAATGTGAGTAGTTATGTCGCGCGCCATGGGAATCACTTTTTGTCCGGGGACAAACCTAAATTTGTTATTTTTTCTAAAACTACGCTGTGTACAGCCTTCGCGTATTTTCTTGATCATGTAACAGTTCACCCTTTACAGCTTAGATCACAGCAATTAATAAAATTCCGTCTATAAATTGGTGTAAAAAATATATTTTGTTCCAAAAAAGTGTAAGGGACACCCCATGGTAATCAAATTTCAGGGCTTTAAATTTTTTTTTCAGATACTTGCAGCTCAATTTAACCTTATATCTATCATGCATTAAGTAGATTAAACCTTAAACTAAAAGAAAAAAAATACCCTTAGGTAGAATTTTTATGTTACGGGTAGTTTTTTCCCCCGGACACGTAAAATTTTGTCTCTCAGGATTTACCCGTATAATGTTCTTCAAAGGTATTTTTGTAGGTTTAAGGTTTTTGTACCTTATTATGCAGGGGGTCACATCATCGTGGCCACCTGTGAGACAAAAAACAGCTTACGGATTTAAATTATTTTATGAAAATACGCGATATATTGATATTTTAGGTCATAAACTAGTTGAATAACATTTTATTGTCTTAAATTGCTTTATAATTTTAGAAAAAAACGAAACACGTAGGTATTATTGTCACAGTGAAGCAGTTTGACAGAGTTTGACAAACAACATAAACCGGCCACGCTGAAAGGGACGGAAAAAAATAGGTTCACCTTTTTCTTCACACAGAATTTTCCCTATTGCTCTCACACTCACACATAAAATGGGTACTTCTAGTTGTATTACTTCTGTGTTATTATGTCAGTAAGTACAGCACGTTTGTTAATTTAGCAATTTTTTTTTACAATATAACCGCCACCATTAATTAATATAGATAAATTTCATTTTCTCCAACAAAACTCGTGAACAGTGTTCTTGTAAACCCAAAACATAACAATAGTAATATGATATTTCAAGCGAACGTAAATTGCTGTTATCTCATAAGCCCAAGGGCGTTCCGTCCCACATTCCAGCTCTCAAATTAATATCACAAACACAAATTAAACGACTTCAAACCCTGAGGAATCCACAAACAAGAGTTGACCTTGATTAGTACATTATAATATAGTCTTGAAGAAAACTCAAAGTCACCGGGTATCTCTCGAAAGTTATTTGAGATATGAGTAACATTGGGATTTACTGTGAGACTGTCTTGACATGTCAGGCTGAGTAGCTTTAGATGCTTTTCCACCAGATATGTGCTATGCTACGTTACTATGTGCTATGCTATGTACGTTACTGTAGCGTCCGTGGCCCAGTGGTCATACGTCCGGCTTGCAAGCCGGAGGTCCTGGGTTCAAATCTCAGTGTGGCAAAGATTTTCGCCTGGACGCTACCGTGTTTCGGAAGGCACGTAAAACTGTGGGTCCCGGCTGTTTCCTATAAGATATGTAGGAGGCAGTCGTTAGGTCATGTTGCAGGCCCTGTAGTAATCTCGGCGACTTGAAACTGCAACATATAGGTTCGCCACACAACCTATAAATTGTGATTTGACTCTGACAGTGTAAGTAGGGAAACCTTTTCTGTTGGAGTATAAACCCCAATTATAAACCCCAATTACTATGGATGCGTTTGATATACACCAATTAAAAGCTTAGCTTAGCTTATATTAATAGCTTAGCACTGATGGAAACGGATTCAACTAAGATAATATTATGTTTTTCTGGAATAATGCGTGCTATGGATGTGTAAAAACAGTCACATAGTCTCCCATGCTTAGCTATTCCATCCTCGCAGCATAGCACCTACATATCTGATGGAAAAGCACCCTTAATTGATGCACCTTGCAGATTTAAGACCATGTCGATGTGGCTATTGCATTAAGATAATATTAAACAGCTAGTTGCTAAAGAGTTGGTAGTGCTAGTTGCTGCAATAGTTACTCTATAACGCGCCTGAAACATTAGTCTTTATAAAGAAAGTTCAAAGTCACAGCGAGAATCTCTCGAGATTTGAATATACTTGAGATATGAGAAACATTGGGATTTAGTGCGAGAAAACTGACACGTGAACCGCCAGGAGGAGTAGCTTCAAGCTATGTTTGTATACTTTCACACAGATTACGAGTTGTTATTACTATATTTTTTATGTAATAGGTGACAAACAAGCAGACGGCCCACCTGATGTACAATACGATACGATACGATGGTACGGTAGCAACTTACGAGTACCCGATGATAATCGTAAGTGGCTACCGTCGCCTATGGATATCTGCAATACCAGGGGCACCGTTGGTGAGTTGCCTACCTTTCAAGACTCAACTATATTCAATGACAACATTATTCAATTTGTGTAGCATAAAGAATCTTCACACCGCGGCTGTATCAATTTAAATGCGCGACAGCAGCGCTAAAAAAAATTACTCTTGTCTAACTGAGAAACATAGTTGGTTAATGGAATATTATCTATAATAGTTAGGCAAAAGTACTAAATCTTGAACACCTTTACCTTTGACAAATTATGGGTTCTATATGAAAAACGATGCTATGACGATAAAGTTGCTGTCAAAATTTCAGTCTTTAACTACGAGTATCTTCGAATTTCGAGACCCTGGCATAATCTACTCGCTGTAGGTAATTTATCTTCTTTGAAAATCAGGATGTGGCCAACTTTAGTGCCAAAGTTTTCAAGCCCGGAGGCCTCTAACAAATCCTTGCTCTATGTATAGATATAGAAGTTCATAGACGTATACAAGGTTATTGGTTTGAAATTCACTAATTGAATCGATATAGTGCTATAGGATTATTAAAAAACTATATCAAAGATCCTTTAAGAAAAAATAGGAAAAGTGAAAACATAGAAATAGGTTTTGCTGTCGTAAGCTGATTCTTTTTCGGCAGTTTTATAGTAAATGTTTTATTAATTTTTATGACGCAGTTGTTGTTTTTTCCACAAATTATAAGGTGGACCTTAGCACTCTTACACTCTCATGGCACAACGGTTGCTGACGAAGCAGCTTTGATATTTTAAAAGAAACAAGCTATAAAGATCCAAAAAATAATCTAAAAACATTTTGTGACAAAAGGGTTTAGTGAAAGTCGTCCCAAATTATACACTGACCCTTTCGGAGAACGTAAGCTGATTACCAGTAGCCCTGTATTCGGCCATAAAGAATCGTCCTAATTTACATTCAATGTAGACAACCGAGGATCGATGCGCGCCGGCCCGTCGGCTGACATCGGATAAATTACGGTTTTACGGATGTCACATGACTGATTACCGATTTTTACCGGTTTTCGGGAAAAACGGTTACGGTTAGATGTTTTGGGTACCCGATGATAGATCATGGTATCCAATCCTGACCTTTCAGGGATACGATTCTGGTGAATAATTGCATCGTTTGCGAGCGGCGTTTTTGTTATCTCATTTATTTGGGACGTGTTTTAAGATTTTCAACCCTTTTTTACCAGTACCAAAATGATTCTTTGCTACCGCAATCTTTGGCATTTTATTTTGGGCCTACCTTAGATTCAAATAAAAAGGAAGATACGGTACCGGGGCATCTAGCAACAAATAAATAAATGATATATTTCCAAATTTGTCATTTTGTGCAAGAAAAGACCTACCAGCTAAATCCACTTGCATTTAAGTTAAACGATAGAAAAAGAAACAATATAAAGTTAGAATTCAGCAGCAAAGTTGCTCAACTTCAAACTCAGCCTTAATCTCTATAAAGGATCACTTGGAGATAATACAACCAGACAAAGTTATCTTCGGACAATAATAATAATTGTAGCGCAAAATACTCGTCTATTTAAGCGTTTTGTTCCATAACTTTGGATTAAAATAAAAAAGAAGATACGCTACAAGCGAGTCGCAAATGGACCGCTACAATTGGGTTCATGAACATAGTTTCACTTCTGTCACAATCGGCGCGAGTCTGTGCGGCAACTGACATTTCTAACCACTTTTAGAGATTTACCACCAATTATTGCAATGCCCATATTCAATAATGATGACTTCCACATATTTGTAGATATGCAATATGTTCTTTTTTTGAGTGTAAGTGGCTCCGCGCAAATTTATATTTTCAAGTGACGCGCGGACAGGTACAACTAACATTTCCAACCCCGCAGGGCCTACTTTGGCTATAGCAACGTACGCGTGGCGCATCTTTCTTTCTATTTTAATCTAAGCTTAGAGATAATAATTCAACAAGACAAAGATATCATCGAACAATAATAATAATTGTAGCGCGAAATAGTCAAGCGTTTTGTTCCATAACTTAAATTGAATACAGAATGGGGAAAGTTGAGTAAAAGTATGATTCCCGCGGGAATTTATTGCTCGGGAAATACTCCGATACCTTTGTGCGGGAATTACACAAACAACAATGAAATTTGGGGTAAACGGGCATAACTTGTGCAGACATTCGGACCAACTTCGGACGCCATGTTGGATTGTTTCGCTCTAACATGCCTTCCTGTTGCGAGTAGTTTTATGATGACTTACTGTGATTCATTTTGGAGAATAGGGAGGTTCACTAGCTAAGCGACTCGTAGC
The DNA here is from genome assembly GCA_947507615.1 of Hemithea aestivaria. NCBI lineage: Eukaryota > Metazoa > Arthropoda > Insecta > Lepidoptera > Geometridae > Hemithea > Hemithea aestivaria. The sequence continues at coordinate 876,775 of OX382330.1, forward strand.
GAACGAGTCACTTTACTGAAGTTGAATAGATATGAAAATGCCACAAAAAAACAAATCAAAAAATAAAAAAAATCAAACCATAATATGTCTCTTCACATTATATTATTATTTTTTTATTTTTTTTTATTATTCTTGTGTGTGTTTCTTCAAATTAAAATTGCGCAAGTAGGGATGAGATTATGCGTGATTGTTACCCCTTCATACCTAAACGGCTGACTAGACAAATTGGGTATGTAGACTTGGACCCTGAAATTACAGACTATGTACTTTTTAAAGGCTAGGCGTTGCTAGTAGACAAATCAATACATAGTGTAAAACAAAGTTGCTTCCCGCTGTCTGTCTGTCCTTATGTATGCTGAGATCTTCAAAACTACGCAATGGATTTTGATGCGGTGTTTTAATAGTGATTCAAGAGGAAGGTTTATATGTATGATATGTGCATATTATTTCCTCTAAAGTAGAAAAATACTGACAATTTTCCAATAGGCACTACGAAGTGCGCGCGGGTTCACTAGTAAAACATATAAACTACTTCGGCAGTTAAAACAGTGGAACTCGGCCATAAATTAAATAAAGTCCTAGATATGCAACATTCTAGATTACCATCTTAATATGAAATACTGAGGAATATGAGTTAACGAGCCAAAAAATACGCACATTACTCTCGACCATTGGGGTTGAAACTATAAAACATCATAAAAGTTGTCGTAAAATCGCTCCGTTTGGCAGCTGAGAGTTGATAGCGCCTGTTCCGACACTTCTAGAATAACTACAATACCTAAATATAATATGTTTTCAACCAACTTTAAAACAGAAATTTATCAGGAAATCATATTTTTAATACTAAATAGGCCTACGTTTAACCACATCCCACTGATGGAAAGTGCAGATTCCGTTGACAATGAATTATGGAAGATGCCTAGAATATAACCTATTTACTGGTGTCCCACGCCCACATGCACTGTAGATTCCCACGTTGTTGTAACGCTCGGGAACACGGATGGCAATGTGTTAAGAATTTGTTAACTTTAATTATTATAATAATATAAAGTCGAGTAATATAATATTATGTAGGTGCTAAATACCTGTTTGTGTATCATTTTCCAGTACCGCAACGACCACTAACACGATTCTCACCAAAGCATGAGAGTAATCAACAAAACGAAAACAAGGTACATCGTACCACTCAGCTACCCACTTTTATATTTCACATCGCTCCTCTTAGCTCTCAGAACATTATGTTCGGCTGACATGTGCAAATTAGAACTGGTTGAACTCCCTAAATGAATTCCGTCAGCCGCCAGGTAATTTGCAACGTCAAACTTTTGTTTCGAAATTCAGAACAATTTTTTAGCAGAAAAACTTTTCGCATAGGTACGTAGTATGCTAGTATTAGGTATATTTCACGCCGCGAAAAGGAAAGAAGAAAGGTTTTAATTTCGGCTATGATGACGGAAAAGGATATAAAAGTAGGATAAATTGTGGCCGCTGCGGAACAAAATTTTTATTTTTCTGTCCGCTGCTTCGCTTTGAATTTGAAAAGCTAAAGCTCGTGTGGTTCAAGAGGGATTCTGTTTTCGAAATATTTTCTCCAATGAAAGTAAGAGCAGCATTATGCATATATGATATATTATCTCTACATAGGATAGGCAGGATAACACATTTAAATTTTAAAAATGGTCTAAAAAACTATTATTTTCTTACCAAATAACACAGCTTTAAAAAGCAACAAAAATATTCGGACTTATAGCTTAACGATTGCGGTTACATTGTAGAGAACAACCGGAGAGTTTGAAACCTCTTCTTCATAATTATCTTTTTATATAATATCCTCGAAACAATGTTAACATCATATTATCAAATTAGTCGAGCACACAAATTATAATTGAAAACCTTCACAAAATTTCCATTAATATCCTTAAAATTATAATAAATATAATGATCACAACATTTCATCCGAAACTCCGCGACACAATTGGTTATCTCCAGAGTCAATACTAAAATTCCCCGAACCCTTTTAAAATTGCAAAAACCAGTAGACCAATTTTTGTCCCTGGCTCGTCGGAATGTTTTTACAACTGCGTAATAAATAAACGAGAACGCAGGGCTGTCCTAAGCTAACACGGCCCTGGGAATACCTAAATAGGTGATTCGAAATGTTTTCCGAACGAGTAAACACGTTAGCCTCACGGGTCACTGGGCCTCATTTTAATAAAACAACGCGACGGAGAATTTAAACGACTGAAATATGTATATTGTAAATGTGTTAATAGCTTGCCTTGGAGTGTAGGGATTGTAGTTTGAGTTGTTAGCAATTTGATATTTATCATCTATGATTTTGTTAGCCAGAAAACAGATAGAGAGTTGATATTGTAATAAGTGGTAAAAGGCTTATTACACCTGCCTAAATTTAGAAGCCTAAATTCAGTCGCCACTGAATTAAGTCAAGTGTAATCACATTTAGTATCCTAAATTTAGAAGAAAGTATCGTTCATCCTAATTTAGATTCTGAATTTAGTGACTAAATTCAGCCAAGTGTAATAAGGCTTTAATTATCCGGGAAGGGGACGCCCGAAAAAGGTTTGGATGAACTGTGTGAAAGAGGATATGCGTGGTAGGGGAGTGGATGAAGATATGACGGATGATAAAGCAGAATGGAGGAGAAAAACGTGTTGTGCCGACCCTACCTAGTGTGGGATAAGGGCAGGAGAAGGCAGAAGAGATTTTGTTAGCCAGAAAGCAGAATATTTTTATAGCGTCCATTGTATTTTCGACGTAGAGGATTACAAAGTTTTCGCGTGAAGAATATTTATAAGTACATATCCCATGACCTTTGGAATTGATAGTAAAATCTCATATCAATAGGATAGCAAGTGAATTAAAAAAAAACCATTAAACTCCCTTCAATAAAATGAGCTTGAAAACCCCTTTATGTATTTTGATGACATTTGGAAAAATTGAAAATGTACCCTGAAAATGAAACCAATAAAATCCCAATTTGCTGGAGTATTCAAGTAATCGATGGACAAACCTAAATAAAGATTTCAACGAATTGTTAACATATTTTTTAAGGCAGTTAAAAATAAAAGTTTTATATGAAAACGACTTATATACTAAAGTAGCTTTTCTCTCACAAAACAATCTGCATGACCTACAAAATATTATGAAATTGAAAGAAGACAAAGACAGCCATTTAATAATATTGCTCCATCAAAGATAAAACACTGTTTTTAATATCTTTCTAGAGCGGCCGGGCCTCAATCGGAAATGAAACCATCTATATAGACCTATCTATATATTATATAAAGTAGGACTTGAGTTGAAATCATTAGTGTTGCAAAAAGAGCAAGTAAGCTGACACAGTTTACTTTCAAAACAGTATCTAAGTTTGGGCTATTTTGCTTTTCTGTAGGTATAATATACAGCGGTAATTGTCAAGAGTTTATGTGGTACAGATGTAGCTCTGGATCATCGTTTTCCCCTGATTGTGGTTTTGGTTTTGTCCTGTAGATTGTTACATGAGAGAGAGAGAGAGAGAGAGAGAGACGGATTTATCCCGCCTTCTAAGATTAGTCTGCTATCATCTATGGCTGTATCGTCGCTTAACAACACGCGAGTACGTGATATCGTGGTCAAATGTTAACCTCTTAGATTTAAAGAAAATGGTAAGATGTGGCATTGCGCTATTGCTGCTCTATGGTTAACCTACTTTAATTGAATAAAAAAAGCCAATGACGAATTATAATTGACGAGATAAATAATAATAATAATAGATTTTTATTTCAAAATTGACATTAAAATGCAATATTTAAATAAAGTAAAATAAAGTCCTACAGGTACAAGTAAAAATAAAAGTAAAAATAAAACAATTATTCACAAAGACTATAACACAAAGAATAAAGAATTATAATTCCCATAAAGACACTTATTGATGACTTCATGGTTATTATTCTCGTTGTTAATCTTTGGGTTTCATTGCTCTATCGTTTTCATGAAAAAGAGTAAACAGCAAGTCGAGATTAATTGAAAAAAAAATGGGTTGGTACTTTTTATTCCTTGTATGAAGATTTGCTACTGTCTTAATGTATATTTTCGACTGATTTTTTGTAGAAAGGTTCAGTTCAGAGTAAATATTGGTCTTTAATTAATCTTTATCGATATTTTCTTAGCTGAATAGCCTCGCCTTTTCAGTTAATAACGAATCGAGTCAACGACAAGTTATTTTATATTCTTTTTACTCGTTTATTTATGAAGTAACGCAATATCAATTTTAGATATTACAAATTATAATATTGTTGATAAAAAAAACAACACTTTATGACAGAATGGTGCCCCATATTAGGACATAGGAATCCGGGTCAACCGATTGCTAGATGGACCGATGACATCAGGAGAGTGGTGGGAAATGGATAAGAGCGGCTGATAATGATAAAAAAAACATTATTAATGTGCATATTACATGTATTTAATTTGATATTTTTAATATATCTTTTCTCATGATTCGTTCAAGTGGGAAAAGTAACGTGGCCTGAAATAAAAATAAAAAAAAAGTATATAAGTCGTATAGTTTTAATACGTCATTTCATACCTTTTTGTCAATTCGATCTTCAGCCCTGCTGACGAACGCTTCTTACTCATGAGTTATAAGATGTGTGATCACATGTATAAGACTCTGGTCAAAGCCACAATAAATAAATAATAAACTCTAATCAATATCCTACAACAGAGATAAAGATGAATGTTAGTGATACGTTTAAGTGGAAATACTCATGACTCACTCGATTCCTAGCTTTCCTAGATTATGCTGGTAGGTTTTTCGATATTCTGGCAACACTCCAAGCTTAGCCTATTTGCGTTTAAGGGAACGTCTTTTCTTGGATGTAATAAAATATTTATTTAGTACTGCCAGTGTTGCCAAGTCTTCGCTTGAATAAAGAAGTAAATCTAGTGTAATGTTTGCTTATTCAACTTTAATATAATTAGGTAAAAGGATTGTCGTAAGTGAAAGTTTTGATGGTCGTTATGAATGGCTTATTTTAGGCTGATCCCACATAGCGTGCGTGACTCTCGTTTTAAGTGAGTAATAGGTAAATTGCAGAAATATACTTCATTCGTATAAACGACTTTGATAATAGCGCAATAGGCAGCCTTTTAAAGTTATTAACTGGCTGTGTCCCATTATTTTACCTGTTAAAAAGGCGCTGGTGTATATTATTAACCATTTCTCAATTATATACCTAACTTCAGTCAGTAATATTATATATACCTAACTTTAGTCCCAAAGGCACTTATAGCAATAAAATATAATAAAACCATTAAGACCAAGAAATATTAAGAGTAGAAAGATTATGTTAGAATAGAAAAGCTGCTAACTTTCCTCATAAATACCTTAGTGCACTGAAACGCTAAACCTTGGAACGGTAAATTTTTGCCGAACCATTTTACATAACCGCTTGTGTCCGATTTAATGCGCTCATGATTAATACAAGCCTAAATATTAACACCCAATATAATAATTGGGGGCTTATACTCTAATAGAATCTAGAGAACGACCTCTGTGGCGCGGTGGGCTGATTCCCGCCTGCAACGCAGAAGGTTGCGGGTTCGATTCCCGCATGGGACAAATGTTTGTGTGATCCACAGGTATTTGTTTCTGGTCTGGGTGGTTTTCAATATCTATTATAAGTATGTATTTACAAAAAAAAAGTATATAAGTATTATATCCGTTATCCTAACCACCATAATACAAGCATTAATTTGCTTAGTTTGGGGTTAGGTGGCGCTGTGTGAAACGTCCTGAAATATTTATTTATATTTATTTATTTATAGAATAGGTTACCCTACTTATACTATCAGAATCAAATCACAATTAAAGGTTTAGTAGCCAAACACAACCAGCCAACTACATACATATTTATACCTATTGCAGTTTCAGATCGCCAAAATTACTACAAGGCCTTCAACTAATAAGACCTAACGACTGCCTACATATGTTATAGGATCACAATAACATCCAAGCCTCACAGCTTTACGTACCCTCCGAAAACACATTAGTGTCTAGGCGAAAACACTGAAATTTGAAACGATTAATTAAAAACTGGATGTACGTCCACTGAGCCACGGACGCTGCACATACTTCGCGTTATTCAAACGCCACTTCACAGCTTCACAGCTACGATGCATGCCAATGGAGTATCGATTAAGATACTTTGTACAGTTCGGGGCAAAAACTAAGTCAAAGAAGAAGACTGAGGTACTCATTGTAATATACAAGAATACATTACTACCAAATAACATTACTGTTGTTTGGTCAACAAATTATTCTATTCTATTCTAAAAAAGAATATCTGATTTTTAGGCTTCCGTAGTCAACAAGGAAGCCTTATAGTTTCGCTTTGTCCGTCTGTCAGTCTACGGTTTTGCGGAGAAATTATAAGTCCCAGAAAGCTATAATTTTTTTTATTTTGCACAGATAATAACAATAAATTATAGTACGGTCTCTAAAATCTAAATCGGCAATAAAATTGATAATGTAGACGTATTCCATAACAGCTTTACCTCTTTCAGAAAAAAAATTATTGAGCATTATACACCCAATAGTGAGAATAACAATACTGAAATTTAAAATACAATGTTATCTAGTACTTCTCATTATTCCCTTTAGCTTATTTTTCTTTCCTTACATATTTATATTACCTATTCACATTATTCATTTAGTCTAAGTTTTTAATTATTATTACCTAATTGTTTTCTTAAATATTAAATTCATTCGCTTTTTTCATATTCATTTAGTTGTAAGGTTTTTTAATAATTGTTTTCTTAAATATTACATTCATTCCCTTTAATCATTTAGTTCTAAGTTTTTTCTGTAATTGTACTCACACATATAACAGTCAAGTTCTTTTAATCGTATTGTCTTAAACATTTATATTCTCCATTTTATGTTACATTTATTATTCAACTTTTTATATTTTGTTATTGAGCTCTATGGTGAATGCTATGTACGCCTTAATTGTTATACATATAAGAACTAGCAAATGTCTAAAATCCTAATTTAAATGTATAATATGTGTAATGTGGCTGTACTTAAATAAATAAATAATTTACTATCACGAACTGTACATACTCAGGCGACATAATCTCCGGTCGCTGGCAGTCAGCCAGACATCATCCATCTAACACTAACTAATAATAATTAGTTTGAGTTATAACTGACCACTCATTAGCTAACTGTAACTCACGCGTATTATATTGACATTAATCATTATTTGGCATGATTAGTAGGGGTAATGGGATTATGCAGAGTATGCAAATTTAAGTACCTAGCTAATGAGATCTGATACCCTTTTTACAAGATTTTACTCGTATTTACTTTCACCTGTCTTTTGTCTGTCTATCTGTAATCAAATCTTGTTTAATTTGATCCACTTCCCGGTTTCTGATTGAGCTGAAATGTTACATGCATGTATAAATCGGATGACAATGCAATATTATTATGACATCGAGCTGATCTGATGATGGAGCTGGAAGGTGGCCATAGGAACTCCGGAATTAAAAAACGGAACCCCATCGAATTTGGGCTCATTTGATTCGTCTTGACGAGTACTTTATGATGCTAAATGGTAATAATATAATAATAAAAGATTTTTTTTAATTTCACTTGTTTACAGTAAGAGTTTCGTCTTGCTAACATTTGTAATACGTAAATATTTTTTGTGGGATTAGGTTTAGTCTATTTCCATCCACAGCTGCATCTGAAAATACTAAAAGAATATTGTTGTATTTTCACCGCGAACTGTATGTAGCGGTCAGTGACACGATGCCTTCTAATAATGTTATTCTAGCCATAGGTACAAAATGTATAGAGGTAAAGTTTATATTTTGACGTGTCAAAACATACAACATCACAGTAGGTAGTGTGGCTCTTGCTTAAAACCTACCTACTTATAAAAAGCGTATACTCTGGAAGTTATTATGCTGTACAACATAATATTCGGTAATTAATTTGCATTATAATCATCCATTTATTGTATTGAATTATCACGAAAATCGCAGAATTACTCAATAATTAACCAATTCACAGTTAATCTGATGATATAACAGGAATAATTTTTGGTTTGAGCATTTAATTATTCACTACAAACTTTAAAAGAAAATGAGCGGGTGTATGTATGTGTATGTCTTATTCGCGCCGAAACAATTTGACTATGGAGCTGAAATTAATAAGATGTAGTTTTATCTAGAATCACTACTAGGCTACTTTGGTCTAGAATAATTTCTAGGCTCTAGAATAATAAGTAGGCTAGTTACTTATCACTACAATCAACTTTCCTCTAGAATATCGTTAACGTCTAGAATGCTACTACTAGGCTAGGCAGTTATCTCTAAAAATAACGTTTAGGCTCTAAAATAACAACTAGGCTACTTTGCAGTGTATAAAACCACCGAGTAAATCTAGTAACGTAGTTTTACATTTTTGTACTTATTTTCTATTTTCAGCCGTCTGGCGCTTTAAAGCGCGACGAGCGCTTAATATTTTAACGTTTTCAATGCGGAACAATGCTGACGTAATTTCAGAGAAAAAAGCGTTCAGGACGTTGAAAATGCTAAAATGTGGTAGAACATTTTGTGTAAGAAAAATGCTAGTAGTATTGTGCTACGAGAATGCGTAATAAAGAAAAGTTTTATAGTTGCAAGTTCTTCGAAGTGGGTACCAACTTTTAAAATCCTATGTACAACTCACTCTAAAGGTATAATTCGAATGTGCAGGTCTGGGAAGATCGATGTTTGCTACTTCTTTATGTCGAGACCACTCTTTAAGAGACCTTATACAGAAGCTCTGGCCTCAGTAGACAACGTTTCGACCTCGAGGATAGAGTTAAGGGCCTCGTAATAATTATGCGAAACCTTCCGAGTCTAGTTTAGACTTTTTTATCTATGAGTTTAGTCAGTATTTTTACAAAATTACTTGTCATAAAGCTGACGCCTCAGTTTAGCCAAACTATCGTCACGAAAAACTAAATATAACGTTCAAAATACCTAAAAACAGAAATAGGACTTATCTTCTTACACGACCGTTGATTACGGTTCTGAATCTGCAACGTATTGGTTTTCACACAACTCAAAATTGTGATTTGGGTTTAACTGTTTTGGAAAAGTAACCAGACCATCAAGTCAAGTACAAAACTTTAAAAAAAATCAAAGAACATCGTTCATTTTTCAACGTCTCAGTATATTTTTAGTGCTAGCCATATCGATAGCGCCTTGCGAGAGATGCAGTTCTATAGAGGTAAAACCCAATTCTAACCTAACAATCGCAGCAAATGACTTGCCTCGTACACCGTTGCTTGAGGCTTTGCATTTGTTTGTAATAGACCTCTCGGTTAACTCGCTAATTACCAGCGCCGGAAGTTTGTTTGATTGTAATGAGTTCCCAACTCTTCCTGTGTGATTGTTGGGATAAACGGGATTTTGTGATGTTTAACTTCATGTTAATCTCGGCTTTGAAGGTCTTTTTGAGTTTGAATTAGACGCTTTGAAGGTGATATTGCACTTTTCGTGGCAGGGTTATGTGATTTTTGGAATTTTTATTTAGAAATATCTTCACACGACATGATACAACTTTTCAAGGCTATTTTTGAACCACCTTACACAATTCATCGGCAGATTTTTTTGTTATAAATTCTAGGTTAACCTTTGACCACGATCTCGTGTGATGTTAAGCGACGATACTGCCGAGACAGCAGCAGACTAAACCTAAAAGGCGGGATAAATCTTTACCTAACTTTACTTAGAAATGACCATTATTCCCGAGAGATACAAAAAAAAACAAAGCACCTTTCGAGGCTCCTAACGTAATCGATCGGCAGGTGAAAGTTACTCAAAGCTTGTAAAAATAAAAAAAAACATTAATGGGGAAGTAGATGTCTGCAATGAGCTGATGGAAATAAGGAAATGAGCATGAACTTTACAGATGTTCTTAATTTAAAAGTAAACCAAAAGCGACTAAATAAAAGTTAACAACAACAAAATGTTTGCCAATCCTTAGTCAACAACTTAAAACTCGCCATTATTAAGAAAACAAGATTCCCCACTCCCCACTCCCCACATTTGTTCTCAAAATGTTCCGACAGCAAACTCAGCTGACAACTGAGTAATGCGCACCAACTATTCTCATTCTGCACTCGTTGCAAATAATAAACAACTCACTGCAACTATGGATGAAGGAAACTACTGGACTGAGCTTACTGAAAAAATAATGAGGTAGATAATATCTGGTGCTATTGTAAGTATCAATAACTAGTCCAGACGGGGCGGGGTCTGGAATTACTAAAACTTTTCCACCATTAGGTATCTTAGAATATTATCAAAAATAAGTTTATATTTAATAAAGCAACCACTTAAAAACAAAAAAATAGCAAGCGTATAATTATTGAAATTTATTTATTACACAAAAACACTTTGTTTCCACAAAAACATAATTTATCATAAAACTGCCCTTTTTACAAAATTACCATCATCAACGCCCCACGTTCGCCTCAATTGCTGGACATAGGCCTCCCCCATGGCACGCCACTTAACTCTAAAAAACACACTATGCAAAGTTATAAAATTATACGTAGTATTCAAGCTAACTACGGGAGCTTCATTATTTTTACAGCAAGCTCAATCCAGGTATATTTTCTTCAACAAGTGCAAGCTATTTTAGCTATTCTACTACGTAGCTTCCTAATGGACCACGGTTTTGGTATTTCTGGAGCGGAGTGGAAATTATTATAATGCTTTATTTAACCATCCCACTAATTACTTACGAAATCTAACGAAATCTCTTCTCTTTAAATGTTTATAAAAATAACATATCCTACTTTAACCCACTTACAAGAATGGCACGCAAATACAACGAATTTTTACAAGATCACATTGAAATTGATATATTTCTCCCGAACCTGAGACAATTTGAGACAATTATTAAAAGAATACTTAAATTTAGTTAACTTAAAACACATTTACTTTTTATGTTGTTATCTTCTTTGCTCGTTCTTTTTTTTTGTAGCGATTATATTATATTCTTTGTTTTATCTCTTAAATTTTATTCTTTTGTCTTCTCTATATATTTCGTTGAATATTATATATTATAGAAACTTTATTTACTGTTAAATACTGTAGTTCTTACGTCTGCACATATGTTTTATGTTGTAATCAAGCTCTCTATTGAAGTTTTTGTATATTTGTATATTTTTCTGATTACGATGTGTTTTGTGCAATAAATAAATAAAAAAAAAAAAAAAAATTACTTTGGTACTATTTAACTTCTAAATGCGATGATATGACCACTTTTATGTACATTTTATGGATAAAAACATAACACATTCACACTTAAGTAAGTGTCCTAGATAATAATATAAATAATTATAGCGCCAATATACATTTTCGCTGCGAGTAAACGCATGAAAAAATCTCAAATCAATGGTTCTGTAAACTTCACAATTTTTTTAAAGAAAATGATTAAATCTATTTTAAGTTATACTGAAGGTACACAAAAATTCAGCTTACTACGAGTAGATCTACTCGTCAGGCCAAGATTTACCTACCCCTTTTTAGGAATTTGAAATAATACCTATAAAAAATATTATGACCTATTGGAGTATCACAGCACTAAGAATTAGGCGTTATATCAATCTATAATTTATGTACATATAAATAGAATTGAGATTCAAATAGGCGAGGTGGTCTTAATGCGGATCTAGAGCCTTAATCCTACACGCGTAGTAATCTCAAGGAAAGTGGGGAACGGGATTAGACGAGCGATTTGTCTTTGTAACTCTGTATCGCTATAGTAATGTTATTTTGTGTTCAGCTTAAAAATATAACTCAGATTTAGTTCGTTAAGTAAGACTTTTCAAAAGTCACTTTTTGTAAAGCTTTTTTTGTGACTGAAGAAACTTGAAGTGTATTTAATTTTTTTTATCTACATCTACACTAATATTATAAAGAGGAAAGATTTGTATTTTTGTATTTTTATATTTTTGTATTTTTGTATGTTTGCAACGAATAAACTCAAAAACTACTGGACGGATTTAAATAATTCTTTCACCATTAGAATCATACATTATTCCTGAGTAACATAGGCTATGTTTTTACTAAAAATAATTAGGGATCCTTATTAAAACTTCGATAATGTTAACCAAGGTATGAAAATTCAAGTCGTAAATTGTCTTTCATCGAATGCGCTGCGGAAACTATGGACGGTAGAACCAAAATATGTTCTACAATATTAAAGTACACATTATTATCTAAAAAAAAGTCCGCGGTACCATATATCTAACTATTGTAGTTACGTCACAATAACTACTTATTTTAAAGAAATGTTATCACAAACCAGACAATAGCGAAAAGATCACGTTATTCATGTCTTGGTATGAATCCTTATCTAAATAAATTATTTGATAATTAAGGTGGTTTCAGTATCTGTAGATTGCTTTTTGAATTATCAAAATTGACCATTGCGTTCAAAAGAAATCACGATTTCAAAAATATCAATGTTCCATACGCAGCGGACGCTACCGACGTTGAATATTTTGATTCAATTAAGTCACGTTTAAATTTAGTTGAAAGGTAGTTTGACTACCATGAATGTATTCAAGGTAGTTTTCAACCCAAAATGTCACGGGAACGGGAACAATCTATGTATATACTCTATACCAATATATCCAACTGACTCATCATCGCATGGGATAAAACCGCTGGACCGATTGAGCTGAAATTTAAACAGCGTGTTTTTAGGTAACGTAGGCGAGCAATAAGAAGGGATTTTGCGAAATTCCCACAGGAACGGGAATAAAATGGAAATCAGTAACCGTTGAGTCTATCAAGCTGAAATTTGGTGTAAAGGTAGTTTTGGAAACACTGACGCTGACATTTGGAAGTTTGACTGTCAGGAAAGGGTTTACAATAGTTCTCATTCCAATATTCTTCTCGGGAACGGGAATAATATGAAAATCTTTAACCGCTTGGCTAATTAAGCTGAAACTTAATGCAAAGGAAGTTTGGCTAACAAGAAAGTACAAGATAGTTTTCAACCCAAAATTCTCACGGAAACGGGAACAATCTATGTCTATGCCAATATTTAAAAGTGGAAATCTAACTGACATCGCAGGGATAAAACCACTGGACCGATTGACCTAAAATTTGTACAGCGTGTTTTTTTATGTAACGTAGGCGACCGATAAGATGGGATTTTGTGAAATTCCCACGGGAACAGGAATAAAATGAAAATCTATAACCGTTCAGTCTATCAATCTGAAATTTGGTTTAAAGGTAGTTTCATTACCATGAATGGATTCGAGATCGTTTTCATTCCAAAATATCTATGGGAACGGGAACAAAATGGAAATCTGTGACCGCTACGCCTATAACGCTGAAATTTAGTAAAAAGGTAGTTTGACTATCAGGAAAGGGTTCAAATAGTTTTCATTACAATATTTTTTCCCACGGGAATGTGAATAATATGGAAAATTTTAAACACGTGGCAAATTAAGCTGGTATTTAATGCAAGGCTACCAAGAAAGAATACAAGATAGTTTTCAACCCAAAATTCCCACGGGAACGGGAATAATATGAAAAATGTAACCGCTAACCTGAATAGTTTGAAATTTGGTATAGTAGTAGTTTGACTACCAAGGAACGATATGGATATTATTTATTCAACCCAATATTCTTATGTAAATTTGGTATAAAAGTTGTTTGATTCCCAAGCTCAAGCGCATGGCCTCATTCTCGCATCGTACGCTCGATTTGCGCATTGTGGATACTTACCAACCTAACTAACATAATATGTGAGACTACACTAAACTCTGTAGGGTAATGACTGACTCATCATTATCATAGTTGAGACAAAATTCCTGAACCTAGAATGATAAAATTTGGAATACCTATCCTATAGGTTCTTTTTAATACCTAAAAGTTGAATAAGAAAGGATTTTGCGAGAACCAGGATATTTTTATTATCTTTTTGCTGAACTGATAGAGTTGAAATTTGGTATAAAGGTATTTAAGTACCAGGAGAGGATGTAAAATAGTGTTTATCTCAGATATTCCCCTCTTAGAGGGGGAAAAGGGGGCCATTTTTCTCCTATAAAAGTGGGGGTAAATGTTGTATTGAAATTTCTAATACCGCTGGGCCTAAAATTTAGTAGGTATAAAGGTAGTTTGTATACCAAAATAGCACATAGGATAGTTTTTATATGTTAGAAATCCCCTTTTTAGAAGGGGAACAGTGGTGAAGTTTGTATGTGTTATCTACCTATATTCGTTAGACCAATTAAGCTTTTTTTACTTCTACAAAGGTTAGTTTAAGTACCAGGAAGGACACAGAATAGCTTTTATCCGAGAAACCGCCTTCAGAGAGGAAACCAGGCATTCAAGAGTTTGTATAAGGAATCAGTATCCGTCGAACTGACGTAGTTTTATTTGGTTTTAACACAGTTTGAGTCCTGGGACAGAGCATAGGATAGTTTTTATCTCTGAAATCTTTTTAGTATCTTCAAACATTGTAAAGGCCGCGGCAGTGGCCGATGAAGCGCCAGAAGCTACTAGAATATTTTAAGATAGATAGAATCATACATAGGATCACAAGTTGTAAAAAATGAGACTAAATTCATGTTAAAATGCGAATTTAATGTTCGTGATTATTGTCTATTTCTAGCAATATTTTACTAAATCTGTAGATTTGTCATTGAAATATTTATTGCGTAGGTCTTATTATTTTATTTTTTTTATTCATAATGGCACCCGAAGCGAAGCGAGGACGGGCCGCTAGTGATTATATAAGTTGCGAGAGAACCCATTCGACCCCCAAAACTCGCCCCCTTTCCCCATTCGACCCCCAAAATTTTTGAGGTGCCCACTCGTCCCCTGATCCATTCTGTTTTTAAACATTTTATTTTTCTAAGAATTTAAATGATTCCTTCCGTGCGTTGTATTTGTGGTACAGTCACGCACAAAATTATTTCGTTTATTCCATAGACAAGTATTGAGATTCTGACTTCAATGTTCATAATAATTATTATAATATGGCATTAACATAAGAAATACTAGAGTTATCCTTTGACCACGATCTCTCATGATGTTAAGCAATGATGCGGCAGTAGATGGTAACGGAACCTTGATGGCGGGATAAAACCCTCCATGGCTTCAGTGAATCATACCGGAATACCGTCATAATAACAGCTTGGCGACACCATTTTTAACAAGGGAAATTAAAAAAAAAAAACTTTTTAAAAACAAGTTTTTATTATTATTACCATCTAGCGTCATGAAGTACTCATCAAGACGAATCAAATTAACCGAAACTAGATGAGGTTACATCGTTTAATTACGGAGTTCCTATGGCCACCTTCTAGCTCTATCAGATCAGCTCGATGTCATTATAATATTGCATTGTCAACCGATTTATCTTGATCATACAAGTCATGCAAAATTTCAGCTTATTCGGATACCGCGAAGTGGGTCAAATTAAACTTGCAAGATTTTATTGCAGACAGACAACAGACAGTTGAATGTAAATAAAAGCTTGTAATATAGAGGTTTTTTTAACAAAACATTGGTCAAGTATTAACTATCCATCTAGTTAAAGGTGTTATTGTCCACAACCATAAAAATATCAAGCACCAACAAATCTTCCGATTTAATTCAATTCCAAATTTGGCAAAAGATTAATTCCCCGTCTGGCCTACTTTCCAGTACGTGGATTCCACAGACTATGCAAATATGTCTGGCTAGTAGGTAGATAGCTAAAATAACCGGGACACGTAATTTATGTACATTTTAGTTGCGAAATTGTTGGCGCTGTTATTTAAAACCAAGGACCTGAAAATTGGATATGAAATCTTGATATAAGAAATGATGAACTTAAATTAGTGCTCGCGTTAGCAACTGAGTCATTGTCTATCAGGTTCAGACTTAATTAATATGTAGCCCGATCTTATTTCATAATGCAGATACTACAGGAGGATACTAGCGGTTTTACCTTCTGTACCTATGTGTTATTCCTAAGCTATCTCTATACCAAATTTCAGCCCAATCGGTTTCTCCGTTTAGGCGTGAAGAAGTAACAAACATACAAACTCACACACTCAAAAACTTTAGCATTTATAATTTTTGTCGATTTAACCTAGATTTACCTTCATTTAAAATAAAAAGTGTTCCTACCTACTTTGACTCCGTAACAAAATGGTAAAAGTTTGAGTGCGTTACTGATTCATCGAAGCGAGGGATAAGTTTTTATAACATGAGACCTTTTTAAACACCCATTGTATCTGCCATGTTGTCTTCATTTATTTCATAATGACTGTACCCTTGGTACCTTTATTTATTTAAAACCAACACATAATGTGTTTTAGTGGTAATTATAGGTAAGTAAATTATATTAATAGTGGACAACTTATTCTAATTTACTGCCCAAAGCTTTTGTAAACACAATCCTTTATTTTCGTAGAATAAACGCTTTTTAGGGTATTATGACCTTAATAAAAATAGCGGCAGATTTGTGTCATTGCGAAAAATATTTGGAATATTTTTATGTTATTGAAACGTAACACGTAACATACTCCGTATTTATTAACGTAATATTTTTTTATATATTTAACGGTTTAGTACTATTTATTTAGGTAAATATTTAACTATTTAACTTATAGTAAAACTTGCCAATTTAATAGATATAAATTTAGTAATAAGCAATAATTAATTTTGAAATGATAATAAAATATTTGTAATATATCATTAATTACATAATTTATTACGCGCAAAGCGATTACTTTTTTATTAAATTTAAATAATCATAATTTCTATAATTAAATAATATTACAGTTATACAAAAAAACAAAACTCATAATGTACTGAGTACTTATGTAGTAGAGTTAAATCATTTTTGAATTACACCTGTCTGGCAAACAAAATGCTCCTAATGTGCATGATAACGAACTGCAATTACAAAATGGTTGAGCTTTACTTCTTTTGCTTTCTTGTTTGATTCTGACATTCTACTCAGATATTAATCTCAGTGTTCAACTTCAAGCAAATATAAGTCTAAGTAGCGTTTGTTTAAGGTAGACATTACCTTAATGAATGTGCATTTGAGGCAGCTGCAGCGTCAAACTTGTGACGTTTGTTAAACTTCTCACTTAATTGGTAAAGTTGTTCATAAATGCAGAGTTTTTCATAGTGTAGTCGGACTGACGTATTAAGGGTAGACACCGCGCTTCATTAAAAGTTAGCTGTAAAGTGTTGGAGAATACGGATTATTTAAATTATAATCTAACATGAAGTGTATTTATACAAATACGCTAAAATGGAGCACGTTTGCAAAAGTCAATTTAACATTATTTAGTCCTTTAAATACACTACTGCTCGTTCGAAAAGCACCTCTATGAGACTTCTCTAATACTCTACTACTTGAAAATTATCAAGTCATTAATACTTTGCTGGGTTGAAGAGGTTTTTAAGATTGTGTATGCACTGCTTTGATAACAGCTAAACATCGCTAGGAACCAGAAAGGGAATAATACTCGACGGTAGAGCCATTGGGTCGGATGTCTGATTTTTTCGGCTATCGACTTCGGATCTTATGGGTCAAACGTGAGGTCCGATATTTCTTGTTAAAGTAATCGGACATCCAACCTTATTGCTCTAACGTCGAGGAGAAACGTCGTGGTATAGAAACGTCACATATTGATAACTGGTAACATCTATCTCTGAAGACCGCATTGTGTGCACGTAACCTAATCTAACTGGCAGGAGATGTCACAGGGCAAGCCAAGATGGAGGTTTATGTTGTCAGAGACCATAACTCAGTATTGACCTATGAACCAATATAATATTATGTTTATCTTATAATATAATCGCTGTTATAGATACGCTGCTAAATTCAACTAAACTCTTTAATTTAGAAAAAAACGTATTTTCTATCCGCTAGTTTTCTACAAAATTGTATCAACTAGCTTCAATTATGTTTTATGAACGATATCTGTATTCATTACACATTCTGTGAGCATACATAGTTTATGTAGTAGAGAAAGGAAACTTAATTCAGAACTGTTATAAGTCTGGGTATCACTAATGACTTACGACTACTTTTGTTTTTCTCATAAAAGTGGCAGAGTTACAGTACAAAATTACTAGAAACACTTAATTTGAGAGAAATGAAGCATCTACAGTAACCTCCTAGTGCATAAACACGTGGCTGAATTTAAACACTTATAGATTTTGACATTTTAGCAACAATAATTATTATTACCTGTTTCTGCCTATGGAAAAATGCTTAGAGCGCATCCGATAATCGATTCGATCCGATAAGACGAACTCGAAGTCCGAGTTCGTCGAAATAAACTACTAGCTTAGCCGTAGACAACATACCTATATTACATAACAATTACCACTAACACCATTTTATTGTCATTTAACAGTTACAGGTATGTTACAGGTTTATGTTGGTTTGATAACGGACCGAAGTGACCAAAATAGTATTTTTAGGAATATAACGAATTCAGGGAGGAGGTAGCACGAAAAGCATTATCTGACACTTCGCCGAGATGACGGCCTAGAGTTCCTAGATAGCCTAGCTTCATTAAGTATATCAACTTGCTCAATCCATTAGTTTATTACGCCATGGTCTAGGTATTACACACTAATGACTAACGGCTACTTCTGTTTTTCCCGAGAAAGTTACAGAGAGTTACAGGTTTACTTTCTGAAGTACTTATCTTTTAGATTTACTGGAGAAAAGCGAACTTTGCGAATGCTTTCTGACTGGAAGTTACTTCGTGAATGTTAAAAATCTCGTTATTTTAATGTGAATTCGAATCCTCGGCGCATTCTAATGAAAGTTGGGCAAAGCTTAACATTTAAAAGTGTTAAAAAGTAAAAAGTTTTCAAACTGAAATGTTAACATTTTTGCCAACTGTATTTATTTATCAGTGTTTGACTATAAGCAAATGTCGTGTGTTAATTTTGTCGAGGCATTTTGCAGTATTTTGGAAGTTACCATGGGGCTTTTGTTTCTTGCTAAGACAGCTGTCACACAAGCAAAAGTGATGGTCATAACTCCTGGTACCTCTGGCAGATCTGCAGTGTATAAAGTGTAGAGTATTGGGCCGAAACTGGATCTTTTTTTTTTTTTTTATGTGATGAAGTAGAAGACGAGCAAGACGCTCTCCTGATGTTAAGAGATAACGGCTGCCCATAATCAGTACAGTGTTACCTAGGATTTCACAATTATGTGAAATTCTAGGAGCACTGCACCAACGCTTCTTACTCAAGAGTCATAAGATGTTAAGACTCTTTAGCCCAGTAATTTTACTAGCTACAGTGCCCTCCTACCGGAGCAGAGTAATGTTTGCACATCACTGCTCAGGCGGTAGAATAACTGGCACTGTTGGGGTACCCACCTCGTTGGGGTACCCCTGTCCTTTGCAGGACGACCTCCTGCAAAGGAAGTCTACCCCCGGTAAAACCCGCTCTCAGATCATGAAATTGTGATGTGCAGTCGCTTTCTTTGACTTGGAAGAGTCTATTCGATAGATATGATGCCATTAGCAGGTAGTAGCTGTGAGATGTGTTACATTAAATTTGATTTTTTATACATCCCCAAGTGTTGTGTCGGAGGCCAAGACTCAGTTTGGGTCTCTGCGCTATCTTAGTTATTAGCTAACTTAGTTGATTTATATAGCAACCCCATTGCGCCAGACTTTATCAAATGCCTGCGGAATGTCCAGAAACGCAGACGAGCAGTACCCTTTCTCTTCAAAGCTGTTTCCTATCACGTTGGAAACCAGAATGGTAATGGAATGGTTTTGGAATGGTATTGTGTGGTTGCGAGCAAGTATCGATAGAAGCCAATGCAGTAAGAGTTTTTCAAGTACTCCTTAACTATAGAACATAATTTACTGAAAAAGCTGTCAATTTAAAGATAAAACACATGTGCCCACTAAAGTTCTATGTAGGCTTGTATTAAATCGCGCCCTCAAGCGGAAGTAGGTCTGAGGTGAACCCTTGCAATTAGTGCGTGTACGTTACTCTTAGTTAACGATCAAGCCTGCCTACTCTTACACATCTATAAATAAACTACTTAGAGCTATTTAAAGTACCGCTGTACCACAAATAAATAATAGACCGCCAAATGTTGCACTTTTTTAATACTTGTTATATTTTAATGGCTGTGATATAACACTTAGAAGTTTTTAGGTTGGGGGACACTTGACGTTTCGACCAAGAAACTGTACTAAGTACTGTAACAGTACTGTGTAACTGAGCGTTGTAACTCTCACGGTTTTTATAAAATTTACAAAGAAAAAAAAAACGTGTCCAAAACTTTTTTAATTATAATTATTATCGACGGACAGCAGCAAAAGTAAACATCATCATTATATATACTATTTTTTTGACCTTGTCAACATCCCTATAATAATATAACTATAATTAGTTGGATTCGCATCGGTTTCGGATCAGATTCTTTGTGTGACTGCTAAACCAACTCTTAGCGACCAAGATCGATACTCTGAATAATGACGATGTTTTCTCACTACCCTTATTTCCTCGAAGGGCTAAAAATCGCAAGTCAGTATTGTTTCTGCGAAACGCCACCGGTTTGATTAATTATTATTGCAGCTGTGACGGTACTTACTGGGTTTCCTTTGATGAAAAATAAGGGAGGAAATTCTCTCTATTTTTATATGGAAAAGTTAGAAAAAGGTTTCTTCGAATTTCTTAAATAGGCTGACGTTTATTATGAAAACCTTGAAATATTATGGAAATAAACTGTAGATATCATAATTGGTAAGATTTTTTTTACTTTCAAACAAAAAAACACAATTAAACTAATTCGTATTTTTTTTTTTTTATAAAAATAAAGTAAAAGTCAATTTAAATGAGTTTAGAAATGGTGTAGTTGTGAAGAAAGACTAGTTAAACGCTAGGGTTTAAATACATAATATCTAGAATAGTAATTACTGAACTTATTTTCATACAACTGGTGAGAGGTAGAATATTAATTACTGAATTTATTTACGTGAACACTGTATCCTAAGTGGAATAAAAAAAATGCTATTTTAAATCCAACTATCCGATTTTTGAGAAATTTGCGAATATTCAGATACGCATAAAATCCTGAAATTTAGTAAATTTGTATAGTGAAATATCTTGGAGCTGCATTTACATAATAACATATAACGTCGGTACATAATAATATTATATCAAATTGAAAAGCTCCATCTTAAAAGTCTATTAAAAATTACAAACAAAGAAAGTCCAATTAGTAAAGTCATTTGTGATACAAATAATTTGCACGTGTAATTAATTAATGAAGTAATAATAGCGGAACTACTTATCCGGATAATCCGGCGAAACCGCGCGCCGCACGTAAAGGCTTGATTTAAGGGGTACCTCCCAACTTCGAGCCGTAAATTCCCGGCAAATGTAACCAGCATCGTATATATATGCGAATAATATAGCTGAGCAGATGTTGTTATTTCAACTACTTTGAGTGTCAAATGTAGGAGCGAGGAGTGGGAGTGGAGTGAGCGAGGAGTGCATGTACTGTTGATTAAGAAGTACAAAAATTGAGACTTGTGTAACACATGAATGAAATTAAAAAATCCTACTAATTAGAATGGATGTCTGAATGAATGTTTGTTACTCTTTCACGCCTAAACGGGTGGACCGATTGAGCTGAAATTTGGTATATGGATAGCTTAAATCCCGGAATAACACATAGGCTAGACGCAACTAGTAATTTTCATTAATCTTATTATTTGTCTCAGTGCTCAGTTTGGTGAGTGCAGAGTGCAGACCCTTTAAGGTCCACTCACGCTAGGCGGCACTGCACTGCAGTGGAGCAGTGCGGTGCGGAGCGGTCAAATTTATTCTTTAAATCTACGAATAATTAATGTATAGAGAATGTATAGAAACCGAACAGCGCTCAAAAAGTGGTTCCAAGCAAAGTACAACTACATGGGCGGGGCGTAAAAAGTACAATTCACCCGCCTCTGTCTACAACGCGCTCAGCGACAAATGCACGCATCGTTTGGTTTTTAAAAATATCCAAAATAATATAGTTGATGGACAAAAATTACCTCTTGTTCGCAGCTTTAAATGAAAATGTCAGAGCGAAACCGCACTATGCTGCAGCGGAACTGCGCGCATTTCGCACGAGATCTATGATATCGTCTCGCTCATCTCAACCCAGCAAATCTTTCTGAATGTTATTTAACATCGTCAACCCTTAATATAGGCCTTTTAGGCTGGTCCGACTATAAATTTAGAACAAGTTTCTCATGTAAGTAAAATTTTATATTTTTAAATGAGAAATAAAGATTCTTTAACCCGAACCTATGATTAAATGAATGATTGTACAGGTGTTTCACCAACACGGCAACCATTCTATTAAACAACCTTTGTACACAACCAACGTCGTACATTCCCAGCGTTAGTTTGACGGCTAATGAAGAAGGATCGCGTTATTTCCGCGAAATATTGTTATCGTAAATAAATGGCGGCTCAGTTTGATCTTATGTAAGAGGGAAACAATGGAGAAACATGAGTGGGCTGACCTTGAAACGACGCTCCAAGATGCTGTTACTAGGAGTTCATAAATCGGGATTTTACTAGATGTTTTTTTGTCGGTGACATACGAACAGACTGGCCGCCTGATTGTGAGTAGTTACCGTCGTCTATAGACGTTTGCAACACTAAATGCATCAGAAAGTTGGAGTATTAAATTAAATAAAGCTTTATTTCATTCCATACATTACATAATACATTTCGCTAGTTTTTTTTTGATGCAGTATTAGGGAGAGATTTATTTCGCCACCTAGATTTTTCTGTGGTTATGTGGCGGCATCGTCGGACTAGTGGTGCGACGCGGTGTCGGTCATGGATGTCGGCTATGACCGACACCGCGTCAATTTTTTGTCATTGTCATTTTTCATATTAGTAGAGGAGTACTGAATTTTTTATTCAATCTTGATTTATCTTTGTTAAAATGTTCAAAACTCATGTTTTATTACGCGCTTAAAACATAATATTTTCGTTTGTTATTTTTATCAAATATTGCAAATCTAAAACAACTGTATCAAAACATTCAGCAGAATCGTAAAATTTTCATCGTTGTTTTATACAGATCGCCAATCTTTATATTGTTAAGCTAAACCAAAAATATGTTAAGTGCCTTTGATACTAAAATTTGAGTGTCTAGCTGAATAACTAAATTGGCTAACAATAACGAAATTTCCATATTTTTGACAATATAATTTTATGCTTCATCTGATAGACTTGAGCCTAAAACGAGCGACCAAACTAAAGCACTTAAAACGAACAACCTTACTTCTACATAAATGTCTAGAAAATAAAATGAGAGAAAATTGAAATTCTAATACTGGATAGTAGGTAGTGCTATTGGTTACTTGTGGAACACTAAGGTTTGTTGCCCGTAGTCCTGTCGTACTGGTAATAAATACCACATAATCAGATTTTTAATGCAATAAAGGTGACCACGACCACGATTTTCGAGTGATCTTAAGCGATGATGCGGCGTAGATGGTAGTAGAATAAACCTAAAAGGTGGGATAAATTCTTCCCTTGCTTCGCTGGACTTCTCTGGACTGGTGACGGAACACTGTCGTAATGACCAAATTCCATTTTTTCTGAAATTGCAGATTCGAATAGCAGCTTTAGATTGTAGCAGATGCTCGTTTTAATTTCGCTAGAGGTGAATTAGACGAAGTGTCAGACAGAGCCATTTTGTACAGGGTGACACCTGATCTAATAAAAACAGAGAGATACATAGATTAATTGGAGCAAATGGATTAGAAACCTAGACTAGGCTGCAGTGACCGTCCGGTCAAACAGGGCAAGCTTATTAATTGTATGCAGAGTGAAAATTCATTTATCTTTCGGTGAATTTAAAGGTAACTCTATTTTTTACTAGGGTGTTGACCTGGGTTTATTTAAAAAATATTTAACACTAGTATAACTACTGGATACACAGTCTGTTGAAAATTAACCTATGTGAACTTTTTAAAATGTAAGCAACTCGCATGCAAAATTTAAAAATAAATAAATATTTCAGGACATTTTACACGGCGCTACCTAACCCCAAGCTCAGCAACTTAATGCTTGTGATATGGTGGTTAGGATAACGGATATAATACTTTAACGGATAATATAATAATTAGATCAATCCGATCAATCGTCAGTGTATTTACGACCGATTTCTTGTCCTTTTTTTCTGTTACTCCAATTTTAGTTTAAATCAAAGATTTATTCTTATACATAAATAAATACTCTAACTAAACAGATCAAGCGATTCGTTTCATCCCCGGTTAAACCCGGGCCAAGGTCTCCGTCCCAGGTGCTCACAACCTTCCTATAACCGAGTTAGTTGTTCTCAACTCATTTGCCTGCGAACAAACTTCTGATCGCCCCAATTGTCGGTGTTCTACTACCTAATAAGGTCTTTATGAATTAGAATTGTGCGTAAATTTTACTTGGATATTCTAAAATATTTGCTATCAGAAATGGTAGAGGTTTTTCTTTAAACATTTTATTTATTATACAGTCGTTTTGGCTGTATTCCGTCACGATGATCAGTGCAAATTGGAAGGCTTCGGCTACTGATTGCTGTATACCTAGTATATTTGTTGCTCTCCCACGCAAATACCAGAACGCAAATTCAGGTTCTAACTATCAATACATAAATGTATGGGGATTTATTTATGTATTGATAGTTAGAACCTGAAAAAATACATCCTCCTCCGTCAGTCGTGTTCCTCATGTCTGAGAGTCGTGACCCCCTCCATCTATGACTTTCGTCTGAACAATGGAGCGCCATCTGCTTCTATCTCCGGCTACCCGGAGAGCATCGAAAAAATACATACCTTACATATATATTCTTATTACATCGAGATTGGGGCTTACGCAGAAAAACCGGTGGATGCAGCTAGTTTACGTAGTTTAAATTCATGTACCAAAACCGTGCCTATGTACTATAATATAGTCTCCAGTAGCTACAAATACAGCCCTAAGAAAAGTTTGAGACGAACGCCTTCTGAAAAAGTTGCAAGTGACTAAGCGTACCTGACAGAAATAATGATTGTCGGCTCAAGTTATTGGCGTTGTTCTAGATACTTCTGCCGTATTGTTATTGCGTAACTAGTTTTTGTTGAGTTATAAGTACGGCTGAAGTTTGGAATGGAATGAGATAACAATGTTAGTGCGAGTATAGCTGTCTTTCCAACGAGAATAGCGCTCAGCCACTTTGTAACTGCGTATCGTTTTCTTATATGTTAGGAACGTTTTGTTTGTGTGATGGATGCAATTTAATAACGGTTAAGCTCAGCTTACTTCTATTAAAAAGATTTACGATACCTATAAAACAGGAGCCATAGTATCATGATAGATCATATTGGACACAGTGTTAGCTATTTTCTTAATCCAACGAAATAAGAAGACGAACAAGACGCGCTCCTGATCGTAAGATATACCTAATGTTGCCCATAATCAGCACAGTCCCACCCAGGATTTCACATTTATGTTAAATTCTAGGTGCAATGCACTAACGCTTCTCACTCAAGAATCTAAGGCTGAGTCTACATCCCAGCAGTTCATCGTTGGCTCGTTCTAAAAAACTTTCAGTGTTACCTATGTTTTACGTAGGTAGGTATAAGGCCGTAGTGTGCCATCCACTTAACGCACTTAACAGTCACCCCACATTTTCTCACATACGAGATAAATCACTATTTTTGCTCGAACAATGCATCATTTATTTGACAAAGAAGGCTCCGTTTGAACATTTCGGTCACGTAAAACATTCCCAGGTGATGGCTGGCACACAATTTGGTAAGGATTAGTCTTGGACCAGACTGATATGATCTAGGGTGAAAACACCTGGAGAGAATATTGTTTTTTGATAATTTTTCAGAACGAAAGATTATTCTGTGTGTGTATTTTTCATTTGAAGATAAAGCTTTGTATTAAAAGCGCTTTATATTGATAAATCTTTATGATGCCTCACACGCACAATTTATATATTATACATAGTTATTTGGGTATTGGAATGATTGTGATAAAATAAGATTTTTATTAAGTTTTTTGAATGAGAAAATGCGAGCAATGTTGCTGCAAGTATGTATAGCTTCCGATCGTCTTTCCATTGAGGATAGCGCTCGACCACTTTGTAACCGCGTTTCGTTTTCTTAGATATTAGGAACGATTTGTTTGTGTGATAGATGCAATTTAATAACGGTTAAGCTCAGCTTACTTCAAATCTATCAAAAAGATGTACTATACCAGTTTTATTAATTTTAAAGCTTGATGCTTGATTTTTCGGTTACTCTCTATACCGCCTATAGAAGCCTATAGAGGTCTGCAACGACAGTGGTGGCCAACGACACGATGTCGATCACTGCTAACGACCGAATTTAGAAAACGCTTTTGAATATAGATTTGATAATTTGGGTTGAAATTTAGCACAGAGATAGTTTTTATCGTATAGAATGTAGACAAGCTAGAATTAGATCAATTCAGAAAAAACATAATATTTTTACACGAAGGAAAGCCAACCGGTGAACTAAAAATTAAACTTATAGCTAGTAAAATATTGTTTATAACTAGATAACTATAATCCGGGATAATCCAATCTGACAAGTGGGTGTAACTTTTGAGCGAGGGTCCCATTCTGTTCGTACTGTATTTATATTCGTTTTTGTTGTTCAAGTAATCCCGCGATAAGTCTTGGCAAAAACGTTGAGTGTATCCTCAGTTGTGACCTCTATTGTGTCCCTTAGATATGTGAGGAGCTAGCGGACATATTCATACTTGTCCGAACTTTTTTTTTATATTTAAGAGCGGCAAACAAGCAGTCGGCCCACCTGATGTTAAGTGGTTACCGACGCCTATGGACCCCAGAGGCACTTCAACACCAGAGACGATGGACCGTTGCCGGGTCTAAGAACTAACAAAGCGAAACAAAATGAAAAAAAAATGAAATGAAAAATGTTTATTTCTCTAAAAGATTTACATAATAGAAATGAAATTTACATAATTGAGTCTTTAAGCCTAAGATTAATTTCTTTCCAAAAAAGTGTTTGTTGCGGCTCCACACTAGTTTCAAGGCCCGTGTCACGGAGACAAGTTTTATACACCTATTTAACTAGACCCAACTTTCTTGAGGATTTTATCGAGTTACAGATCCATTAAATAGAAATGACAACTGCTGTCAGTGTCACTTTTCGAGTAAGCGATGTGCACATTATATATATTTCCAAGAGTGATAGACCCAGAGTTATATTTTGTTGTCCTGCTCAGAATCTCAGTTTTATTGTTTGACCCAATTCACTTTTCTATGAACGGAGTCCGCTTTAAGTAAACACGATTCGCTGTGGCAGATGGGTTTTTTTTTTTTATTTGGACAGACTGTTTTTAAAACTGATTTATTTGCGTTATAATCTAAATATATATAAAAGGAAAGAGTGACTGATTGACTGACTGATCTATCAACGCACAGCCTAAACTGCTGGACGGATTGGGTTTAAAGTTGAAACATAGATAGAATTTATGACGTAGACCTCCGCTAAGAAAGGATTTTGCCATGCGGGCAAAGCTGCGAGCATAAACTAGTATATAATAATTATGTTTAAATACTAAAAATGTATTTTGGAATAAAGCAACAAAACAAATGTGGACTATTCCTTTCAGGACGCCAGCTCCTCAAGTAAAGCTAAATTACCGAAAAGGCTCATAAGCCAGAACAACGATTTACCCAAAATGTGGAGGATATATTCAACTAACAAGCGAGCGTATTGTTAGTTTTGCTTAGATCTTGTTATATCATTATACGGGTATACCATCAAGCTCAACTCTCAATTGTAAACACATATTCAAAAATGCAATCCCCATGAGTTTCTTGCTCGTTATTATAGAGGCTTTGCAAACAAGCGGTAGAGTATTAAAATAGAAAAAATGTAAAATTGACTTGCAAAAGTGCTCCGTAGCCTATTAAAATAAATGAATTTTAAGTTTGAGTTTTGAACTCTCTAATCCAAGGGGTATATCGATGGTAAGCCTCGGCCGTGGCGTGGCAAGTTACCACCCACTAAACAAACCGTATCGTCAAGCGGTCATTATAAAAACCGTGATCCAGTATGATGTTCAGTGAAACCGGGAAGGGATTTATCCCGTCTTTTAGGTTTAATCTGCTACCATCTACTGCCGCATCGTCGATTAACATCAGGTGGTCAAATGTTAACCTATAATAAATAAAAAATATTATAATTAAAAATAATAATATGGATTTATAGGTATAATATGGAATACTGGTTGCGTCTCGGAACGGTTTTACGCTATGTACAGTAGCCTTCTATATTATGTTATTACAGGGTCTAAGCTATCTCTACACGAAATTTCAACTTGATCCGTTGACCCGTTAGGCGTACACATATAGGTAGATACGTTTTTGCAAATTTTCGCGTTTATAATATTAGTAGGAAGATTATTCTCTCAAATCTGAAGCAATGACAGGCTCGAACCCCGCGAACCCCAGTTTTATTTAAAGAAAATGTCTTTATTCGAGTAACAAATACATTTAATAAGTGGGTACAGATAGCCTCGTTGTCCGACAGCCATTATACTCAAGTTCCGCGAAAAAAAGCGGTAAAAAGGAAAGCGCTTAAAGCGACTACCATCATAAATCTTCAATTTCATTCGCGCTTTAAAAATATCGCCTTTTATTTTAAAGACGTTGCGGAATTCTGCGCGAATTTTTATTTTAAAATTCGCAAGTTACGTAAAGTTTGTAGCGATATATAGGTACTTTAAGAGATTGGAAATTTCACTCCATGAAATACTAATGAATTACTGTTTAAACTACATTTTATTGTCTGTACATTTCAATAACTTTTTTTAAAGTTTGTGTGGATGAGTGTAGGAATGTAGAATAGAATAGAAAACTCTTTATTGCACACAAAAATACAATAATATAAGCTAAGAACTAAGATTACATAGAAAGAAGTGTTACCATTGCCGGCAATTGTATATGAATATATATTTGTTACTCTTTTTCGTCTAAACGGTATAAAGAGTCTAAGCATCAGAATCAAATCGCATTTATAGTGACCAACCTATACCTACATTATTGTTTTCTATTTTACGTCAGAATAAAATTGGTTATATCTTTTCCGTTTTATTATATTTATTTTATTTTAAAAATGTTTAACTGTTCTTTTATTACGTTTTCTCAAGCAATAAACGTCTAATGTTCACATTAAATTGATTCCACCTTGACCCGCATCCAAGGAAGTTTCAGAAGCACCAGGTTGGACCCAAAGGGCTAATTCACCCAACAAAAGTTGGGAACAGACTCTCCTAGGATAAAAGGCCCTTCAAGATTTCCGCAAGGGATAAAGTTAATGGCCATAGACATTTTTAATTAAGGGACATTCGAGGGTCATTCTAATTTGTCTCGAATAAGCCGTTTTGGGCCCAAGTTCTTCATTATTGGTTTCTTTGCAATTTTTAATCAATACGAATTAAGAGCTGGTTGAGTGCTTTTTCAATTTTGCTGGATTTAATTAAAATTTGGTTTGGATTGGTTAAGCCCAGTTTTAATTGAAAAATTTGATGAATAAGTAACTCTTTCCTTAAACTAAATCTAATGACAATAAAAATCTGTGTTTATAAATTCATTATTGAAAAACAAATACAATACAGAAATTTAAATAAATAATATTAAACTCGATAACTCTCGTGTTCGTGTGTTCTGGAGTTAAATGACTTTGACAGACAGACGGACCCACGAGCGACGAAACTGGAAAAGGGGTTTCGTTTTTTCCTTTAGAGGTACGAAACCCTAAAAATAGATATTAGAAAAAGCGTCCTAAATATTGCAAATTTCACCCCAACGTGGATGAAACGTGGCTATGAAATCTTTATATGTATTATCTGCAGCAGGCTAGCTAATACATAGCCACTTGCTTAAACCTCCTCATTAATGAGTAAAATATAAAACGCAGTACACCTTTTCAACATTAAAGTGAACCTCAAACTTAGTGGCTATGAATAAGCCACTAAGAATAAGCCCTCCTATGGCAAGTGAAACTGCAGGTATAGGTTGGTCGAAATATATTTCTTGACGTTAGAGCCATTGGGTCAGATTTCTGTTTTTTTTGGCTATCAACTTTGGACCTTATAGGTCAAATATTAGTCTAAATATATAAAAGGAAAGAGTGACTGGCTGATCTATCAACGCACAGTCTAAACCACTAGACGGATTGGTTTGAAATTTGGAATACAAATAGGTTTTATGACGTAGACCTCTGCTAAGAAAGGATTTTGCCATGCGGGCAAAGCTGCGAGCATAAGCTAGTATACAAATATTAGGTCCGATGTCGATTGTTGAAGGGATCGGACGTCCGACCGGCTCTAACGTCGAGATTTATTTCCAACCCCCAATCGTAAATAATATCGCCAACATTCAAATGCAAAACTATCATCCCCCGGGACTGCAAGATCATAAAACCCCAAGTATTTCTAAGTAATATTTCCTTTGTCAATCATCCTCGTATCTTTTGAAGTAATTCCCGATTGAAAGCCCAGATTCGAGCTGCTCGTAAAGCATTCGAGATAAAAGGTAATGGAGGCAAAGATTTGAATTTCCTTTTATCGACCTTTGGCTTAACGTTTCTGTAGCTGTGTTACGAATTTGACAAACAGACGCGTCTTATGTACTCAAAAAAAGAAGTTTTATACCCCAACAGCGGCCAAAGCACATAAAAACATTTTTTTTTTAAAGAGAATAGGGCTGCCTTTGACCACAGTCTCACCTGTTGGTTAGTGATGACGCGGTTGAAGATGTTACACACAGATTTAGTAAATACCTATTAAACCTCGATTTAAAGACTCCTAAAACATTGACATAGGACTAGCATTTCCCGTCCCACTGTCAAGAGAAATTGATGTTTGTAAGAGCACAATGACATTGGGAGTAGCTACAAATTGTATGCAATGACAGTGCGAATAGCAAGAGTAGCGTCCTGATATATCAGTTTAGTCTTGACAGTGGGACGGGGTTGCGGGGGGAGTTGGTAGTCTTATGTCAATCTCTTACTATACTAAAGGGGCTGCCGTGTCAAATGTCCTTAAAAAAAAGAAGGTTTGTACCAGAACAGAACATGTTAGGTATGAAAAGTACTTAGAGATAAAAGGAAAATTATTAAAATTAATCATCTCAGATTATCTTTTTGTTTAGAACAAAATTGGATGATTAATTTTGCGCTACCCCATAAATACTCGTACTTACGGAATAAGCTAGGAATATGAAATAAGGAAAATATTATTTTTAGAATAATAACTGTGGTAGCTTTATCCGCAACAGCAGTTTTATAATATAAACAAGTGATTTTAAAACAGTATCACAAGAAATGTTACAGTAAAAGCTGCAAAATTTAATTCACAATTTGAAAATTCGCAATTAAATTTGTTAGACAGTTTCAGGTTCCCAAGATATAACAAACCCTTCAACATCACTTAACTAGCTGTGAAATCTACATATCTTCTAGCTGACAACCGGAACCCACAGTTTACTCGTAACATATACACCCTTTCGAAACATTGTAGCATAGCAAACTACGAAATATCTAGATAAAGAATATCACATTGAGATTTTGCTAGAGACACCTGAATTAACCTTTAAGTAGTTATTCGTAATAAGAACATAATTTGTGCCGTCTGTGAGACACTCAGTTTCAAAGGTTAAAGCCGAGTGCTACTACTACTGAAAAAAAACCCATCTAATAACACAATATTTCAGTTAGTTAAAATTCATTTCAGTCTCCCTACTTTAGAAAAATTCCCCCACATTTTTCCCCAATTAAAGAGTCTCGAGTGAAAGTCAAAAATATCTCCAATTTGGCGCTAGATGTTACCTTTTCATGATTTTTTGCTGAAGAGTCCGGGAGGCGGCGTTAAGCTAATTTTCCGTCCTTTAATTACGGTTCTGGCGGAATATAAAAAAAAAATTTTCGCTGCGGACCTATCCGGCTTTTTGTGCCAAGTTTGAGACAGTTCTGATGTCTTTTCTACAGATATTCGGGCCTTGACTTTGAAGAAAGTTTCAAGAACACTAAGGTCTTAGTCATATTAACGCTTTGAGTTTATTGTAGAACTAGCTGCCCCGGTAAACACTGTTTTACCCTGTAAGCCTATTATTATTGGAATTTAATTCAAGGGGTTTTTGCCGCTTCGACCATTTCTGATCTATTGTGACGCCCTCTTGAACTATAGTTCACTCCCTAAACCCGTAGCTTCTAAGAACTTCCAGATCTTCAAGGGGGTGATCCTATAAACCTTAAGGTATAAGAAATAAGTGTACGACCATTTATTACTCTATTCGTATTGCTAAACTAGTGGTGTTACTATCGCGGTGTAATTGCTGACATATTTTCAGTCTGATTGTAAGGGTTAAAATGTCAATGTGTAAAAAACGGTCCACTAAAAAGTAGCCTATGTAACTCAACTAGGTTTTTTATTACAGAGCCTAAGCTACAGGTATTATATAATATACAAGTAGCAGGTAGGTATATGATATTTTATACATCCTACATACTAATTTTTTCCTTAATTATTCCAACAGTTTAAGCTTTAAAGGGTAAAAACATCAATACTATATATCCACACATACAATATTTTGCATTTATAATATTAAATAGGATACTCACTCTATTAAGGAGATATAAAACTTCATGGCTGTAATATAAACATTTATGGTCTCAGAGAACAAGGTTTTATTATTTCACTTCAAACGCATAAAAATAATAGTTACTCTATTAAAGATAAAACTTTTCATTTTATAGTTTTAGTTGATAAACCCTTTGTTTTTTTAATAACTATTAATAAAATAAAATGTTAATTCTTGAAAAAGTTCACTATTTAATGAAAACTAGCTGCGCGTTGTTTTATTTTAACCACTAAAGTAGCTTATGTGTTAATCAGGGCTTAAAGCTTTATAGATTCAATGGTTTAGGCGTTAAGAGGAGGATAAAGAAGGTGTTAATGGACCGACAACGCGTCTCTAATACCACTGGTGTTGCAGTCGTCCATAGGCGACGGTAACCGCTCACCATCAGGTGGGTCGTTTGCTTGTTTGTCTGTCTCTAACATAAAATATATATATATAAGAAGTAACAAACACACACACAGACAAATCCTTCTTTTGAATAAATTTATAAACAGCATTAGTAGGATAAGTGTTATGTTATGTTATGCGGAGGGAGGAAAGCCACGTGATCAAAAAGTCTATGAATAATGGTCATTGGTGGTAATTCGGGAAGGGGACGCCCAAAAAAGGTTTGGATGAACTGTGTGAAAGACGATATGCGTGCAAAGGGAGTGGATGAAGATTTGACGGATGATAGAGTAGAATGGAGGAGAAAAACGTGTTGTGCCGACCCTACCTAGTGTGGGATAAGGGCAGGAAGATGATTAGTAGGATAAGTGAAGAATGTAAGAAGTAGAGAAGAAAAATAAATAAATGTAAGACGACAAAAGCGTATGGGTAAATATAGCAACCTCATCAAGTATAGTTTATGGGTTTATTGTGAAATCCTAGGTTACACTGTACTGATTATGGGCAGCCGTTATCTCTTAACATCAGGAGAGCGTCTTGCTCGTCTTCTACTTCATCACATAAAAAAAAAAAAAAAAAAAAAAAAAAAAGGAACGAGGTTTTCTTATTATCATAATGAATACTCAGAATCTTTCGTGCCAGACTATAGTAACATTGACGGACACCGCTCGCCAAAGACAACATTGATGCCGGGTAGATAGTACCAACGTATGAGTTTTCATGATTAATTTCAATCTAACAGACGACCATAAATGCGTGCTATAGCAGTTCTCTATAGAGAAGGAGAATTTTTATTTATTACTCTTACACGGCGAATGGGTGGATCGATTGAGTTAGTTTGGAATAGAAATAGCTTAGAATCTAGAACAATATAGAGGTACTTCGTATCTCACTTGCACTAATTGATATATCGCTCGAATTATATTGATGCCGCTTAATTGATATTGGCTACATAGATTGCAAAATTAACTATTAGAATCAGGACATAATATTGTGCGGTTTGAAGCAGGCTTTGAGAACATAGAACTCTATTGGAGACATATAAACTCAAGCGCGCTTCTATTACAGATAACTCTCATTTCAACTTGCGCCAAATGTAACCGGCTCTTAAATAGTAACACTGTTTCTTGTTCTTTGTTTTGTCAAAAATTGTTCCAATTAATAATTAAGTTTTTTACTGACTGCCTGTATTAAAAAGAAGAGAAGAGAGTTTAAATAAGAAGAAATTCGTATTTTAACAGCAATGTGATCAGTAGTCAAATACCTAATGATGAAAAAAAAAAGCATTTTCATTTACGTCAAATACCTGTAATATACCAAAGCCAGAGCTATTTAAATACTTTTAAGCTCAACCTGTTTCGCTATTAAGTCGTGAATAAGTAAAAAACGTACTTATATGCAACCTTATGTCGATAATATGGTGTCTACACTTATTAAAATAGCTTGTAAATTACCTACTCGAGAGTAAGATTTTTCTTTATAGGTCAAGGAAAGATGACTTTCACATTTCCACCGTCGGTCAGATCCGTCCAGTTTAATTAATAGTTTCCGCGATAATTAGCGACGTGCTTCGTAATGGCGGTGTCATTTATTACCTAAAACTAGGACGCAATTACTATGTACTTTTGTCACTGTCTGGATTATACACATACTAGCTGCGCCTAGCGGTTTTACCCACTGTACTGTATGTAGGCTATGTGTTATCTCAGAACCGTTTGGGCGTGAAATAAATAAATAAATAAAGTGTGAAATGTTGGGTTGTATGTGAAGGAGCGTGCGCGTGCATATGTGTGTGTGTGTATGTATGTACTTTAATATATACTTTAGAACTTATGATTATATAATTTGTCTTTGTACAAATGTGGTTCTGCATAATAATTTTGGTTGAATTCTGCGTTTTTTCCCTGTCGAGTCACTGGGAACAACAGGATGCTTCTGTATCTTATGGTTAATTGATACATATTATATTGTGATCTTTAGCATTTTATTCTTTTTATTTAAACAATTAAGATGGCTGTTTCAAAATATACATATTTATAAATTAACTATAATATTTCAATTACTTTCCCTTTTTCAATATTTTTTTTTAAATATTATTCACGGCACAAATGAGACGACAAAATAGAGCGAAAAACGAAAGAAGTTCAAGTCACAATAAATGAACATTTTCGACAACTATGTCTGCCAAAATACATATTCGTTACACGCGCAAAATTTATTGAACAATAATTTAAAATATAATAACGAATGATTATAATATATTAATAAACTATTAACCACACTTATTAACAGTAAATTATATATAATTAAGCCTTATCAAATAACAAGTGTAATCGAATCGGGACAATAATGGAACAGTGTAACAACATCGCACAGAATGTCATCAGCAAGTATTACACAAAAATAATTCGTGCGCAAAATTAAAAGCAAACAAAAAGCTCACTCGGCGAATAAACAAGGATATTTCTTTTAATTATAAAATAAAATGATTACGCTCCCGTCGGACGGCTGAAAAATTACATGTGAGTGGGATTGGACGGTTAACCTTCATACAACTTTCAAACTTATCATGTCAAATTGCGGGTCATTTTTAACTTAACTCACTTTGAGATCAATTTTGTTTTTTTTATTTTATGTTAACACTAATTAATACTTGCGACTTTGCTCGCATAAATAAATCCTGCATGTAAAGGACTGTATCTTAACATTTAAAAAAATGTGAGAATGTCGCTTTGCTGCTGTCGCTTCTCGGCTTCAAAGAGCCCCGAAGAGACGTTCCATAAGCTAATTTCTTAATAAATTATTTTTTGACTGTATAATTTTATTTTTTACTAATCTACTGTTACAGTTTTTTATTTAAACTGTATTTTTAGTAATGTACTTTTAAACTGAAAGCATAGATAAATGAATGACTTCTTATTGAAACACCTCTAATATATTACAGTAAACTTAAAACTAAGACAGAATTTTATGACATAAGCTTAACAATTGGCGGTCTTATCGCTAAAAACTATTCTTAACGACCTTGCAGGAAGAGGTATATAGATTTTCAGATGGGTTGGTCGTGGCATATTACAGAAAAAAATGGTTCAAATAAGACCCGTAACCGTAATAAGGTTAATTCCAACGGCCAAATTTGTCCGATGCGTTGTCCAGCCTCGGGCCGTACGCAATTTACCATCCGACGTGGCTCGTAGATACGTGTAATCGAATGATTCATTCGAATTACTCGATTGTGATTGCTCGATAGTTTTGTTTGTGATGTTGCATTGTTTGAACCGATTGGTAGAAAATGCCTAGTTCTATTATATGAATGGAGATGAACTTACCATGATTCTTCGGGGGTAGACTTCCTTTGCAGGAGGTCGACTACGTGGGTACCCCAACAGTGCCAGTTATTCTAGCGCTTGAGCAACGATGTGCAAATATTGCTGTGCTTCGGTAGGAGGGGCGTGGAAGGACGTAGGAGGGCGTTCGAGCATTTGATGTTTTATAGTACAAATCTTTAATATATTTTTAATGTGATTTGCGCGCGTATTTACTTGTAAGTATTGAAAAGCCATAATTATAATAACTAACTATGAATACTAATTTTATTTTTTAACTTTAATACTAAGTAAATAACAACAATAATTTTACTTATAATTATTTAAGTATTATTAATATTTAGTGTGCGTCTAATAAATATCATGGATTTCCACAAAGTAGCGGTTAATTCCATTAATTACAATTTTATTGTTAAAAAGTTTACCTCATCCCTACACATACTGGGCGCGTATTCGCCGAACCAGCCAACATGCAGTATTTAACGTAACGCAATCGGATTGTTAATGCGAACTGAGCAACTCACAACACAGGCAGAGTTATTCATGCTGAAATATACCATTGCGGGCCTTGAAAGGATTAAATTATTAACGAAAATCTATCTTTTTACTTTCACTGCTGGAAAATTTGTAAACGATTCGCTTTTAACGATAAGACCGCCTATTGTTACACCTTAGCTATTAAAAGTTGTTTTATAATTTTGTGGTGTTGCATGAAGAATATTATTGACTATTTTATTCCTATACCTTTTTAACGGATTCTTTTTTTGAAATTAAACTGACTTAAAAAGAGGAAATTATCAACTGGGAAATACCCCTAATATTTTTTTTTTACCGTTCTCTTATCCTGATTACCAACCAGTACCTTTACTTTAGTATAAGTTTAGTCTCTTTAAAGAAACGTCGTGGTCGTTTTTGTGTTAAATATTTGTATTTACTTTTAATATTCTTTTTTGTAATATTTTTGGCACTTTTCTTGTTTATTTTTTCCTATGTGCCTGTGTCTCTTCGCTTAATTAAACATTTTTATTTGTTTCTTTCTTTTTTCTGACCCTCCTTTGTGCAAAATTACAGCGATTTGTGTATATTAGCCGTATAATAGCTGTGGACGGATGGATCAGCATACGGAAGAACGGAAGCAAAACTTCCATGTTGACTACGGAAGCCTTTAAGGCTTTAAGGCCTTTAAGGTTTTAAACCACATTTCAAACAATATAACTTATATAATATTGTCTCACTTAAAATATTTTGTTGAACGCTAAACGCAATAAAATACCCCGAGTTCCATTTTTCTTTAACACCGTACAGTTTTTGACAACATAAATGGGCTCTGTTTTTATTTTCATGGCACTAAATGATTCATGGTTAGTGCGGCGCTGCGCCGAGTGTTTTGTTACCTATTATAAAAATACATATTTTTGTATATTTTTACAATACAACATTCGAAAATTCAAATCTAAATATTATATAGAAGGACTAGCTGCGTCCAGCGGTTTTACTCGTTGTAATATGTGTTAAATCTATCTCTATACCAAATTTCAGCTTAATCGGTCCACCCGTTTAGGCGTGAAGAAGTAACAACATACACATTCACTCACAAACTTTCACATTTATAATATTAGTGTGATTGTGTGACGATTGACTGACTGATTTTAGAATTCAGATAAGGTTTTTGATATAGACCTTCGCTAAGAAAGGATTTCTCCACTTTGCTATTTTTAAGGTATCGAATTGAGAATACTTTTAAAAATTTAAGTAAATATAGGTATTATCTAAAGCTTGACTATGAGAAATCAAAAAATCCACGAATTAGCAAAGGACTAATTTGACATTAATTCTACAACACAAAAAGTTTATTTTTTAAAGTATCAAATGTCAATTATAAATGAAATCAAAACTCTGCACAGAAATCACAAAAATTAAACAATAAATTTTACGCGCTAGCTTGATATATATTTTTTGTTATCATTCTGTCTCGCAAATTTATTTCATGTCTGATTGAAGTGAGATAAATATTAAATTATTTTTGTGATTGGTTACCTTTTGCATGCAGCAAACCTGCTAGCTTTATTAGTAATAGACGTAACAATGACACAAATGTGACATTATGATGCACGTGGCCTAAATTCTGCACAAAAAAGAGACTTCAGAGAGAAGTTCAGCAAAACGTAAGCAAGAAAATAACCTATAAAACACATTTTTATTTTTAAAAACGCCACTTTGAGGCGACAAAAAGATGGTAATTTAAAAAAAAATTGAAGTTGCATTTGATTTTGTACTGGTATCGTAAAAATTTTCAAGATTTCTTTCAAAATTTTGTTAAAATTTGACAGTGAACGTTAGCAAAACGAGAAGCGATTTTGGACCGCAATAACCCCACTGCTAGCTTTATTAGAATAGACGTAACGATGACGCATGTGTGACGTCATGATGCATGTGTCTCTGCGCTCAACAATAGACGTCACAGAGTTATGGTATGTAAAGAGGAGCCGTGAGGGAAAAAAGCTCTCACCTATATTAAGATAGATAAGTGAAAATTTAAATTCAATTCAGTTCGTTTATTTGCGTATAAGACAGCAATGCAACTGCAACATGCACGCATTGGAATTTTACTTTTAAAAAACTTAAAAGAAACAAGTTTTTATTATTATTACCATCTAGCATCAAAGTACTCGTCAGGACGAATCAAACATGCCCAAACTCTATGGGGTTGCGTCGTTTAATTGCGGAGTCCCTATGGCCACCTTCCAGCTCCATCATCAGATCAGTTCGATGTCATAATAATATTGCATTATCACCAGAAAGTGGATCAAATTAAGCTCGCAAGATTTGATTACAGACAGAAAGACAGACAGACAACAGTAAATAAAAGCTTGTAAAAAGGAAAGCAAATCTATTGTTACATACAAAGGAATAAATATGAACATCTGTGCTCTGGTAGGAGAGCACTGTAGCTGGTAAAATTACTGTGTTCAAGAGTAAGAAGCGTTGTCACAGTGCACCTAGAATTTTATATCGTTGTAAAATCCTGGGTGGCATTGTACTGATAATGGGCAGCGTTATCTCTTACCATCAGGAGAGCGTCTTCTTATTTATTTGCATAAAAAATCTATACATACATAACGCTAAAAAACGTTACGCTTTGCTTTCCCGAATAAAAAAGTAACGCATATTTTTATTTAATTTGTTTACGATTTCCGACATATCGACACCCGCGACAGAAAACGCGTAAATAAAATATTGTCTGCGCCAATCCAAATCCGACCAAACGTCGTCGAAATGACGACAAAAGGATACATTTCACGTCCTCAGTATGATGGATCGTTTTCAACAACTGACAAAAAGATTGAGCCTTTTTTACGACGGTCACTTTTTGCGCGAAGGAACTTTTTAATGATGGCCTTCCGATCTTTTGCACGATAGTATAGGTATTTGAATATACTAGAATATTTTATGTGATGTCTCGTAAAAAACCTTTAAGAAGGCGTTTATGATTTGCATACTTCATATATTCTTAAAAGGAAAGAGAGAAAAGAGTATTCTTTTAATTAAAAATATTTCTTGATCTTGATCATTCTTGACTTACGGGGTGTATGCTTTGTAATTGATGCCACTTATATTTTATCCGCTAAAAATGTAGTCTTTAAGGTATCTACATAACAAAAATATAACTAACACACACACACACACATACACAACTTTGACGCTCAATAACTCCAAAAACTGACACTTTACGAGAGTGAGTATAAGAATATTTTGTTGGTATTCATGTCAGCTATCAATTTAATTAAATAGGTTTGTTTGCTGGCTGCAATTTTGAAAACAAATCGAAATGACTGATCAGGTATTCCACATATATATTCGAAAATCTTTAATATAGTTAACATGCCCATTAATAAATTTAATACAACAAATTTGTCATTATACGAGGAATTTTGGTTCATAATATTAAACAAATAATGCACATATTTCGAGTGTGTAATTTCATCACAATTTAAATGCATAATTTAGCGTAAATTTGCAAATGAATTTAACCGGAAAACGTATTTAAGCACGTCATTAGATATTTGAAATTTACATACAACACCTAATAATATGTTTTGCAAGCATATTACTATAATTTGAGTAAACAAAATTAGATTAATTCCAGCGAAACATATTCTTAATTCCAGTAAATAAATCGCTATTATTTTTTAAATCAATAAAACAAATATGTCGTATTTTCTTGCTGCATTGTATTGTGAATTCGAAAATATGGCTCCATTTTTGGTCCTCTTCACGGCTACTATTTAATTGCTGATTGCTTAAGGTGTGAAAAGGTAACGAGCCATAAATCAATACATCCACATATCGGCTTACATACACATTCACACATAGTGTATGCATCTTTACACACATAATCTATATAGGTATACATACATATTGTATATATACATCCATCGCACATCTAATAACATTCATACATCAATATACTTATCTATATCATAAATTGTTAAGCTTACGTCAGACTGAGGCGGTAAAGCGAACGCGATCCGGGATGGAATTTTTGTAATGTTCGAATTTGTACGTAACCTGTCACATAAAGCGAACACGGGCAGGAACAAAATGAAGATCGCGACCGCTTTACCGCTCCCTCTCGCCTCAGTTTGTCGTAAGCTTTAGTGTCATACTCATATTAGCGTAATTTATGTGTAGGATTAAGAATTTAGCCCCATGGCTAATATAGAATAGAATAGAATACTCTTTATTGCAACCAAAGAAAATTACAATTTTACTTAATATTAGCACTGAAATACAATTTAGTCCACATTGGGTGGCCTTATCGCTGTGAGCGATCTCTTCCAGGCAACCAACCTTTGTTTGGAAAAGTTGATCGAAAGAGTAGAGTGGGATTTGCTACAAGAACGTGTAGTTACATATATTTAACTAAATACTATATATAAAGATAATATATAAATATACCTACTTACATAACGATACATAAAAATAACATACATACTCGTACTAATAATACATACATATCTACTAATAAATATATACCTGTATAAAGTAGAAAGGAGCATAATAATTAAGTAAGCAGGAGTATTTAGGAGCATAATAGTTAAGTAATATACTACAGTAAACACACGATCACAAGCAGAACTTATCAAACGACATTATAATAAAAGGCTGTGCCCACTATGCATAAACATATCACGACAAACGGCATTCTAATATGATTGATCGACAAGATTTACAGGCAAAAAGCTTTGAGAAGGCGTATTTTTTATGAGGGTCACCTCGTATAAAAAGATATTTACCGTTTTACGATGCTGGCAGTAAGAGCGACTGTTTATTTACATAAAATATCTATTCTTATCTTTATTAAATGAACACTTTGGAAAATTATGTGGATAGTGAGACAGGATGTTGAGACGCTGTCAATCGCGTGAGAAGATTTTTTTGTTTTAGACAGAAATACAATCTTATTCCACACTATCCCATCCCATCCCACCATTCCATCTTATTCTAATTTCTTACTTGTAATCACTGGCAAAGTGGAAGGGAAAAGACCCCGTGGCCGAAGCCCAATGCGTTGGTCTGACCAGATCCGCACCACTCTCGACTCTACAGTCTACGATGCTCTCCGGGTGGCCGAAGATAGGACAAGATGGCGTAACATCGTGAGGAAAAAAGTCATGGATGGAGGAGGTCATGACCCTCAGATATGAGGACTACGACTGATGGAGGGGGGGGGGACAATCTTATTAGGTAGGGAGCAATTTTCCTTGCTTACTAGATACAAAAAAACATAAGGAGACAGCCAGTCTGATGGCGAGTGGTCAATCGACTACAACTATTCGTTATCGTATTGAAGATGTGGCCGGAGATGGTAACAAACTAAACATAGAAGGCGGGACATCCCTCCCTGGCTTCACTGAACATCACGCTGAAACACCGTCATGATTACTGCTTGGCGTCACGGTTTTGTCCAATGGGTGTTAACTTTAACCAGGGCTGAAGACTACCACCAATATTTATAATTTACAAGCTGCGCCAAGAGCTTTTCCCACTATTCTATAGTCTATGTGTTATTTCCCCCCGGAGTGGGGTGATGATGCGTAACGCATTTTTCCTGGGTCAAAAAAAAAAAAAAGGTCTAAGCTATCTATCTCTATTAGTGGGGCTCCTTAGCTCGATTTTGTATGGAGGTATGACCCGGAAATGCAGAAAGCATAAAACTTGGCATGCGTATAGCTTTACCGTTTATAAGAAGAAATTTTAGTAGAAACACCCCCCCACGACAATGTTTAAAAAAAAATATTTTAGCAAAGGGGGCCACGAATTTTTTGTTAGAAAAATTATTGTTTTCCGTATTTTTCTCAAAAACTAATTGCCCAATGGGTGGGTGGGTGTGTGAAATTTCTTCTTATAAACGGTAAAGCTATACGCATGCCAAGTTTCATATTTTCTGCCGCTCGGGGTCGTACATGGTGAGACTGGTCAAACGCAGTCCTATTTTATATAAAAAAAAAACATAGGGCTAAGGAGCCGGACTATGTACCGAATTTCAGCTCAATCAGTCTACCCGTTCAGCCGTAAAGAAGTAACAAACATACACACTCACTCACAACATTTTCGGATTTATAATAATTAGTGTTATAATAGAGGAAAGTGAAGGTATTTGTACATTCCCCATACTGTAAGTAAAGTTAGGTTCTGAATCGTGCTTGAGTCGCGTTATTAACGGTAGGGTCAGAAGGATACATAAGCTTGTACTCGTTACAGAAAGACGGACTGTTTCACCGAGATAAGTATTTATTGCGATGTTATGAACTTTTATGGTCTTGTTCTGTAATGAGATGTTTCTTTCATTCATATATTAATATAACTTTACCTTTACCGGGGGTAAGACTTTCTTTGCAGGAAGTTGACTAGGTGGGTGCCTCAACAGTGCCAGTTATTCTACCGCCTGAGAAGTGATGTGCAAACATTACTGTGCACAGGTAGGAGGGGACTGTAGCTAGTGAAATTACTGGGCTGAAGAGTCTTAACATCTTATGACTCTCAAGTAAGAAGCGTTGACGCATAGCACTCAGAAAAATCCTGGGTAGCGTCGTGTTGATCTTCTTTCCCCCCTTGGGATCAAAATCACATTAAAAAATGAAACTTTTAGTAAAAAAAAAACAAATAAAATGTAAAATGGTGAATATAAAATCAAACCGCGTTGAGCCCATAAGCCGGTGGTCGTGTTTTGTTTCCCAATAGCCTCCGAGCCCATGGATTATGGGAACAGGTATGAGGTCACAGGTGCTATCTCATACACTGATTACATGTTACAAGATATGCCGGGAATTTGACGATGATGATGAATGACGATATATCTTTGTTGTACACCCCAAAAGTAGAAAAGCTTAAATACTGTGACATAAGTTAATAAGTAATCTAAGTGTAACAATTGAAGGTCATATCGTTAATAACGATCTCTTATGTACAACGATGGGAGGAAAACATTTATGTTCAAAATGGCTGGTGGTATTACAGAGGCATATTAATAGTAGGTAACCTACCAAAACAATAAGAGAGATTTTACCTACTTTTTTAAAATTCATTATAGGTAAGCCTTTAGGTGGTAGCAGAATAAACTTAGAACGCGAGATAAATTCCTCTCTAATTTTATTGAACATCATGTCGGCACAACAAGATCATAATGACTGCTTGGCGATATGGTTTTGTCTAATCAGTGGTAGCTAGCCACGACTGAAGCCTACCACCAGTATGTGGTG
This sequence comes from Hemithea aestivaria, assembly GCA_947507615.1. Taxonomy (NCBI): domain Eukaryota; kingdom Metazoa; phylum Arthropoda; class Insecta; order Lepidoptera; family Geometridae; genus Hemithea; species Hemithea aestivaria. The sequence goes on from OX382330.1 coordinate 921,030, forward strand.
TGGTGTGGAAAAATGCACATTTTATGCGTTGGCTATGGATACCAGGGTTACCGCTGCCTACCTTTCAAGACTCTGTTCACTAACCATTTGAACACACACACACACACACACACACACACACTCGCTGATTCAGAATTACATCTGCATCACATAACATTTTGGCCACCACCTCTTTAAATTAATATTATTCATACAAACTGCACTCACGGCACAATCCTATTTATTTTATCTATGTTACGACACGCGTGCTTAACTTGACCTGTGGTGAACTATGGATATTTGCGGGTAATGTGGGAAACTAAACTCTATCACGTGTTATATAAGGCTGTATTTCGTTTGAGTCTTTTATTCTTTTAAGACTTTTGACTAGTAACTGTAAGATTTGTTTGATGGAAAGCGGTTATGCGGTTGAAAGAAAAACGGAATGGTAAAAATAGAGTTTCCACAATTTGCTCTAGAATATGGTAAAGACTCATCCCGTCATAACTTTACTGAACAATTTAAGTATATTTCGAGTGTTTGGAAGAGATTGTTTTACTTTATAGGGCTACCATTTTTTTTAAATTTTGTTTTATAATATTAAAAAGAATCTCAAAATAAATTTTCTATAAGATGAAAATATTATTATTACTTGCAATTTCATGACGCTAAACTACTATGTTGGAACCAATATTTATTTTCAATCTTATAAAAAAATAGAGTTTTCAAAGTACCAGGAAACACTAAAAGGTTTGCTCTTAAACATTAAGTTTCAAACTAAGAACGTTGCTTCTATTGTGCACAAAGTATTTTAGTACTACTTGACTACCAAATACTTCTACGACAAAGCTAAATTTTACGAAAAATCACATTTTCAAAGAATAGGTATTCAGTTTCACAAAATACCGCTATTCGTAGCATGAGCTACGAATAGCTACGTCGTAGAGCTGTCTACGGCGTAGCAACTACTAAATTAAATCGAAAGGCCTTATAATAATACAAATACATATGGCTTATAGAGTTCAAAAAGTGAAGAACCGTGGTATTTTTGAATGAAAAGGGGTATCAAAATGGGAGGAAAAATAAGTTTTTTAACTATAATAATGTGATGTGAGGCCCTTTTGAAATGCGTTTTTGGAACTTTTAATGTAAAAAAATAGCATCGTCACTTACCAACAGGTGATATTGCGGTCAAATGCTAGTATAAGCAGCTATAAAAAATGATTTTTTTAATTCTTTATCTTGAACCTGTAAATTATCTATAATTATTATTAAAAACTTATGTTATTTAATGTACAACAAAAGTAACAGTGTACAGTAAAATTCTGGGTAGCACCGTTATAATTATTATTTGCATTATTATCCCTTACCATCAGGAGAGCGACTTGCTCGTCTTCTTACTTATAGACGGTCTTATCGCATAGAGAAATCTCTACAGAGAGAGTCTAGAGGTATCTTTACTGCTTCATTTCTAAGTGCCTTCTACATTTGCACAGCCTTTGTCCAAATCCAAGGTCAGTGAGTCCATAGAGCGCCGGAACAATTAGATCAGTTGGTATCCGGAGCGGACTCACAATGTTTTTGTTTGAGTTCTCGTATTTTGTAATAGTTAATATTATGTTAGATTTGTATTATTAATTTCAATTATATTTTATCGAAAATGGGACCATTGAAATTATCTAGGAAATATCTTCTAAGGCAAAAATATACAGAACTAGCTGCGCCCAGCGGTTTTATCCGCAGTATTTATGTAGCTTCCGTGTTATTACTATCTTAATACCTTATTTCTCTAAGCTATCTTTATACCTTATTTCCGCACAATTTGTCCACCCGTTTAGGCGTGAAAGAGTAACAAACATACTGCAAGAAATTCATACATTCTTACAAACTTTCACGTTTATAATAGTAAAGCTTTTTTTACGGTTAATAAGAAAATATAAACGATTTGCACTTTAAGCGATTATTTTAGCAGAGTTACAAAATTAATATTTAATTATATACATAAAGCATAATTAAGAGAAGCGTCAATTAATATTTACATTTTGGAGGAGAATTTTCATAATTAATCAGTTCCTTTTATGATGTAGTCATATGATGTTAAAAAATTTCTAGTATATAGTATCTATTTTTCTAAAAAGCATTTCTAAAAAAAAATATCTATGAAAATACTTTTTAAACAAGTACTCGTAAATATCTATTAAAATACTTTTTAAACAAGTAAATCTCACCGACTTCTCTCTGAGAAATAATTTGTCTTTCGCGGGCTAATCCGCGAGCATAAGCGAGCATATGCTTTAGTTATATACTTCATATGACTATTAGGTATAGTCTGGCCGTAAATAAGTGTTGAAACGGTCGCACAATTAGATTGGGATCTCGAACAAAACAATACAATAAATAGGCGCACTCACGCGACCGTGTTTGTACCACAGTTGTAAATAAACAGTTAGGAAATGTTGACTTTTTCTGATTATTTTTTTTTTACGCGAAGAAAGTAAAAAGACGAAGAAAGTAAAGAGATAACGCTGCTCGTAATCAGTACAATAAATAAATATTTCAGTACATTTCACACAGCGCCACCTAACCCCAAGCTAAGCAACATCATGCTTGTGTTATAGTGGTTAGCATAACGGATATAATTCTTACATACTTTACTTTCTTTTCTTTTGTAAATACATACTTATAATAGATATTGAACCACCCAGACCAGAAACTAATACCTGTGGATCACACAAATATTTGTCTCATGCGGGATTCGAACCCGCAACCTTCTGCGTTGCAGGCGGGTATTAGCCCACCGCGCCACAGATGTCAATGTATATTATACTTTTATTACAAGGTAAAATACTGAACGTGTAATATATAAATTCTAAAAACGGTTGTCTGGAAGAGATCCTCTGAGCGATAAGACCGCCAATTAGTACGCCATTAGGTTTAATTTTTATATTTGTAAGTTTTTCTTCTAAAATAATACGAATATATAGACATATTTTTTATCTTTTGAAGACTTTTAATTACATCTTATTGAAGAGTCCTCGCAGCTTAACGAAAAACCTAAGAGACATTCTTTTCAGTTTTTAGTTTTCGCAGGTTAAAAAAAGTTGCTAGAAAAGTATGTAATGTATTATTTTTATATACCTATTAAGTAGTTAATTTACTGTACTGTGTCCACTTGGTACTAATTTCGTGTCGGTAATTTGTATCATTGCCAGCGAGAGGTTTATTACTAGTACCTTCCACTTTACCTCTCTTATTTATTCGTTGTTTACACGAAAGGTTAACTGTTTCCAACAAGATATTATGATGACACGCGGTTTTACTTACATAACAGACATTTCACCCACGTTTAACTCGCATAGAAATTTGTTGCACATTATTGGAAAAACATTAGGTAATACATCTCAAATAAATTAATCTACATAAACGATACACGCCCCATTAATACGATTGTGCCAAATTTCTAATTCCAAATTTGCAACTAGGGGTTTGAGGTGTGCTTTGATAAGTCAGTCACACTTTCATTTTTTATGGTGATTACTTAAATGTTGTCTCCTAGCTAATACGAGTACATATTATTAGTATTATATAATATAAGGAAAACCGCGGGATACACTTGTGTATATTTTTTTCAATCATAAAACTCTCTTATCACCAAAATATAAAAATGTTATATAGCATTAATTTTACATGAAACTAAATCAGCCATATCAGTTTTATTTACCAAAGCTATAGGATTTGAAGGCCATACGAATAAGGTTGTAAAATAAAAAGATTATACCTAATTGAGTCAACGAACAAAGTCGAATCAAACCTTCGCTTTACCCCCTATGTTTACTATATATACCTACCTACATCGATAGCTACGCCGATAAGCCTCAGCCTAGCAGTACAAATACTTACGTTATAACAGTATGGGCGAATACCTGTAACAAAAAAGTTTACAACCACATACAAAATTAAGGCGTTATTTATAAATGTACGTGTGAACCTTTAATTGGCTGTATGGCGTATAAACTGTATATTATTAAGTTTTATTTTTAGCTGTTGGTTTACCTATAAATAAATAAATTGCCATTTAAGCAGTTCAAGGATAAATGAATAAAATATACTTATTGAAAATTCTTTCTATAGCTCGATAGATTTTTTTGTAAGAAAATCTCAAATTTAATCCTAGAAGTAAGTTGTAATATCATAATATCATGCCTGCCTACTATAATGATAAGGCTTAAGAAATTTGCATGTCAAGTTATTTTGTCGAAATGTGTGAGCTCTTTTCTAATATTAACCTTCATAAGGATTTCGGGTCTTTTTGGACCCATTTTTGCCTTAAAATACGGATAACTTTTCATGTATAAATTTTTATGATTTGTCACTTCGTGACTTTTATTATTTTGAAACTCCACGTAAAAAGCGAAAAAAAAGTTTAAAATGTTTATATTTGAGTGAGTTAAATATCATTTTACGTTAACGGTTTTCGGGTCCAAAAGGACCCGGCCTTATAAAATATCATGATATATAACAAATTATTAATTATTATATGTTTGTAATTATTATATAATTATATTGTTTTACTTTCAATACTAAAATAGTTAGTTTTTAGATATTTGGGTACAAAAAACGAATTAATTCGTATGATTTTCTAATAATATCTAATATTTTCTTATATCAATATTTCCAAAGATTTCAGTAAAATATATTTTATATTATGAAAAATAAAGATCGTGTTTTGAATATATAAAGTTCTAAATACTTGATTTGATCAAAAATTAGAAATATACTTAGTATATTCCCTGAAATCATTTTATAAAGCTTTGCATATTTTTGATAATAAAAATTATTTATCAAAATGTATAATATGAATGAAATTTCAATCAAATCATATTTAAAATACAATTAAATATTATTAAGTTATTAAAAAAAACAAATCGTAAAAGAAATTCACATCATAATATACATGATTCTTTTTACACTCGTGTACTTTACATATACGCTCTATTTGAGCAAGAAAGGTATATTTTGCCATTATTATGATTATTTTCATTTTAAATATAAATAATTTATTCATTATTAATATAAAATATAATTTTTTGAATATATTTTAATTTATAAAACATTGATCGGTCTTTTATTTTTCAAATTAATAAAAATAAAAATAATTATACATATATGAATATTATTTTTATTATTATGTTAGAAAATATTATATTAGTATAAAATCAATTCAAATAAACGGAATATTTAAAATTTATTTGCATTTTATTTGATTTTAAGAAATGAGTAAACTATACCGTTTTATTTCCTCAAAATAACTCCAGATTCTCTAAAATAAAATAAAAAAAGATTTTTTATATTTAAAAAACTTATTTCTTTACACGTTATGAAATATTGACATGAAAAAATTATAAAATAATCATGTTTTTAAATAAAATTTATCAAAATTGTTCACGGGTCCAAATGGACCCAAAGTCCCATAACGTCACTGGGTTTGAAAGTCTTATGAAGGTTAATAATATAATTTATTAATAGTGGAATTTTTATGCAAATAAATTTCTTTATTCAAGAGTACCTATAATGTAATATATTTGTAGAATTAGGGTGAGCCCAGCCTGCCTATATATATGGTCGCTTTCTAAAGCCCCTCATCATTAGATAGTGTGGATAATAACGGCCGAGGATAATAAAACATTACAAGCATTAGCACAATTTATTATAATTAGACAATGATAATGATAATTACTAAGAGACCTAGCTAAAGACTATACTTATACTTAGCTTTATTCGGTGGACTCGGCGTTCCACTTGTAATGGACGCTAATATTCCCAGTTGTCCGAGTCTCAACGTGCTTCTACCGATCCCAAGCCAAAAGTGTGAGCTCCCGCACAGAAATCCGTACCAAGTAAACTCGCTTACTAGCGCCACCATCGGATCTTTTCCACAACTCTTGCTCCACGCTCATTGGCCAATCTACGCGTCCCCCGACTATCGACCAATCACACGTCGCCACGAAGCGAAGCAGTTTTATTTAAACAAATCAGCGCCCGTTATAAGTGTTACGCCAGAGTTTGCCATTTTCAACTCTGCCCACCGATAAAATTAAAGGAAATGGCGTAATTACAATGTTGCCCTATCTAATATGTCTACACGGCCAGCCCTGACGCCCGCACGTCCTCGGGCGGTATTCTTGCAGAGCGTTTCGTAGGGCGATCTCTCGTAGGGCGAACACTCGCAGGGCGAACTCTCGTAGGGCGAACTCCCGTAGGGCGAACTCTCGTAGGGCGAACTCCCGTAGGGCGAACTCTCGCAGGGCGAACTCATTGCACGTCTATAACAAAGAAACAACTTCAGTCTATTTCATGTTCAACCGCTCGTTCATCCTGACACAATTAGTGTCATTTCTCTAGAAAGATTCGCAAAACATTCAGTACACTACCATTTAAAAAATGACTGATGATGTGATCACCATCCGGGTGTGGACTACATAGTAACAAGTTAGGTCTGAACGACGCTTTTCTCTATAGCATAACATCTAAAACAGTGCCTCTGAACCAGAAGGAAACCCATCCAACTAAACCCCGCGGGCCTGACAACAGTTCCTTCGGCCAGGATAGACTATTACACATCTGGACCGGACGAGTGTATCCCCTCAACCAACCGCTAGCGGTCTGGCCCGGATGACACTGTCCCTTCGACCAGGATCGACTATTACACATCTGGACCGGACGAGTGTATCCCCTCAACCAACCGCTAGCGGTCTGGCCCGGATGACACTGTCCCTTCGACCAGGATCGACTATTACACATCTGGACCGGACGAGTGTATCCCCTCAACCAACCGCTAGCGGTCTGGCCCGGATGACACTGTCCCTTCGACCAGGATCGACTATTACACATCTGGACCGGACGAGTGTATCCCCTCAACCAACCCTTTCAGGTATGGCCCGGATGACACTGTCCTTTCGACCAGGAACACCACATCTGGACCGGACGAATGTATCCTCTCGACCAACCATTACTGGCGTGGACCGGATGACACTGTCCTTTCGACCAGGATTGACTACAGCAACTCTGCATACGCCTGAACCATACTAGCGAAACTAATCAACTTACCATTCAGGAGTCAGCAAACCAAAACCACATGAACTCCATAGGCTTTCTTCAACTAGTAAAATTTTTTTTTTTTTGTTTGGTTTGGTTTGGACCTCTATCTCACGTGGTGCCTAGTGACAAAATATAAAACGCGATACAAATCCTTTCTCTCTCCCCTTCCCCGCTTTTTATTCCTACTCCTCCTCTTCTGCTCGGGGTAGCCCTGCTGCTTGGGGAGGCGCTGCACGCGCTGCTGCTCGGGGCAGCGCTGCACGCGCTGCTGCTCGGGGCAACAATGCACCCGCTGCTGCTCGGGGCAGCGCTGCACGCGCTGCTGCTCGGGGCAGCGCTGCACGCGCTGCTGCTCGGGGCAGGGCACCAGGCGACCGTACGCACCGATACACATCACTCATCTGTAACAAGATACCACAGCACAGTATTGCGTTCGGTCAACCTGACCTGATCCTAACCTCATTGTAATTCTTAATGCAGTTCAACGGTGTTTAAGCGGAAAAATAACAGCATTAAGTGGCAAGCAACACGAACTAAGATCTGCGTTCAAATTTAGAAAATGTTCAGATACCTCTGCTATATGCTATAGCGATCATATTTCATGAGCTATAGCGATACTACAAGTTTCAACCCACGAAAATCGTGACAAAATAAAAGTTAGGGTAGGTATGTGGCATTGAGTCGCATTACGAAAATTAGTTCAGAAATTAAATTATCTACTACCGCCCATCGCATACTAAAAGGTTACTTATTTCATAAGCTATGGCGATACTACAAGCTTAAACTCAGAAAAATCTGACAAACAAAAAAAGAAGTGAGGGTAGGTATGTGGCATTGAATCGCATTAAGAAAATTTGTTCACGAACCAAATTATCTACCACCGCCCATCGCACATTAAAATGCTATACTACACGACTAGACAAAACAAGTTACGGAAACGTAGTCTGCAGTAGGTATGAACAAAAAAATCATGGAATCGACTCACCGGCTCGATCACTCTAATCCACTCAAATTTCACGGTCTCAAAAACTCGTTGCTCAACCAGCAGCGTCGCAGGTGTATGCATACACCCACATGCACGCATGCACGCAGTCAGGAAACGCGAGCACGAATCTCGTACACACGAGCGCTGACCAAGCGCGCAGACACGGCGCGCAGACCCGGCACTCGCCGCCGCCGGTAAAGGCAGGTGCGGCGAACAATAAAACAGGAAATCTGAAACATTGAAAAACGTTTAGTTCTCTATCCCACTTCTGATGTAGAATAGGGGTGAGCCCAGCCTGCCTATATATATGGTCGCTTTCTAAAGCCCCTCATCATTAGATAGTGTGGATAATAACGGCCGAGGATAATAAAACATTACAAGCATTAGCACAATTTATTATAATTAGACAATGATAATGATAATTACTAAGAGACCTAGCTAAAGACTATACTTATACTTAGCTTTATTCGGTGGACTCGGCGTTCCACTTGTAATGGACGATAATATTCCCAGTTGTCCGAGTCTCAACGTGCTTCTACCGATCCCAAGCCAAAAGTGTGAGCTCCCGCACAGAAATCCGTACCAAGTAAACTCGCTTACTAGCGCCACCATCGGATCTTTTCCACAACTCTTGCTCCACGCTCATTGGCCAATCTACGCGTCCCCCGACTATCGACCAATCACACGTCGCCACGAAGCGAAGCAGTTTTATTTAAACAAATCAGCGCCCGTTATAAGTGTTACGCCAGAGTTTGCCATTTTCAACTCTGCCCACCGATAAAATTAAAGGAAATGGCGTAATTACAATGTTGCCCTATCTAATATGTCTACATATTTATTTATTTCATAGCAAACAAAACAGTTTACAACACAAATTAAACCAATATTGTAGCTAATGATAACATTATAGACCTATGTCGTAAACCTAAACATGTATGCCTAAAAAGAATAGATAATATTTAGAATTCATACGAAATCATTCACAAGAAGACATTAGAAACGAATCTAGTGATTACTTGTTTTAAAATTGTGATAATTATACATATAAAATTAAACATTATTATTATTATTATTAGAGGCGTCCGCTGTGGAAAACAATATGCGTTTTAAAATCCTCAGGAACTGAGATTGGGAGAGGTGGAAAATATCAAAGTTTTGATGGGTAATAAGCAACTCGTTATATTGACGACACATTCGCACTATATGGTTGTATTTAGAAAATAAATAATTTGTTTTTAAAGCAGTCTGTGTTTTCTATTAGATAATATTATGCAGGATGCTTATGTTAGTCCAGTTTATAAGAATTAAAATATTTTTGGTTTCATAAAATAATCTACATTGTGTATTATTAGAAAACTATCTCAGTGAGGTAATTTACAGTTCTAGCATAACGTAATAATATTAACTATCTGTACCTTAAAATGGCCCAAGTTTTTTATAAAGAGGTAAACGACTCAAGGGAATTAGACATACCTACTTAAGTCAATAAGCGCCATAAACTTTACGAGAGCAATTTAAGACTTTATTCTTAAGTACAAAACTTTTGGAACTAAGGCAGTAAATAAGATTTATTGAACTTTTTAACTGCCGGTAACAACGTTCGAGAAAACAAACCGTCGCCCTTACTGGTTTGTGCCGTACTGCATACGTTTTATTAGTACCCGAAGATACGATATTTTTTGCGTACCTAAACGCTTTGGGAGCTTAGCGCAGTCATTTTTCCCGGGAAATGTCGCCACAGCGATAGGCGCTCGGATCGCTCACTTTATTCCTCCAGCTATAATATCTATTCATTATTCATCTGTTTTCTCGAGCCGAGATTTTTCGCCTCGACAAAAACACGCAACAAATAACGCTCGTACAAATAAGCGGAGATAGAATAAAATTCGGGGCGAGTTCGGTCGATACACATAAATAATGTAACAGTATACATAATGCACGGAAGGAGAGCTTCAGATCACAAAATACAGGGAATTCTCGAAACGTACAGGATGTTACCGGAGCAGACGGTGAACGGCTGTTGCCAGTTTGTAAATTAAAATAAACAGAACAACGGTACCCTTGTCACTGTCCAAACTGATGCCTACTTTTAATTTACCACTCCGTTTAACTCGCGATGTCACGAATCTTGTAAACTCCCCTGATACGCAGTTCAATTTAAATTTGCATCGAAACAGAAAAGAAACAATGGCGGGCGTTACGCCAACACGACAGTCGCATTTCGGTCACGTAAATTATGAATCAGGAACGGGAATATAATAAACTAGACGAATTGACAGATGGAAGTGTAATTTACACCGCACTTCGGGGACGTCGGACGGATGAGGTCGGTTGTTTATATGTTGTCGTTTGTTTCAGATAATGGTCGCGGTCTGCTCGGAGTGCGCGCCTTGAGGCAACATGAGAGTGCGGCGGTCCCTGGACGTGAGGCTGCTTGCCTTGTGCACCACGTGCTGCCTGCTGCTGCCGGCCCTCGCCTGCCCCTCGCAGTGCGTCTGCAAGTGGAAGAACGGGAAACGATACGTCGAGTGCTCCGACCAGGACCTCAAAGCCATCCCCGACACTCTCGACTCCGAGACACAAGTCCTCGACTTCACCGGAAACGATCTACAAGTCCTACAAAAAGAAACATTCCACAAACTCGGATTGCTCGACCTACAAAAGATCTACCTACAGAGATGTAGTTTGCAGAAAATCGAGGACGCCGCCTTCAAGGGTCTCGCAAATTTAGTCGAATTGGATCTGTCTAATAACTACCTAACCGTAGTGCCGTCGAGCAACTTCGTGCACTTCCCGTCTCTAATGAGACTCTCTCTGAATAACAACCCGATAACAAACATCAACACTCATTGTTTCAATCCCCTCTCGTACTTGAATACGCTGGAATTGGCCGAATGCAAAGTCGAGTCTATAGAGCGAGAGGCGTTCGCCGGTCTCAATCACCTCGAATGGTTACGGCTCAACGGGAACAAGCTCTCCAATATCCAAGGGGAGAATTTATTTCCCGATACGTTGCGCGGCATCGACCTGCAAAATAATAATTGGAATTGCGATTGCCATCTGAGGGATTTACATAGTTGGTTGTTAAATTTCAATATGCCGCACGCCGTGGAGCCTGTGTGCTCTCTGCCGGCGCGGCTCAGGAAGCGGACCATCGTCAGCGTCACCGAGAACGAGTTCGCCTGTGTACCTAAAATAACACCTAGCACGGTATTTTTAGAGGCGAATTTGGGCAGCAACGTCACGCTGGAATGCTTCGTGAAAGCCATTCCCGAGGCGAAAATAACGTGGCTTTATCAGGGGCAAGTTATTCACAATTACTCGACCATGTCGCCGGATCTGTACCGCGACGTGTTCTATGTCGAGAACGGAGCGACTGACAAAAAGAGCGAGCTCTATATATACAGTATAGGCGCGGAGGACAACGGCACGTACACCTGCGCGGCCGAGAACCCCGCGGGGAGGACGCGCGCCAATTACACCATTAGGATATTAGTCAAGGAGGAGCCCGTCGTGATAGTCGTTACCTTCCCGCAGCGGCACTTAGTGGTCATAGTCACCGTCGTATTCCTGATTATAGTTCTACTCATAGCGATCATAGCGGTCGTTCTGCTCAAGTTTAAAACCGACACGCGAAGTCGGAAGAAAAAGGAGAGCGGCAAGGACGTCGCGCTGTGCAATCAGATATTACCGTCGAGTCGCAGCAACGGTAATCTGCCGAAGAACAACGGCAGTCTCATCGTAAACGCGCACTCTCATCACGCGCTTCACTACACCGTACAAACGGGCCGAGATTACGACTCGAGCGACGTGTATCAAAGCAATAACATGAAAGGCTTCGTCGACAGAAATCCCGACCTAATTAGCGATGCGGAAACGGTGGCGAACAATGCGCACAACGAGAACGCCGCGTTGTCTGTTTACAAACAAAGTGCGAACGGGGAGTGCTTCGAGGAGGAGACGGCCTTCACCGCGCCCTCGCAGCCGCGCCAGGTCACCTGGCAGGACCAGCAGCAGCACCTGCCGCCGCACTCGCTCAACAACATGTACCAGCACTCGGCGGACGTGCACCTAAACCCCGGCTGCTTCCTCGACAACGAGGGCTACCCCTACGACTACGGTCTCCCCAAGCACCCGTGTCGACCGCCGATCATGTCCAACTACTCGGTGGTTGGCCCCTTCTATCAAACGTTACCGCACAACAGGCCGAAGGGCCAGAAATTGGTTTGCAAATTCGCCAAAGACACCGAATTCAACACGCCGCAGCCGGCCTGCCCCAATTTCGAGATGTTCAACGCGACGACCGTTCGGCGCACGTTAGAGGGGTACCCGATGCCGCGGAATAGGCCGATAGCCTTCGTGGGGAACGGGACGGTGTATTACAACGAGGAGTTCGTGCCGTCGCCGCCGGAGGGGTACAAGAGCGAGCCGGTGCAGTGTTGCGCGGGCGGCGACGGGTGCGCTTCGTGGGTGAGTCCGAAGGGCACGTGCGCGGTGATGGTGCCGCTGGGCGTGGCGGAGGCACCGGGACGCTGCTACCAGGTGGAGACGCGCTGCGTGGACACACAGACCACGGACGCGCGCCTGCCGGCGGAGGGCGAGGCCGCGCTCAAGCCGCTGCCACAAGTGTCGAACGCTAAGTGCGCGGCGGACGTTTGCTCCGAGAGCCCCGACGAGGGCTACGTCGGAGACGCGAACGACATCTGACGTCGGCGTCACCCGGACACATAGACGGAGCGATCTAGACGCTCCTAAGTGATAAAGCGACTGAGTATCGAGTAGTTTTCTATGTACGTAATTTCGAGGGCGTCGGCGAGCGTAGCATCACATTCGACGTTCGAGTTCTCAAAGCGCCCTGTTTTGCAATTTTGTATGTTTTGTACCTGTGTATTGTTTGACCATGCTTCGCTCGCCGGCGGATAGTGTGGTATTAAAATAACAAATTCTTTATAGTGATCTATGTAGAGATATTATTTTTCTTTGTAACTAAATGCAATAACTTGATATTAACGACTTTAGTTTCAAAGTTGAAGTTTACAATGTAAATAGAGTTAGTTATTGGTTAGTTACATGATAACGGTAGATTTTTTTACGGGTTGTTACTTTTAGTGATTAAGCGCACATTTACTGTATTCTGTATACGCGAAGTTTTGCATTAATTAATTATTGATAATTTATTGAGCAAAAGTTGACCACATTGTTGGTGAAGAATTCCGCATGCCGAGCGGGAAAGTCTTGCCAGTGCGAGCTGTAATTATAATTTAATGAAGCTCGTGAGACCGGTTCAAGTATAGATACGACAGGCTCAGAAGAATCCCGAGATAGGGGATTTCACTGATTATAATTACACAAAATTTGGTTCCATTTCTTGATAATAGAATACCATATTTACAATCAACATGAGACAGATTTTGACAAAACAGAAACTGGCTCAATATTTTGATTATAGTCTGGAAGAGATCTCCATTAGCGATAAGACTGCCAATTGTAACTATATTATATTTTTTACTATTTTAAATGTGTTTAAATTTAATTGAAATTGTGGCAGTCAATAAAAAACTATTATAAGTCAGCTATTTATATTATTTATTAATACAAGTGTATGTGTCAATAAGCCCCGCCGCAGATGCTCACACTCGCACTCGTTCACGACACTGCGCCAATGTCGCATTGGCATTGGTAGACACGTGTGTGTCCGCAATTGCTTTCACGAGTCGTACATCAGTCAGCGTCTCTACCTACTATTCGTTCGTAGACGAAAACGAAGCAAGATGGACGCGATTGATATAAGTTCAGAATCCGACAGTGATAACGAGTTTTTGAATAGATTATTGTTAATAAGGAAATTATCTGAAAAAAAATTATATAAATAGAATCCTTTAATTTTGTATTCATATAATCTTGGTGGTTTACGTCGTATAAACATTTTTCGCTTCGAACAGCTTCAATAAGTTCCTCCATTTTGCAATAGTACTTGAACACTCGCGACACTGCCACTCGAAACAAATGTCTCGTCACCTAGCCGACACGCGCGTGCACGCTCATGTACGACTCATGTACGTGCCTGCGTCGACGAGTGAGAGCAAATGCGGAGTTTGGTACTGCGCCATAAGTTTTAAATACAGCCACTCGCACGCGGCTCGTGACGGCCAATGCGAGTGTGAGCATCTGCGGCGGGGCTAAGAAGGGAATAAAAAATAATATGAAAGAGCTCGCTTTCAATGAACAGGGGTGAGATGTATACCCTTTGCAACAAAGAAATATTTTTACAAATCGATTTTCGAATGTAATCGGTGAACATAATAATATTTTATGAAAAAAAATCGATGAATTGCGAATCTATCCTATTTAAGTTGTTCAAAATTGAATTAAAATCATAAACTCAAACAATTAATTCCAGAGTGCTTTTAAATACATTTAAATGGTATAGTTATTTCAATAAAAATGATTGAGAAATTTAAAAAAGGATTGAGCTATTAAAAAAAATAATGCATAAAAAGGATTAAAGGATAAAAAGTTTACTTTTAGTACAGTTTTTCACTTGAAAAATACCAAAGTAATTATGACGTGGATAATAAATATTCATTGAAGTAACTCGGCTTGATGGACAGTGCAAAGCGTCGATACAATAAATAAGCACTGTGGACTTTTTGGAAATATTTTCCAGTGAAAAATCATTTTCCACAAAAACCTTTGGAATTAAGTTTATTTTTTTACCTTTTTGTAATAACAATTTGACATACAAAATGAACTCGTCACTTATAGTTAATTTTTTTTTTTCAAACTGAAAGCAAATGCCTTTATTAAGAAAAACAAACTAACAATATACTACAGCAGTAAAGAACACTTTTTTTACTTGGATTTTTGAATTTGGTTTTAATTTCAAAAAGATTATGAAATTTATAAAAAGGGAGGTCCACAATTTAGTACGCGACCCATTTGCAAAAAAGTCTTCAAATAACGATTTTCGTGGGACACATCTCCGCCATACGAATTATTGGTATGTACTTATTTGGCATATTTTCCTGAACACGAAAAGTGCGGTAGTCACTTCCTAAGTGTATGGAGGGGGTAGTTATGACGTCACAAAGATGGCCGCCGGGCCTATGCTATTATGCGGGTTATTTAAATATCTACTGAACCGATTTACTTAAATAGGGTGTCAAATAAAAGGTTATTAAATAAGCATTATTTTATTCTTAAGAACTATCAACGTGAAATAAGTACCAAAGGAAATATTTCCAAAAAACATAATTTCTAAAAAAATAATTTTTCGTCTTATGTTTATAACTTGGTAACCGTTAGGATAATGCAAATATAGGTTATTATAAAATATTTAGTTCCTTTCATCAGCTTTCTAAAAAATCTTTAATCATTACAATAAAGCTATAAACAACGGAACTGCAGCCATTTGAATGAGCCTCGGTAGCGCTGAACTCATAGCGGTAGCTAAACCATTAGACGGGTTTTCTATAGAATGATAATAGAATTTTGAATAAAAAGCATGTGCGATAGTAATGAAAATATAAAATAACATTTAAGTAAGCTGCTACCTATTCATAAGTTGTATTTACAAGTTATTTTCTGATGTGATCAGCATAATAATAAGTAGGTATGTATGTGTTGTACTAAACTTACTGAAAAAATTATTAAAAACATAATTTTATCTAATTAATGTCCTCAATCTGATCTGTATCTTCTAAATAATTATACTGGTTATAACATTTTTATGAGGTCTTTCAATGAGATTGAATTTACGAATGAAGTAACTGGCAATAAAAGATTAGTATCCTCGATCATCCAGCCACAGCCTATGAGTTCAGGAAGCGTGGCCTTTGCTACGTTCGCGTTCTGCCAACATAACGTCTGGTAGTTCGATCTTAGCGCATGCTGTCGAAAGGCTTGTCGTGTCGGCGGTAACTTATAAAGTTCTTTGATGACTGGGTTTTTTGTTTGTATACATAAGAATGACAGATCTTTCAGCGTTACAAAATTGTTCTTCTGTACGCTGTGGGCTTACACCAAAATTTGAAAGGAGTTGATAATGTTTTTGGAAAATCGGCCAGCTTGATTTTTTTGTGTGACCCGACAACGCGCTCGTAGTGTCACACCTAGTTAGAGTGTGATAAGCCAGCAATGATTTCCTCTTATCGGTTGTCATGTTTTCTAGTATAATATGTCGCTCTTAAACATGGGCTGAACCCGGGCCTTTTTATAGGCGTACACGGAGACAAAAAATTCCAACACGCAGAGGCCCCTTTGAGCTTTTACTATAAATGTGATGGGTGACACTTATCGGAGTCTATCTGTGGTGAGTCCATCTATACAAAATGGGCTCAAAGACAGTAATTAATGGAAACCACTTGAACTAGGCTATGGATGTGTATTCTAAATGGATGGTTAATGAGTCTATTGCTTAAGACTACGGCACCTGCCACTTCCGTCCCATTAGGAAATATATAGGCAGGTGATGACTCGCCACTCACTAAACGGGCCCCCATAAAGGCCGGCATTAAATAACCGACACGAAGGGCAACGAGAGGTGTCCCTGGACTTTAAACACGTAAAAGGCCAACTCGCTACTTATGCTTCACATCCTCCCTCTGAGCATGCAGCTCTCGCGACTCCACTCTGGCCGGCCAATGAAGGCAAGCCGAAGATGAGGAACAGGATCCTCCCCCGAGAGCACTCGGGTCCCGGGCATGGGGCCGCTACTCCCCAACAGCTCGCCATAAGTTGCCCTGCGGCACTAGTATATTATTAACGTTAATAAGTTTTGTTATTTTTCTAGTACCGGATTTAATCCACACAACACTTGGTAGTTCCTCAGGGAAGTGCATAACGAGGAGTCATTTACTATTAACTATTAACCGTTCAAAGCCCGATTGTTTACAATCAATCCCATGTAGTATGAAACGGGTATCAGCTTCTTCTT
Organism: Hemithea aestivaria; assembly: GCA_947507615.1. Lineage (NCBI taxonomy): Eukaryota > Metazoa > Arthropoda > Insecta > Lepidoptera > Geometridae > Hemithea > Hemithea aestivaria. The sequence goes on from OX382330.1 coordinate 938,027, forward strand.
GAGTACCTCTAAAATGATCAATAAAAACAGAGGAAATCATTGCTGTTTTATTACACTCTAACTGGGTGTGACTTGTGACACTACGAGCGCGTTGTCAGGTCACACAAAAAAATTAAGCTGGCCAATTTTTCAATAACATTATCAACTTTCAAATTATGATGTAAGCCCACAGCTTACAGACGAACAATTTTGTAACGCTGAAAGATTTGTCATTCTTATTTATACAAACAAAAAACCCAGTCCGGGTTTCTTGTTTGTATACCAAGAACTGGATAGCCAATGTAAGAGCAGTAATGTTCCAGAACATCAAAGAACTTGATAAGTTACCGCCGACACGACAAGCCTTTCGACAGAATGCGCTAAGATCGAACTACCAGACGTTATGTTGGCAGTTGGCAGAACGCGAACGTAGCAAAGGCCACGCTTCCTGAAATCATAGGCTGTGGCTGGATGATCGAGGATACTAATCTTTTATTGCCAGTTACTTCATTCGTAAATTCAATCTCATTGAAAGACCTCATAAAAATGTTATAACCAGTATAATTATTTAGAAGATACAGATCAGATTGAGGACATTAATTAGATAAAATTATGTTTTTAATAATTTTTTCAGTAAGTTTAGTACAACACATACATACCTACTTATTATTATGCTGATCACATCAGAAAATAACTTGTAAATACAACTTATGAATAGGTAGCAGCTTACTTAAATGTTATTTTATATTTTCATTACTATCGCACATGCTTTTTATTCAAAATTCTATTATCATTCTATAGAAAACCCGTCTAATGGTTTAGCTACCGCTATGAGTTCAGCGCTACCGAGGCTCATTCAAATGGCTGCAGTTCCGTTGTTTATAGCTTTATTGTAATGATTAAAGATTTTTTAGAAAGCTGATGAAAGAACCTAAATATTTTATAATAACCTATATTTGCATTATCCTAACGGTTACCAAGTTATAAACATAAGACGAAAAATTATTTTTTTAGAAATTATGTTTTTTGGAAATATTTCCTTTGGTACTTATTTCACGTTGATAGTTCTTAAGAATAAAATAATGCTTATTTAATAACCTTTTATTTGACACCCTATTTAAGTAAATCGGTTCAGTAGATATTTAAATAACCCGCATAATAGCATAGGCCCGGCGGCCATCTTTGTGACGTCATAACTACCCCCTCCATACACTTAGGAAGTGACTACCGCACTTTTCGTGTTCAGGAAAATATGCCAAATAAGTACATACCAATAATTCGTATGGCGGAGATGTGTCCCACGGAAGTTTATTTTTTTTGTATTGGGGACCGTACTAATTCATTGAAATCCTTTTATTCAACGACTAGCTTATGCTCGCGGCTTTGCCCACGTGGCAAAATTCTTTCTTAGCGGAGGTCTACGTCATAAAACCTATCTGTATACCAAATTTCAACCGAATCCGTTCAGTGGTTTGGGCTGTGCGTTGATAAATCAGTCAGTCAATTTATATATTTAGATTACTAGGAGACGCTTGAACTGATTTGAATTATTTTAATTTAAAATGGTACCTACGTCGCCGCTATATACCGCTATGGCTCTCGAGCCGTCAACGCTCGAGAGCCCATCCACACATTATTGATGCTTGGTATTCTCGCACTGTGCGATTCACTCGCTCCTTCTTGCCGTACACCTGCAAATTGTGGAATGAGCTTCCGCCCGCGGTATTTCCAATGAACTATAACATGGGACTCTTCAAAAGGCAAGTGAATAGAGTCTTGAAAAGTAGGCAACGTACCAGCGGTATCCCTGGTATTGCAGGTATCCATAGGCGACGGTAGCCACTCACCATCAGGTGGGCTGTCTGCTTGTTTGTCACCTATTACATAAAAAAAAAAAAGTCACATAATATGAAAAAAGCCTGCTTGAAATCGGTTAATTATAATCATTTATTTGCCTTTAACATGGTATAAAAGATGTACAAGTAAAATAGTATGCGAACAATTATAATTTTATAGCATGTAAGTTCATTTTAAATAGGTGTATGTTTTTTTTTGAAAATAATTAGTTTTATCTGTTAAAGATTTGGCAAAATCATGCGGAATTCTTGACAAAGTCAACACTATGTAATTTTTAGCTTAGATTCCGTTCAGAAATAAACTTCGAGTTAAATTTGTCTGTTATGTTTAAAATATAGATGTACATATGTACACTAAATAAATGTAAATAATTTTGTAAATATTAGCAATAATTTCTTAAGTAGCGAATGATAAGTAATTAAAAGATATCAGGGTATCTCCCTTTTAATAGAGTGTGTGTGTTTCAATTTTTATATTTCATGGTTAAAAAAAACAGGAAAGGCCAGGTTAAGAGTACGAAGAACCGGCGAGCGTGTGTGAAGAATGTGATGAAGGTTGAGGAAGCGAAAGGGGTGTGTCAGGATCTGGTACGATCCTGACCCCTCTTTCGCTTCCTCTAATAGTCTCTGCCAACCCCAACGGGAACCAGGCGTGATTACATGTATGTATGTGAAAAAAAAATCTTTTATGTTTTAAGAGTACTAATTACATCAAACCACTGTGTCCAAGGATACATAATATATCGCACCCCTAGATGAAAACCCAAAAAGTTTTTGTAGCATTTTCCAACTCGTGGCAGTGTTAATATAACTGCAAAGTTACTGCCGACCATATTCAAAAATGCTCAAAAGAACATTTTAGTTGCTGCAACACTAGTTACTGTAACTAAAAAAGAGTTATTTTTTCTATTAACAGTCAATAAATAAGGGCCCACTGGAAAATATTATTAATGTAATTTGAATATTATGCAATATTATTATTATGATTGTTAGATTTTTATAAATGTTTTTATGTTATTGTTGTATTCATCTAAGAGTGCAATAATATTATAATTAACAAATGATAAACAAAGTAAGTAATAAATATATTATGATGATTCCCATAAGAGTAATCCTTTCTACTTATTTATTTCATGTAATTTTCAAAATTTGTTAAAAAGAAATGGGTTACCGACGTCACATAAGATTGAATATTCCCAGCGGTTCTTTCCCTTGATATATTTAAAAATGAATTAGGATTAGGGTTCAATCCATTTAGATAAAGTAATATAATTAAGGTTTTTTTTTCGTTTTTGGTAAGCCCTTGATAACGATCTCACGTGATATTAAGCGACGATGCAGCAGAAGGAAGCAGACTAAACCTATAATAAACCCCTCCCTGCATATGATTTGAGCCATGCTACACTATAAACATAAATCATGCATATCCTAACAAAACACTTTGTCCAAATTGTTCCTAATAAGGATATTTTTTAAATCCTGAAGCTCTGAGCTCAAATCTCAGTGTGTGGTAAGCTTTTCGCCTAGGCGCTACCATGTTAGAAAGAAACGTAAATCTGATGAGATTTAAGCCCAGGGATTTGAGATTTGAGCCAAGCAGGACGTACGATCCCTGAGCCACAGAAGATACAGTAATCTATAAACTTGAATCAAGCATATCCTAATCAAAACCTTTTGTCAAAAGTATCGAGCTGAATAGCCAGAACGATGCCCACTAATAATTCACGATGTTGGATGTTGGCCAACGCATTTATACCGCGCCCAACAATTACACCGCTTAATGCACGTTTATACACTAATTGATAGCTCATATAGAATTAGATTTATATGGGAAATAATGGGGATAGTTGTGTAAAATTTATTGTTATAATATTTGGTGTTACATGTGAAAATATCGCATATAGCAAACCTAATAAATTACCAGCGTAACTCTAAAACCAAGTTTTGCATCATAAAATGTATCTATCTGCCTCTATTTAAGTTCGTAGTTATAAAAAAAAAACATTTTTGTATTTCTTGCGTCGTATGACATTTATTACAGAGGTAATATATCGGGTTGTCATGTGTGTCACCATCAATCCATTTTTTATGAAATTCATAGAATCTGTTAGTTATATTATTCGTATCAGACAGGCTTATGTTAGAAAAAATTCAGTAAGTTTATAACATTCATACCTTAATAAACTTCTAAACCAGTTCAAATAAAAACCCCAAACCGGAGGAGTAGGTACAGGTTTCTTCCTCTTAGTGGGATCACCGCTTTAGTTAACCATTTCTTCGAAGGGTAAGAAACTGTAGGCAAGGGGTTAACACAATAGATCCCAATAGGTTGACGTGTTGCTGGCTTTGTCAGCCCCGATATAAGATAAGATAATTGAGATAAAAATTAAAGGGGAACTTGAAAAAATACCTTGAAATGGTTTCATGTCTCTTGAAGTAATTAGTGAACATGCAAAAATAATTCTAATACGACACATTATTATTAAAAATACTTTGTCCAAAAAATCCTTTCCTACCACAACGTTAGTTGAAATGAAAGTTTACAACAGTAGTAACTTCGCTCTAATCCTTGTTAGCGTTCGCTAAAAAGGCCAAAGCGTAAACTGTGGGATTTATATCTGAAAGGGGACAGTTGGGCGACTTTACTCGAAATATGATCTCCATCTTTTATGTTTTCTTCAGACATTTTTGTACAAACTTTAACCGTTATTAAAAATATATTACAAAATAAAATGACAAAAAAATGTAAAATGAATGTAAGTATAATGCATCTTATGACTCTCAAGAAACGTTGGTGCAGTGCACCCAGAATTATACTTTAGTAAAATACTGGGCAGCACTGTACTAATTATGGACAGCGTGATCTCTTACCATCAGGAAAGCGTCTTGCTCGTCTTCTTACTTCATTGTATAAAAAAAATGCAATCTCCTAATAATTTATTTTACTTTATTCCCATTTAAAATAAGCATCACAAGTTACTTATATAATAAAAACATTTATATTTAATTTTTATTTTTAGGCGCTCTTTCATAATCAAAACCTTTGCCGTAATATCAGTAAATTGGCATTTCCAATATTTTTCCATGAAAATGAAGCTTTTTGTCCTTATTTTGAAAACAGATGGTGACAACACCTTTATCCGATTTTCTGCATTTGACAGGATTACTCCCACCGGAACATAATTATCCTACATTTTGGAATAAAACGACAAACCTTTGTGACGTTGGTAACAATTTTCTCTATATAGTATCTATGAATTTAGGGTAATAAACATCCACAAGGTTTTCCGTTACAGGCTTTTGTAAACAAAAGTAGAAATAATGCACTAAAAGCAAAACTGAGAAGAAAAAAAATACAAATTTAATTGAAGCTCTTGAAAAGAACAAAAAAAAAAAATTTCAATAGTAAGAGGAAATAAATAATGTTTTTTTCTACTCAGGAAAATTAAAATTAAACCGTTTAAAATAACCTGTGACTTGAGAACACTCATTTTTAAGTCCAGCTTAAAGATAAGTTTTCTACTGAACTTAATAAAGATATTTACGATAATTAATTAAGTTACAACTATTTTTTTCATATAGGTATTACAAAAGTCTGTAATTATTTTTTAATGTCTGGTAACATTTTTATTGTGCCTAGTTATAGACCACCAACCAACCATGAAATAAACTTTGCGAAACACACAAATAGGGAAGAGTAAGTTAAATTGTAAAAAGTACATTTTGTAAGAGGAACAATCTTCTAATTTTTCATTATTACGTTGGATATTGTAAATTATAGCAATAAAATTTAACTACAAGGTCGATGTAATTCTCTGAGCGTAAGTACCTAAAATATAGAAAACGATTACCAAAGAAAATAAATCAAAATCAATTCTTGAGCTCATTGATTTTGCTGAAACATTTTTATGAAAATCCGAGTGAAAAGAGCAAAATCAAATTTAAATTTTATTATAAACTTTCAGAAAATAATTATCTACATGTTTACAGTTTACTTTAAAATTATTTTTAAAACACTCTTAAATATATTTTTTTTTATATTCTAGTAGAATCGGAAAATGTACTCAACTACCAGCAATTTGAAACTGATGTACCTAATCCATTTATTTTCCAAATAGTATGATAGTAAAACAAATACCTAAAATTATTAATTTTGCGTTTAAGTTTTCCTGTCCGTTGACGTAAAACGGTCATGCGGAGCAGCGAAGTAAAATCTACCAATACGAGTAGAATTCAAAGTTCGTCAAAGATTTTCTATTATAATATTTGATTTTCTTTTCTAGAATTGTATAAAAACTCCACCCTGGAGATTCTATAATGGGTCTTTAATTTGCTCACTGCTTTGCTAGCCTAATCAGCATCAACGGGCAGGTACCCTTATATGGCTCTATATACATGTCAACAACATAAAAAAAATCGCAGTGTTTTCAAAGACTATAGAGCTACTTACTTTTGATATATTTCCTTAAATTTCGGTGTTATAAAAATAAACATAAAAAAAAGGTTTGCTAAAACTTTAGCGATATTATTATTTTTAGCCATGGTCGTCCCACTGCGGGGCAAAGGCCTCCCTACCTTCCTTACAATTTTTGCGGTTTTAGGCTATTTCTGACCAGTTTTTGCAAAAAGAGTCTAACTCATCTCGCCATCTCCGCCTGGGCCTACCGCGGCGTCGTCTAACTGTGCTGGGTGTCCACTCAGTGGTGCGTTTAGCCCACAGCTCGTCCGACATGCGGCAGATATGAGCGATATTAGCGAAACAAAACTGCATAAATATTTCATGTTTGAAAAGGTATTTCTTATGGAGACCATTACATAATAATGATGTTAAGGTGTATATATAGAGCCTTACAGTTACAAATCACATTCAAAACTTCCACAATTTACAGTAAACTGTGAACATGTACGGCGAAACGATACCTAAGTCTTCACCATTATGGCAAGTACCAACAGTACTAAGTCCAATTAATTATGTTAACTAGTACCAAACAGCAGACTTACACATAGAGTGCCACTAACTTACCTGAACCGGTGATTATGGCGCTAGTATCCACTTCGAAAGCACCAGTAAGCAGTATGGTATCTACAGTTGCATATTTGTAGTTCCGATTTTTGCCACCGGTCAGATAAGTTGGTGGCGCGTAGCACGATACGTTACTCTCTAGAACAACTGTAGATGCATGAAATTGGAATAAAACGTGTATTTTTAATGTGTGCAGTTTTATTTTACCCTTAAAAATATTTATTAAATAAAATTGTTTTGAATGTGAAGAAAAAGGACCATGTACGAGTATATAGTGGTAGATTTCTATTATTGCAGAGGCCACCTGGGGAAGTACCACACCTCTGCCAGTTATGTATTTGCCAAGCAATGTAAGTATTACAGTGGTCCTGGGCAATATTACCAGCGAAATTACTGGCCATTCTGAGATTTAACAATTATTTTCTCAGGGAGACAGGCGCAGTGCAGTGCTAAGCAGAATTATCTATTTCAATACACTGTGTGACACTGAGTCCAACAATAAGAATTATAGACAAAAATAATATTAACTATTAAGCATTTGATTTGCAGATCTTGCCACTTATTATCAAACAAAAATTTCAAATATAAAAAAGTTCAAAGTATATCGAGTCATTCCCTAACACCAAAAGCAAAATATTACTTGTGCCGCGAAAAATCCCGTTTAATGTCAAGAAAAGATGAATCCCAAAAATCCGGCAACACTGGTGGAAATTCATGGAATTTTGTGAATAAAAACCATCTATTGAAGCAGATGGCAGCAGAGTTTCATAACTCTGACAATGTTTTCCAAACTTTTTTGCTACGCAAACTGTTGCTGAATTTTCTCTTACACAAGTTTGGTTTCTCAAAAAATAATTACTTCTTACGATTACTAATGAACTAGCTGTGCGCAGTTGCTTTACCTGCTGAAATATTTTACCGATACAAAAGTCACCAGTTCCAGGGTTTAAGCTATTCATATACCTCATCATCATCCGTAGGACATTCACTGCTGAACATAGGCTTCTCCTTTAGACTTCCATATGTACCAGTTGGAAGCGATCTGCATTCAGCGTCTTCCGGCAACCTTTATAAGGACGTCTGTTCACCTAAATAAATACTATATCTAAATACCTAATTGAAGAAATAAGGTAATATTCAAGAATCTAAATAATGCGTGGAAGATTGAGGTAGCGAATTAGTTGTATCAGAATCGTACCAAGAGGCGGGTCTTATATCCTGTGCCTTCCCCAGCGGGAACCAGACGTGATTATATAATTATACGTATGTACATATCGAGGGTTGAAAGCCTATTTGGCTTAAGCGACACCAAGGGCGATATTGAGTTATATACATATTCGGAATCAGCGAATTTTTCTGCGTCTAATGAGCTGGGTTTAAAAAATATTGGAGCACTTTTTTGGCGCTTAAACCAATGAAAATTTTGGCCTCATTTTGGACCACTGATGTATGAAACGCCAAAAAATCAATAAAATTTTAGAGGTAATGGATATAAACCGTACAAATATTTGACAAGAAACCGCTTAAACTGTTTCTGATTTCACTATATTCGTACCTAATGACGGTTGAAGCGTTTTGCCTGCCACAACTTTGAGAATCAGCCGTCGCTTAAAACATTTTCTCTTTCACAAAAATCGGCTTGGCTGTCGCTTAAAACATTTAGCTTATATCAAAAAAATATAAGACATGTCGCTTCAACCTTTTAGGTTTTATGTATTTTCATCATTAACGTGTCGCTTAAATCATTTTCGTCTGGATGCAAAACATGACCAGCATGTCGTTTCAGAAAGTTATCCGCACTCTATTAATTAATTAAGTGTCGGTCAAACACATTTTCAAATTTAACTTGTGCAACTTAAAGCACTTTTCATAACTCAAAATAGACACATCTATGTCCGTTCAGACATGTAAATATTATTATGTGACAATTTTGCAACGTCGTTTAAAACAATATATTGTTTGGCACCGGCACCTTTGAATCACGCGGGTAAAGTACCTCACCACCCGTGCGCGGGCGCATCAGTGTGTCGTGAACCGTGAGGACGAGTGTTTGTGTGCGATGTGCTAGACATAATTACAAACAAATTTCTTGCCGTTTTTGGTAAGTGCTTGATTTATTTAGTTAATTATACTTAGATTTCTTATAAAAACGGTTTTGTTATGTAATGTTAGTTTTAATTGACTCCAAATTTGTATTTAAAAAGATTGCTGACAATAACTACCAGTAGGTTCCTAATTACTAGAAATAAACAAACATGAATGTGATCCGTTTTAAACTCACCTATAACAAACGAAATTAATACTGACGAAATTTGTAAATTAACTTGTTCTACGAGTTTACTTATTGTTTTATTTTTACAGTGCAAACATGGAAACTTAGAGACAAAAAATGTATAAGAAAAAAATTAAGCTTTTGACATCGGGAAATTCAGAGCAAAAAAATAAAGCTCTTCCAAGTGAGGAAAATGGTAATTCTAAAGAGAATAACCGTCGTAAAAGAAGATCTGCGAATTCCTTTGATTCAGAAGTGACCGTTTTAGGCAGTATTTCGTACAATAAACAAAATGAAGATTTAGGTATTTTGATGGCAGAGATAAATACAAGTAAAAGTACTAAACATGATAAAGATTCGCAGTTTTAATTCGCAGTTTTGAAGAGGTACGTTTGTTTAATTAGTTTGATAAAAACTTCATTTCGTTAATTAAGTGACATTAATTGGTTGCCCGGAAGAGATCACTTTGAGCGATAAGGCCGTCCTACAATGGACGGCCAATATGCCAATAATATAGAGAGGGTTATTGGTTATTCAGTGCATTGGTGTATAGGGCCTTATTGGAAGGTCATTGAGCAAGATTTGAGCACGATTATGTATATTCTATACTTAATTAACATTATTATAATTTAATTTCAGAAATTACCACAAAACTTCCAAAAGGAGGAAACAAATACTAGCTTCCACACAATCAAGGCAACTAGACAGCCAGATCTTCAAGGGCCGATAAACAAAGACATGCCTATGATTATTGACTTGTCAATAAGTACTGAAAAGATAACAAATTATGAAGAGCCCCAAAAAGAATTACAAATTCACAGAAACTACGATGAAACTCTAACTGTTACAGAAACCATAAAACTAGTCATAGAACCAGAGGAAAATCAAAGTGAACATGAGAAAGAAGTAAGAATTTCTTATTATAAGCTTCTATTTACATTCACCTGGTTATCTGTCTGTCTGTTAAATTTGATTCATTTCCTGGTTTCCGATTGGGCTGAAATTTTGTATGTATGTATAAACTGGATGACAATGCAATATTATTATGACATGGAGCTGATCTGATGATGGAGATAGAAGGTGGCCATAGGAACTCCGTAATTAAACGACTCAACTTATCGAGTTTGGGCTCATTTAATTCGTCTTGGCATTTACTTTGATGTAATAATAAGCTTGTTTTTAAAAAGTATTTTTTTAATATCACTTGTTTAACTTTAAAAAGACAGTAGGATGATTAAATTGGTTTTAATATTTATTAATTATTATTCTTGTTTATATTTACAGACACCTCGGAAAATCCTTCCAAATGCGGAAGAATACAACAGAAATAAAAGACAGGATGACACATATGTTATGTTAGTTACAGATATTATACCATTGGAAAAAGAAGGGGAGGATAATAATAATATATCACTGAATGAAAAAAGCGGGGAAAAATTGTTGGAAGAAGGAATAGAAGAAAGCTCATTAGTTGAAGAAATAGAGGATATATCAATTAAGAATATACTATTGGAAAAAGAAAGAGAAGAAATATCATTGAATGAAGAACAGAATGAAAATTTGTTAAATGAACAAAGAGAAGAAGGGTCATTGGATATAGAAATAGAGAACAGATCTTTGAATATAAGACACAAGAAAGAAACATTGGAAAAAAGAAATGAATTTGAAATAACTGAGCATCTTCAACCCACCATAACGAAAATTATACCAGAAACTGAAATGGACTTAATACGCAAATCTTTAGAAAATGATGATCCTGTTGATGATAATAATATTATAGATATCCCAAGTTGTCCTGATGAAGAAGCAGAAAGTGAAAATAAAAAACAAGAAAGAATTAACATTAATCAAAGTTATGTTGATTTTTTATCAGAAGACGAAGACTTTGTTTGAGATTCTTCGTTTTGGAAGGATACGGGTGCATCTTCATCTAGTGAAGATGACCAGCCAAAAAAGAAGAAAATAAAGAAAAGATTACAAGAGGAAAAAGTTGGTGAAGATGGCTTAAGGAAAAAGAAAATTAACAAAAGAAAACAGAAAAAAGCAGCTCGGGAAGCAGGTAAAAAATATGTCAAGAAAGATGGATCAATTATAACTGAAAAACAATTACACCCAAATCCGTGTGCAGAGAAAAACTATAATATTGTTAAATAATATTGTTAATTACTTTAAACTGTTGTTAAGTTTAAAATTTAATATTTAATAATAATTATTATTACTGTAATGCAGAGGCTGCTTTCCTTAAAAGAAACTAAATAGTTAATTTGTTCCAAAAATGTTGTTAAAGAAACTGATGTTGATTATAATAATTTTATAAAGAGGATGGATGGAAGGAAGGATACTCCCAAGAGATCATACTATTACTACTACGCTCATTACTTGGTAAATGATGATTATTCTTATCTTTATTTAGTTTTATTTATTAATTATCCTTACTCAAAAGATTGTCAGACGATACAAAGACTGTTTTCTTATAAGGTTATTTAAAATAGATCTAATTTACATAATAGAAGTCAGTTGGTAATGAATATTCATTTTGTTGATGACCATAAATTATGATACTTACTAGTAATATTTTAAGCCGAGATGCAGAGTTTTTTTTAATAAAAGGAAAGTAACATTCATTTTTTTGCAGAAATTGTTGATTAAAAAACTGATTATGATAATTAGAAGGAGGATGATTCTCGTAGAAGGTTTAACAAAATTTAAATAAAACATTTTATTGAAGTACTTCTTTTATTTATAAAAAAACATAATCGCCCTTAGCTTTGAAGTTTTAAAATGAGAAATAATTGCATGGTATCATGCACCATTCTTTATAAAATTTTGCAAATCGATGCCATTTGAAACAAATGCTTTTGTTGTAAAATTGTTGTTTAAGCCACTATGATTTGACTATGAAATATTTTATTTCGGAGTTTAAACCAAATAGATTTATTCTCACCATTGAAAAGAATTTTGTTTAAAGCACTTTACCAAACTCCGAACGACAATACAGGTATCACTTAAACCGTTTTGCTTGCAACCGTCATTAGAATAAAATGGCGGTTAAATCACTTTTCCTAACTCTATTATGAGGCTATTTTGTATGATGCGACATTTTTTTTCTAATCTCTTATCATTACCAAGTGGATAATATAATAGTAATGTAAGGCTTCAAAAAACGAAACTATTTTGTAAAATGATAAATCAAAAATAACAAACCGTTTTTTTTATATGATTTTTTTTCTGAAATTAAAAACTTTAAAACGCTCTCCTGAACATTTCAAAAAATGTCGCTTAAACCAAATAGGCTTTCAACCCTCGATATGTGTATTTATAAGAATCATAAAGCGATAACATAAAGCGGCATAGAGACATAGATAGTAAGAGCCCAAGTATAAATAATTCATGACATTTAACGAAGCAAAATTAATCCTTTTACAATTCTAAAACGTAATTTTCCCCATCAGTGCGTAGGTGGCAAAGGGCGTGCTAAAACAACTGAAGGTTTTGAAGTTGCCATTATTATTAAAAGCAAAAGCCTAAAATCGTTGGGAAATTAATTTATTTGTACAAAATTCAGGTTTTAACCGAAAAACAACTAAAAGACTTGGTTGTCGAAAATGTAGATACGATTTGTCTAAAGAAATCTCAAGTACGATTTGTTTGATTATAAAAGAAATTCACTGTTCAATTTAAAAAATAAGTGTTTTCCATATCAGTTCAGGACTATCGGTCAGTTAAAAAAGTACAGACCCCTTTACACCCCTTTGTACACCCCTTTTAAGAACACACCTCCTCAATAAATATCTCACCGTAAAATACATATAGAACCTTCTTAAAAAACACCCCCAAAATTTCACCTCTTAAAATACTAGGAGGGTTGAATATTGTCATAAGACATGCATTACATTTTCTTTTGACCTGACCTTGCCTTAGAATGGCATTTATAATTTAATTACACCGTAAAAATACATAATATAGAACCTTCTTAAAAATTCACCCCTAAAAATACACCCCCTCGGAGGGTTGAATATTCCCTACTACGCTATAAGATACGCATAACATTTTCTCCATCATAACGAGAAAAAATCAAATATCAAAGGCGATAATCCTCCAAACATTCTTAGAATGAGGAAAATGAAACGGAAGGGTGTCGTATAATTAGGAATGGTGTCCACTGACGAAGCGAGTTTTCTTACGCTTCAATTACTATAAACTTTATCTTAGTCAATCTTACTAATATTATAAGCGTGAAAGTTTGTATGAATGTATGGATGTCTGGATGTATGTTTGTTACTCTTCGTCTTTCATGCCTAAACGGGTGGACCGATTGAGCTGAAATTTGGTATAAAATAATTGAGCGTACAATTGAAAAAATTGAGCTGTATTTTGGAGTTTTTTTTTAACCCCCGACGCAAAAACGACGGGGGGTTATAAGTTTGACGTGCCTGTGTGTGTGTGTGTGTGTGTGTGTCTGTCTGTGGCATCGTAGCTCCCAAACGGATGAACGGATTTTGATTTAGTTTTTTTTTTTGAAAGTAGTGTTAGTCAAGAGTGTTCTTAGCCATGTTTGGTGGAAATCGGTCCAAGATGGCCGCCGCTACAAAATGGCGGATTACTTTTTTCTTCCACGACCCCCTCAATATGGGTATCAAATGAAAGGGTTTAACTAGTAAAATACAACCCATTATATAAAATTAAAAATCCAAGATGGCCACCACCAAAAAATGGTGAATTACGTATTGCGTTGGGGGTTTTTTAAATTTTTAATTTAATTCACTTGTTTATAGTAAAGCGGGTAGAAACGTTGGGCGCAGCTAGTAAAATAAACTTATTATTATGCTTTAGGTTGTATCCAACTAATGATGTTGAAAAATGACGGTAAAAGATCACCAAAATCAGGTGGGCTATACGATTTTGAAAACTAGCCCGAGTTATCCATATTAACTATGTAAGTATAAGTACCGACTAAACTCACGAATGTAAAAGTCGAAGTTTCGTAATATTCCGAAACCCAGGGTCGAGCCTAGCTTCGACTTTTATATCCGTGAGTTTAGTCGGTACCTATATTTACATAGGTAATATGGATAACGCTCGCGTTAGTTTTCAAAATCGTATAGCCCACCTGATTTTGATCAGTTACCGTCATTTTTCAACATCATTAGTTGGATACAACCTAAAGCATAATAATAAGTTTTATATTTTACATAGTTAATCAGGTGGGCTGTCTCAGTATTTTTTTAAGTTAAGACTGGACTATGTCGTACCTATATGTACGAAAATTCAAAGTCGTTTATTTCGATAATCATGTGTAAGAAAGGGTTACAGTTTTTTTTTATTCATTATAGGTAAGCCTTTGACCGCGATCTCGCGTGATTTTAAGCGACGATAAGTCCGTAGATGGCAGCAGACTATACCTAGAAGGCGGGATAAATCCCTGGCTTCACTGAACATCATGCCGGTACACGGTCACAATAACCGCTTGGCTGACACGGTAAACGGTTGTTGGTGATGCAAACAAATTCACCTTCCTTTTGCCTAATCAAAGCCCCATTTCCTTATACCTACATAAGTGATACGAACAGCTAGTTCATTAGAGGATCCCGATAGTTAGGAAGTCATTAAGTAAAACTATCCCCCGTCCGGCTGCTACTAAACTTTCGGTGTAACTTCAGTGTACTGAACTAGCCGTCGACAACGAATCGGCTAAGCTATTTAATATTTTAACTAGCTCTTTGTTAGTAAATGGATACGGGAAGTTGGAGCTTTTTTAAAGGAACATCACAATTCGGTACCAAAGATACTCAGAAAACTGATTTCTTATAATATTAACGCAGCATGTCTATTATTCCGTGCGAAGATAACTTATGAGCATGACGGAAGGACTAATTCACTAGCTATATATATAATTTAAAGTAGTAATTATGAATGAATGATGAATGAATGGCCTCAGATTATGTGACAGTTTCAGAAGGTTTTTTTCACAATGTTGTTAAAATTTGACAGCGACTGGAAGGCAACCAGTCGCTTTGAAGTGAATCCATCATTTCGTGAATAACGCCTCTGGCATGGCTCAAGATGCGTGTGTTTTTGACAATTCACGCATTGACCGATTGAGGTAACATTCGTAGACTACTTTTTAGCAGGTAAAGTAGTTAAGGCATGAAGATGGGGTTTCACTGAAAACGATAAATACGACTGAGGAGCTATTTAATCGATGCATCTAGGATATTGAAGATTCTCCAATGAGAAGGTTCCTAGAACATTGGAAAAGGTTCTTCAATGTCCTAGATGCCCTATTATATGTACGATGGAGGATCTCATTGAGGCCAATAATAGAGCTATAACTATTTCCACTTAATGATCCAAGCAGCTTCTGCTAAATGCATAGATATTAAAAAAAAATCGACTCGAAGAGAAAAAGGAGGAGTAACAAACACTAACTTTGGCATTAGTAAAATATTATTTCTCATAAAAATGTTGTCAGAAAAGAGTGCACATAAATTCGAATGTATAATTGAAAAAGAGCGTTATACGAACATAATATCTATAGTAAAGTGATAAAGTCTTATTTCGCCTGTCTCAAACATTCAAAGGGAAAACATAATAGACGTCTACTGTTATCAAATATTTCTCCAAACATCAAATAAAAATTACCTTCCCAAAAAATTCCATTTGGTATAATATTCTCATAAAAATGCACCAAAGATATTATTTCAACGCAGACACGAATAAAACTGCTGGACTGAGCATTGTGAAAAAATGTGGCATCTTTAGCTTACTAATCCATCTAATCCATCTGATCTGATCTGTAGTTGTAATCTGTAGTCATTTTTAATTGACACATACAAATACATAATTGGGATGTTGACTAATTTTTTTTTGTCCATAATATTGATTATTGAAAAATATTGGACACATATTTTTTCATTTGTAAATCTGATAAAAAACGTGAGAGATACAACGCACTAAAGTTGGTTGATCGTGACGTCGCACCACTCAATCTAGTACATTTTTGTTTAGTGGTGTGACGTCACGCGTCCTGACACAGAATCTTATAATCGTTATAACTCAGCTGCTTTTTATTTTATTTGCAAGAAAAAAAGGTCCAGAATATTTTTTTATGATTAAAAATACGAGATAATTGTATTTTAAAAATTTGACCTAGTCAACATACCTATTTTCTCACCTTTCGTTAACTAGTAGCGTCCAGCGCGGTATTACGCGCTGAAAATTATCCATGCGTTAATTAAACTATGGACCTAGAATATTATAGAATCAAAGTGACATACATTTTACCGGGGGTATACTTCCTTTACAGGAGGTCGTCTAGGTGGGTAACCCAACAGTGCCAGTTATTCTACCGCCTGAGCAGTGATGTGCAAACATTACTGTGCTCCGGTAGGAGGGCACTGTAGCTAGTGATATTACTGGGCTAAAGAGTCTTAACATCTTATGACTTTTGAGTAAGAAGCGTTAGTGCAGTACTTCTAGAATTTCACATCATTGTGAAATCCTAAGTAGCACTGTACTGATTATGGGCAGCGTTATCTCTTAACATCAGGAGAGCGTCTTGCTCGTCTTGTATTTTATCACATAAAAACAAAAAAAAATACAATTTTTTTTTATTCACTATAGGTTTGCCTTTGACCACAATCTTCATGCGACCGTAAATGGTAGCAGATTAAACCTAGAAGCCAGGATAAATCCCTGGTTTCACTAAACATCATACCGGAACACGCTCTTAATGACCGCTTGGCAAACCCATGTCGGGTTTGTCTAATGATGGCCAAAGCGAGTGAATTTACTATGGAGCTCAAAACTAAGGACAGATGGCAATTAAAATTAGCGGAACATGTAATCAAAGAGAATTCTTAAAATTTTATTTATTCAAAATAATTTTTACCTACCCCGATATTTTGTTAACATAATTTATCTTTTGTGTTTTTTCTACCCATTGTTAAAATTAACTTAAGACTAAGAACGACGAATCAATCATGTCATTTCATACTTTTACTTTAAACTTATGTTTCTCATGTAAGTGACTACCAATGTATGTCTTAACGAGGAATAATAAATGTCTTTAAACTAAATTAATAAAACTACTTCTAGTATTATTTTACATTCTTCTATTTCAACGTTTTAACGAGAAAATGTTCAAACAATTTGTGAAACTCATAAAGTGAAGGGATTCTATTAGTTGTCATCTTGCCTTCTCCACTTTCAGCATGTAGATAATATTGCAATTTTGTGAAACTTTTCATTTTTTTGTAGTTTTTTATGAAACTGTCATAATAAATAGGAAAGATGTAATATTTTTATTCTCACGTTTATTGTGAAGAATGCCATGACTACAAGTATCTATAAAAAAATGCATTTTGGAACTAAGCGTTTGAATTGTCACTCTGAATTAGACCTTCTTTCTAATAATAAAATAAAATATTGTAAAGAGGTACAAACATATTATAATATTATTCTTTTTCTTTGGTTGTAAGATATTATTTTCTATGTGGTAGAAATAAAAAGTTATTTATTTTATACACTTTGAATTTATTTTTAATTGTTTAGAAGCTTTAATGATTGTTCTATATTAATACCCCGCAGTTTTAATAACACAATACAGAATACACACATATACATATATACGACATATCGCACAAAAAAAGAAAAAAAGTTACTAAGTAAATTTTGTACCTAATATTTGTACTGAACCACTGATGTCAATAAATTTTATCCAGTTCATTTCACACACATATTATACACACACTCAACACACATAAAACACACACATTTATTTATTCAGTAAGAACCTTATGAGCTAACAGAATATGCCAAAGCACTCATAAGTTTCATCACATATCGAACCTATAGAATAGGTAAAGAATAAGTACTATTAACTTATTTTTCGAAGTTGGAAAAATATAGGTAACCAGATCGAAAATTTCTAACGACATCCTTCAAGTGAAGAATTTTCAGAACAAGTTTAAGGAGTTTCTCAAATGTCATTGAACTTTGAGCAGGAGTTGAACAACTCTTGACTCCATTTACTCATGTTGTTATGGAGTTTGGAGTCCTCGTCTTACGGGGTTATATTTCGTAGGAAATTTTAAAATACCTGTCATTTACTTGATAAAATTTGAGCTTGAAATTTATATTTAAAATATATTTATTTTTTACTAAAATTTTATATACAATTTCATAGCTCAATAGTAGCTGATATTATGTAAATTTATAATAATTTTAGCTAAGTGCTTAATTTTAGCTCAATTGGTTGAGTCGTTAACATTTCCATTTTATGGGTGTACCAAATTTATCACTTTATATTATGACTGTCACGCGCTACGAAGTGCGCGCGGGTCAGCTAGTATTCTTATAAAGTGAAATAACAGCAGTGACTAACGGTTACATCTCACGTTGTTTAAAATTAGAATTCCACGAACAAAATACCAAAGTAAATAATCTATTTTTAAATTTCCCTTATCGCTTGCTTGAATTAATCAAAAATAGAAACCAATACCTAATACAAACAGATCTTAGAACTTGGACTAGGACTTAACCCTCTACGCCTAGGCTATAACTAAGATTACAGGAAAAAGTCTTCGTCAAACAAGATTTACAACACCAATTCAAAAGTAATTCACTAAACACAATTACGACCGATTTGTACAATCACGAATGTCACGTTTCACCTATATAGCCTAGTAACGGTCAAAAAATGTACAAGGGAAAACATACCTTATCATTTCTGCACAAAATCTAATTTTGTTTATAACATGTGATTCAAATCGACTTGGTACGGCGTAGCACGGTCTACGAAGTGCTACGACACGCTACGCTTGCTACGACGTAGAGTATTAAGGTCATCGCACATTATATTAACCCAACTCCGACTTGACTATCTAAGTAAATAATTATTATGAACTATCATCATCATCAGCCTATGTTCCTCCACTGCTGCTGGACATAGGCCTCTCCCATGGCACGCCACTCAACTCGGTCCATCGTCTTTCTTCTCCAACCACTTCCAGCGACCCTCCGGATATCATCGCCCCATCTCGCCCAAGGACGCCCTACACTATGTTTGCTAAGACGCAGTCTCCACTCTAGAACACGTCTACCCCATCGGTTATCGGTTCTGCGGCAAATGTGACCAGCCCATTGCCACTTCAGCTTGCTAATCCTTTCGACTATGTCGGTAACTTTGGTTCTCTGCCAAATCACTTCATTTCTGATGCGATCCTTTAGAAAGACGCTGAGCATAGCCCGTTCCATAGCTCGCTGAGCAACTTTGGACTATGAGCTATATAATTTACTTACTGTTGTACCCGTTGTAAAGTACCTACCTCTATGTGAAAATCAAATTGTTCAATTGGTTCGGCAGTTTAGGAGTAATGAGGTAAAATTATTTTATTAACAAATGATTAAAATTTAATCATTTACCGTAAAATTATTTTATTAACAAATGATTAAAATTTAATCATTTACATTTAATGATAAAATTTTAATTGATTAGATTTTAAATGTGAAAATATGAATTTAATTCCTATTTTTGCATTTAATTTATATTTTCGCGTTTATAGGATTTATTTAAATATGTTGATGCTTTTTACATGTCATAGTTATGATTTTGTTCTTTTTCAATCAAATTTTACGATTTTTTCGTTATACACATAAAAATTAAGCTCAGCATATTTCGTTTAGCTGCGAGTCGAGGCTGAGTGGGATCAACATTGACTTGATGTAATGTGTGTAGACCTTAACTCGGGTACCGTAGTGCAGAATTAGTGTATTTTGGTTAGCAGTAGTAATAGATACGGTAGTATTGGTCGTATAACATTTTACTACGGGACTCTGATTTATATGGTTATTTTTGTTGTTTTTTTATTGCTGTAGTCAAACGAAAATAAAGAATAGAGATACTACTGTTTTTAAAAACGAAATGATCTCGGCGACCTGAAACTGCAAAAGAGGTTGCCTAAGAACCTTAAATTGTGATTTGACTATGACAGTAGAATAAAGGTAACTATTATATTATTTTCACTACATTAGTATAAAACAAATTCGCTTCCTGTTGTCTGTCTGTCTGTCTGTATGCATAGATCTTTAAAACTACACAATAGATTTTGATGAAGATTTTTATTAGATTGAGTAATTTATGAAGAATGTTTTTAATATTATGTAATACATATTTAATTAAACAAACTGAAAATTTTACGCACGCGGATCCTCTAATTATAAGAACTTATATTTTTCTTACCTGCTTGGTTGTCTGGAAAAAATACTATTAGCGATAAGACCGCCAATTGTAACATTTTTTAAATCAAATGTATTAAGTGTTAATTATTTTATGCAATAAAGTTATCTATCTATCTGATATTATGTTTTAAAGTTATCTATCTAATATTATTTTTTCAGCAAGTAAAACCAGCGTTAAAGCCTTATATTCATAAACCAAAAACCACTCAACCTTAATCCTAATTCGAGTGCATAAATTCAGAGACCGCATATCTGGCGAACAAACTGCGGACGTAAAAATCGATGCCGCCCCGAGCTGCCTACTCCTATACTCCATACGTATTTGTATTACTAATGGGTCTGTCTGTCCGTCTGTGGTGTTTTTATGTTGAAACTGTTGATGTGATTTTGATGGTATTGAGTGAAGATAGTCTGTATGGGTTTTTGACAATTTTTATATTTAGAAATTATCTGTTAAAGAGGAGAATATTGGTTAGATGATGGTATAAAAAATGGTTACATATAACTACGGTTATTTTAGCTATTACTATCGATATCAATATCATCATTATCTCAGCCATAGGACGTCCACTGCTAAACATAGGCCCGCTTTTTGGACTTCCATATATACCGGTTGGAAGTGACTGTATCCAGCGTCTTCAAGACCTTTAAAAAGTCGTCTGTCCACCTTGTGGGTCACGGTCAAATGACCTTTTATTACCTTTTAAAGCACTTTTCTAGTCAGGTATAATAACGACTGGTCTTAAGAATTTACAATACACACACACAGTACAGTTACAGTTTTTTTTTTTTTTTTTTTTTAGTACAGAATTTAGGGCAATCCGAAACCGGTTAGGTAAGGTTTTTCTTTTGAACATCAAAATGCGTGAGCCAAAAGAGCAAAGCGAGCGTGCTACGGCAGTGACCGGTGAATCGCCAGAAACGAGTTGCGTAATATCAAGTGGCATATTAAACGGATGACAGGGGGAGTAATGTTTGTTACATTCAACTAAAATAAAAAAGGAGAATATGTAAGCAAATACAGGCAAAACCTAGTCGTCCCATACTCCTATAGTATCTAAAGCGAGGATCTGACCTTGGAGCGACTCTGATAGATGTCAATACCTAACGAGACCCGACCGGATCTGCCGACCGGAGCGGATAGCCGGATTAGATACATTGACGCTATTTTACACACTGATTTTTTTTTGGTTGGTGCTTGATGGCGTGTAATTTGTTTTCGATTGGGTTTTGTAAATTATTGGATATAAAACATTAACAAAGGATAATTATGTAATGGATTGTATATGCAAATCTCTGAATTAATAAAACACCCATATAAATTCGGGTTTCTAATATATTATGCCAATATTTGCGTGTAGAAATTTGATTCTGTTTATTTACCTTTAACACTAGATATATATAACTTACACGGCTGTCTGGAAGATATAAGAGAAACGATTAAAACATCTTTCTATGCCTTTCTTCTGAAGATTTGCAAAATGAAATGAGAAATACATGTTATTAACATTTTTATTTATAACAGTAACTCGCGTAGATATTTTATATATAATTTTTTAAAATACGATTTTGAAATCCATCATGAGTGAATACAGCTTTGTCGTAATTGTCATATTTTATACTCGTAATACAATACCAAGAGAGATATATTTATTTTATTACTGAACCTGCTGCAGCCAGCTGTTTTGTTAACTTAAATTGTAGTTTATATTATTATGTTAGGCAAGCGTCGGTAGACCACCTGCCGGATGGGTCGATGACATCGTAGCAATCACAGGAAAGACCTGGATGCGAACTGCTCAGGACAGAGTTGCATGGCACGAAGGGGAGGAGGCCTTTGCCCAGCAGTGGGACGATATGGGCTGACAATGATGATGATGATAATGATTATGTTATCTAAGGGACTGACCTACTTATAATATAACAAAATATAGATAAAACAGTTCAGACGTTTAGACGTGAACAGGTATCAAACACAACAGGTACTAAAAGTACAATACGAAGTACATTGATTAAAAACCCCAAGTAGATATAACAGTGCCATAACAATTTATACGCAAATTTATTACTAAGCTTCATCAAATAGTAAAGTGTGAACTAGACTAACAAAGGAAATTTCCCTCTAAATGTCTAGATCAATGCTAAATTTCGTATAACATGGTGGCTAGGAAAGCTAAGTCCCAGATCTGGACACGCCGCCGGTAATCCACGCCTGGCGGTGTGAACGACATGCAGCGGACGGGAATAACCGCCGTTGGACTTAATAGTTTTAAATAGGTCATTTATTTATATTGGCTAGTTTACATTTTATGATTAAGTTGATCGGTTGACGTGTGTTTATTGAATGTCTTTAAAAAATGTTTTTTTTTACACAAATCTATCTTTTAGGCTGACACGAGCAGTGCAGCTGCAGTGTGTAGAATTTTGAATTTCAATACACTGTGGTGGCTAGGCGAGCTAAGAAGCCTGGACACTGGACACGCCGAGCGTAATCCCTGGCGGTTGGATCAACACGGGCGGATGGCAATAACACGCACTAGCTCATTTATTTATTGGGCTAGTTTATATTTTACAATATAATGCATGTTGTTCAATTGTTTCAATAATATTATTAAATCGCACTATTACAAGCTTTATATTACTTTCACCTGTCTGTTGTCTGTCTGTCTGTCTGTCTGTCTGTCTGTTTGTAATCAAATCTTGCAAGTTTGATTTGACCCACTTCCCGGTTTCCAATTGAGCTGAAAATTTGCATGCGTGTGTAAATCGGATGACAATGCAATATTATTATGACATGGAGCTGATCTGATGATGGAGCTGGAAGGTGGCTATAGGAACTCTGTCATTAAACAACGCAACCCCATCGAGTTTGGGCTCATTTGATTCGTCTTGACGAGTACTATATGATGCAAGATGGTAATGATAATTAAAGCTTGTTTTTAAAAAGTATTTTTAAAATTTCACTTGTTATTAATGCGAAATTACGGATGAGTTTACTGCCTCTTCTTGTAACACGATATTTTTTTATAAGAAAACACATCTAAAATCGCAATTCTAACATTACTCAGAAATATGTAGATATACTAAGATGTAGGATAAGTCCTTCATCTTAATATGGCTAAGGTTATACGTTATCGAAGTAAAATGTGAAATACAAATGAAACCATATTTTTGTGTGAAACGTCCAGACTATTAATGCCAAATTCGATGTAACAAGGTGGCTAGGCGAGCTAAGAGGCCTGGACACTGGACACGACGAGCGTAATCCCTGGCGGTCGGTTCGACACAGGCGGATGAGAATAACACACATTAGCTCATTTATATATTGGGGTAGTGTAAGCTTAAAAAAATCATGCAGGTTGTTTAATTGTTTCAATATTATTAATAATCGCACTATTAATTAATGCGAAATTACAGATGAGTTTGTTACGAGTACCTATGTCTTCTTGCCTCAACAGATTTTTTATGCAAAGAAAAATCTCGTTATATCCGTTTGATATTATGACACTTGACACTAACATTATAAATGCGAAAGTTTGTAAGTGTGTATGTTTATTACTTCTGCACGGCTAAACGGGTGGACCGATTGTGCTGAAATTTGGTATAGAGATAGCTTAACCCTTTCAGGACCATAAGACTAGGTGAGGTAATGTTATGGTTATTTCTGTATAATATGATCTTTTTAATGTCTATAAAACATATTTTAAAGTCAAAAAGTAAAAACCTATTTTAGTTTTTTTGGAATTTCATGGTACATGGATGTCCCTATGGGCGTTAAGGGTAAATTTTATTCAAAATTATTTACAGTTTTGTTTCAAGGCTAGAGGAATATCTAGGACCTAAACACTTATTCAAAACGAAAATTTGCACCTATTAAATATTAATTTATTAAAAATGAGTCAAAGTACAATATAAAAATTAAATCGTTCGTATAGTACAGGTGAATTTTGCATATTATATACAGGTGTTGTTAGTGCGATTATCTTTTGGAACGTGCACAATACGCGCATCGTTTTCTGTTTATCGTTTTTTCGATGGGTTGTAATAGGGTAGATCGTTTTTTAGCTTTGCATTATATGGTCGGTATGGTAGGTACCCATTTATTCAGGACGCCACACAGACTTGCCTGATTTACAAACAACAATCAATCTATTCTGACCGTGCTACTTTGTGTAAATTGTATATGCTTTGTTCACTGTTATATAAAAAAAGGTCGAAGAATAGGCTTAGGATAATATATCTATCTTCTTATTCTTATTTTATCTTTGACCTGCGATTAAACTCATTTGTTACATTTCGTTGATCCATTAGTCATTAGACCAATGCCACCCATGTTTTTTATTGTATGATACGAAATATATAGTAAAAAATCGTATCTAATTGGACGTTACAAACTTACTATGATATAATCAGCTGGAAGCTTGGCTAGTAGCCAGCTTCAATTATTGGAATAACATGATTGACCATCACTTGGTGCACTTTTATGCAATCAATCTTACCCTCCAGTGTGGCTAAACAGTGACCCATGCGCCATGTCCTAACGGGACAGTAAGAGAAGTTTTGCACATGGGTAGACTATACTGCTCTAACGGTTTAGGTACCGTTAATCACCCAGGTAGAAAGTTCACCCGAATTCACACGGATTTTTTATATGATACAAGAATCCATTTTATGACGACTACTATTATCTTAAGGCTATCCTAAGAATCTATATCGTTTTACAGTTAGCTGGTTCTATTCATTACACGATATTTTTAAAGGTTTATGACTATATTGAAATCAGTTATTTTTCATTTATTGATATTGCTTGGTAACTATTCGTTTTTTGAATTACTATCATAATATTTTGCTCATATTGTCGTCCGGTAAAAGTATCCCTTTACGACCATAGGGACAGTACTGTCCCTTTTTTTTATTTATGACTATAGCTTAATTAGGATCAAATTATCTAATAGTGTAGTAATTTATATAAATATTACATAAACCAGGCTATAGTTTTTTCATGAAATTAATTTATGATTCTCACTTGAACATCTTGTGAATCTTGCGAAAACTTTTACATTTTCGCACCAGACGATATGTCATCTTTTATAGATTATAGACACAATATAGTTCTACTTTTATGGGGCTGCTAGCTATGAATGGTTAAAATGGACATTTAAATATTAGAAAACAAAGAAATATTTGAAATTGGCCTAGTATTTATTTAGATATTTACACTTTTGTGCTTGGGACACGGGTGTACCCGTGGTCGTCAAAGGGTTAACCCTGGAACAACACATAGGGTACAGTACAGCGGGTAAAATAGCTGGGCGCAGCTAGTATATTATAATACATATTTCAATGTTAGTTTAATAACTTTTCTCAAAGTTTTCTCGATCCAGTGTTGAGTAATTGTCGTCGTGTAACCATTTGTCGTCTCTAATTAACCGCCGTTGAGGCTCTTATTACCATCTTAATTATTACGTCTTTCAGCTTGTTTTGGACGCCTTTTATGTGTAGGAAATATTTTTAAAAGAAATGTTGGTTAGATTTTATGACAAAATATTAACTTTACACTTCATTAAAAAATGCGATTTTACTCACAGATAAGTAAGTGTATATTGTTGATTTAGTAAGATATCGGTAGTGTATTATAATAAATATAGAATAGAATAGAATAGAATAGAATACTCTTTATTGCAACCAAAGAAAATTACAGTTTTACTTAATAAATATCTACTACTATCTTCTAATTTATAAAATACTTGAAGAACTTCAGTAGTATCTTACTTCCTACTAATAATATTTCCTCTTTAAATACGAAGTGTGTATGAGTTTTACATAATGTGGGATGTATGTAGCTCAGATCAAGGAATATTTCAAGTCCCGTACAGCTTACCAAAAGCTATTTTACCAATGCACAGTCTTCCTCCAAAAAGCGATTGTTACGACAGAAAAATATCTTCGAACTCTATCTAGATTTTATACTACAGCAAAAATAGAATCTAAAATTACAACTTCAGTTTGTGAAGTGACTTCTAAAGATATCCAAACTCTATTGTATATTCACAATTACTCATTTACCTAAATCCAAACTACGAACACTGCAACAATCTTAACGATGGCGCTAGTGTCTACGTGAAACACATTATGACTGAAAATGTACATGGTAAAAGTTAGTTCCTTTTTTGCACGCAACATTATTTAAATCTGTAAATAGAACAGTAGTTAAGGAAGCGTCCACAACGAGACCCATAGCTCTAACGTATTTAATAGGTGGCTACGGACTTTAGTTCGCCCCTTAAATTTACTCACAGCTATATAAATGAACTATGGTTAAGGATATTGCGATGTTCCTCACACGATATTGTAATATAGGCAGGTACCGTGCTCCAAAACTAAAACGAAGCCGAATTTAGATAATACTATCTATGTGTAAAAAAAATCAAAAGTCCTAAAAAATCGGTGGCTAATACCCGGGGTATAGATAATATAATAACAAATATATAATAAATAATTTTTCAATGTGTAAAACTGCTAAAGACTAGTATGTTAACTAAATAATAAAAATTGTAGATAAGTGCTCACTTCGCCTCCTTGGTTCGCCGATCCGAGACGAATCCTTCCCACCTTTTGTTGAGGAAAAAATTCAAAATTTTATGATGGCCTCGGACAGATTGATCAAAATTAATGCCCACATGGCATTTACTATTATCAGGTATTGTTTGTTTGTACCAAAATTTACATACGTTTTACGATGTTGTCCACTGTGGAAACACAATGAGCTTCTCGTAAGCTTAGACAACGTCATAAAAAATACCCTGATGTCGGTCCTGATTTTGAGCTTGGATGACAGGGCTTGGTCTCAAGCCTCCTTACCTATCAGGTTTGGGGGCCTGGGGGTCCGTAAAATTTCTAGTGTCGCTCTCCCGGCTTTTTTGTCCTCAGTGCATAGTTCGGACAATCTCATTCAAAAAATACTCGCTCCCTCGCGAGACCCCGCATTATCATCTTTGGCTATAGCTAATTCAGCTGAGGCAAAAAATGCTTGGGTGGCAGCTTGCCCCAATACCGATTTACCTAAAGTACCATCTTCACAGAGACTGTGGGATGGGCCTCTCTGCGAGTTGGCACGGAATAGTCTAATACAAACGTGTCCCAACTCGTCAGACCGTGCCCGACTTCTAGCAGTCTCTGTTAGGGAATCTGGTTTTTGGTTGCAAGCCATCCCTTCCATTAATACTGGTAATCTTTTAGATTCATCTGCTTTTCGTGTAGCTGTTAGTTTGCGCCTGGGTGCAGCATGTTATGTAGGTCACCGCTGTCAGTGTGGTAATGCAGTCGACGAACTCGGTCACCATGGTCTCTCATGTTCTCGGAGCGCTGGCCGAATCTCCCGCCACTCCAGTCTCAACGACATCATTGGCCGGGTTTTTACCAGCGCCAATGTAGCAGCCATTCTCGAACCGAATGGTCTGATGCGTGACGATGGTAAAAGACCTGACTGTATGACTTTGATTCCCTGGAAGTTAGGTCGGCCGTTAGTGTGGGACGCAACTTGCGTTGATACACTGGCGCCCTCACATCTTCCAGAGACTCAAATTGCGGCTGGTGCGGCGGCAGTTTCTGCTGAGCGGCTCAAGCGGCGTAAATATGCTAACCTCGATAGCGGTTACATTTTTGAGCCGTTTGGGGTAGAGACTTTGGGTCCTTGGGGTCCGGGAGCTCACCGCATTTTCCAAAATTTATCTGAGCGCTTGGTCGAGGCGACGTGTGACCGAAATGCTGGGGTATATTTGGCCCAACGTATAAGTATTGCCATTCAACGTGGCAATGCTGCCAGCATTCTGGGCACTCTGCCAACTGACAGTGGTTTGGAGCACTTGGATTTTCTGTAGATCGGCTTGTGGCCGATCTGTGGTTAATAAAAGTGTTCTTTACTGCTGTAGTAGCTGTAGTTTTGTTAGTTTGTTTTTCTCAATAAAGGCATTTGCCAAGAAAAAAAAAAATAAAAAACTAAATAATTCATCGAAAATATTTCATACTAAAGCATTTCCAAAAACATGATTATTCTTAATTATGTGATAATAAATATATTTTTATCTTATATTTATGTGATAATAAATATATTTTTATCGCAATGATCGGGAAAATGTGTTTATTTGTTATTCTTAACTATGTGATAATAAATATATTTTTATCTTATATTTATGTGATAATAAATATATTTTTATCGCATTGATCGGGAAAATGTGTTTATTTGGGTATAATATGTATTTTTAATACAAATTTCTATTTCTAGAAATGACGAGCGCAATGTAGTATACATTAGAACTTTTTTATTAACTTACCTTTTGAACACATTTGTATTAACGGGATAGAAATGGGCTAGCGTTATCACTTAACATCAGGTCAATGTTGAGATTTTTTTTATTCGTTATAGGTTAGTCTTTGACTACGATCTCGCGGGATGTTAAGTGCCGTTACAGCCGTAGATGGTAGCAGACCTAACCCTTAACCTAGAAGGCGGGATAGACTCCTCCCTGGCTTCACTGAACATCGCGGCGAACCACGATCATAATTTTACTTCTTGGCGACACGGTTCTGTCAAGTAGGTTACCACCTTACTAGCCACGGCCGAAAACACCGCACGTAATTAATTATAGTCATTGGTGCGAGGTCAGATTGTGTCGTATAATTACAGGGCATGTCTTGACTCAAGGCACTTGTATCTTTTGTATCGCAGAGTCCACTTTTATTACAACAACCTGGCTTTTCCTCTTAATAGACACAATAAAAGTCATTTATAAATCAAATTGAAACCTTTGATAATAAAACAGGCATTATGTAAATGTAATTTAATTACGTTGGGTGCGGAGAAAGGTTTTAATTTTTGAGATGATGGTGAGGTGTAAATATTTTTATGCGGTTAAGAGATGAAACGAAGCGGTTACGACCCAGAGATGTAAGGCTTTGAAGGTATTTTTGCTCATAAACAGATTGTACGAATTCCTTGATTAGAATTTGCACCTCTTTTTCACGGAAGTAACCCAAATGCTTGTACATAAAACCTATCTGTGTTCCAAATTTCAACCCAATCCGTCCATCGGCTTGGGTTGTGCGTTGATAGATCAGTCAGTTAATCAGTTACTCTTTCCTTTTATATATTTAGATATAGGGGATACTCTTTACCTAAAGAAAGATTAAGATGTGTAGGTTTACACATTGTGATTTGATACGATGATGATTTGACACCGTCAGTGTAATTACTTACTATGTTGTAGCGTCCGTGGCCCAGTGGTCATACGTCCGGCTTGTAAGCCGGAGGTCCTGGGTTCAAATCTCAGTGTGGCAAATATTTTCGCCTGGACGCTACCGTGTTTCGGAAGGCACGTAAAACTGTGGGTCCCGGCTGATTCCTATAAGATATGTAGGAGGCAGTCGTTAGGTCATGTTGCAGGCCCTGTAGTAATCTCGGCGACCTGAAACTGCAACATATAGGTTAGCCACACAACCTATAAATTGTGATTCGACTCTGACAGTGTAAGTAGAAAAACCTGTTCTGTTGGAGTATAAACCCCAATTATTATTATTATTGTATACCTATTTTATATATACTTACATACTGGTGACGGTTACTTAAATTATTTCACGATATGTTTCTCTTATTATGTTCTCATGTAAGTGACTAATTAATGTATTTATGAGAAAAAGAAAAAGAATATAAGCCATAATTATTTTATCATCGTGCTTTTATAACGTAAGGTAAGATTTTCCCATCTTGAGTCCATTTTCAAAGAACCCTCAACAGGAAGAAAATAAAATACCTGAAGCTTTAAGAAAATCCAAGTATTTCTATTACAGGAATAGTCTCCGACTACTTGCTACCTATTGTACCAGAAGGACGAGCCCACTCGTTTATTGTTAAGTACTTCAACTTAAAGAATCTCGACTGTGAGCTGCGCTGATTAGTTGTACAGATATAATTAAAGTTCTAATGGTTTAATCTTATTTAAGGACTTCTTGATTTATTTCTTAATTTTGAACTAAATACTTTAACAATGAATTATTTCTTTGTTACTTCTATAATATGAATATTGTTAAGGATAAGAAACGTAAAATCTATTTATTAGTTACT
The DNA here is from genome assembly GCA_947507615.1 of Hemithea aestivaria. NCBI lineage: Eukaryota > Metazoa > Arthropoda > Insecta > Lepidoptera > Geometridae > Hemithea > Hemithea aestivaria. The sequence goes on from OX382330.1 coordinate 968,518, forward strand.
AGTAGATCCGCGCGCACTTGTCTGTGCCTAACAGAAAAAAAGCAGCGTTGCTCTACTATATTATGCATGTATTATACATATAAAATATAAACCTTTCTCTTGAATCACTCTATCCATCAAAAGACACCATATTAAAATCCGTTGAGTAGTTTATCTACGCGATCGAATCAGGGATGAAGTCACCGACATAGCCCAGCGGATTAGCACGCTGAAGTGGCAATGGGCAGGCCACATACCACGTACAGGAGTGGATGGCCGATGGGGTCAAGAAATGGAGTGGAGACCACGGACAAGCAAACGTAGCGTAAGACGTCCACCCACAAGGTGGACAGACGACCTTATAAATGTCACCGGAAGACGATGGATGCAGGTTGCATCTAACCGATATAACGCACACCTAGCACATCTCAAAAAGAATTAAGCTTGAATTTATAACAAAATATTTTTTTGAGTTATTGCAGTATTGATCTGGGAGTGTGATATATGGAAGTCCAATGGGGAGGCCTATGTTCAGCATCAACTGTCTGCCCCATGGCTAAGATGAAGAAGTAAAAGAAAAAAAAGTAATACATAATTACACTTTTTAGAGAAAGTTTGTAGACTGAAGGTACGCCAAACACCAACATAAAAAAATATATATATAAAACAGAGGTCGGCAATCCTGCCCGCTATAGTTTCCCTATGTGGTGTGAAAAACGCCCGTGATTTACGCGTCCAGACGCGACTATCTCAGGATGAATTATGCCCGGACCATGCACGCGTGAGGAATGGAGGACGTTTCTTTGGTGCCTTTTTGTGGGCGCAGGCTCATCTATTATTCTTACATCTACGGTTGTTCTCGGCACTTAGTGTCATGTTTTTATAAGATAAATAACTCTTTGTTAATGCTGCAAAAGTAAATTTTACAACAGCTAAAATTAAAGCTAATAGTGTACGAATTGGCGCTCTTATCTCTTCCAGTTAAATTTGAATGTACAAATGAGTAATAATATACCATTTGAACTGGAATAACACATAAGGTACTTTAAGCGGGTGAAACCGCTGAGTAAAGTTAGTTAATCTCGAATATTATAAGTAAATTAATAAAGTCCCTTCCAAATCCTTCCCCTCTCAACAAGCAATAGTATAATTGTGAAGTCCGATATTCAAACTTTACGAAATAAACAATTCTCTCCCCAGCCTTAATTGTTCTCAAAACTTTTCCGATAGAAAATTTTTAAGCAATATTTTCTTACAAAATGGACGAGAAGCTTATAGAATTAAAAGATAGCTTTTATCGTTCCTTTTATCTTAATCTCCTTTATGAGAAATGTTTAGGAGGCTTTGAAAAGAAAAGAAATAAATACGAATGAAAACAGATGTTTAAGCGTTTGCCTACGACACCAAGAACCTTCGTCAAGAACGGTTCATTTCTCGTCGTAATTTTTAAGTATTTTTCCAAACATTTTATTAAGGTTCCCCTTCTAGCTTTAAATAATTAAGTGGAAAATTGTAGTGTAATAATAATAAATTTGAATTTAGGGCTGAGTGCTCTCGGCGCGGAGTTTGAATGCGTACAATGCCTACTCAAATTTATGAGCGGTTTTATTATGAGTCGGACTTTTTGCAGTGACGTCATAAAACACTTAGTTGGGTATATCTTGTGATTTATCGCCACTATTGCTTTGTTTATTATAATTTATGATACAATATAATATTATATTTAATTTATGATATAATATAATATTTAATTTATGATATGCTATAAGTCGGACAATTTCAATAAGCCAAACGTAATACTTTCTCAATAATAACTTGAGATAGCAAATACAATGTGCTCGATATTTGGTGCCAAAAAACTAACGCCATTACCACAGATTCTTGTAATAAAAGCAGATGCTGCACACGATAACCAAATTAAGGCTAACACTCTTTTAGTTGTGTCTTCTAGCCTCTAGACAACTTTTTTGAACCTCTTTCCTCGAAAAAGTTGAGTAAAACAGTCGAGTAAAACAGGTGATGATGTTGATTATCTAAAGTTTTAATAAAATTAAAGTGTTATAGCTACATCATGTCAAAAACTAGTTGCGTAGTTGTATAAAATATAATACTATATCATCGTGAAAATGTATTTCTGAATAAATGAAAAAAAATACATAGAGAAGATATAAACATAGCGTAAAGAAAGGTTGACTAAAATTCACAAAACAACGCGTTTAATTTTTTTTAAAGGAATTTACTAGACATGACTACACTGTGTTTGGTCAATTCTAGCCCGCTCCACACTCCACACTACAAGAAACGCATGCGTATGCACATCAGTTCTATATAAATGGCGATTTAACACTATTGGTTGGAATTTTATCACTTTGATAATATTATAACCTTGACCGTGCCTATGTCATTCCTTGTTTAACTTTCACCTCTTGTCTCGTTAAAACAATGAACCCCAAAAGCAATTTTTCAAACAATATCGTGAACGCAGACATTAGTTAAACGACTTCGCATTCGAACGCAAATGAAAAAAATACATGTCCCCGCTTTGACACAGAAACTCCTGAAAAATAGGTCGAAAATATAAAATGAAACGTTCTGTGTGATACTTTACAATATAGAACAGTAAGAGCTTACCAAATAAAATTTCTATTTTTATAGCATAGATAGCCAAAATGTATAGGTATGACCCAAGATGGTGAAGGCAGTTACCAACGAGATATATTAAAATTAAAAAATAAAATGTAGAGATAGTTATTAAACATTGTAGTAAGTAATAATAATAGATATAGAGATAAGCATATTATATAGACACCCCGCCCAGACTATTTCTCGCCTATAACACTTGCATCGAGCACGGGAGCAGGCTGAAAATCAGTAGTCAGGTTAGCCCTAAGGTTAATCTAACAAAACGCTGAGCCTATTCCCATTGGCGAATACCTACATTAAATTTTTAACACACTATATGTAAGCTAAGTCTGTAAGATATAGCCAATAAATTATTTTTATTTCAACGCCAATAGGTACGTACTACTTTTACTAGTTTTTTTTTTTTCAAATAATTAAAACAATACTTTTCTTTTTCTTCTCTCGTCTGACCTATAGGTACCACTAAAAATTAAATTAGTTAGTTTAATGTCAAGCCCAATCGGAGATAATTTTATTGTTTTTCGTTGTGCGATGTATCTCTTGGTACTTACTTCTAATATTAATTTATCTGTAGTGTTATTGGAATTGTAGTGCCATGCTAGTTTTCAATCAATAACAAAACAAAGAACGAACATAGTTGACTTATACAGTACAGGAAAAGTCAGGAAATCTCAAGTAAAATTTAAAATTGATGTCCCATACTGTTTTTATGACATTAACGGAAGCCGAAGGGTTGTTTCATAATGCAAAAATGCAAAAAACCACAAGTAATTATTCCGTACACGGCAAAGGGATCACCACACAGAGCGGGAGTGGTGAAATGACATTTTGTCGAATATATTTCACGGAATTACTTCTTTTTAACCCATATTACTATTCCAGTGAAACCATTTGACTGGAACGATTGAAAATGCGTATTCACACCAATAAAATGTGATTTTTTTTATGTGATGAAGTAGAAGACGAGCAAGACGCTCTCCTGATGTTAAGAGATAACGCTGCCCATAATCAGAATGATTCCCAGCTCGTCCTACAAGCCTACGGCCCAAATGGGACGAGTCAGTACAGTGCTACTTAGGATTTCACAATGATGTGAAATTCTAGGAGCACTGCACCAACGCTTCTCACTCAAGAGTCATAAGATGTTAAGACTCTTTAGCCCAGTAATTTCACTAGCTACAGTATTATACTCATAAAAGAGGTATTAATTTTATATTTATTTGACTAGCTGTGCCACGTGGTTTTATCCGTGTAAGTGACGCTCCCGAGAGAAAATCGGGATAAAAATGGCTTTTATTTTAAACAAAATACTTGCCTTGCTTGGCCTTTGTTTATTATATCCAACCTGATGCGGCCGATGATGAATCACACGTAAGATAAAAAAAGAAAGAAAGGTAAGGTAGGCATTTAGGTAGGTAGGTAAGAGTTTACTTGAATTTTTGTAATCCATTACAATATAGGAGTATATTATGTGTATGTCAGCTAAAATAGATAATTAAAATAAGTGAAATTTAAAAAAAAATAATTTAAAAGCAAGCTTTTATTATTATTACCATCTAGCACCAAAGTACCCGTCAAGACGAATCAAATAAGCCTAAACTCGATAGAGTTTAATTACAGTTCCTATGGCTCCTTTCCAGATCCATCATCAGATCAACTCCATGTCATAATAATATTGTCATAATCTGATTTATACATGTAAGCGAAATTTCAGCTCAATCAGAAATCGGGAAGTGGATCAAATTAATCTTACAAGATTTTATTACAGACAGACAGACAACAGACAGGTGAAAGTAAATAAAATCTTGTAAAAAGATAAGAGTCAGTTATTTACTAGCCAGATTAGTCACCAGTAATTTCTATTATACAAATGGATAAGTTCTGAAAATAATTGGCATTTCTACTCATGAAATATCCTTTTAAAGTTCTCAAATATTGAAAGCTCAATTATTAGTTGATTCAGCAAAATTCAGTAAAAGCTCGCTTAGTTTAAAAACTTTTAATTCTTTCCATTATGTACCCCATTCCGTCATTTTGACCGTTATTTTGGGGATAAATGGGAGATCCCATTGGATTAAATTCCTTGGGCGTAAAATTCTTAATTGAAAAATTATGTTGCCGTCATAAACAAGACGTTGAGGTCGCTTTTATGTTTGGTCGTGACTTAACATTTGCATTTTTATTTCGAAAGGTTTAAATTTAGATGTTATACAGAGGTTATGTTGTATTAAAACAAATATCGCTGTCAGAGAACAGCGTCTGAGCACAAGAGAGGACAATTTTGTGGGTACTATTGTGTATTAAATAAGTATACATAAGTTATTTTACACAATTTTTTTTCGATTTATTTTTACTAGCTTTTTCTCGCGGCTTTGTCCGCATGGCGCAAACCTTACTTATCGGAGATCTACATCATAAAACCTATCTGTATTCCGAATTTCAACCCAATCAAGTCAAGCGGTTCAGGCTGCGCGTTGATAGATCAGTCAATCAGTCACTCTTTCCTTTTATATATTTAGATTTTACTAAATAAAAAATAAATAGAACTCAAGCGCACTACGAGGGAATTTTTAATTTACATGCAAATTTTTGCAGTTGACTTTAAGAAAATACGCGAAGAAGAGCCGCACTTTTTAATTCACACCTTGAAAACTACTTAATCAATTTTGATAAAGCTTTCACTGAGTTATTACTGAGAGTTAACGTAACCCAATAAAGAAATTAACATACATAGCTACATTCTGAAATCTTGTATTGGTTTGAAAGATTCCCATGATTTTTCCATATTAATTTCTTACAGTCCTTACAATACATTGCATACATTAAATATCGAATTAACAACTGTATTTTTTTATAAATAACTATATTTTTCAAAAAACGTTATAATAATGCTGATAATGTTAAACACTATATACCTACATATATTTTTTTGCTCTGTTATTATCTGCAATAAAATAGCTAATCCCAAACCTAAGAATAATAATAATTTTAATCATCTAAAGGCACTAAAATCGGCGTATGCGAAGAGTTTACCCAACAAAATCACTAAAATTTTAATAAAAGGGCTTTATGTTTACTTAAGGCGGCTAATAAAATTCTCTCTACCTCAGCAGAATCTTTGTGGATGTAAAGATGAATAAAACATTAAAACTAGGACTGAAGATATCGTAAAGTTTTATCATGTTTTTACAAGCTTTTATTTACTTTCACCTGTCTGTGGTCTGTCTATCTGTCCGTAATAAAATCTTGGAAGTTTAATTTGATCCACATCACGAATTCTGTTTGAGCTGAAATTTGGCATGCATGTATAAATCTGATGACAATGACATGGAGCTGATCTGATGATGGTTCAGAAAGGTATATAAATTGAACTACATTCGTGCAAATAAATTATTTCATTTCCATTTGAACGTAGCGTGAAAAATCAATTCAACGCAAAATTAATTCCTAAAATAATCAAAAAAACCAATTGGTTATGAAATGAAATCAATCTAATAATAAATTAATTAGCCTTACTGGTTGCCTATTTACGGTTCAGTGGCCGTTGACCGCAATAAATAATATTATTTATTTAGTAGCGAGTAATCGTCGCTCGATAAACCCTTGAGGCTAGTTTTTATACTATCGAGGTGATAATTGTTCGTGTTCTTAGAATTCGACTCTTTCAGTTAATAAACGTTTACTCGACAAAGAAGTTGATTGATTGATTGATAACACTTATCTTATCTTATCTTATATAGGGGGCTGACAAAGTCAGCAACACATCGACCCATTGGGATCCATTGTGTTCACCCCTTGCCTACCGTTTCTTACTCCTCAAAGAAGTGGTTTATTAAAGTGGTGATCCCACTAAGAGAAAGAAACCTGTACTCCTCCGGTTTGGGGTACGCTGTCCCAAGGAGGCTCATGCGTTTCGTAGCCAGTACGTCGCATTCGCATAAAATATGCTCAATGGTTGCTGTACCCTCGCCACAATCGTTTGTTGTAGTGAGCCTCATTTTGAACAGCATGTCGTTGGTTCCATAATGCCCAGTTAAAGCACCAATGATTGCTCTTCCTTTGTTTCTTCCATTATTCAGAATGAATTTAGAAGCATCTTTATAGCTGTTACCTAGGAATTTCTTCGAATGTCTCAGCCCTTGACTGTTTTCCCACTCTTGCGTTGATAACACTTTATTGGAACACAGAAAAATATACAGAAATAAACTTAAAAATAAAACACCATGTTATAATCTATGTGTTACAATTGGCGGTCTTATCGCTAAAAGCGATCTCTTCCAGACAACTGTGAAGTTGTTATTAAATAATTTTATTTCAGCCAATAGTAGACTGACAACAAATACAATGTACCAGATGCCCATATCTATTTATACCTTTGAGACGATGTAATTTTCAATTATGAACTCTAGTATTTAATTTTTTTTATACTTATTAGGCCTACGTTTGACCACATCCCACCTGATGGAAAGTGAAAATGCGGTTGACGATGGATCACGGTAGATGCCTAGAAAGGTACATATTCACTCGTGCCTTGAAGATACTCAAGCTGCACCGCTCGGGAAACACGGATGACGGCAGCGTTCCAAATACGACCAGTTCTTTTTACAAACGATGAAGCAAAACGCTTGGTGCGGGCAGTCGGTAATGCTACTAAGTAAAGATGTCGCATTGCCGTCTGCCGTGACGTCCGTCGGTAGAATGGGCTTGGAGGAATTAGCTTATGTAATTCCTGCGCACACTCTCCGAAATGAATCCTAAAGAAGACCGATAGCGAAGCGGTCATACGGTGTTCAAGGCTAACAACCGAGATTCTATAAGCTTTTGGTCACCTACAAGTTTCATAAATACACATCATACATTATATTATAATCACGCCTACTACTACGACTATTTTCCTCCACTTGGTACGATCCTGACACACCTCTTTCGCTTCCTCAACTTTCATCACAATAATTATTATTTTTGTGTATGATTATTTAATTTAAAGAAGATTTTCATCCTCTTTACATATTTGTATCATTTTACAATAGGTACTTATACTTACATCTCTTTTATATATCCTACAATTTTACCAACTGCGCCAAAACTAAAATATCCTTTTCTAAAAATAGTTATACTCGTACATAGACCTTCTGACAATATTATCCACTGCTGACAGTACAAAGTAAGTAACCATGGGCCTTGTCAAGGGCTGAGTCGGGTTGTAGGCATTAATTTTGATTGTCTGGTCTGTCGGGTACTTTATCAACATTTAGGTTTTTAGACCTTTCGAACCTTGGTACTTTAGACCTAACTTAAGGTTAATCGAGTTTGTTAAAGATCAATAATTGTGACTTATATTAAATTAATCCAAAAGTATGTAGTTTGGATATGTTTGGCTTACTCCACTTTTCCTCACCCAAGAATCCCCACGGGGGTGGGGGGATTTCTTTACATTTTTGTAAAATTATTTCCACCGTCCCCGTCTTTTTTTCCGCCTAACTGCTGAATCAATTTAGCGTTTTTTTTAAACGTGTTTTGTGGCAAATGCCTTTATTGAGAAAAATTAAGCAAACAATAAATATTACAGCTACTGTAGCAGTATAGAACACTTGTATTAAACACAAATCAGCCACACGCCCATCTACACCAATCCAAGTAAAATTAAGTACGTAAGTAAAGTAACTTTTCACGATTAAAATATTATAATGTACACAAACAATTTTAAATTTAAATTCAATTTAATTTGGAGCAGGACTACTATTATTATTAACAGCTACTGAATAATTAATATTTTTCAACAATACACGCGCATATGAAAGCAAATATTATTCAGTACTCGCTTGAGGCTTTAAATTGTATTATAAATAATTTTACTATATGCATCATTTTCAGGTTTCTGCCATAATCAGACTGTAATAAACTGTCGTGATGAACCAGATGTACTTTTGAATCAAAATTGAAAACCAAAAGTTCTGCTGGCTTGTGTGGCTTGTGGATGGTTTGTTCTAGTAATTAAAATGGACGTTACTCAAAACTAACAACAAAACTTTAATGTTGCTCATTTATATATACATATAATAGGAAAGAGTGACTGATTGACTGACTGATCTATCAACGCACAGCTCAAATCGGTAAACGGATTCGCTTGATATTTGGAATATATTATGTAGATAGGGTTTATAATGTAGACCTCCGTTAAGAAAGTATTTTGCCGCGCGAGCAAAGCCGCGAGCACAAGCTAGTTAATTAATAAAAGAGAAATGCTCAATAGTTGTAAAGTGAAAAAAATAAACATAATATTAGAAAAAATAAATATTATTACGATTGGCGGTCTCTTTGCTAATAGCGAACTCTTCTAGGCCAAGTAAGTAATACCTAACCATCACCGCATATTTTCAAGGTGCGAGTGAACAGGTCCCTTTCTATGCGTCTACGTAATCCATCGTCGACCGCATTTGCATTTTCCTTCAGGTGGGATATGGTCAAACGTAGGTCTATTTTGTAAAAAGTGCCACTTTTTCTGAGGAATTACTCCTTTGTTAGGCTACCTCCTCTTAGCCTGGTCTTGAGTTAGCTTATGCTCGCGGCTTTCCAAAAATCCTTTCTTAGCGGAGATCTACGTCGTAAAACCTATCTGTGTTCCAAATTTCATCCCAATCCGCTTAGCGGATTTAACTGTACGTTGATATATCAGTCAGTCAGTCTTTCCTTTTTATATTCAGATTCCTAGGACCTATATTTTAGGCCATGGAAACACTAAATAATTTAGGCAATACAACCTCGTAAGCTAACAGTATTATCGCGCCATCCATGAAAATTGATTTTCCCTCGTATTTTATTTATCACGCGAAATATTCTGGTGTCTAATGGTTCCAGTTTGAAATTAATTAACTGTCCCAGAATAAGGGTGCCGCCGACAGGTCGCTTGTGATAAGGGCTCCCCTGGGATATAGGATATTGAGTTATGGACCAGATATTCATACACTAATAAACTGGAAATTGTTTGGATGGTCTATTCATCAGAGACCTTTTGAGAACATTTTCTGTAAGTTAATAAATATTACAAAAGAAAAAAAATCTTATTGAAAAAATTTTTTTTATCGTAAATTGTTTCAGTGTTCTCAAAGAAAAACAACATAATATTCACCATCAGCCCACTATCGTCCACTGCTGGACTATAGGTCTCTCCCCAGAACACAAAACTAGGTCTTCTTCCAACTGCGACCCGGATTCTAGAACATAATATAATATATAGTCGCCCTATCTCGTGATGCAATAGAAAGTCTTCTAATTAAGGGTTCTTTCTAGGACTAACTTTCGTGTAACATCACCTAACCCTTATGTTTTTCAATCAGGTGAGACTTTTAACTACTTAAGAAAATCTCGGCTTCCATTTTGAAATTGAGATTGTCAAAAGTTGCTTTTTCCCATTCTTAGATCTCAAAACCTCATTTCGATCGAGACCTTTAATTTCAAAAAACTGTTCTAATTGCTCAACTTTTACCTTTAGGGTAAAATAATACCTACTAGATTTTCAGAGTAAAATTGTAACTATTAGAAATTCTGAGTAAAATCTCAAGTTTCTAGACCCAGTAGTTTTGGCTTTTCCTTTGGTATCAACCTCGCCTGAATGACGCCCACCAACCATCGCTAATAAACTTTCAGAAATTGTTTTAGAAAGTCTATATCTATATGTACGCGTTTCGTCGAAGGCTACATGATCGAAGGTGCGGAATATTAATTAAAGCCTTCATCTGAATTAGGACCTATTCAAATTTTACGACAACATTGACTAAATTTTGTCCGATGTAAAAATAATATAACTAGTGACCATTCCGATGTGTTTGATTGTCACGCCTAAACGGCATAGTGGAATAGAAAACTCTTTAAAAAAACTTTAGTTAAACACCTTTTTTTTTTTTTTTTTTATACGAGATAGGCCTACGTTTGACCACATCCCACCTGATGGAAAGTGAAAATGCGGTCGACGATGGATCACGTAAGATGCCTAGAAAGGTACCTATTCACTCGTGCCTTGAAGATACCCAAGTTGTACCGCTCGGGAAACACGGATGACGGCAAAGTATTCCAAACGCGACGAGTTCTTATTAAGAACGACGAAGCAAAACGCTTGGTGCGGGCAGTAGGTAACGCCACTAAGTAAGGATGCCGCTTTGCCGTCTGCCGCGACGTCCGTCGATAGAATGGGCTTGGAGGAATTAGTTCGTGTAATTCCTGCGCACACTCTCCAAAATGAATCCTATAGAAGACCGATAACGAGGCGACCATTCTACGGTGTTCAAGGCTCTGCAGCCGAGATTCCGTGAGCTTTTGGTCACCTACGAGCTTTTTGGCACGTCTCTCAATCGACTCCAGTGTCTGAAGCTGGTATTTGGCAGTACCATCCCAAAGATGAGAACAGTACTCCATACACGACCGGACTTGTGCTTGGTACAGCGTTAGCAGCTGTCCCGGTGTGAAGTATTGCCTCACCTTTGCCAAAATACCCAGCTTCCTGGGAGCCAATTGAGCCTTAGATTCGATGTTACTCCCAAAATTAAGGTCAGACGTGAGAGTAACTCCTAGTAACTCAAGCTGGTTAGTTATCGGTAAAGAAACATTTTGGAAAGAAGGAGCTTCGTTGAATAGACTCCTTTTAGCGGTAAATAGACACGCCTGGGTTTTTGTAGCATTAAACTTAACCAAATTAGCTACTCCCCAATCGGAAACAGCTTTTAAGGCCAAGCTCATACGCTCAACCATGGCCTCTCTGCATGACTGGATTTCATCTCCGTTGGCTCTAGCGCTAGATGTATGTCGCTCAACTACCGTGCTGTCGTCTGCATACCCAACAATACCTGGCTTAAGCAGGTCATTGATGTGCAGCAGGAAAAGTGTAGCAGAGAGAACTGACCCTTGAGGTACCCCGGCATTAATAGCTAATTGATCGGACGAGCTGCCGTCAACGACTACTCGAATCGATCGTTACCTCAAGAAGTCTGAAATCCACGCGCATAAGCCAACGGGTAACCCGAACGATGGAAGCCAAATTATGTTATCAGACAACTTAAAAATACTAAAATTCATATATTAAGTATAACAATTAGCGGGTTTATAACTAAAAGCTAAGCTAGATAGAACAGGTGTGGAATGAACGAATTGAACTTAAACTTTTAACTATTGGATTTATTCTACCTTCCAGTTTTAGCCTGCTAACATGTTCGACCATATCATCGCTTAAGATTAGCTGAGGTCTGTATGTCTTTTAAACTCGCAACTACTCTCAAGGGAATCAAAACCAACAGGGTACTTCCTGTGAACTCAGAATCTTGAAATTTGGTACGCAGCAACGTCAGCATAGATAAAGGAAAAAAATACGAAATCCGTAAATTTTTAGTTACATCATATAAAAAATATATTTTAATAATTTTATATATCACCCCTTTCCTCAAGAACGCGTAGAGGTATTAAATTGAAATTCATATCAAATACTCATTAAACCTTTAAGGTGTAACAAAATCAAACCTCTATGTCAACGCAACCAAAAGAAACCGCAATTTTTAGCCACATATTTTCAAACTCGCAACTACTCGCAAGGGAATCAAAACCTACAGGGTACTTCCCGTGAACTTAGAATTTTGAAATTCAGTATACCTATGGGTTTGTACGGAACCCTAGGTCTGACTTGTAGTACTTGACCGGTTTTTTTTATCTGAAAGATCTTAGAAACTTATTCAGTGTGCTTGAATGAAAAGTAATTTAATCCAAATAATCTCACTACACCAGCTCAACTGTGGTTGTATAAATTCCAAAGTTCGCGGAAACCCTCAAGTTTCCCATCCAAGTGACACGTAGAGATAAGTAACGTGTCGTTTTCCCGGGGAGATATTATAAATCACGGGATTCCGGGCTTTTGTTCGTCGCACAACTGAACCGGGGCGGCGCGGACTGTATAATGTTTAGCTAATCAGGAGGTTAATGAACTTTATTACTCTTATTTACGCTTATGAAATAACTTTATTTCAGTTCAAACAATATGGGCTAACAGTGTACACCAAAACACACATAATGCCAAACTTAATCTAAACATAAAACAGTTATGTACGAGACAAAATTAATAATATTAAAAACTTATACGACGAAGTAAGAAGACGAGCAAGACGCTCTCCAGATGGTAAGAGATAACGCTGCCCATAATTAGTACAGTGCTACCCAGTACACAGCGCTAACGCTTCTTACTTGAGAGTCATAAGATGTTAAGACTCTTCAACCCAGTACGATAATTTCACTAGCTACAGTGCCCTCCTGCCAAAGCACAGTAATGTTTGCACATCACTGCTCAGGCGGTAGAATAACTGGCACTGTTAGCAATTAAAGACTTAATAGACAACTTATGGTGTCAATATGGATGTCGGCATCCTGAGCTGCAAAGAATTGTATTTTATTTAAGTTTCTTTTAACTTACTAGTTGACCCGAAGAAACACTTACTTATCAGTATTTCTTTACTGTATGATGCATGTATTGCGCTTCCCCTTGAAACACTTTATCTATTAAAAAAATAGAATCAAAATCCGTTGCGTAGTTTTGAAAGATAATATAGGGACAGACAGACGGGAAGCGACTTTGTTTAATACTATGTAGTCATGTCAAGGGACGTAACGGCAATCAAAGGTCAAAGGTAACAGTCTAAACCTAGAAGGCGGAATAAGTTCCTAGCTTCACTGAACGTCACGACGGAACACGGTCATAATCCTGCTAAACCTTACAATGTTTAAAGTCCCTTATGTAAACATTAGGTTAAACCCTTCATTTGAATTATTTTACTAATCTTACTAACCTACTTATTCATTTTCATTTTTGTCTAACTTTGTTTTAATTTCAACTCACCTTATACAATTAACTTTAGGATTGTTTTGGATTGTTTGTATCACAAGTGTAAACCCGGAGGAGGGCGTTGGTGTCTGTGACACAGTCTCACGACTATCGCAGGCATCATCGTTCCATAGCATAAGTTTTATTGTAAAACTTTTCCAAAATAAACTATTTGTATTATAATGAGGGCTTGGCATCACGATTTTGTTCAGAGGGTAACTAGCCGTGGTTGTAACCTATTATCAGTATAAAAGTGTACCTAGTTACTCTTAGGTCGCCCACTATTTAATTGTGGGTCGTCGCCATTGACGTCAGATACACTTCTATTAATCGACAGGTGCAATTACAAAATGGTTTCCCTTATATACCGCAATCGCAGGATTTATCCACAACCTTGCCTCATTCTAAACTAAATTAATTTTCTTTATTTATTAACGTCTCATCTGCATAAACTGGAATAAGTATTTTTTAATAGTTATTCCAGTTAAAGCTTTTTTTAACTATGAAAAAATATCGCTGTAGCTTTCAAGTTTTTATTTAACTAAATCAACTAGAAAACTTTAGAGATGTGCGTTTGATTTGGTACTAATAATACGAAAGAAATATTTAAAAACCTCACTTCTCTCAAAACACCCGGAGAATGTCCTTTGAAAGATTCCCGCTTTGAAACGTTTTCAACAATCAAGTAAAAAAAGCAAATTAAAATGTTTCACGTTTTCTACGAGAGAATAAAAATGGTTTAAACTTAAAATTTATGGACAGCTAATTGTCTGTAAAACAAGTTATAAAAAAACCTAGAGGAGGGATTTATCCCGCCTTCTTGGTTTAGTCTGCTACCATCTACAGCAACTTCGCAACATTACTTACTTCACTTATATCTACTTATTGTAAGTATAACTAAAAAGGCCAGCCAACCACCAACCAACTAATAACAAACCAACCAACAATAACCAACCAACCAACCAATTTGGATCGCACTCTAATCAGACGTAATACGGAATCACTCTGATAAAAGAAGTTCCCTAAACAGAAAAAAAGTTTGGCTGTTAGTAACAGCACCCCAATTCCTAACAAATCGAAATATTAAATATCCTTTTTTCTTATGTGGAAAATGATAGTCAGTCCCTTTTGTCCCTCATTTTGCTGGGTCATGCAGTTTTGATTCGTGGAGCGTCACCTAGCAACGCCCCACAGTTGTAAAGATTTTATTAGTTCCCCCAATAACGTTATTCTGGACTCTTCACGCTAGTGCTTCCAGATACTCCTGTCGATAAATTTGGTTTGTTTTTCGTTTTGTTTGGTAGTTTTACATTATTCTAATAAAATTCACTCCATTATATGAAAATCTACTAGTGTTTTTTTTTAATTATAGAGGTAGCTTAGACCCTCGAATAACATATAGGCTACAGTAAAGGGTAACTAACATCTGGGTAAAATCGCGCAAAGCTAGTATAGTTTACCGGGGGTAGACTTCCTTTGCAGGAAGTCGTCTAGGTGGGTACCCCAACAGTGCCAGTTATTCTACCGCCTGAGCAGTGATGTGCAGACATTGCTGTGCTCCGGTAAGAGGGCACTGTAGCTAGAGAAATTACTGGGCTAAAGAGTCTTAACATCTTATGACTCTTGAGTAAGAAGCGCTGGTGCAGTGCTCCTGGAATTTCACATCATTGTGAAATCCTAAGTAGCACTGTACTGTTTATGGGCAGCGTTATCTCTTAACATCAGGAGAGCGTCTTGCTCGTCTTCTACTTCATCATATAAAAAAATATGTAAACTATAGTAGGTACAACTTTTTTACTGAATGGGTTGCAATGTGTAACATTGGCTGTGCATTGATGGGTCAGTGGTTAATCAGTAATACATTCTTAAGAAAATTATGCACTTAATTTAAATAATTATGACCTACGTCAATGCGATGATATCGATATATCGATAAATTATAGTTTTGGAAGACATCCCTATTTATCGCCAGAGATCCACCCTCTGAGATATTTATAATCTTCGGATCTACACGCGTACTTTAATGGATAACAAAACTGTTACTTTTATTATCCTCCAAAAACTTAAAGAATCGAATGTGTTATTCATAACTTTAGGGATAAAGATATATCTTTTTTATCTTTCAAAATTCTGATCCATTACTATTCATTTAGTTATAGTTATGTATCTTGACCTTTAAATCAACTTTTCCGCTAGAATATCCTATAGATACTACAACTGCTTCATTTGGTACTAGAGGTATATTTTTTTTTTTTATTTATTGCATAAAAAAGTAGTATAAAGTACAATTTTGGCTTACATATAACCTAGGTATAATAAAATCTAATTTTTATATAGGTAAGTTTATTTTAGGTTGTACGGGTATTAATCATTAAAAAGGGTAAAATGCCACTTTTATTTTTTAAATATTTAGGTCAGAATATTAATTAAAAGTACCAATAATGATACATAATACACCTACCTAAATCATAACTGGGGCAGTCGGTAGGATTTTGACAAGAATGAATTTTCTATCCCTCTCCACTACCTCACTCAGTGATACCTCACTCTTTCTAACATCATACTAATCAAAATTTCACCTTGATCTGCCATGATACGAGCAAAAGTGAAGTTGCGTTTTACGTCGGAGCAAAAACCTATTCACTCTCGATTTGAACACACCCACGTTGATGAAACACTCAAGCTAATCCTCAAAAGGAGAAAATTGAGAAAAACACAGGAAAATTTCTAAATAGAACATTGTGATGATTTTTCTACATGGAGATGACATAAATGTAAAACATCGCAGCATCTGAACTATGTATTCACTTAGATTTTTTTAAAATGTGACGATTTCTTCATTTTGCGTATTTTTTCACAATTACTATAAATTTCTGTATTTTGTAACGTACCGCCCTGCATTCCCCGCCCCAGGGTAAGTAATATTATTATGGATTTTTCAATGAGTCAAGAAAAAGAGACCATGTAGGACTTATTATAGAACTACGACCTCACCCCATAAACCCTTATCCCCTATCATAAAGTTTAAGAAACAGGATAGCCACACAACCTTTAATTGTAATTTCATGCAAGCAGTGTTATCAGGGTGGTGTTCCATTAGATTTTAAACAGTTCAGTGGTTTGAGCGGTGCGTTGATCGATCAGTCAGTCAGTCAGTCACGCAATTCTTTTTTATTTTATGCTAAATAGCCCTACGATTGACCACATCCCACCCGATTTTTATTTTCAATATATTATATTTATAAGATTTAGTCGCATCTTTTAGGTTTTAATCAATATTTCGCGACAACACAAACAAGAACAAGCGTCACATCTCGTCAGCACCTGCATCTTAATCTCGTAACACCTCGACCGAGAATTACATCTCACTTCAAGTTACACACGAGCTCGCTTACTCGTCGACTTCACTTAATCGTAACTTAACTAGAGACGAGTAGTGAATTGGATATTAAGGCTACATTGTATGCATAACCTTAATATACAGGTGCAGGTGCGGTCGACAGATCGATCATCTGAAGCCTCAACCGATTTGAAACGTATTTTTTGTTTAAAAAGGTGTATCTGTTTCTTGATTATTTTAGGTTTCATTTGAATTGTATCATTATCGGTTAAACTGTATTCAAGTTATCATTTCGCTTATTGAAATTAATCTCGAAATTGGTTGAATACCTTAAACATTTCTTTAAAGTCTACCAGCCCACCGATTTTACCCGCTTATGTGTTATTCCAGGGTCTAAGGTATCTCTGTACCAAATTTCAGCTCAATCGTTGCACCCGTTTAGGCGTGGAGAAGTAAAATTATGGTCAAACGCTTGTCTAGTCTTCTGTATAAAAAAATACTCTTACTTCGTCACTAAATATATCAAATCTCGACAACTTCCTCCCCCGTATGTCACAACTCGCGCCTTATTCTAAAGTCTGATAACCTACTTAATCCTTGGAGAGAGTTTAAATTCTAACTCCCATCGCCGAGGGTGGGAAAGAATACTAATCTCGTTTGGTACTTTACTTCTATGTCACTAAGTATGATGACAAGTATAGCCGGCTTTAAGTTAGAACTAGTTTTGTACTTGTGAAGAAGTGGTGTGAAGACATTTAAGTGTAGAATAATCTTTGAAATTTATTAAACTACATTTTAAGAGGAAATTATTAATATTATGTAGGCATGAAATATTATTGTAACTTTTTTTCCCTATGTTAGCAAAACGTTTCTATAGTTCCATTTTAAACCGCCACCGCTGTATACGTACACCTACATGTTCTTAAATTTCTTTCCAGCCAGGTTGTATGTAAGTGTTTCCTTTATGCGATAAGACCGCCATTTGTGTACCTTTAAGTTTGTGTTTTAGTTTAATTATTTCTTATGTATCTTGGTGTGCAATAAAGTGTATTTCTATTCTAAACCAATTGTCAGGTAACTTGGAATAGTCACTGTTAACTATTCTGTCCACGGAGGAAAAGTGGTGACATAACATTTGCGAGAGGTACGTGATTATTAGGTGAAGAAAATTCGAAGTTTTTTATTCGGTAGATACCAAGGCATTGTTATTAGGTGAGATGGGTTCCATAGATTTTTGCCTAGGAAGAGTCATGAGTAACATAATAACACTAATATTATGAATGCGAAAGTTTATGTGTGAGTGTGTATGTTTGTTACTTCTTTACGCCTAAGCCGGTGGACCGATTGAGTTGAAATTTAGTATAGAAATAGGTTAGACCCTAAAATAACACATTAGGCCTGTACAACAGACAAAATCACTGGGCGCAGCTAGAATTATACTAAATGCTGTATCTCTGAAGAAGTTCAGGTCTGTCAATGGCCGTTTTTGGCTTTAAACTAGCTAAAACCTGAGTCTGCGTATATTAATATGTTTGTGTGTGTTATATAATATGTGCGTGTGTGTCTTGTCATTCTTTATAATAAAACAAAAGATTTTTTTAAATAAACGGCATAAACTCACTTGTATTTATTAATTCTTTGTGCCAACCGTTTCGATCCTGTTCAAGGATCTTCTTCAGGGAGGTAGCACATAGGCATATAGGCGAGGCATGGCGAGGGTGAGACATAGATTTTTTTTAGCACAGGGTACAAACAGTTCCTATTTAAATAATTGTATTCCAAAGAGGTAATGAACATACGAGCTTCCAAGTACCTAATAAACTAAATTTGAGCCCTAAAATGAACAACAATTAATAGCTAAAACCGTATTCCTTAGCTAGTTCACCATAAGTAAGATATGAACCAGGTCAAAAAAAAAGTTTCCGGGAGTTCTCGAGAATGATAACAATACTTACGCGACGCGTTTGTGAATGATGACGTCATATTTTAGGGCTTATGACGTAATACCTAGGAAGAACGCGTCGTGGAGTGCCTTTTGACCTTACCTTAACCCTTTGACGACCACGGGTACACCCGTGTCCCAAGCACAAAAATGTAAAAATCTAAATAAATACTCGACCAATTTCAAATATTTTTTTGTTTTCTAATATTTAAATGTACATTTTAACCATTCATAGCTAGCAGCCCCATAAAAGTAGAACTATATTGTGTCTATAATCTATAAAAGATAACATATCTTCTGGTGCGAAAATGAAAAAGTTTTCTCAAGATTCACAAGATGTTAAAGTGAGAATCGCAAATTAATTTCATGAAAAAACTATAGCCTGGTTAATGTTATATTTATATAAATTAGTACATTATTAGGTAATTTGATCTTAATAAAGCTATAAAGTCATAAATAAAAAAGGGACAGTCCTGTCCCTATGGTCGTGAAGGGATACTTTTTTTGGACGACGACATGAACAAAATATTATGATAGTTATTAAAAAACCGAATAGTTACCAAGCAATATCAATAAAAGAAAAATAACTGATTTCAATAAAGTCATAAACCTTTAAAAATATCGTGTAATGAGTAGAAACAGCCAACTGTAAAACGATAATATAGATTCTTAGGATAGCCTTAAGACAATAGTAGTTGTCATAAAATGCATTCTTGTATGATATAAAAAATCCGTGTGAATTCGGGGGAACTTTCTACCTGGGTGATTAACGGTACACCTACACCGTTAGAGCCATATATTCTACCCATGTGCAAAGCTTCTCTTACTTTCCCGTTAGGACAGGGCGCATGGGTCGTTGTTTAGCCAGACTGGAGGGTGAGATTGGTTACATTAAAGTGCACCAAGTGATGGTCAATCATGTCATACCAATAATTATTGAAGCTGGCTACCAGCCAAGCTTCCAGTTAATTACCATGGTAAAGTCGTGACGCCCGATTAGGTACAATATTTTACTAAATATGTTTCGTATCACACTACAAAAAATATGGGTGGCATTGGTCTAATGGATCAACGAAATATAATACACGAGCTTGATCGCAGGTCAAAGTTGATATAAGAATAAGAAGTTAGATATATTATCTAAGACTATATCTTCGACCTTTTTGATATAACAGTGAACAACGCATATACCATGTTCACAGCGAAGCACGGTCAGAATAGATTGATTGGTTGTTTGTAGATCAGGCAAGTCTCTGTGGCTTCCTGAAAAAATGGATAAGTACCTACCATATTATGCTAAGCTGTAAAACGATCTACCCTATTACAATCCATCGAAAAAACGATAAATGGAAAACGATGCGCGTATTGTGCACGTTCTAAAAGATAATCGCACTAACAACACCTGTATAATATGCAAAGTTCACCTATAATATACAACCGATTTAATTGTTTTATTCTGTACCTTGACTCATTTCTTATAAATTAGTGATTATACGTAGTAAATTTGCGTTTTTAATAAGTGTTTAGATCCTAAATATTCCTCTAGCCTTGAAAGAAAACTATAAATAATTTTGAATAAAATTTACCGTTAACGACCATAGGGACATCCATGTACCATAAAATTCCAAAAAAACTAAAATAGGTTTTTACTTTTTGACTTTAAAATATGTTTTATAGACATCAAAAAGATCATATTAAACAGAAATAACCATAACATTACCTCTCCTAGTCTTATGGTCCTGAAAGGGTTAAATGCCAGTTTTAGTGGAACATTCGTTTGAGGTTTGCGCCTTAGAACAGTAAGTAAATGTTATATGAATTGAAGAATAACCTTTTATTGGCTTTTTTTTGGGCTTGGTCATAAATAATAATAAGGCTAATAGTTGATAGCTTTTACTCCAACAAATCAGGGGACCCTACACCGTCAGAGTCAAATCACAACAATAGGTTGTGGGGCCACAAAATATATTCTCTAAAAATTATTGGATCAGTGCTATTTGACCGAAGAAAAGAAACCCTCGCTCAGTTACAATAATATATCAGTTAGTAGTTATATCACTAAATTCTTTCACCACGTCGATTCTAATCCTAAACAACATTTAATTCCTTTCATATTCCCGTTCCTGTAACACTCCTCCAAGTGTACGAACGTATAAATAACGCAAAGGCTGTGTAGACACTCACATCTCGTTTGAAAAACGTCTGAGGTACAGAATTATTCAAATTCACCGTAGAAGCCTACTTAAGGCCCACTCGCTGAATATTTAAGACAAGCGACGTAAAACAGAACACTGACTCATCGTTTTGTATTTTGCTAAAGGGATAAACGTGGAAAAACCTTCGGATTTGAAATTCTTACTCTGATAGTATTAGGCGTGTTTGATCACATTCGCAAATTGTTACAATAACAAATTGTCATTGTAAAAAATCGCAATGGTAGCAAATAAAAAAAATGTATGAAAATTTATAATAATCATTTTTTATTATCTTTTGGTTTCTAACACGTTCATGGACACTTGCATTATTAAAAAAATACAATATGACATACCAATTTCCATACAACGTCTGTAGGCGGATTGTCATATGTAATAGATTATTATAATGTCTGTTATGGCAGCAACCTATATACCTATGGCTATATACGATAACGTCTGTAGACGGAAGACATATCAAACATTTCAGAATGTGAGCACTATGACCATTACGGCCATGGACGGTACCGTCTATAGGCGGGTATCATAACAAGCAGAGCAATAGAAGTGTGATGAGACATTGTCGGTGGGGGACGGTTGGACGTCGGACGTCGATGGACGTGGTGCCACATCGAAATTATATTTTTTACGCCTATCGACGGTGTCCATGAACGTGCTAATGATGAAATTTTGCTATTATGACGTTTTGCTACTATGACAATGTGCTACAATGACAATTTGCTACTGTGACATTTTGCTCCCGTAACGATTTGCGAAAATTACATTTTGGTGCAACATAAAGGTTAGCCACACAACCTATAAATTGTGATTTGCCTCTGACAGTGTAAGTAGGGTAACTGTAGGAGTATAAACCCCAATTATTTATTATTATTACAAGCTTTCAATTACTTTCACCTGTCTGTTGTCTGTCTGTCTGTCTGTCTGTCTGTCTGTAATCAAATCTTGCAAGTTTAATTTGACCCACTTCTCGGTTTCCAATAGAGCTGAAAATTTGCATGCGTGTGTAAATCGGATGACAATGCAATATTTTTATGACATCGAGCTGATCTGATGATGGAGCTGGAAGGTGGCCATAGGAACTCCGTCATAAAACAACGCAACCCCACCGAGTTTGGGCTCATTTGATTCGTCTTGACAAGTACTTTATGATGTAAGATGGTAATAATAATAAAAGCTTTTGTTTTTAAAAAGTTTTTTTTTTTAATTTAACTTGTTTTATTTTTGCGTCCAAATGTATTTTTGCGAATGTGACCAATCGCGCCTTATCCCCCAGATAACGTAAAAAACCAATGTAAATTCCATTAGGAATTGTAACGTCGCGAGACCTTACAATTCAACGATTTTATTGAATGAGCTCGGATATTGAAATACTTTTGCTAACATTTTTTTCTGAAATATGAATTAATTTGTATTAGTTTTTGTGAAATACTTACTACGCTTTTTGTTTTGTTTAAAACTACTTTTTTTTTTGTAGGTAAAACTTTTATTTCTTATTCAATATCATGCTGTATTTTTGCTTTGTCTGAAAAGCGCCTTAGATTAACTGAAGCAAATAATTTGCAACGACTACTTTTTTTTATTAAATATAGGTTAGGTTATGACCACGATCTCGCGTGATGTTAAGGGATGATGCGGCCGCAAACTAAGCCTAGAAGACGGGATAAACCCCTCCCTAGTTCTATCGATTTTGACATTCTAAACTATCTTTGCTTTATTTTCTTTAACTATTGCAAAAAATACTTAACCTATCATAATAAAAAATACTTCTCCAATAAAATAAACCAATGCTAATTATTTAGAATTGGTTTATTTTATTGGCCGCATAACTACGCTAGAAAAAATGAGCGTACAGTTGATGTGATACTAAACCTGCGATATGTTATCAAACCTCGCAGCGAATGCAGTAACGAGCCAATATTCCCGCTGCGGGGATATATCGCCCAATCGTAACCTAATCATTGCTCATTTTTGAGCATACAGTCCTCCAAGCTTAATGTCTATTGATAAAAAATATATATATACTTCAACAGAACAGGTTACAGGTTACTACTTACACTGTCAGAGTCAAATCATAATTTATAGGTTGTGTGGCGAACCTATATGATGCAGTTTCAGGTCGCCGAGATAACTACAGGGCCTGCAACATGACCTAACGACTGTCTCCTACATATCTTATAGGAAACAGCCGGGACCCACAGTTTTACTTGCCTTCCGAAGCACGGTAGGGTCCAGGCGAACTTTTTGCCACACACTGAGATTTGAACCCAGGGTCTCCGGATTAAAAGCCGGACGTATGACCACTGCATCACAGACGCTACAACCACCACCATACTTCACAGGTCCAATATTATTAGTCGACATCAATCGACAGATTTATAATAACTTTTACAGTACATTTTTACCACACATACCAAGGGATAACCTTTCAAAATTACTTCATCATATATGTAATTTATTCAGCTAAATCTGAACAAAACACTTCCCCGATCATAATACCTACTTAGTAATAATTTTCGGTGAGATAATTTATACTTTCTTAGAATATTGAATCATAATTTATTCCTGAAAAGAGTTCTCGGAACACTCCCTGAACGCTCGGTTTTTTCCGAACTAATTTTAGAAACTTCGATAAGACATCCGACTGGATACGTCACTGTTCGGCGACAAAAAAGGGAACGGCAGACATAAAACTAGTTGTCAAAATACAGTGGGCCAAGCACAGACGTTTCGTAGACTTGTCTTGCTGTCAAGTCAAACGTCATCCCATACATTGTACTTTTGTGAATGTATGGGATGACAGCTTGACTTGACAGTAAGACAAGTCTACGCATTGTCCATGCAAGAGAGGCAGGTTATCCTTGTGTGTGTATGTACTGATATTTTATCCCAGTGTTTGACAATTTTGTTGGGTGTGGGCATCGTGACGCCATCGAAAAGTCATTAGTGTATATTGTTCATTATTTTTCGGGGCCTTCCTTGGGACTTCCTTTGCAGTGTGCAAACATTACTGTGCTTCGGTAGGAGGGCACTGTAGCTAGTGAAATTACTAGGCTAAAGAGTCTAAAATTCTTATTATGACTCTTAAGTTAGAAGCGTTGGTGCTGTGCGCCTAGAATTTTACATCATTGTAAAATCCTGGGTATAACCAATAGGAGAGCGTCTAGCTCGTCTTCTTACTTCTTTGCATAAAAAATATATTAGAGGAAGTATGCGTTGCCTCTCCCCCCGCAAAAACTAAAAGACTTTTTCGTACAAAAATTAGTAATAGTTTCCATTCCCGTGGTTAAATGTTGTAAGTTTAAAAACAACCGCGAAAAATAGCGTCATCTTTCTTTCCCGGACGAACTTAATCTCGTTCCCCGTTCCCGTACACAGGGTGCTCTTAAATTACTTTCCCACATGCTAATACAATCTTATTATAATATTTGCATAGTTCACTTTTAAGGTTAGCGTTGTGTTAATATTTTTTAGAATTTTTTATGTTTTTATACACAGAAAATTAATGATGTCACCTTTATTCGCAATGTAGATTTTTTTCCTTGGTCACATCTCTAGGAAAGAGCACTCTATGGTGAGACTTATTGTGCAGGGTACAATTGAAGGAAAGAGAGCTCGAGGCCGTTCTTCAATTCGCTGGACTGACCCCATCAAGGCCACAAAGGCATCTGTGACCCAGTCCTCTCGCAACGCCATTAACAGACAAAAAGGGCGTCACATCGCTTAATCCATCCGGAAAATTCAAGTAGAAGACCGATCATCAGAGCAACCATGACCACTCTGAGAAAAATGTACGACTTAGAAGAAGATTTTTTTTTTAATTATAAAAGTGAAGAGATGGGCAAGACGCTCTTCTGATGGTAAGAGATAACGTTGCCCATAATTAGTACAGTGGCATTTGGGATTTCATAATGCTCTATCAAATAAGAACTCTATTTCTCTTTAATTGCAAGGCGGGGTCACATTTACGACATAGCAGACTAGAGAGATTAGACTGCCGGATGCAAACTAAAAATGGTCAAATCAAATCAAAATAACTTTATTTGACACAATAAATGTACAATACAATAAACTGAATCCATAGGCTCCCGAACTAGTAAAAACTGTGTTTCAGGAACCAGTGGCTTCTCCCATTTAAGAATTTAGGTCTATTATGTCATTTAACATTATGACGTTAAGTATAAATTTAGAAAATTAAAACAAATGTAATTTACGAAAGAGAAAAAAACATACAATACTAAAAATAACAAAAGAAAATATTATAATATACGCTGATTATATTATACGCTGTGAGACAAACCATAATGTTGTACAAAAACCTCGTGTATTTGTGCGGACGCGCGCGTGTATGTGTGTGTGTGTGTGCGTGTGTCTGTGTTTGTGTGTGTGTGTGCGTGTGTGTGCGTGGTCAAAATCTACAGTTACTCTGTTAATGTAAACTTTGGAAGTGAATGCTTTTCAGGACCTTACATTGGCTGTCAGGTGCAAATGAAAAATGGTTGAAAACTACATTTCTGTAAGCGTAGAACTTTAGAACTGAAGGCTTTTAAGGCCCTTTCAACTGCAGAAACGTTTCAAGGGCGTTCTCATATACCAGTCGTTAATATACCAGTCTCGCACACCCGCCCTTAGGCTTTTGAACTCCTAACTAACTTGGATGTAGTGGCTTTTGATATTACACTATTTACTTATAGATAAATAGCAATTTAAACAAGCTATACTTATAGACTATAGGTATTAAATAAAAACAAAGTTTGCACTCTGTAACGAACCTTTAATATATTCATATTAAATTCGTATTTAATTTTAGAACATATGCATGTATTTGAAAAAAAAATAATTCTCCCACAAACGTTTAGCATCACTTCACTTCACTTTCGTCCAACTACTTAAAATATTTCGTCAAGTGCTTGAAAGCATTCTAAGATTAAATTAATAAAATATGTGACAGGTTGACGTGGTAACTTAATATTTCTCAGAAACCATTTAATTATAAAAAATACCAAAGTTATGTGATTTCTGAAGTACTTTTGAACATTTCTATTTAATTTTAAAGTGCACGCTGGAACCATAAAACTTCTAATTTATTAATCTTTTTGTGTGGGTCTTTCTAGGTTTTTTGTTTAGTTGCACATATTGCAAGCAAATATTGACCATTTATTAGGGTCTGTCTACACTGAGAAATAATAAACTATTTTTAAGAGGATTTAATAGGGATATATAATATGAAAGGAAAGAATGACTGATTAGATTATCATTATCAAATGCAATTAATGAATACAAGTAAATATTGTTATAATATAAAAGCCATTTAGACACTATCGTATTATTACAAATAATTTAATAAGAATTTATTCATCAAAATGAGTATGAGAAATGTGTGGAGTATCTAACAAATTAAATATTATATAAATTATGATTAATATCAAATTATCTCAATCAATACTACTCCTTAGTGCTTATGTATTGGAAGTGTTGTATCATGTATCATTTATATTTGATATAAATATTAGTAACAGCCTTGGTGTGTAACAGCCCTGAGATGAACTCAGCCTGAGTTATTATTATTTGACATAAAATGTTCGACAACCTCGGGATTGGATGGCGCAAGGGTGGACGCGAGAGGTGCGCGGGCGCAGGGGGGTTGTACGGCGTGGGTCTAGGAAATAAAACTATTGCAAACGTTTGGTTCGTGACAGAAGCAAGGATGTTGGCGCCGGGAGTTGGTTGTCGAACGTAGGGGAATAGTGTTCTCATTTAAGGGTTCCTATCTCTGGAACAAACAATAGAAAATAGTGTTTGTGGAATATTAGTACGTGTATAACATTTGTTTATTAAACAGAATAGTGTCTTAATATTTGTGAAATAAATATATTGGTATGTACTTTTATATTTTAATATGTAGATACACGCAACTAAGATGTTAAGCATTTTCTTCATCATACTTTATGTATGTTGTATGCGTGGTGTATTTATGATACGTTTGTTTTATACTTTGATGTTAAGCGGTTACTTAGTGAAGGGCTAAATAAATATTTTATAGTATCTTAGAATATTACAAAATAATAATTATTGACTAATCATGGTCATTGAAATATGTTAAGCCGATGATGTCGGATTTTATATATTTTAATAAATATTATGATATTAAGCGATGAGATCCTGATGTATAATTTTATTACAACAAACGTTGTACAAAAGTGATGTTAAGCAGAAGCTTAAGTTTTTAATTAATATCAGACGTATAGTTTACATTGTAAGCATATAGTTGTTTACAATACTTACATACAAAATATTTGTCTTTCCAGGTTAAAATTATGGTAGATCGGAAAGGAAACCTTGGTTCGATTCCAGGGAAGTTTTATAGATTTATGATTAAGATACTTTAGTAAATATTATTAAATTTAGTTCATTTAGAGACTTTTGTATGTCGAGATAAGTTCATTTTAGATTAGGATGTGTTGATAAATTGGTATATATTACACATTAAGGGTGTGATTAAAATATAGCGAAAATAATTAAAAATGTGGAGCGTCGCCCGGGCGTAAAGGGATCCTACTCTAACCTTACCATTCCCGTAATCGCAAGTGACGGGTGATTACTTTTGCTTGTTTTATGCAACATCCTAATTCGTACTTTTGGAAACCTATGTACGAGTTGAAAGTAAATTCACGTCCCGTAGGTAGATCAACTCACTTGCTTCTGAATTAACTTTTGACCTAAATCTTTAGACCTATATTAGTTGTATTGGCCGGGGCTTACCGCGTAGGTATTTCCCGACTAATATAATGGATATGAGGTTGAATCGTGGCTTTAAACAAATTTTCACAAATGTTGCTTGTCGCTAAAGACACGGAAGGAAAGTGAGTTAAGTCTAATAGGTAGTTGTAATGCATGGTAATAATAAGTATTATTTAAGTTATCACTAAAATTCTTGTATTTTCTTCTCAAATAATAATCATTTATTCTCAATGCATTCCAATGTGTAAAATAGAAACGAACTATGAAACAATTTATATTTTAAATTGATCTTTTAAATAATTATATAAAAATAACTAATATATGTATTAATTTTGAGTACAGTTCTAGTTTCAAATTATAAATTCTTTTCTTTAGAGATTTGTTAAAATATAATTTACTCATGTTTTATTGAATAAATTGTTACGTTTATAATTCTAAGTATTTTGTTTAATTTCCAAACACAACGTAGGAAATAAATATAAACTAGACGATCACAATAAAAGGCCATAAAAATTAATAAAATTTAAGAAAGTGTAGGAATATTGATGTAGGTAGGTTGTGCTTAGGTATAAATACGTAGGTTGTTACAACTCTCAAACACACAAGAAGTTATTATTATGTCAAACATTTTAAAAATCTAGTTTAATACGTATTTCTCAATAATAAACGCAGGCAGTAGTTTTAAAATAGGAGAGAAATAGATAATTGCTTTTTGTGTATAGAATAAAATAGAAAACTCTTTATTGCACACCACTAATACAATAAATTAAGCTTAGAAATAAGATAACACATAGGACACATGTGTTTTTTACCGTTTCACGCCAAAAAAAGCTGAATGAACTTTTTGGTGTAGGTACTCTAGAATAAGGGCTTGTTCACGTTGAACGCGCGGGCGCGGGCGCGGGCGCGACAAACTTTGCTTACACCGCACGTGCGTTTGTACGTGAACACTTTCATAGCACGTCGTATGTTTGATATTTCGCGCCCGCGCCCGCGCGTTCACGTGGGCCAACGCTAACACAAAGGCTACGTTTCGAGCGGGTAAAATTTAAGATAATTTTTTCATAACAAATTCTATTTAATACGCTCCAAGACATAATATACTCACTCTTACATAATATAATATTATAGTATCTTTTTTTTATGTGATGAAGTAGAAGACGAGCAAGACGCTCTCCTGATTTTAAGAGATAACGCTGCCGATAATCACACAGTACAGTGCTACTTAGGATTTCACAATGATGTGAAATTCTAGGAGCACTGAACCAACGCTTCTTACTTAAGAGTCATAAGATGTTAAGACTCTTTAGTCCAGTAATTTCACTAGCTACAGTGCCTTTCTACCGAAGCACAGTAATGTTTGCACATTACTGCTCAAGAGGTAGAATAACTGGCACTGTTGGGGTACCCACCTAGACGACCTCCTGCAAAGGAAGTCTACCCCCGGTAAAATCTACTCATGTTCTTGAATATCTGACGTCATCCAACATTATAATAATTGCTCAAAGCTAAGCTCAGGAAAATAGACAATTTTCAATTCCTTTTATCTTGCAAGTAATTTAAACATGGAAATTATATCGTTTTACGGTATCGTTAATCTTTTCCTTTTGTTACGTTTTTTATTTGAAACTGTGGAAAGATTTGTGAAAAATATTATTGTGAAAATTCCACTGTAGGGCAATGGTCTATTTCTCCTTGTTCCATCTGTTCTTCGGGTTAAAGATTTCATAACTAGTCTATGTATACAGATACTGCACACCACCGTCTATATTATTGTAATACATATCAGTCCTGTTCCATTCGCAGGTTGTCTGTAAGAAATAGCCTAGTGCGATAAGACCGCCGATTGTTTACCTAGCATTTAGATATCTATCTCAGTAAGTTTCTTTGTAATTATTTGGTATGGAATAAAGTATTATTCTATGCTATTTCCATCCTTGCGCATGTGAATCAAGGTCATCGCACGATTTCTTCCTTGATCTGGATTGGTTAATGGGGCTCACTCAATTGCTATTATGACGCGATTTTCTTCTGGAATAGAACAAAATATTATTATAAATTTAGCAGTTTATTGAAATACAAAATTAGGTGAGGAAGTGTTTATGACATGGGCATTCATGAAGGTTACCTTCACTTAAGTACCTACTTAATTTATTCGTCTAGTCCCTCATTGTTGTAAAAGGACCTTCCTTAAATTATTGATAATGTTGCCCGATATTGTAATGGTCAATAAGAGCCTGCAAATGTGTCAGTAATCATTGCGTAATTTCTAGAAAAAGTACAAACTAACTCCAGGGTTCAATGAACTAAAGCACATATACAAATTGACTACGAAATTGGTTCCTTATTTTCCTTATAAAATTCTCTGAAAATCAAACAGCATTAGGCTCAATACACATGAGAGGCGTTATAATTATAAGAAAAGGTTGGTATATGTTGGTGGTGGTGTAACTCATCAGACGTGTCCGCCTCGGACCAGTGGTGGTCTGTCAGCTTTCACGCCTGAGTAGTTAGGTGCCGGCCGACTCCTATTTAAAGGATAGAGCATGAGAGGGTTCGGGTTTCCGTGGGTTGAGTTACCGAGGCTTGGGGAGAGAAAGTGTCAAGAATTTATATAAATTAGGGCGCCAGACACTCGCTCAGCCAACAAAGGTGTTCCGTGAATTCAAACAAAAGTTTTCTAATAAAATGTATATTATCTGCCAAATATTAGCTCCTTAGTCCTTTAGGTTATAATCTAAGTTCGATTATCTCTAGTAATTACAAGAGTTAAAGTTATTAAAATCTTGGGCGGCTAGCGGCCCTTACAAAAACTAAATATCAATAAGGGAGTTACAACGTTACATAAGCATAGCCACAAAATAGACCAGGAACACTGGTCGTCACGATAAGTTATCTAAAAATAATAGTATAACTGGCAGTTTACAAGCACTGGTGACTTACAACACCGTGCATACATATGAGTCTTGATAAGTTTGGTAGTTAAGTAAAATGAGGGGCCTATGGCACCGCCGATATAAAGGGCATCTAAAGCGCCATAGTTAAACACTGTAGTTGAACGCCGTTACTAAACCAGCGTAGGCAGACACTGTAGATAAACTGGTGGCCGAAAGCACCGTCCAGAAGAACGCCGTAGTTAAACAGGTCCAAAAGAAAACCAGCGCAGTACAAACACCATTCCGCGTAGAGCAAATAACCACGTTCACGCGTAGGGCAAGAACTATTTCCAGCGTAGGTTAAACACGATGTTTCACGCGTAGGGTAAAAACCCTGGAACAATACAATTCCAGTGTTAAAATAACTATAACCACAAAAGGAAAAGAGCGCGGCCCTTGATACACTTACCACGTTCCAGCGTGGGTGCTATTTCCATAAATAGGAGGTGAAGCGCGACAACGCTCGACTCCCAGGCCGATGAAATATTTCGGTATAAACTTGAAATAAGTCCAATACAAATGGAGGAGAGGCTCCCGGGCACGACTATCTGCAAGTGTGGCGCGAGGCAAAGCCCGAAGGCCTGCCTCCACGACGCTATCACAATTTTTTTCCCAAGCGACCTTCCAACAATCTCCACACAAAGAAAAAACCTAGAATGGCCGCCGTCAGTGTGACCACCATTACCATCGAATTATAATTCTACCAAAAGTATAAAAAAACGAGATGTTAGAATTCACCAAATATGAGAAAAACTGAGTTTCCTAAAGCCAAATATTATTAAGTCCAACAAACAAAATACTCTGTATATCAAAACAGCAGAAACCCGAAGACACCCTGAGAGAAATTGACCTACAACGAATGACCCCACCTTCGAAGAGCTGATACGAAGTCAACGTTTATTTTGGAGGACAATTCCCTCCGAATATCAACGTGAAATTGAATCTAATTAGAAAATATACCAAAACAGTAATTACTTTCATTTTCCTAATCATCTACTAAAATGTATAAAGTTTATTACCTGGTCACCCCAAATAGTTAATTTTTTAAATAAGTTCCACTACACACGATCGAAATATCAAAATGATAAAAAAAACTGATAAAATCGATAATTTCTTTATGGTTTTTTGGTGACACTTGGCACCATGTTTTGCATATGTCAACTTCAAATGTCTTATATGTATCTACTCATATAATTTCATGTACAGGGTCTTTGGTATTTTCGCGGAACATAATATATTGTGCTCAAAACGTGGCCAATAACCTCCCCAATAAGGCCCTATACACCAATGTACTGAATAACCAAAGACCCTGTAGAATAGAAAAGCTCTTTATACTATTTTATTTTTAGTACTTCACATAAGTATTAATTTACAAGTTAAGAGTAGTAGACCAGTTAAGTATTAAGTATGTAGCATTAAGTTAGTCCTAGCTCTGTAATGAATAATAAATAAATATGATAATTATTATTAACAGTAGTTAAGCATTAAGAGATTCTTTTCTTAACATAATAAACTCGGTCTTCATCACAAAATCAGTCATCGAATGTAAAAGTGTTACTCTAGGGTTCTATCTATCAAATTTAAACTAAATCGTTCCAGCAGTTTAGTAGTAACGAGGTTACAAATATCATAATTCCATCATTTCACATTTATTATTATTAGTAAAATAATAATATTATTTCGTAGGATATACAATAAAAGATAAAAGTGTTATATCAGGTTTATAAGTACAGTAGCAATTAAAATTTGCATTTTAGCTCAACGAGTCACCTTGTTCAGTAAAAGTTTACTGATGTTAATTATAGTTTCCGAGCTGCAATATGGCGGACGGAATAACTACACTGAAACCTAATTGGTTAAGAGTTCCGTTTTTGAAGTCTGTTGGGAAATTGAATATAAATATATATCATATCGGATATAATCTTTATATTTAATTAAATTAAAGGAAAGAGCGACTGACTGATCTAGCAACATGTACAGCACAAACCGTTAATATATAAGTAATTGGAGTTTATATATTATAACAGTATCATTAAACACCACCAACCAAATGTGCTTTTCGTTACTCCTTTCCCTGCACGGTTGTCTGGAAGAAAATGCTTTTAGCAATAAGACTGCCAATTGTATTAACGTCCTTGTACTCTAAAATATTTTTAAGTTTTGGTTTTCATGTGGAGTTTCAATAATGAGTTGTGTATTGTACTTTACACTGACAGAGTCAAATCACAATTCTGCCGTGCAGAGACTAAACCGCAGTATTCGACATTTTGCCGATTTTTAGTTATATATGCCACCTTATTGCGCACAACATAAGGAATACACCAATCTAACCCATTTGTCATTTAATAAATTTTAAGGTAGTAAAAACCGTGATTGAAAATAATTACTGCGGGTCACATTGGCGTACTTTTTGTCAAAACACTATTTAAAATACAGTATGAGCATTTACGTCTTTTGTGACCTATAGTATCCCTAGTTAAAATGCAGTAAACATAGTCAATATAATGCATAGTACTGTTTTACACACAAAAACCAAAAATGATTTACTAAACGAAAATGCAGTACTACGATAATGTACTAACAATAATAATACTGCATTTTGGTTTTCGGATAACATTACTGACGAAATTGCAGTAAAATGTTTTTTTTACTGCAGTATTGTTGGTTTTGTAGCAAATTTTAAAATTATAGCTACTACTGAATTTGCAGTTTAAGCTCATTTTGCTGCATTCTAGACGGCATTTTGGATTGTTATTCTGAAATTTACTACATTCGTAATAGATTATACTGCGATTTAGTATGCATCTACTCTTGATTTGTCTAGTAGTAAAAGTGTCAGTCATATTAGATTTGATTTAATTTATATTACACACAACAATTTAACAAACATGTTGTCCGCCAAATCTAATGGCATATAGCCATTCACTCAGATAGTACACAATTCTAAGATTACAATGCTATCCATATCAGACTTCAAAGATGTACAAGAAACAGCCCTGTAACAGTCGGTAATGGAAATAATCCCATATAATTTTGACTCCTTAGTTCGATTCAAGTTTTTATCATAATGAGTATAATTAGTGTTGAACTAATGGAAAATAGTTCTACCGTTTAGTTCATTTTATTTAAGTTAAATAAAATGCACAAAAAAGCCAAAAGTTTTTGAAACAAAGGTTTCCTATGTCAAAATCAGACTAAAGAAAAAATAACCACACAAACTTGTGAAAGCGGAGAACTTTTCCTACAAATACAAGAATGGCTAGAAGAAACTTTAGAAATACCAATGGAAGAAAAAGCCTTCTGCTGAAAGTTGACACACCTAAGCCTTTTAACACCAAACTGCTTATACCAAACTCAAAAATGATGACAAATCGAAATATATAAAAGGAAAGACTGACTGATCTATCAACGCACTGGGTTGAAACTTGGAATATAGATAGGTTTAAGACGCAGACTTCCGCTAAGAAAGGATTTGGCCACGCGGGCAAAGCCGCGAGCTTAAGCTAGTATAATATGATTACCTTTTTTATTGACTCATCTGGAAGCAATCCAGGTTTTCAATTTATGAACCGCCAGAATACGCATAATATTTATACCTAGAAAACGTTCTGATTACACATAACGAAGAAAAACGAAAATCTTTTATCATTTTTTCGTGTGTAAATGGAATTATCAATGATCGAGGAAATGCAAGTTTAATCCAAATTTCATAGTGTTGCTTAATCTGATACTGAGAAGAGTAAATTACGTTCCGCAGTTGTTAATACCATAACGCATTGTTTGTGAAAAAAATACCGATCAAATAATATGACTAAACCCAAGACTATTCTCATAGCGATTTGCTATCTCTTCCAATTTTGGTATTAGAAAGGCTCTGCAGATTTTATAATAAATAATAAGTTATGTGTAAGATGTGTTTAAATAAATAAATTGAATAGAATGGTACTTTATTGCATACCAAAATACAAGAAACAGTAAATAGAAGATGAATAAATAAGATTGTTAAATAGTACCAAAGTCATTTCACATGATAACGCATATGACTTAGGACATAATCTTTAAATGACAATCGTTTAAAAAAAGATTTATAAAGCTGCTACAGACACAAAACATACTTACATAAAATTATAGACACAACCTCGCTATGCTACATGTAATAGAGAAACTTCGAAGTGCTACAATAATTTGAACAAGAATAAAGAAGTGAGTCACCAAGCCTTAGAATTCGGTTTGTCTGATTTCCGGACTAGAATTCTATAATTATTATTTGAATGTATAATCCATCTACCGTATAAATTATCTAAACCAAAATTTAAGACAAAATTCTAAAAAGAAAAAACTAAAAGCATTATAAAACTCTGAAATTCAACTTAGAGTATTTAAATAAATATAAACTTATTTAATTTTCACATATATTTGCCACATTTCATATTAATAGTTTTTAAAATAATTACATGCTGCTGACAAATTAATTCAAGACATAAAATTAAAATGCAGTAAATTCAGCTGGATACTGCAAATTAGTTGGTAATGTTATACAAAACTCAGAAATTTTGCAGTAATGTACATTATTGCTGCATTTTAATTAGTTAATATATACTAATTTACCTGTAGTAACTGACACCATTTACAAAAAACATTATTTTCTATATTATAAAACAAATATTTTCATTATTTTTTGTGCTTAAATTATACTACTGTGGTATCTAGTTGCGATAGCAAAAAAATATCAATTAATTTTTATACATAACCGTAAAAAAAACGGCTTCGAAACGTTTTTCGCGATTTTCTCGAAACCGCGATTTTGCACTTACTGCGTTTTAGTCTCTGCACGGCAGAATTATAGTTTGTGTGGCCAATATATATGTATGTTGCAGTTTCAGGTCCCCGAGATTCGCTGACAAGTCCTGCAACATGACCAGCCGACTGCTTCTAAATATATAAAAGGAAAGAGTGACTGATTGACTGGCTGATCTATCAACGCACAGCCCAAACCGCTGAACGGATTCGCTTGAAATTTAGAATGTAGATAGGTTTTATGATTTAGACCTCCGCTAAGAAAGGATTTTGCCATGCGGGCAAAGCCGCGAGCATAAGCTAGTATATTATAAAGGGAAAGAGTGACTGATTGATTGATCGATTAACGCACAGCCCAAACCGCTGGACGGATCGGGTTGAAATTTGGAACACAGATTGTTTTTATGACATAGACCTCCGCTAAGAAAGGATTTTGCCGTGCGGGCAAAGCCGCGAGCATAAGCTAGTCCTACATAAATATCTTAACGAAAACAGCCGAGACCCAATCTGGGATTGAGATTTCGGTGCAAATCTCAAAAAGACTCTACCTCAGGTTTAATCTACGCTGTTATTCTTTTTTCTATACTAAATAGGTACGTTTGACCACATCCCACCTGATGGAAAGTGAAAATGCGGTCGACGATGGATCACGTAAGATGCCTAGGAAGGTGCCTATTCACTTGTGCCTTGAAGATACCCAAGTTGTACCGCTCGGGAAACACGGATGACGGCAAAGTGTTCCAAATGCGACCAGTTCTCATTAAGAACGACGAAGCAAAACGCTTATTCTTTTGGTACGTTCTAACTCGTTACAACAAAGATACCTACTAAAACATTACCTCAAGCTCAAAGCCAGCAAGAATCAAGACTAATTTCACATTCAAAGCCATTTCAATTCCTTTCAGTGCAAAATGTAAAAAGGTCGCAAAGAAACGGCCAACATTGTTTTACTCGCAAATAGAGTGCTCTGTTCAAACGTGCGCTGTATTACGCGGGAGAAATATGATATGGCAAGATGTGCTCAGAGTTTTATGCAGAAATCGTCGATAGCTAGGTTTTTTGAACTAAAATTATATTATAGCTGTATTCAGCGGTTTTACTCTTTAAAAACTAACCACTACCTACGTACCAAATCTCAGCGCAATCGGTTCAAACGTTAAAGCTTGAGAAGTAAATAAATTACACTGAAAAAGCATAGCAATATTCTCCTCTCCCTGCACGGTTGTCTGGAAGAGATCGCTTTTAGCGATAAGATCGCCAATTGTAACACATAGATTATCATATTGTGTTTTATTTTTTAATTTTATTTCTGTATATTTTTCTGTGTTCCAATAAAGAGTTATCCATCTATCTACTCGTATTACACATTCCACTACTCTCGCATTAATAATATACTCGTATAATATGAGATAAGCTTTGTCGCGGCTTCGTCCGCAGTAAGAAATCCTAAGCGTATGTCTACGTCATCATATCTAATTGTGTTCGAAATCTACAGCACATCTACAAACACAAATCATTTATTAAAATTATCATTCAGATACACGTCATACATTTTTAACCATACCATTATTATATTCACACTTATCCGTTCTGTGGAACCGTAGTAAACTAATTTAATAGCGGGAGGTGAAATGTATTAAATACTCTAAAATAAGCTACTTACTTATTTGAATTTTCAGCCGTTTAGAACAAACATGCAGGCTAAAGTTCGCCTTTATAATAAGTCTTATTAGATCAGGCGGACGCTTCGCAAAGTTTTTGTGAAACTACCGCGTCTGGGGATGGAGCACCTTTACTTGATGGTACTGTGATAGATTTAGTCTGGAAAGGTCATTGGAGTTCAAGCTTGCCCGGGACTCGCAAGTTATCCGTGTTACCTATGAATCTATATCATATAACTCATCTGCAAATTCGTACTTCAGTGAAGTAAGGTTGATTAACGAAGAATTTTTCCCTAACATGGATAGCTCTCGAACCAACAAAGTTTAAGATAAAACCTTTCCCACATGAAAGGTACACGGGGTGCTCTGTCCCTCTCTGGCAAACTTGACTTCAGTGATGAATTTTGTGTTACGTTTCGACTCTATGAAACACTATAATACTTTAAACTTTCGCGATTTAAAGTCATATTAATTTAAACAAGGTTATTTTTATGTTTTTGTAAAACTAACTTTAAATACCTAAAAATCTAGACTAATAAAATTATGAAGAACTAGCTGCGCCCAGCAGTTTTACCCGCATTAAGGTAGATTATGTGTTATTCCAGGATCTCTATCTAGATACTAAATTTCAAAATTACTCTCTTGAAGTGAATATTGCTACTTCTTATAAAAAAAAAATTCCTTACAATAAATCTGCTACCATATACAGACGCTTTGTCGCTTAACATCACGCCAGATCATGGTCAAAGGCTAACCTACAAAAATATTAACAAAAATATTGATTAAAAAATGACGCAAGTCCTTGATTCCTAAGACTCTTCTAATCTTGCACAGCTTTTAAGAGTGTGGGCTTCTCCCACGTCACACATTATGTATATGTATGTTTACTGTATTTAAATATCTATATTTCCATATTATTTATAATATCTTATAATACGTAGTTTATATACACATATACATACACACAGTCATACATACACACACAAATTCATACACAAAACATATATACATTTATCCCGCGCGTGAGGTTGAACGTGCGAGGACGATAGCGGCGGAGGTGCGCGGGCGGCGGGCGCCCAGCCGATCACGCCATACTGCCCCCGCGCCCCGCGCTCCTCCGGCATCCATCGAGCGCCCGCCGGACAACTCACCGCGGCCGCTCGCCAGTGCGATATAGACTCCCGCGCATACCGCACGCCGCTCGCTTTGTCAACCGCTCATTACGTTCGCTTACGCCATTGTTTACTTTGTGTTTATATGTACTATCTGTACTCCGTTCTCTCTTGTATATATATGTGTCGTGACTTTTCCTGCTTGTTCCGATCTTCCGTGTCGTGCTAATAAACTATCTTACTGCTACCTGTGCCTTCTTTATTTACTTGGGTGATAGGACTTTCACACTCGCCGACCCACCGGCGAGCTTACCAACTTATCCCCAAACTGGTGACCCCGACGTGATCATTATGAGTGGCAGTGAGTCCAGTGTTTACACCGCGAATGAACAATACCGTCGTCCGGCATTCCGACGTTGCCGAAAAATGTGCGTTTCACCGGACGGCCATTTTGTCGCGCCACGGCCGAACATAATAATGCAGCCATTTTCGTCCGAGGACCCCGAGCTGTGGTTCGCGCTACTGGAGAGCCAGTTTGCCAACCATTGCATCACGGATGACAGGAGGATGTTTAACACAGTTCTCAGCAACCTGGACATCACGACTGCGAAGGTGGTGAAGGATATTATCCTGAGCCCGCCTGAATACGAGCGATATTGGCGCATCAAGGCGGAGCTCATACGCCGCCTGTCCGCCTCTCACGAGCGGAAGACACGGGAGCTGCTCACGCACCAGGAGCTCGGCGACCGGCGTCCGTCATGCTTCCTGCGCCACCTGCAGGACCTGGCGGGCCCCGCAGCACTAGTGGACCTCCTACGCTCCATATGGTGCAGTCGCCTCCCCGCGAGCATCCAGTCCATCCTGGCAACCCAGGAGTCACCGCTGGAGCAGCAGGCAGAGCTGGCCGACCGGATCCAAGAGATCATCACACCCTGCACCGCACCAGCCTCCCAGTCCTCCAGCGAACTCGCGGAGCTGAAGGCCATGGTGGCCACCCTCGCGGAGAAGCTGGACGAGCACACGCACCGGTCTGCCAGCAGTTCCAAGGAGGACCAGCCCAGACCGCAGCGGCCACACTCGCCACCGGCGCAGCAGCAGCCACAACCGCTTTCCGAGGAGGTAACAGCGACTGGTGACGACTCGGCAACCACGTCACCGTATACAAGGCGCCTCCCCAAAGCTGACCGTTGCAAAAAGCAGCAACGCCGCTCCACGACACCTCGTCAGCACTTGCGTCCTCGCTCCAGCACCAGTTACGCAAGATATTCTACGTGCTGGTACCACACGAAGTTTGAAGCCGATGCTGCCAAGTGCCAGAGGCCCTGCGACTACCGACGCGCAAGGAACACGCCGTCAGATCGTCTGTCCAGCGCAGGCCGTCGAACGAAAGCGCAGGCCCGGGTCATCACTGCTGGAGGCGATTTACCTCGCACACGCCTCACGTGCACACAACCCACACCTGCTATCCCTCCGCCGGACACTGCACCAATACCTGCGTCCAAAACAAAACGTTTTGGGCGCACTGTCAGATTCCGGCTGGACTAATTTATTATCGCCCCTAACCAGGTCTCTGGGGGGGAGTGATGTGGGCTTCTCCCACGTCACACATTATGTATATGTATGTTTACTGTATTTAAATATCTATATTTCCATATTATTTATAATATCTTATAATACGTAGTTTATATACACATATACATACACACAGTCATACATACACACACAAATTCATACACAAAACATATATACATTTATCCCGCGCGTGAGGTTGAACGTGCGAGGACGATAGCGGCGGAGGTGCGCGGGCGGCGGGCGCCCAGCCGATCACGCCATACTGCCCCCGCGCCCCGCGCTCCTCCGGCATCCATCGAGCGCCCGCCGGACAACTCACCGCGGCCGCTCGCCAGTGCGATATAGACTCCCGCGCATACCGCACGCCGCTCGCTTTGTCAACCGCTCATTACGTTCGCTTACGCCATTGTTTACTTTGTGTTTATATGTACTATCTGTTCTCCGTTTCTCTGTGCTTGTGACTTTCATTCCTCTTCATATGTGCCGTGTAATAAACTATCTAACTGCTACCTGTGCCTTCTATTTATTTAATTGTGTGGAAGAACTTTTTCACTCGCCGCACCTACCGGTGAGCCTACCTATCTTCCCCATAAGAGATTGATCGACATCTGGCGTCATGAAACACATCCCACGCTTTCCTTCTTGATGACAATAGCTCCTCGATCCGATGTGCTAAAAGGGTTTCGCTCTTAAACGCAAAAATGTTTGGAAAGCTACTTTTTATGTTTTTTGAACATGCATGTTCAATGTAACTTTAGATGTATGAATTATATATTTTTGTTATTTTAGAGTTCCTTTAAACAGGTTAAAGTTTTCTCATTTTTCTTTTTCATAATATATTAAACTAGCTTGCGCTCGCGGCTTTGCCCGCGTGGCAAATCTCTTTCTTAGCGGAGGTCTACATCATAAATCCTATCTGTGTTCCAAATTTCAACGCAATCTATTCAGCGGTTGGGGCAGTGCGTTGATAGATCAGTCAATCAGTCACTCTTTCCTTTTATATATTCAGATGATATTCTAAGTCCTATAGGACATAGCCTAACCAAGTCTATACCGGAGCTGATCAATCTACAAGTCCCTTACAACTTCCTTAGCTAAGGACCTATTTAAGTAGCATTTTGCAAATCAATAGAATACCTGTAATGATAAATATTGCACATAATATATGTATAATTTTAAATTGTTTAATAAATAAATAAGTTTTAATTACAATTATTAAATGTAACCATACGACTCGACAATAAGAACTTTAAATTAAATTATAACTGCTTTATAGGTAATATACATAATCTCTGCTGCTACTAATTTATAATCAACATAATTATTATAATAAATACACTGTTGCGTAAAATATTGAGGCATGAATAGAATATCATGTTACGAGTACATTATTAACAAACAAGAACGTTATATAATATTAATATTCTCTTCTATTGAAGTCGTAAATTTAGAACATTTTCGCACTTCCACGAAGTACCATTAATACCTCTATAATATTTTGTTAGTACAGAGAAACTAAAACATGGTAAATCGTTAGCTTTCAGAATTATTATTTAGTGTGTAACATATAAATAGAAAATATATTTGAAGATTAAAATAGTGGCTACTTTCCTGCTACTGGAAAAAAATATTACGACGGCAGATTTTTTCTTTCTTTAAATGTTTTTTAAAATATTTTACAAAAAATGGTTAAAGTGAATGTATAAATACGATACGTTCCTATATTATTAGTTAAAAATTGAAATATCTTCGTAGCCATGAAAATAATAATTGAATTAATAAAAATGTAAAATTGACTTCCAAAAGTACACCATTATTACTATTTGTCTATTTGAATTTAAAAAAAAATGAGATTGAGTATTGTAGTAATGTAGGTATATTAAGTAATATACATAGGTAATTTAAATGAAATCTCACTATTAATAATAAGATTATTTATTTAATCAATCAATAAAAAATCAATTTCCCGTTACAGCCAAAGTAACCCTACCATATTATGGTACTTAAATTAATGGTATGAAGCATCCTAGAAGCACCTTTACTTAATGTAATGTTTCGCAACCCCCAAAATTATGACAGTTTAGTACCATAATAAAGTTATCAACGTGAAATGATTCAAGCAAGATTATGTCCAGACTTGACATAAAGCGTGAACCTGTGTTTGCTAAGGGAACACACACCTTTTAAAGACACAGTTTATATTGCAGTGGATCAAATTATGACAATTTAGTTGGTACTAAAGTAAAAATATCAACGTGAAATGGCTTAAGCAAGATTATGACCAAACATGACAAAATCACGAGCCTGTGTTTGCTAAGGGAACTCACACCTTTTAAGGACACAGTTTCTACTGCAGTGGATCCAATTATGACAATTCAGTTGGAACTAAAGTAAAAATATTAACGTGAAATAACTCAAGCAAGATTATGTCCAGACTTGACATAAAGCGTGAACCTGTGTTTGCTAAGGGAACACACACCTTTTAAGGACACAGTTTATATTGCAGTGGATCAAATTATGACAATTTAGTTGGTACTAAAGTAAAAATATCAACGTGCAATGATTGAAGCAAGATGATGACCAAATGTGACATAAAGCGTGAACCTGTGTTTGCTAAGGGACCACACACCTTTTAAGGACACAGTTTCTATTGCAGTGGATCAAATTATGACAACTAAAGTTACTTTAGTACGTGTTGGTACTAAAGTTAAAATATCAACGAGAAATGACTCAAGCAAGATTATTTCCAGACGTGACATAAATCATGAACCTGTGTTTGCTAAGGGAACACACACCTTTTAAGACCACAGTTTATTTTGGAGTAGACCAAGGAACGATATTTTTTACTACAGGT
Source organism: Hemithea aestivaria (assembly GCA_947507615.1). Classification (NCBI taxonomy): domain Eukaryota; kingdom Metazoa; phylum Arthropoda; class Insecta; order Lepidoptera; family Geometridae; genus Hemithea; species Hemithea aestivaria. The sequence goes on from OX382330.1 coordinate 1,011,160, forward strand.
TTGATCCTGAATGATGCAATAACAAAACTAGCGGCTATGTGTGATGTTTCTTTTTTGCGAAATTCACTGGCATAACAAAAAATCGAGGCAAAATGGAAAAAAAAGTAGAGCCCTTATTAAGATTTCATAAATTAAAAATATAGGTTTTACAACGGCGGTAAATGCTCTATTCTACTATCATAATGCTGTCGCAAGTAACATTATATCCCACATTTTTTCCGGTAACATACTCATCACACTAATATTATAAATTAGTTTTTGAGTGTGTGGGTATGTGATATGTGAGTGTATGTTTGTTACTTTTTCAAGTCTAAACGCACTCGATTTTTAAAACTATCGCGAGTGTTCTCCATAACTACAATAATAATAAAAACGGCACAACTCACGTCAAATATTGCCGAGAATATCTCGACCACGGTTTCGGACAATTACGATGTCCTTCATCAGGAGTTCACGCCTGCAGTAACCGACGATCACAAACGAAACCGTGGTCGAGATATTCTCGGCAATATTTGACGTGAGTTGTGCCGTTTTTATTATTGTAGTTCTAAACGCACTCGTTTAGGCTTAGTGGACCAATTGAGCTGAAATTTGGTACGACATAGCTTAGACTCTGGAATAACACATAGGATACAGTACAGCGGATAAAACCGCTGGGTGCAGCTAGTATAATATAAATAACATTTCAAGAGTTATCCTTCTACGTGTGTAGACTGTGTCTCACAATGTATAAGGGGCATGTGTGGCATGACGAGGGTCACCTGATATCATGAGCGTAATCTACTTACCAAGAGATTCGACGCGGATTTCAATTAAATTTGTGCCGCAAGACCAAAATATCAAAATAAATGAGTAAAATAAACGAGAGTAAAGGCAAATTAATTTTTATATTTAGTTCAAAGATTTTTGTTAGCTGTAACTACATATTTATGTTAGAAGTCATTTAAGATTTTTTTTATATCACGTTAATGTGAAATTCTAGAAGCACTGCACCAACGCTTCTTACTCAAGAGTCATAAGATGTTAAGACTCTTTAGCCCAGTAATTTCACTAGCTACAGTGCCCTTCTCCTTCACCGAAGCTCAGTAATGTTAGCACATTTCTGCTCAGGCGGTAGAGTAACTGGCACTGTTGGGGTACCCACCTAGACGACCTCCTGCAAAGGAAGTCTACCCCCAATTTGTTTATGGATGTTGACTGTTTGAGCTGAAAAAACCTCTTCACATCAATCTTAAAATCCTCAATGTTCTAAGTTCAAAATACTCTTTATAAAACGTCCATTTAAAACCTAAAAATATTTAACTCTAGCAAAATTTACTAAGATCGTGGATATTTTCTCTATGCTAAAATACGTGTTGCATTTCCAAACTTTCCAAAAGTAAATAAAAATCGCGCTATAAACAACAGCTTTGTTTATGTTTGAGTAACAACCACAGCACCTTGTTATTTCAAGCATAAAGCGCCAACTCGATACGTCCCACCAGTTCTACCTCTAATGCGATACAACGGACAATTTTCTGCGGATTACACTGAATTTTCAAAAACACCCGCGTGTTAATTAACTGCCCTCCTGGGATCTCTTCATACGTCATCTCGTTAGCTTCAGAGTGGGTAACAAGGACAAAGTACTTCTAGATTGAACAAGATGAAAAAATGAAGCACCTTAGTAAGCTCACTCATTTGTACCTGCCTATATTATAATACGCACTCATACTCGTTTAATCAGTGTCTAGAGTATACATATCACATTGTAATACGACAAGTAAGTGTGTGTTTAGTTTAAAAATAATATATGTTTTTAAAAAAACGTGCGTTTTTGTACACACTTGAGAATACTTGAAATGCGTCAATGACGACGCAACGCGTTGTGTTTATTAAGAACCATTAATAATACGAATTACACCTTTATACAGTTTAGTTTTAAGTCTTTTTATAGTATTGTATTGTACACTTTTTCTTGCAAAACTGTTCCATTGTAGTTTATTTGAATAAATTGATTTTGAGTTTGAGGTACTTTTGCAATATTTTGCTCAACGAGTGTTTTCGTCGAGCGTTACATGTATGTGATATTACTTTTGGAACTTCAATTCTGTTTTAATGAAACTACTACTGATAATTTTTATATCCTTTGGCAGGAAATAGATAAAATTGTACGAGGTGCTTCTGCCAACAGATAAGGCTTAAGCTAGCTTGCAGTTTTAAGCTTTTACTTGTTCTAGATTTTTCGGTGGAGATATTTGATTTTCCAAGCTGAATTTTGTTAGCTGGCTATGAAACTAGGTTCGCACTTGTTAGAATTTGTGAATAAAACCATAATGATCATGTTACTATAGATGTTTGTTATATTCATGTTAAAATAGATTCAATTGCACAACATTATTTTGAATATATTAGATCCTGAAAGTTATGGGATTTTTTTATCCAAAATTCTGTCTGGTAATATTATCACGATTTTACCCAGTATTCTTAATCTTTATAATTCTTAGGATCAACGTAAGAAAATTTGTAAGGGGATCAGCTTAGATATCTATTAAATTACGAAGCACTATTGAATACCAAAAACACTGTAATGGACAGACATTATAGTTCAAATCAAATCAAAGGGGGGTTTATCCCGCCTTCTAGGTTTAGACTGCTACCATCTACAGCCGCATCGTCGCTTTAGATCAGGCGAGATCTTGGTCAAAAGGCTAACCTATAACGAACAAAAAAACAGGGTCTTAGAAACATTTTTTTAACATTTTTCTAACTCTTTCTTACACTCTAGAACCACACTTAAAATGCGTTATGAATGAATGAATGAATGAAACATTTATTTATGCGTAAACATCTTTGACACACAAAACATCCAACAGCGTTACTAACGCATCACTCATGCCACATCACACAGCAGTACAGTGTGGCTCCAACCTAAACTAGACAATGCTATCAGCTGGTTTTGGTTGAGCGGCTTGATCACATGCACAAATGTGCAGCCATCCACTAACATCCTGCAATATGCACCAGCTTTGGGTACACTGAACTATGACTCGAAAATATGGATTAAGTTGTGAGTAACTCTTGGATCAAATTTCTTCATATCATAGAGTCAAATTATATAGAGGAACAAGTCCGAGGAAGACAAAAATAAATTCTTACAGATACAATAATATTATTATGTATAACATGATAGAAAAGGAGAGCGAATCTATTGATACCGTGTTTGTACTTATATAATTTAATTGACATTTTAATTAATTATTTGACATTTTTAGGGTTCCGTACCTCAAAAGGAAAAAACGGAACCCTTATAGGATCACTTTGTTGTACGTCCGTCTGTCTGTCTGTCTGTCTGTCTGTCTGTCTGTCTGTCTGTCTGTCTGTCTGTCTGTCTGTCTGTCTGTCTGTCAAGACCCTTTTTCTCAAGAACGCGTGGAGGTAGCAAGCTGAAATTTACAGAAAATACTAAGGTCTATTGCCTCTTGGAGCTGTGAAAATTTCAAACTTCTAGGCCAACGCAAACAAAAGATATAGTCGAATATGTCGCAAATATCAGCAAATTTTCGACATTCCCAAATAAATCAAAACCTACAGGGTACTTCTCGTGAACTCAGAATCTTGAAATTTGGCACGAAGCAACTCCTTAGAGCACAAATAAAGGAAAAATTGCGAAAACCATAAATTTTTATTTGCATCAAATGAAAAAAATATTTTGAATATTTTTATACCTACTACCCCATTTCTCATGAACGCGTAGACGCATTACATTGAAATTCATATTAAATACTCAAGTCTATAATACCTTTAAACTGCGATAAAATCAAACCCCTATGTCAACGCATTCAAAAGAAACAGCAATTTTAGTCGCAATTTTAAACTCGCAACTACGCTCAAAAAATCAAAACCTACAGGGTACTTCTCGTGAACTTAGAATCTTGAAATTTGGTAAAAAGCTATTCTTTAGAGCACAGATAAAGGAAAAATTGCGAAATCTGTAATTTTTTTGTTACATCATATAAAAAAATATTTTTAAAAATTTCATACTTACTACCTCATTTCTCATGAACGCGTGCAGATATTAAACTGAAATTCATATCGAATACTAAGGTCTATAATAACTTTAAACTGTAATAAAATCAGACCTCTATCTCAACGCATTAAAAGAAACAGCCATTTTAGCCGTATTTTTAAACTCGCGACTACTCTCAAGGGAATCAAAACCTACAGGGTACTTGCCGTTAACTCAGAATCTTGAAATTTGGTACGCAGCAACGTCTTAAATCATAGGCACAGGAAAAATTGCGAAAACTGTACATTTTTAGTTACATCATATAAAAAAATATTTTTAATAATTTTGTATTTACTACCTCTTTCCTCAAGAACGCGTACAGGTATTAAATTGAAATTCATATCAAATACTCAGCTTTATAATAACTTTAAGTTGTAAAAAAATTAAACATCTATGTCAATGCAATCAAAAGAAACAGCAATTTTAGCCGCATATTTTCAAACTCGAAAGGACTCGCAAGGGAATCAAAACCTACAGTATATAATATATTATACCCACTTTTCCTTAGGGATCCGTACAAACCCGTAGGTTTGTACGGAACCCTCGGTGCTCGAGTCCTACTCGTACTTGACCGGTTTTTAGGGTTCCGTACCTCAAAAGGAAAAAACGGAACCCTTATAGGATCACTTTGTTGTCCGTCCGTCTGTCTGTCTGTCTGTCTGTCTGTCTGTCTGTTTGTCTGTCAAGACCCTTTTTCTCAGGAACGCGTGGAGGTAACAAGCTGAAATTTATAGGAAATACTAAGGTCCATTGTCTCTTAGAGCTGTGAAAAATTCAAACTTCTAGGCCAACGCAATCAAAAGATATAGTCGAATATGTCGCAAATTTCAGCAAATTTTCGACATTACCAAATAAATCAAAACCTACGGGGCACTTCCCGTGAATTCAGAATCTTGAAATTTGGCACGAAGTAACTCCTTAGAGCACAGATAAAGGAAAAATTGCGAAAACCATAAATTTTTATTTGCATTATATGAAAAAAATATTTTGAATAATTTTATACCTACTACCCCTTTTTTCATGAACGCGAAGACGTATTAAATTGAAATTCATATCAAATACTTAAGTCTATAATACCTTTAAATTTTAATAAAATCAAACCTCTATCTCAACGCATTCAAAAGAAACAGCAATTTTAGCCGAAATTTTAAACACGCAACTACTCTCAAAAAACCAAAACCTACAGGGTACTTGCCGTGAACGTAGAATCTTGAAATTTGGTAAAAAGCAATTCCTTAGAGCACAGATAAAGGGAAAATTCCGAAAATTGTACATTTTTAGTTACATCATATAAAAAAATATTTTTAATAATTTCATACTTACTACCTTATTTCTCATGAACGCGTGCAGGTATTAAATTGAAATTCATATCAAATACTAAGGCCTATAATACCTTTAAACTGAAATAAAATGAAACCTCTATCTCAACGCATTCAAAAGTAACAGCAATTTTAGCCGAAATTTTAAACACGCAACTACTCTCAAAAAACCAAAACCTACAGGGTACTTGCCGTGAACGTAGAATCTTGAAATTTGGTAAAAAGCAATTCCTTAGAGCACAGATAAAGGGAAAATTCCGAAAATTGTACATTTTTAGTTACATCATATAAAAAAATATTTTTAATAATTTCATACTTACTACCTTATTTCTCATGAACGCGTGCAGGTATTAAACTGAAATTCATATCAAATACTAAAATCTATAATACCTTTAAACTGTAATAAAATCAAACCTCTATCTCAACGCATTCAAAAGAAACAGCAATTTTAGCAGAAATTTTAAACACGCAACTACTCTCAAAAAACCAAAACCTACAGGGTACTTGCCGTGAACGTAGAATCTTGAAATTTGGTAAAAAGCAATTCCTTAGAGCACAGATAAAGGGAAAATTCCGAAAATTGTACATTTTTAGTTACATCATATAAAAAAATATTTTTAATAATTTCATACTCACTACCTTATTTCTCATGAACGCGTGCAGGTATTAAACTGAAATTCATATCAAATACTAAAGTCTATAATACCTTTAAACTGTAATAAAATCAAACCTCTATCTCAACGCATTCAAAAGAAACAGCAATTTTAGCAGAAATTTTAAGCACGCAACTACTCTCAAAAAACCAAAACCTACAGGGTACTTGCCGTGAACGTAGAATCTTGAAATTTGGTAAAAAAGCAATTCCTTAGAGCACAGATAAAGGGAAAATTCCGAAAATTGTACATTTTTAGTTACGTCATATAAAAAAATATTTTTAATAATTTCATACTCACTACCTTATTTCTCATGAACGCGTGCAGGTATTAAACTGAAATTCATATCAAATACTAAGGTCTATAATACCTTTAAACTGTAATAAAATTAAACCTCTATCTCGACGCATTCAAAAGAAACAGCAATTTTAGCCGTATCTTTTAACTCGCGACTACTCTCAAGGGAATCAAAACCTACAGGGTACTTGTCGTTAACTCAGAATCTTGAAATTTGGTTCGCAGCAACGTCTTAAATCACAGGCACAGGAAAAATTGCGAAAACTGTAAATTTTTAGTTACATCATATAAAAAATATTTTTGATAATTTTGTATTTATTATCCCTTTCCTCAAGAACGCGTACAGGTATTAAATTGAAATTCATACCAAATACTCAGCTTTATAATAACTTTAAGCTGTAAAAAAATCAAACATCTATACTATGTCAACGAAATCAAAAGAAACAGTAATTTTAGCCGCATATTTTCAAACTCGCAAGTACTCGCAAGGGAATCAAAACCTACAGTATATAATATTTTACCCACTTTTCCTTAGGGTTCCGTAGAATGCCGTAGGTTTATACGGAACCCTCGGTGCTCGAGTCCTACTCGTACTTGACCGTTTTATTGTATTAATCATTTTATTATTATGATTTTATAACATAATTTGCATGTTACTAAGTCAGAATATAGCTGACCATTACACTGTTTTAACCAACTAGACTAACCTATATTCGCAAATAAAGATAATATTTGTATTTGTGGTTCATAGTTTTGTATGCATTTCCTACATAATAAGTGCAAGTCCTAACTAGCACTTCAAAATTTTGTTTTTTTTACAAATAAAAACTGGTTACATATTTTTGGAATAGCAGTTCATTTACGTATATGCTATATGTTTCAAATCAAGCATTCACATTTATTACGTAGAGCTTCTGCGTCAAGAGCCTTGCCACGATGGTAGTACCACCCAAACAGCAAGATATCTACAGAGATTACTAAAATTTAGAAGAAAACTGCCGCATTTCTAACTTTCAACTAATTCGAAAGTAAAGTTAAGGAAAAATATGGCAATTTTCTAATAGAAATTGGGAAAGATCTTAGTGAGATCTGGTAAAAGCATCTTTGTGTTAATCCTCGGCTGAATTTGAATCGGCTAAAGGTTAAGTTTGGTGAATTATGGAGGCATTAGTGAGAGATTATGACCTACCGTGCCGGCATGTTGCCGGCTAGTGATGTGCTTGATACATATTTATTTGCGGTATTTTATCGATAGAATTACTATCGATATATAATTATGTGGGAGGATTATGGAGGCAGATATTATTAGATCAACCTTGCACAAACTCACTTGTATTCGCCTGAAGAAGATCCTCGTACAGGATCAAACGGTCGGCACGAAGCTGAAGTAAATACAAGTGAGTTTATGCCGTTAATTAGATCAAGTTGCAAGTAATTTGGAATTGCTAAAAGTAAAGTTTAGGTTGGCCCCACAATTTATAATTGTGATTGTTATTTGACTCTAACAGTGTAAGTAGGGTAACCTTTACTGCAGGTCAATCACATTATGTGAATTCCTATTAATACAAACAGTTTTTTTCAGTAGGGTCCGTAGCCCAAAGGTCGTACATCCGAATTGTAATCAAAGGCCCTAAGTTCAAATCCTAGTGTGGCAAGTTTTGCGCCTATTTGCTACCGTTTTCGGAAGTCATGTGAAATTGTGGATTCAGACTGTTACGTATGCCTAAGATATTATGTAGGAAGTCGTTACAAAATATTAGAGGCATTGAGGAATCTCGGCGACCTGACGCTGCAACATAGGCAAGAAAAACATGGTTAGACAACATTTTATTTCATCAGTATGTCTAATCAATAATTATTATGTTTTTTATTTTTTCATGAGTCGATAATAATTCGTACAATATTTTATCGATATTTCTAGAATAATATGTCTGATTGTCCCTTCACTATCATTTATTGCTCTGCCATAGAAGCTTATTACACTAGACAGATAATAATATGAGCGAAGGCGTATAAATGGATTTCTGATAGAAAATACCACAATATACCATGTTATGTACCACTTTTATTAGATGACTTCTAAAATAAGAAACTCAATTATTAATTGTCTGCTTTTTTGTTTGTCCAGAACATCCTAATTTTAATCTAATTTCAAAATTATTTTTTATTTAGTCCTCCGCTAAAATAAACGGAATCTGCATTATAATATCCTATTTGATACATATTTTTAATTTATAATAATTTGCGTTTTGTCGAATAAAATAAATATATAAACAAATTCATCTGCATTGTTCTAATCATGACTTAAACAGTCATTTATTGTCTCATTACAATAATAAAAAAAATATAAATACGACACGGCTGTATACTCACGTTAATTATTCGTTGAGATATGTCTCAACCACGTGAGTACAGCCGTGTCGTATTTATAATATGTAGTTTCCAAAATTGAATAAAAAAATAATAATAAATACCATAAAAAAATTAAACTTCATGAAAATATTTCAAACAACAATTGCGACAATTCATAGTCCAAGCGCAACAAATTAAGTTACCCGCCGCTGCAACAAACGATGGTTTTAACTGAATATGTCCCGTATTCAGAGTTAGTGCGCTTTAACGCTCTTATATCATTCACTCGTAGCACCCACTGCAATATAATTGTAACTTTGTTAGCGTTACTACGCTGAAATATTGCTACTGTTTTGCTGCTTTTGACTTAATTTGAAACAATTCTGACTTAATATTGTTTTGTCTTCGAGAAACCACGGAAATAAAGACGCAGCGAAAATTGTCATTGTCCCGAAATATTGGACACGAAAATTTATTACACTAAAAATAAACTTAAGAACTTTATAAGAAGACAGCAACGGATGATTCCTTTACATCTTATGCATCACGACTCGAAGGCAAAGATCACCATGGGCACCGAGAAAACGACGGGCCTGAAAAAATTATAGACATCCTGGAATTACGAGTAGCACCAGGCCAGTAACCAGGCTAGAATTTATGTTGTACAAAAAAGAGATATGGAGAGATTTGAAGGAGGTAATATTGTACAGCATAAATAAAGCAGCGTCCGTGGCCCAGTGGTCATACCTCTCCTCTCTCATCCCTTTTGTAAGCCGGAGGTCCTGAGTTCAAATCTCAGTGTGGCAAAAAGTGTGTTTCCTATAAGATATGCAGGAGGCAGTCATTAGGTCATGTTGGAGGCCTTGTAGAAATCTCAGCGACCTGAAACTGCAACATGAAACGAAACGGCCACACGACCTATAATTTGTGATTTGATTCTGACAGTGTAAGTAAGGTAACCTGTTCTGTTGGAGTATAAACCCCAATGATGATGAATGATGATAAAAAAAGCAGCCCAAGCCAGCAGAACAAAAGAAACCCATTGTTTATCTAATTGAAGTGCGTCCAAATTTTTACTGAAGCCAGTTTTTAAAGCCAGTAATTTTATCAAAGAAAGCCTCTTCATCCACATCGGAGTATAAGCCAGTAATGGTGGCCATCACTCACGAGGAGGCTCGAACGCTTGAGCGAGATCGAGAATGTATTCCTTAAACTACCCCCGTTTGTCTCACTTAAGGTTTTTTGTTAGAGTTGTTTGTTGTTAGAATGTGCGAATTTGTTTGGCTTCCCGATCATTGGCTTTTTACGTAATAGCAACCATAAATTGGGATGGAGATTCCACCCCTTGTGTACTAAGGATCGTCTCGGAAGTTAGCTTCTACGACTCTAATGTTGTAACTTCCAATGGTTATTTCTTATTTTACCTTGAACTCATAGTGGAACTCGTTACGTAACAAAACTTCTCAAGTTATTCTCCCAATGATACTAAAATCTCGGATCGATACAGATATATTTTTTAGAAGGGCCGCGTCCCACTAACTATAAATGGATGGCCCCATTCGCCCTCCCACAAAAATATCACCGAAAACGGTACCATTTTCTCAGAGGGCGGCATTAATCATAACCTTTTTCGGTTAGCCTTTAAACCGTTTGTCATAAAAACCGATAGCTGTAGTGTATTCGGCCCACGTATAAAAAAAATAAGGTTTATGCGTCGTGCCATTTGTTAGGTTACCGCCGCGTCGTAAATTTCTAAGTTACAAGTTGCCAAGCTAACTTAGATGCAGGAACAGTGTTATGGCATGGTAAAAAGTTCGAGCCAGAGGGAATTCTGGAGTATTCTTTTATTTTATGAGTGAACGCACTCGGGTATCGCTGCGGGAAGCTGCGCTGGTGGTAAATATTCAAAACATTTATGAAATATTGAAATGCTGTATGAACTATTACTGTGCATCAAATTTTATGGTGTTTTATATATTTTGCTATATTCAAAACGGGAAAGTCTTCTAAAAATATTTGAGTAAGATTCATGGTTACTGGTACGAGATCATTTCTTTCTTGTAGCTATATTTTATTTAGGTTGTCATGTCATGAAAGTATTAGGTGATAGTTTATTAGTTTTAAGGTATTTATTATAAAGGTGATTTAATGTATAAAAAGTATAATACCTCATGTAACAATTTCGTAAACATCATTCCAGTTTAACAACACGTGATTTTACAATTGTCTGTGCCACGAATAGGTACGCAGACACCGAAAATCGAAGACCAATTCCAGCTCAATCAACTCAATGTCAATAAGTCGTGTGACGACTGCCGTTCAAGCGAGTCAGTCGCCGAACGTAGGCGCCAGTCCGAGTGTGAACGTCGCTTTAAATCGGCTTAAACGGCTGATCGATTGCAAGTTTTGCGGTGAACCAAGTAAACGGGCTAAAACTAGGAATAGGCGTAAACCATTTTCAAAACGCTCTTCTTAGCTGCCATATGTAGCTGATGTCAATAAGAACGATTGTCAATATAAATAAAACTGGTCAAGTACGAGTAGGACTCGAGCACCGAGGGTTCCGTACAAACCTACGGGTTTCTACGGAACCCTAAGGAAAAGTGGGTATAATATTATATACTGTAGGTTTTGATTCCCTTGCGAGTACTTGCGAGTTTGAAAATATGCGGCTAAAATTGCTGTTTCTTTTGATTGCGTTGACATAGATGTTTAATTTTTATTTACAGTTTAAATTTATTATAAAGCTGAGTATTTGGTATGAATTTCAATTTAATACCTGTACGCGTTCTTGAGAAAAGGGGTAGTAAATACAAAATTATTAAAACTATTTTTTTAACAAAAAATTTACAGTTTTCGCAATTTTTTCTGTGCCTATGATTTAAGACGTTGCTGCGTACCAAATTTCAAAATTCTGAGTTAACGGCAAGTACAAGTTTGATTCCCTTGAGAGTAGTCGCGTATTAAAAAATACGGCTAAAATTGCTGTTTCTTTTGAATGCGTTGAGATAGAGGTTTGATTTTATTACAGTTTAAAGGTATTATAGACCTTAGTATTTGATATGAATTTCAGTTTAATACCTGCACGCGTTCATGAGAAATAAGGTAGTAAGTATGAAATTATTAAAAATATTTTTTTTATATGATGTAACTAAAAATGTACAGTTTTCGCAATTTTTCCTTTATTTGTACTCTAAGGAGTTGCTTCGTGCCAATTTTCAAGATTCTCAGTTCACGGGAAGTACCCTGTAGGTTTTGATTTTTTGAGAGTAGTTGCGAGTTTAAAATTGCGACTAAAATTGCTGTTTTATTTTGAATGCGTTGACATAGAGGTTTGATTTGATTATAGTTTAAAGGTATTATAGACTTGAGTATTTGATATGAATTTCAATTTAATACGTTTACGCGTTCATGAGAAAAGGGGTAGTAGGTATAAAATTATTCAAAATATTTTTTTCATATGATGCAAATAAAAATTTATGGTTTTCGCAATTTTTCCTTTATCTGTGCTCTAAGGAGTTACTTCGTGCCAAATTTCAAGATTCTGAGTTCACGGGAAGTGCCCCGTAGGTTTTGATTTATTTGGTAATGTCGAAAATTTGCTTAAATTTGCGACATATTCGACTATATCTTTTGATTGCGTTGGCCTAGAAGTTTGAAATTTTCACAGCTCTAAGAAGCAATGGACCTTAGTATTTTCTATAAATTTCAGCTTGTTACCTCTACGCGTTCCTGAGAAAAAGGGTCTTGACAGACAGACAGACAGACAGACAGACAGACGGACGGACAACAAAGTGATCCTATAAGGGTTCCGTTTTTTCCTTTTGAGGTACGGAACCCTAAAAATGGATTAAACTTGTTTTTAAATGTTGGTGCTTATTATGTATTGTTACGATTAATCAACGTAAATCTTAGTTGTTCTTCATATTTCTGCCCTTATACTATGCTAGGTAGATGTTAGGTCAGAACAAAGGTTATTTCCATTCCATCCTCCTCTAACATCTTTTTTTTTTTTTTAATACGAGATAGGCCTACGTTTGACCACATCCCACCTGATGGAAAGTGAAAATGCGGTCGACGATGAATCACGTAAGATGCCTAGAAAGGTAAGGCCTAGTAAGGTAGGTAGGTGGTAGGATTCACACGTGCCTTGAAGATACCCAAGTTGTACCGCTCGGGAAACACGGATGACGGCAAAGTATTCCAAACGCGACCAGTTCTCATTAAGAACGACGAAGCGTCACGCTTGGTGCGGGCAGTAGGTAACGCCACTAAGTAAGGATGCCGCTTTGCTGTCTGCCGCGACGTCCGTCGGTAGAATGGGCTTGAAGGAATTAGTTTGTGTAATTCCTGCGCACACACATATCCTACCACACATATCCTTTTTCACACAGTTTATCCTTCGCTCTATCTTGTGTTTTTGACTTCTGCTACATTTATTACTGCCTATTTTGCTACATTATCTTCCTCCCTTTACATAACATGTCGAAAATCTATACCAGGATATAATAAGTTCTAAGAAACCATGATTCAGGATATGAATTTGAATCAAAAAGCTTTTTGCTAAACCCGTCGAACCAATATCGGTGGATTGGCGCGTAGAACGAATCAATGACTTTATTTATTTTTTCGTAGAATTTTAGTAACATACTACATTATACATCACAAACTAGAATACACAAAGGCTTTATTACAACTTTTACTTTATGGCAGTTAGGATAAAGGTGGTTTTCCTTTATCAAGTTAGTTCAGTTGGAGCATTAACTCTCCCTCATGCACGGTTAAGTTCACGGTTGAACTAGTCCAACTAATAAATTTACAACATAAAAGTAAAACTTCGCGGTTTTCTTCGGTTAAAGCTGAAACTATACGCGTGAATTTGTTATCATTGTTTAATATTATGTTGGTATATTTTATGGTGTTTTCTTTACGAAAATATGGTGAAAATGTTGAGGGTAAGACACAAAATGGAGTAGCTCTGAGGCTAGCCCCGAAAAATGAGGCGAGATTTCTAAACGTATACCATCTACTAAAATCAACCATCAACCAACCTATATGCTGCAATACCAGGTCGCAAAGTTAAGTCCAGGTCCTACGATATAACCTAACGACTGCCTCCTATAGGATATCCTATAGGAAACTGCTCGACCCACAGTTTTACCAACCTTCCGGAACATGGTAATCTGTCTTCTTAAATATTATAGAGTCACAAGTATTTCTAAGTAAATATCGCATGTCCTAGTATGCCTAAAGGTTAAAAGTATCAAGAGCCTACAGTATCTAACAAAGTATCTCATATTGCATTTTGTTTGCGCAACCCTAGCTAGCTTGGACTTTGCAATTCGAAACTATGTACACTTCTTCCTCAATTCATTCTATAAACAGTAAGTTATCTTTTTTTAGAATAGAATAGAATAAGAATTATTTGCCAGAAAAAAAAAAGAACGATACAATATTGTTTATCATAAAGGTAAGTATAGCATACAGTGAGGTGTCCTTAATACTAACCAATCAGGATCATGAGTTACAGGACTTGCAAATCAGGTCCGTGATTGCGTATATCAGATTCAGTTCCACCCAGTGTTTTGAAATTGAAATTGCTGCGCGTCACTGCACTGCACTCATTACTCTGTGATATAAGTTGTTGAATCTCATCATGCCTAGTTTCTGTCAGTAGGCATTTACTAGGTCTGCGTGCAACATCTTCGACTGCGTCATCACTTACCAACAGGTGAGACTGTGGTCAAACGCAGCCCTATTCACTATAATAAAAAAAGTCATTTTGCTGATATAGGATTCCTTCATGCCATGCCACTCAACTCTGATCCACGGGCGACCCGCCTCCATCTGGATGCCGGATGACCAACACTGCTCTTCTTTGACCACCATTCAGTCAAGTCCATTAGTCATCAAATCACCTTGCTTGGTGACCTTACCTTGAAGTTCTCTTACTGTTTATACTGTAGCTAGATACTGGGCACGCAACCCGAAACTCTGCATACTTCCACTTTGAAATAAAACTCGGCGTAGACTTTGAATATTGGTTTGACGTTCTTTGAACTGGCTTGTTGGCAGAACTTGGAGGATGGAGATACTTTTGTATTCAATTAAATATTTAAATAAATGAAATATAACAAGAGAACTAGCGCCTACTTTGTACAGCCTAAGGATCAATTGCTTTAAATCAAGTAAATCTCATATATAAGTAAATCTTTTGTATTAATAAATCAAATAGTTAAAACAATAATTATAACATAATTTAAAAGCCTCCCCTTTTCGTTCTAGTACGATTTGACAAATTATAAAAATACATTAAATTTAAATTATAGGGTGTTAAGGAATAAAAATTAGCAAGAAAAAAAATAAAAAACGTGGCTTAGCATCGGTATAATCTTACTAATAATATTATAAACGTTAAAGTTTGTAAGAATGGATGTCTGGATGTGTGTTTGTTACTCTTTCACGCCTAAACGGGTGGACCGATTGAGCTGAAATTTGGTATAGAGATAGCTTAAACTCTGGAATAACACATAGACTATAGGACAGCGGGAAAAAACGCTGGGCACAGCTAGTATATAATAATATAAAATTTTATCGTAAAAAGGTAAAATAAATCAAATTAGCCTCTATTATGTTCGACAGATTAAAAAACTTACACAAAAAGAGCTCGATCATCAACTTTTCAAAGCTAATAAAAGCAAGTCCACAATAATGTTTGTGTCCGTTGTCCGCTTAATCGAATTTTGATGTAAGAGGCAATATTCAAAGTTGTAACCAACGACACTCTGCTACTGGACTTAGAATTTCAATTTTTTTATAAAATAAATTAAGAAGACGAGCAAGACGCTCTCCTGATGGTAAGAGATAACGCTGCCCATAATTAGCACAGTCCTCCCCAGTGCACTCCGCCATCTCTTCCTACTTGAGAGTCATAAGATGTTAAGACTCTTCAGCCCAGTAATTTCACTAGCTTCAGTGCCCTCCTGCCGAAGCACAGTAATGCAAAGTAATTACAGTTTTCGGGTTAGAGATCTCTTTATTTCTCATAAAGAATTAACTATTCACTTACATGAGAAAATACTTTTTTAAATATGTAAAAGTTGTACCAAAAAATATATTTATATTCTTAGTATTTTTGCCTATTTACAGCATAACTGCGTAATTAATATTTGGTACTTTTATCTTCATCTACCTACGTAGTATTAGGAATGTTTATTTTATAAACTACCCACTTAATATTAAAATAACAACATTTGAATGTTCATTTAGTGCTATAATATTAATAAGAACAATGTTTAGGAACCTACTTATAAACATGAATGAATGTAATATCAAGGGGAAGAGACTAGCCCCCACGACACAGGGTATCCTAGTGTGGGGGCTAGTGGACTCCAAACATGCAATACTGTAATTTTTATGAAATAAATAAATAAATAAAAAAAATATCGACTTCATAAATAAAAAAAATATGGACCCCGCCATGTGTATGATAGGAACTCCAAATCATACTAAAATATTATAAACGGAAAGTTTGTGAGAATTTATGGATGTCTGAATGTATGTTTGTTAACCTTTCACGACTAAACGGGTAAGCCGATTGAGCCGAAATTTGGTATAGAGATAGCTTAGACCCTGAAATAACACATAGACGTACAAAAGATAAAACCGCTGGGCGCAGCTAGTAAAATATTATTCTTGAAGGGTTGATATCTCATAAACTTATGAGCTAAAAATAAAAATAAAAATTAATTAAGCTACTTTTATAAATGAAATTGAACTGATGAAACTGATATTATAAATTCAGATACCTACACCAAAACAAATGTATATTTTTTTTCATTAATTGGATAATCTAAGGGAAGGTTAATAGATTTAGTTTTATTTTTTCATACATCTGTTAGTGGTGACAAGAATAGCCAGAATCTTCTTTCTATTTTTCGTCCACTTAACCGAAAGTAAAACACATCACTTTACACCTCTTTTATATTGGACGTATATTGGTTCTATAACAACATCTAAGATAAATCGATGGTAGTAAGCGTATATTATGAGTGAGTCAGAGGTTAATGTTCTGGAAAGCAAGAAAGGCGCTATCTAGACCAGCCTCTCGAGCTGAATAGCTTAGTTTATCAGCAACATCTCGCTTACTGGGAGATCCTATATCGCTTTTATTTTAAGAAAATGTCTAATGTTACAAGCTTTTATTTACTTTCACCTGTCTGTTGTCTGTCTGTCTGTCTGTCGGTCTGTCTGTCTGTAATCAAATCTTGGAAGTTTAATTTGATCCACTTTCCGATTTCTGATTGAGCTGAAATTTGGCATGCATATATAAATCGGATGACAATGCAATATTATTATGACATGGATCTGATGATGGAGCAGGAAGGTGGTCATAAGAGCTTCGTAATTAAACGAGGCAACCCCATCGAGTTTGGGCTCATTTGATTTGTCTTAACGAGTACCTACTTTTGGTGCTAGATGGTAATAATAATAAAAGCTTATTTTAAAAGTTTTTTTTTTTTTTAATTTCACTTGTTTAGTTTGTTAAATTCAGAGCTCCACTTGGCACAAATATTCGCACGAAGGTCAAATTGTTAAACAAAATTTGCTTATAACATGTTTTGTTTGAGAATTTGACAATTCTCGCGAACATTTGCGACTAGTGGATTGGATATTTTGAATGACGGGGTAATGCGAGAATAATCATAAAAATTACAGTTGAAATGAGAGCCCCCTATTTTTGAAAGTCAGTTAACGCTCGTTACCACGCTCTGGTGGAAGGAATCAATCAAACCGGAAAATCTTCCGGGACTTTAAGGACATTTTCGTGTCAGCGACGAGACCCAAATCCTGATTACATATTTAAATCTCATTGATTCGTCCTAGGGTTGTACTTACTTGACTATTATCTTTTTTGTTATTTTACTAGTAACGTTCAGAGGTTTTACTTACCTAAATATACAATGTATTATAGGATCTAAACGACCTACATACCAAATTTCAACTAAATCGATTTTGCCATTGAACATACTGAATTAATTTGTGAAAAATGCCGGCCGGCTGAATGTCATGTCCGAATATTTTTTTAATGCTTGTCATAGTGATAGAATGAAAAATCGTCCTTAAGACTTCAATTGCCAACTACTGGGCTACATAATATGCCTCCGTATCTGTATTAGTACTCCGTTTAGTGTCTGTGTAGTTTATTGAAATCAAAACTGTGATGGCCACGATGTTATAATATAATGCAAATTATGATTTCACATTCTAGATAGCTGAAGTTCAAGTCTTGGTACCGCACCAATGACTTATATAGAGGTAATTTTTAACCCCCGACGCAAAAACGACGGGGTGTTATAAGTTTGACGTGTCTGTCTGTCTGTCTATCTGTGTGTGTGTGTGTGTCTGTCTGTGGCATCGTAGCTCCCAAACGGATGAACGGATTTTGATTTAGTTTTTTTTTGTTTGAAAGTAGAGTTAGTCGAGAGTGTTCTTAGCCATGTTTGGTGGAAATCGCTTCAAGATGGCCGCCGCTACAGTCCACTATATAAAATTTAAAATCCAAGATGGCCGCCACCACAAAATGATGAATTACGTATTGCGTTGGGAGTTTTTTAAATTTTTAATTTAATTCACTTGTTAATGAACAACACAGATGCAGACGTCTATAAGCGACTCGACGGTAACCGCTTACCATCAGGCCTGTCGTTTGTTTGTGTTTCCTGACCGTGTCTTACATAAAAAAAATACATTCACGTAGAGTTTTAAAGAGCATTATATTATGTCAATTAGTTAAATAGTAGGAACAACTAAAAACTTTTCATCAAAACCGACATTTATAAGAGAGCATTGTGAACTGAAGGTCCGAGTTATAAACATCTGAGAGTCACGAAAGATATGAAAACCATCAAGTTTGACCTTTCAAGTAACACTATACATATAAATAAACCCTTTGATATTCAAATTCATCCAATCTAGCCGCTAGCCCTTCAAAATGTAAGTATCTACCTACAGAGGAGGTCATCCTTTTATTCGCATAATTTTGTATTTAATTTATTCTGTTTCGTAAAAAAGGTTTTGGCATAACGATGTCAAACATTTAAAAAAGTCCATGGTACGAGGGTAAAGAGAATTATGCCTAACAGTGAAGTGATGGATCGAAATAAATGATTATAATAACAGTAAAATTTTGACTTTACCTCTACACTCTACATAAATATACCATTTTTAAGTAACATTTTGTAGCTTTAACTATTTTACATGACACAATATTAAGACTTATTTCTGGATCAGTTCTAAGCTTTGAGACTTAAATATTTAAAAGGCTTGTCGAGCCTATTTTTAAATTTTTTTTAATTATATTTTTTTGCAGTGAAAATTTCATCCATTGTTTCCGGAACGGGCGTAATAGAAGAGGAATGTTGAAGTTGCACCCACTAAACCACATTTACACACATATTATGCCAAATTAAATTATGTCATCTTATTTTATGCCAAAAACCACAGTACCCTATAAATGGTAACCCTACCAGTAGGTACACTCGCAGAAAGTAAAGTAGAAATATGCGTTGTGCGGGAACGTACACGTACGAGGAACGTGTATGCTCACAAGTGGTTGGGTATAAAATAAGTCAGGTTAAGTCTCTATGCCATCAAAAACATGGCAAAAACTTGTAAAAAACACCAAGTCCCACAACTCAGTTCCTCTACTGTAAAAAATTGTGAGAGCCATGCAATATCAAGTCAATCAATTTATTCAGCCCCTAGGTACTAAAGGACCTTCTGTCTTTAGTTATTAAGTAATTAGCTTAGCTTACAACATCTTATTATAACCATATCAACATTAAAATTCTTTAATGTTTTTAATAAATAGGTTTGGAAATCGCACTAAATAATCGTTTTAATATAATATTATGTATTACATGTGAGATTCATTGTGATTTCATGCGGCTAAGTTCTGACAGAACCCTATATATAATAGGTTTTTTCCTATGGATGTTATGCCTATTTTAACAATAGACATTTCATCAGATTAAAATCTAGCCTAAATTATGACCAATAAGTAATTTTATTTTATCTTAAACTGATAGGTAGAGTTATTCTAAAAACGTGCCCAATGACACATTTTCTAACTGTCTCTATAAAGTTGAAGACACTTTGTTCATAATGTGTTCTTAATAATATGCAGCACTAACACTCCTTTTCACTACTCAGTACACTTATAATTATAGGTAAATGGTAACCCTACCAGTAGGTACCTACAGAAAGTAAAGTAGAAATGTGCGTTGTGCGGGCACAATCGATCATACGAGTAAACCTTCACGTTACCATTTGGAACGTGTTTGCTCACATGTGGTTAGCGCGTGTAAAATTATATAGGTAAAGTCTACAGAGTAATGGATGTGGTTGAAAATAGAACTGATTATGCGAACATTGTAACCACCTTAAAATAAAAATCAATAAAATTCATCTTATTGTATTAAAAAATATTCACAAAAATAGAGCTCTGTTCCAACTCTAAATTATATATCGTTCTCATTTATATCATGAACAACTCGTTTGTCAATCAGATGCAATTCTAATTTGTTCCACATCCTTCTCAAACTATGTACTCTATCTGGATTACGTAAATTATCTCAAGTCTGCTACTAAGTGATTCCGAAACAGACCACAACTACTTTTAGTACCTACCTATCTTGTCTAGTGCCATAGTTTCGTGCTCCTGCGTCTAGACTTGGAATTACAGTAAGAGTGCTTCCGCACTACATCCGCTCCAAATTCCTTCAATTAGGTAATAGCCATGGGCCCCCCCCAGAAGCATTGTAGAGTTACGAATTTTGCACATATTTCATGGTCAAGACTATAATTTTTTTCTCGGCGCTCGCAGCAAGCTGCTCGCGCACTTATAATTAAGGATATTTGATCTTTCTAACTGTTCAGAGCGAGCTAAACACACTTTTTTCGTAGTAAAAATTATAATATTCTTGCCTTTCTGCACCTTGGCCCCCCCCAGAACCAAATCCTGGATCCGCCCTTGGCGTCAACCATTATTCTGGAGTTTTAGGCTGCCAAGCTTATTACATGATCTCCAAGATGACCTAACGATAACACGCCTTCTGGTACACGGTAGCGACCAAATAAAAAAGTGCCATTGGTGACAAAAAAGCAAGCGGGATTTAAACCACTGCATAGTCTCTACCTACACATAATATTATAATATTTTTACATACATAATATAATCACGCCCGGTTCCCGTTAGGGTATGCAGAGACTATTTGGGCCGCGGATGAATGCTTCGGCATACCCGCAGCCCCGGCATTATGGCGTCCCGCAGGAACACCCCCAGGTTTTTTAGTGGGTATCCCCGCCGCTCCCATCTTTGGCGGGGGAGTCCCACATACCGCCCCGCGCCAGCGTGGGGTGATGATGCGTAACGCATTTTTCCTGGGATAAAAAAAAAAAGGCAGAGACTATTTCCCTTCATTTAGTACGATCCTGACACACCTCCTACCAATCTCCTATCCAAAGTTGAACCGAGTCTAACATAAACGCGTCGCGGCGCACATCAAAAGCCCTCGTCAAGTTAACTAGTCAGTAAACAGAATAACTGATAGCTCTCAATCTATAACTTTTAGTTGGAACTATTGATCTACTGAACCTGGAGGTATGGTGATAGCTCTGAAAATGTCTGAACTAAAAGAGATGTAAATGTAATATCTATTAACTCTAATACTGTAGATTTCTGATTTATATAAGTACAGATTAAAGAGACGAGGTGCAGGTTGACCTGATATTTGAACCCTTACCATGCACCTTTACCCATTACCATTTATTAAATATGTAATGTACATGTCATGTATCAGTTTAAGTTAGATGTAAATTACTTAATAGCCTAAGGCTAGATTGTATTGTAAATAGAGTATTACTAATCATTAATGTACTCTAGATAAATAATTATATTAAATATGTAGATGTTTGATGATGACCTTTTAGATGTTTTCAATAATAATTATTTATCGTAAGTTTTGCAGAAATTTGACAAAGCCGTGTCGGTCAAAGCCCACTAAAATTGGTAGGTATTCAAAAAATATATTATAGCTTAGAGAGTCTCTGGTAACTGTTGTTATTATACAAATTTTCCAGTTTAATATGTCGTGCTACAACTCTCTTTAATGCTCCAAATGGCAATTGTATTTTTGTCAGGTTTTTTATTTAGGTCCTAAAGAGGACAGGTTTACTGTGACTTTTGTCATATATCATGCATTCTATGTCCAAAGATACAATATTATTAGCTAAAACTAACCCGTGACACCATCGGCACGGGAGCTCATGTAATTGGTCTCTAATAGTAATTCGGTTGTAGTTGTGGCGGTTTTGCTCCGATTTTATGTTAATATACTCTGATTGCATTACAGACTTCAATTTGTACGGAGCTAGGGAAATTTGTAGCGCAAATTGAGATTGTTTTGTAAAGCTTAACTTATTCCTGTAAATACTAATAGGAAATTTAGCATGTGGTGGGATGTTTTTTAATTACACATGTTAATTAAATTTAATTAATTGGCAACATATTTTCTCGTGTGAAAAGTAGTCGTATTTTGTGGTTGTAAAATTTACTTTAAATGTAGTATCAATAAAGGGTTATCTTAAAAGTAACGAGTTAAATAAGTACTTAGACTTTTGCGCTAAAGCATAATTTTGAATTGATGCATTAGCATAATCTAATGATATTTAGAAGTAATTGCTACTGCATAGTGATACAAGTGAATTAAATTAAAAATTTAAAAAACCCCCAACGCAATACGTAATTCAAATTTTTTTGATGGCGGCCATCTTGGATTTTAAATTTTATATAATGGGCTGTATTCTACTCGTTAAGCCCTTTCATTTGATACCCATATCGATGGGGTCGTGGAAGAAAAAAGTAATCCGCCATTTTGTAGCGGCGGCCATCTTGGATCGATTTCCACCAAACATGGCTAAGAACACTCTCGACTAACTCTACTTTCAAACAAAAAAAAACTAAATCAAAATCCGTTCATCCGTTTGGGAGCTACGATGCCACAGACAGACACATACACACACACACACACAGACAGACAGACAGACAGACAGACAGACACGTCAAACTTATAACACCCCGTCGTTTTTGCGTCGGGGGTTAAAAATAATGACGGACAAAATTAAAGAAAAGTCACAATTTAAGTAGGTACCTATTAGAAATTTATTATTGTAAAGCTATACAAAATAAGGGAACAATGAAGAGATTCCGTATTTTCTTTTCACACATGTTAACATTCTACGCTACTCTTTTAAGGTAACTTCAAGCCCTATAAAATACTATACAATTTCTCTTACCTCTGAACATAATGCCGTCAATTTTCCATACCTTGAGGAGGTTATTTAATAAGATTGGATTAGCTGTCTTATGATATTTGTATCAGAATCGGCGTCAAAGTCTCAATCAGAAAAGAAGCTTACAAAGTATGACCATGTAATGAAATGAAATGAAATGCTTTATTTGCAGGAACGTAGTACAATTTGGTCTTATTTTTGCTCTAGGTCTAGACATTCCGCCTCTTCGAGGCATGCAAATTTTTAAATCAACTACCTAAGTCTATCAATAAATTTACCCTAAAAAGGCATGCAACTATAATATAGTGAAACACATAAATTCAATTCAACATACATTCAATTCACATTAAAAATCAATTGATATTAGATTAATAGCTAATAGACCATGCTTTAAAAATACAGCTTCAGGTATTTTTAAAGCATGGTCTATGGGTCATGTGAAGTAGATAGAAATCTATGAATTTTAATTAGTGACGCGTGTTCACTGTAGCTTAGACCTTGGAATAATATATAGGCTACTGTACAGCGGGTAAAACTGCTGGGCGCAGCTAGTTGACTATATAACAAAAAAAAAATATTTCAATGTGACGTCAAAGTTGCTCGCTTAAAGGCGTACAATCTGTCAATCTACTTTTCTGAAAAAGCCTATTCAAAACAATACTAATATATCCGTTATAACACAAGCATTAAGTTGGGGTTAGGTGGCGCTGTGTGAAATGTCCTAAAATATTTATTTATTTATTTAATTTTTACTAAGAATTATATATTAAAATATCATACAAACTAAAACCAATAATATCTACTTATCTTATTTATTCAGTGTATAACGGCGTGTTCATAATTGATATTGCTTCAATATCAATTTGCTTTTTCAATATCCTGAAACCATAAAACGAAGCGCAAATGTGTTTAGTAATAAAATATTAAAATATTTCGTGCACAGCTCCCACTGGGCGTGCTCCATTTTCCTCCAATCATTTGCGATATATTTATACATAGTATTTGTTATGTGCCAATGTATTGGACCAATATTATGCAGTGTATTGGAAAATTTTAACGCTGGTTTATAACTTTTTATGTTGATATTTTAGTAGATATTATTTTATTATATAAATAAAAAGGGCAGATACGGCAAAGGAGTCTCACAAATCGATCGCTCAAATTAGGTTCATGCACACAATTTTACTTCGGTTGCATTCAATGCGAAAATTTTTAATTTAATCACGGTTTTATATATTTTTTTGGAAATAAAATCGAAATAATTTTATTTTAAATACATACATTAAACAAATAAATATTTCATGACTAATAATGTTATCTATGACTACTTAATAATCTATGAAATTACTTTATAAGATACTTTTATTATTTTGGCCTAAAAACTAGATAACCAAAAAAAATTCCATATCGACTTATAACCAACCAATGACCAATTGATTGATTTGTCACATCAAGGAAGAGCAAACATTAATAGGTAAATCAGTACTTTCCCAGCTAAACTAATTTCTTACAGCTCTGAATTCGTCAAGAAATTATAGATTCAGCATCACATCAAACGTTGGTGTCACGCCTGCGTCCAACATTTGATCAAACGTTGGCGTTATGTTCACTCTCCATTAGCATTTAGCAGGTGAGAATGGGGGCAGACGTGAGGTTAATACCTGAGTGATATTTGCTAAGCTGTAGTATATATACCTATTGTAGGTATATACCTATAACTTATCGAACTACTTGGATCGTCATAAATGTTGCTTGAGAGAGGAAAATTGAAAATAGAATTCGCAGTTGATGCAAGCAGAATTTTATGGTCATCTCTAGTTTTAATTAAGCGCTTGGACATCTGCCTGATAAAAGTATGTGCATTATAATCTCAAACTAGTTGTGCCGTGGTTTATAAAAAGAAGTACTTATGTGTTTTTCTAGCGTCTAATTTGGTCGCAGATGATAGTGCTTCGGCGTACCCGCTGCCCCTGCATTATGGCGTCTTGCAGGATTTCCCCAGGTTTTTAATGAATATCTCCGCCGCAATGCATTACTCATTTTTTCTAGGTCAAATAAGGGGGGTAACTCTATGGGTTGGTCCATTAACGGGGCAAGCATATCGTGCAGGATAAGATAATAATATTCTGTTGTTTCTTTTATATATTAATGATCTCCCTGACATTACGGAACATAATTGCATTTTATACGCTGACGACACGACCCTTATAGTTGAAGGACATAATATAAATACTTTTCAATCTGACATAAATAATGCACTTAGTTCTATAATCGGTTGGCTAAATATTAATAAACTTAATATTAATACCAATAAAACTAAATTAATGCAGTTCCAAACATACAATAGTAACTCACTACAATTGCACGTTGAAAATAATGGTAATGTTATAGAAGAGGTCAAGTCAATTACATTCCTGGGAATAGTCATTGATAAATTCTGTAATTGGAAGGAGCACATTAATAATCTTTGCTCAAAACTTGAACGATACGTGTACGTCCTGAATCGGCTGAGAAGGGTAGCCTCACCCCAAGCTGCGCTCAGCGCTTTCCATGCGTACGTCTTGTCTCTCTTACGTTATGGTCTAATTATATGGGGAAATTCTACTGATTTTATTAGAGCGTTCAGAGCGCAAAAAAAGTGCTTAAGATCAATATGTGGTGCCGATGGTACTGATTCTTGCAAGCCTTTATTCAAAAAACTAAACATTTTACCACTACCATGTTTATATGTTTATGAAGTAAGTGTATTTGTCCACGAAAATCGACATTTGTTTAAAACAAAAGAAACAGCAGCTAGGTTACGTCGTAAACCTAATCAGATATGTGTCCCTTCGCAACGGCTTCAGGTATACAGTAAAAATGTTTATTGCATGGGCATTCGTATTTATAATAAGCTGCCGGAAGAGTTCAAAGTATTATATCGGAACAAATTTAAAACTGTGTTATTCAACTTTTTAATGGACAAATGTTATTATACAGTGAATGACTTTTTGAGTGATAACAATAATTTTAAAATTTAATTAATAATTTTAATTTGTAATATCATATTCTATTTTATTTACTGACATTATTAATTGGTATTGACATTTAATTTTTTATTATTATTTTTATTTAATTATTTGAAATTTAATTATTCCACTGGCAACACTGCAAAAGTCATGACATTGTCTAATATCTTCATTTGACATTTTAATATTGTGATTTTATTCTGATTTATGTATGAAATGAATTCATTATTATTTAATTATTATTGTGTAAGTGTTACAATAATTGCATGTCTATTTTTTTTTTAAATTTAATTTCCACAAATTCTTTTTAATGTTATTAATATTTGTACACCGGAGCTCCGGTAGAATATTTGAAACTTTTTATTTTATTTACCAACTATTGTATGTACAATATTCTAACAAATAAATGCTTTGATTTGATTGATTTGATTTGAATAGAATAGAATAGAAAAACACTTTATTGCAAACCAAGATACATAGGAAATAATTAGACTACAATACAAACTTAAAATTAATGGTAAACAATTGGCGATTTTATCGCATAAAGCAATCTCTTACAGACAACCTGGCTGGAAGGAAATTTAAAAACATGTACAGCGGTGGTGTGCAAAAAATTGCTTTGTATGGATATATACGATTTTAAAATCTCTATGTTAAATATACATAATATAATATACGCATATACATACACAGATAATAATAAAGACTTACATACATAAACATACACATATCTAAAATAAGATAAGACAATACTTTATTGTACACCACATAATGTTATAGAAAATACATAGGTGTATCAGTCATCAGTTCTGATGTCATGACTAAAACTGTCATCCCGTACATTTTCTGAATCCTTTCTAAGCGGAGGTCTACGCTATAAAATCAAATCTCAAAAAAAAAAAAAAAAATTAAATCAAAAAAAATAAAAAATAATAATAATAGTTTAGAATGCACATCCATAGCCTAGTTCAATTAGTTTCCATTAATCAGCAATAGTCCTGTCACTTGGCGGAGACTGTCTTTGAGCCGATTTTCTATGGATGGACTCACAGACAGACTCCAATAAGTGTCACCCATTACATTTATATTAAAAGCTCAAAAGGGCCTCTGCGCGTTGGGCTTTTTTGTCTCCGTGCAAGCCTATAAAAAGGCCCGGGCTTAGCCCGTGTTTAAGAGCGACATAATAATAATAATAAAATAAAAATAAAATTATATGTGTCGGGACAGGATACCGGGCGCGTAGTCGTAGTAACCTATATGTGTCACTGTCACCATATAGTCGCTTATTCTGGAGCCCCTCAGGCATGGTTTACAGCGTGGATATAACGGGCGAGAAGAATAAGACATCACAACACAATATGATTAGTTTTATTACACTTGCAAACAGTTACATTACAATGTGATTAGGGATGCTATTACACTACTCTGTATTACACAATATTAACGGGGACCGAGTGTTCCGCAAAGCTACGAACGCTTCGATAACTAATTCGATACCCAAACCGTATAGTGACCGTCCCAGTCACCCTTCGGACATAACGTCCGTCCGAGGTGCCGTCCCGAAGTAAAGTGACCGTCCCAGCCGCCAGCCAAACGTAAAGTGAGTCCCCGTCGTCTACACAGCTCAATATAATACCTCACGCCCGTCCGCCCTACCGCTCTCTCTCAACAGCGCCCCTAGCGGACGACCGTGCAACTACTCGACTCTCATTGGCTAACGTCACTTCCCGTCACTCCCCTTTACTTGTCAACCGATCACGAAACGATGTTAGCCTGCGTTACACAAGAAACAGTGCCACTTCCGTTTCTGGTCCCCCGAATTTAATTATGTGGCAACTAAACTTAATAGCTATAATCTAAGCTGCCGATACGGCCTTCCTGACGCTCGCACGTCCTCGGGCGATCTTCTTGAAGAGTGAATTCTCGCAGAGTGAGCTCTCCCAGCGCGATCTCATTGCACATCTATATCAAAAAGACACCATTTTAATTGATTCCACATTCCACCGCTCGTTCATCCTGACATAATTATCCTCACATAATATCCTGACATAATTCTTTCAAAAGAGACAGGTAATTGAGGCTCTCAGAAAATATACCCCAGCGACTTAGTATGCCATCAAGTTCGGTTGTGACACGCGACAGCTCAAAACTCAAAATGCACCAGCAGTACAGACCGGATAAGAGTGTCTCTTCGATCTACGGCAACCGCAGCAGCCAGTAGGGTTCGACCCGGATCTCTGCATCCCCTCGACTATTCACTATGCACTCACCGCATCAACAGTAGCCCGGATAACAGAATCCCTTCGATCTACGGCAACCGCAGCGGCCAGTAGGGTGCGACCCGGATCTCTGCATCCCCACGACTACTCACTATGCACTCACAGCATAACAATAGCCCGGATAACAGAGTCTCTTCGATCTATAGCTCCCGCAGTAGCCCATAGGGTTCGACCCAGACATCTGAATCCTTTCGACTATCTCACAACACACATCGAACAGCCGTGTCACCTCCAACCGCAACTGATCACACCACTTTGTCTAGGTAATTTCACTTCAAGAGTTGGAAACTATTATAACTCGAAATAAAAACCCGCATGAACTACACAAACTCTCCCTTACGACATGGGAACAAGATAATTTGCTATCGACTACCGTGAAAAAAAGGCTACTAATTAAATTTTTTTTTTTTTTGTTTGGTTGGTTTGGTTTGGTTTGGACCTCTATCTCTCGTGGTGACTGGCAACTTAACATAAAAGGCGATACAAATCCTTTCTCTCTCCTCCCCCCCTTTTTTTTTCTCTCTCCTCCCCCCCTTTTTTTTCTCTCTCCTCTGCACACTCAGAACGACCGCGCGTCGCACGACCACACGCGCTGATGCTCAGGATAGCGCGCCATGTGACCGCACACGCACCGATGCTCAGGCCAGCACATCGCACGACTGCACGCGCTGCTTGACGTCACTCATCTGTAATAAAGATACCACAGCACAGAATTTCGTTTCCTTTACCTGACTCAATCCTAACCTCAATTGTAATGTAAGCCTAAGATCTCTGAATATCGTATTATACCGGTACACAAACCGGTGGCATTAAAATTGCAATTTTCAATAGTGCACCTTTTTTTTTTTTTTTTTTTTTTTTTGACCCAGGAAAAATGCGTTACGCATCATCACCCCACGCCGGGGGGCGCGGGGCGGTATGTGGGACTCCCCCGCCAAAGATGGGAGCGGCGGGGATACCCACTAAAAAACCTGGGGGTGTCCTGCGGGACGCCATAATGCCGGGGCAACGGGTACGCCGAAGCATTCATCCGCGGCCCCGACGGCGTTTGGTCCTCACTGACAGGAGGACCCCTCCGCGGTGGGGTGAAGAGGAGTTTCACCCCACCCTCTCAAGGGGCGCGCGGAAACACCGCGCGCGCCACCTCGTGGGTCTGTTCTTGCGGCGACGAATACCCCCGTACTCGCCGCCTAGACCCAGGTTATGGGGGCTGGAGAAGGGCGTGGAAGATACGCCTCCGACGCCCCCTTCTCCGGGCACGCATCGGGAGGTCGGTGGTGACCTCCCGTTCGCGTTCCGCGATCTCCTTCTGCGAGATGACACTCTCGCAGAACGAAACCGCGGCCTGCCACGACTCCTCGCTTGCAACCATGGCTCTTACCATGGTTGCCAGCGAGAGTTCGCCCCCCATAACAGCGACGAGGGTACGGCGCTCACTGACCCATGCTGGGCACTCCTCCAGTGTGTGCTGCGCCGTATCCACGTCGCTACCACAGTGGTGGCAAGCAGGGGTCGGTTCCCTGCCGGCTACGTGGTGCAAGTACTTTCCGAAGCATCCGTGCCCGGAAAGCACCTGCACGAGCCGGAAGGTCAAGGACCCGTGCTCTCTGTCCGTCCACTGCTGGAGTAGTGGACGGACTGCCACCACTGTCCAGCTGCCTGCTCGAGGGTGGGCCAGACGCGTACTCCACCTCTCGAGCAGTGCCTCCTTGGCTTCCTCCTTCCACCTCTCTACCTCCCTGGGAGACGCGGTGAGCCCGCGGAGGCGGAGCACGGCACGCCACTCGTAGCGCGCCGCATACAGCTCCGCCTCCAGGTCCCAGGGGGGAGATCCTGCCAAGAGGCACGCCGCCTCGTAGGAGACCGTGCGGTAACCCCGTATTACCCCGACGGCCATCACCCTCTGAGGACGTCTCAGATGGGCGATGGTTTGCTCCGTCAGGGCATCCACCCATACGGGGGCTCCATACAGAGCCATGGACCGCACGACTCCCGCGTACAGGCGACGGCAGCTGGTCCGAGGTCCGCCTAGGTTCGGCAGCAGCCGCTTGAGAGCGGCCGCCGCACCCATCAGGCGGGGAGCCAACCGGGCAAAGTGCTCCCGGAAGTTCCACCGCCCGTCGAGGACGAGTCCAAGATATTTCATCGAGGGCTCGACCCCGATGCAGACCTCCCCGATAGGGATAGTGGAACCCCTACTCGGGGCCCTCCGAGGCCCGTGAAAACACAGGGCCTCGGTTTTATCGAGGGCCACCCGGAGTCCCAATCTCCCTATCCGTGCCACCACCTCCCCCACCGCCACGGTGGCAAGGCGGGCAGCCTCCTGGAATGTCCCCCCCGGGGCCATGACGAGCGTGTCGTCCGCGTAACACGTCACGCTGGCCCCCGGGGGAAGATCCCCGCGCAGCACCCAGTCGTATCCGATGTTCCACAGGAGCGGTCCTAAGACCGAGCCCTGTGGAACACCGCACGAGTCAATAGTGCACCTAACCTAACTCAAACCTTACCTCATTTATTATAATCAGTCTAAGACTAAAATCTCAGAATTTCTTATTTTACTTCCATTAACACAACGAGAGGGCCTTATTAATTATCAGATAGCACTTCTAAGCTTTGTTCTAAGCTGACTACACTGCGAGCCATGTTCAACTATTTACAAAAAAGTGAGGGTAGGTAATTAGCATTGAGCGACATTAAAACTTAGCTCAGGCAACAAATTTTCCACTACCGCTCATCGCACACTAAAATGCAACTACAAGAGTAGACAAAACAAGCTACGGTTACGTAGTCTGCAGTAGGCATGAACAAAAAAATCATGGAATCGACTCACCAAATAATGTTCATCGCTGATACGGCTCGATCTCTCAGATCGACTCAAAGTTCACAGTCACACCAAGGTCGACTCGTTGCTCGACCAGCAGCGTCGCAGCAGACTCAGCACGCACGCATACACGCACGTATGCACGTACGCAAGCAGGAACAGACGAGCACACACGAGCGCCGGCAAAAGCGCTCCACTGCATGTCACCCGCGTGGACATCTGCGCAAACACAGCACGCAGATCGCGCACTCAGCACTCGCCACAGGAAATGACAGGTGCGGCGAACAAGGCAGGCAAACTGAAACATTGAAAAAAAAAACCGGTCAAGTACGAGTAGGACTCGAGCACCGAGGGTTCCGTACAAACCTACGGGTTTCTACGGAACCCTAAGGAAAAGTGGGTATAATTTTATATACTGTAGGTTTTGATTCCCTTGCGAGTACTTGCGAGTTTAAAAATATGCGGCTAAAATTGCTGTTTCTTTTGATTGCGTTGACATAGATGTTTGCTTTTTTTTACAGCTTAAAGTTATTATAAAGCTGAGTATTTGGTATGAATTTCAATTTAATACCTGTACGCGTTCTTGAGAAAAGGGATAGTAAATACAAAATTATTAAAAATATTTTTTTATATGATGCAACTAAAAATTTACAGTTTTCGCAATTTTGCCTGTGCTTGTGATTTAAGACGTTGCTGCGTACCAAATTTCAAGATTCTGAGTTAGCGGCAAGTATCCTGTAGGTTTTGATTTCCTTGAGAGTAGTCGCGAGTTAAAAAATACGGCTAAAATTGCTGTTTCTTTTGAATGCTTTGAGATAGAGGTTTGATTTTTTTACAGTTTAAAGGTATTATAGACCTTAGTAATTGATATGAATTTCAGTTTAATACCTGCACGCGTTCATGAGAAATAAGGTAGTACGTATGAAATTATTAAAAATATTTTTTTATATGATGTAACTAAAAATGTACAATTTTCGCAATTTTTCCTTTATCTGTGCTCTAAGGAGTTGCTTCGTGCCAAATTTCAAGATTCTAAGATCACGGGAAGTACCCTGTAGGTTTTGATTTTTTGAGAGTAGTTGCGAGTTTAAAATTGCGACTAAAATTGCCGTTTCTTTTGAATGCGTTGACATAGAGGTTTGATTTTATTACAGTTTAAAGGTATTATAGACTTGAGTATTTGATATGAATTTCAATTTAATACGTTTACGCGTTCATGAGAAAAGGGGTAGTAGGTATAAAATTATTCAAAATATTTTTTTCATATGATGCAAATTAAAATTTATAGTTTTCGCAATTTTTCCTTTATCTGTGCTCTAAGGAGTTGCTTCGTGCCAAATTTCAAGATTCTGGGTTCACGGGAAGTGCCCCGTAGGTTTTGATTTATTTGGTAATGTCGAAAATTTGCTGAAATTTGCGACATATTCGATTATATCTTTTGATTGCGTTGGCCTAGAAGTTTGAAATTTTCACAGCTCTAAGAGGCAATGGACCTTAGTATTTCCTATAAATTTCAGCTTGTTACCTTCACGCGTTCCTGAGAAAAAGGGTCTTGACAGACAGACAGACAGACAGACGGACGGACAACAAAGTGATCCTATAAGGGTTCCGTTTTTTCCTTTTGAGGTACGGAACCCTAAAAAACACGTTAAATTCTTTCACCGTTCTTTATCCCACTTCTGATGTCAGGACAGGATACCGGGCGCGTAGCGTAGTAACCTATATGTGTCACTGTCACCATATTGTCGCTCATTCTGGAGCCCCTCAGGCATGGTTTACAGCGTGGATATAACGGGCGAGAAGAATAAGACATCACAACACAATATAATTAGTTTTATTACACTTGCAAACAGTTACATTACAATGTGATTAGGGATGCTATTACACTACTCTGTATTACACAATATTAACGGGGACCGAGTGTTCCGCAAAGCTACGAACGCTTCGATAACTAATTCGATACCCAAACCGTATAGTGACCGTCCCAGTCACCCTTCGGACATAACGTCCGTCCGAGGTGCCGTCCCGAAGTAAAGTGACCGTCCCAGCCGCCAGCCAAACATAAAGTGAGTCCCCGTCGTCTACACAGCTCAATATAATACCTCACGCCCGTCCGCCCTACCGCTCTCTCTCAACAGTGCCCCTAGCGGACGACCGTGCAACTACTCGACTCTCATTGGCGTGATTCCCGTCACTCCCCTTTACTTGTCAACCGATCACGAAACGATGTTAGCCTGCGTTACACAAGAAACAGTGCCACTTCCGTTTCTGGTCCCCCGAATTTAACTATGTGGCAACTAAACTTAATAGCTATAATCTAAGCTGCCGATATATGTATTAATTATTTAATTATTAAATTTATTAAATCTATTTGAAATTCCAACCCAATCCGTTCAGCGGTTTGAGCTGTGCGTTGATAGATCAGTCAGCCAGTCAATCAGTCACTCTTTCCATTCATATATTTAGATAAAACACATAACAAATCAGAAATTTAAACAAAATTAAGTAACATTAAGTTAACGAGCAGCGTCATCAGTTCCCAACTTAACTTTCCCACTCCTCTCTTACTTCATCAAGTTAATTTTACAGTTAAGTTACACTGCAATCTTTTTATAGTTCATAAGAGTTACTGCAGACTGCAGTGGCGGTAGAATGTGTTTTTTAATTAAGTTTAAAGGTAACTTGGTGCTTTAACTTCCTCATTATTAATGTTTTCGCTTTATTATTGAAAATAAAATCTTTTAGTATTTACGATGTATTTTTAAAATTATCCAATGTGGACCTGTTATCTGAAGTCTACGCATAAAATCTATCCACTAACCCTGGAAGATCGCTAATCATTACACTTAATCTACATCTACACTTCTACACTTCTACATCTACATCTACACTAATATTATAAAGAGGAAAGATTTGTATTTTTGTATTTTTATATTTTTGTATTTTTGTATGTTTGCAACGAATAAACTCAAAAACTACTGGACGGATTTAAATAATTCTTTCACCATTAGAATCATACATTATCCCTGAGTAACATAGGCTATGTTTTTGACTAAAAATAATTAGGGATCCTTATTAAAACTTCGATAATGTTAACCAAGGTATGAAAATTCAAGTCGTAAATTGTCTTTCATCGAATGCGCTGCGGAAACTATGGACGGTAGAACCAAAATATGTTCTACAATATTAAAGTACACATTATTATCTAAAAAAAAGTCCGCGGTACCATATATCTAACTATTGTAGTTACGTCACAATAACTACTTATTTTAAAGAAATGTTATCACAAACCAGACAATAGCGAAAAGATCACGTTATTCATGTCTTGGTATGAATCCTTATCTAAATAAATTATTTGATAATTAAGGTGGTTTCAGTATTTGTAGATTGCTTTTTGAATTATCAAAATTGACCATTGCGTTCAAAAGAAATCACGATTTCAAAAATATCAATGTTCCATACGCAGCGGACTCCATACGCAGCGGACGCTACCGACGTTGAATATTTTGATTCAATTAAGTCACGTTTAAATTTAGTTGAAAGGTAGTTTGACTACCATGAATGTATTCAAGGTAGTTTTCAACCCAAAATGTCACGGGAACGGGAACAATCTATGTATATACTCTATACCAATATATCCAACTGACTCATCATCGCATGGGATAAAACCGCTGGACCGATTGAGCTGAAATTTAAACAGCGTGTTTTTTAGGTAACGTAGGCGAGCAATAAGAAGGGATTTTGCGAAATTCCCACAGGAACGGGAATAAAATGGAAATCAGTAACCGTTGAGTCTATCAAGCTGAAATTTGGTGTAAAGGTAGTTTTACTACCATGGAAAAATTCAAGATAGTTTTCATTTCAAAATTCTTACGGGAACGGGAACAAAATGGAAATTTGTAACCGCTAGGCCTATTAATCTGAAATTTTGTAGTAAGGTAGTTTGACTACCATGGATAGATTCAAGACAGTTTTCATTTCAAAATTCTTACGGGAACGGGAACAAAATGGAAATCGGTAACCGCTAGGCCTATTACGCTGCCGCGGACGAGTGCTTCGGCGTACCCGTAACCCCAACAAAGGTGTAGAGTAGAAACACCCCCGGGGTTTTAGTGGGTATCCCGCCAGTTGTTTTTGGCGGGGAGTCCTACATAACCACCTCACATCCCCCCGTGTGTAGGTGGTATGCGTAATGCATTTCCCCGGGTAAAAAAAAGGCCTATTACGCTGACATTTGGAAGTTTGACTGTCAGGAAAGGGTTTACAATAGTTCTCATTCCAATATTCTTCTCGGGAACGGGAATAATATGAAAATCCTTAACCGCTTGGCTAATTAAGCTGAAAATTAATACAAAGGAAGTTTGGCTAACAAGAAAGTACAAGATAGTTTTCAACCCAAAATTCTCACGGAAACGGGAACAATCTATGTCTATGCCAATATTTAAAAGTGGAAATCTAACTGACATCGCAGGGATAAAACCACTGGACCGATTGACCTAAAATTTGTACAGCGTGTTTTTTTAGGTAACGTAGGCGACCGATAAGATGGGATTTTGTGAAATTCCCACGGGAACAGGAATAAAATGAAAATCTATAACCGTTCAGTCTATCAATCTGAAATTTGGTTTAAAGGTAGTTTCATTACCATGAATGGATTCGAGATCGTTTTCATTCCAAAATATCTATGGGAACGGGAACAAAATGGAAATCTGTGACCGCTACGCCTATAACGCTGAAATTTAGTAAAAAGGTAGTTTGACTATCAGGAAAGGGTTCAAATAGTTTTCATTACAATATTTTTTCCCACGGGAATGTGAATAATATGGAAAATTTTAAACACGTGGCAAATTAAGCTGGTATTTAATGCAAGGCTACCAAGAAAGAATACAAGATAGTTTTCAACCCAAAATTCCCACGGGAACGGGAATAATATGAAAAATGTAACCGCTAACCTGAATAGTTTGAAATTTGGTATAGTAGTAGTTTGACTACCAAGGAACGATATGGATTATTTATTCAACCCAATATTCTTATGTAAATTTGGTATAAAAGTTGTTTGATTCCCAAGCTCAAGCGCATGGCCTCATTCTCGCATCGTACGCTCGATTTGCGCATTGTGGATACTTACCAACCTAACTAACATAATATGTGAGACTACACTAAACTCTGTAGGGTAATGACTGACTCATCATTATCATAGTAGAGACAAAATTCCTGAACCTAGAATGATAAAATTTGGAATACCTATCCTATAGGTTCTTTTTAATACCTAAAAGTTGAATAAGAAAGGATTTTGCGAGAACCAGGATATTTTTATTATCTTTTTGCTGAACTGATAGAGTTGAAATTTGGTATAAAGGTATTTAAGTACCAGGAGAGGATGTAAAATAGTGTTTATCTCAGATATTCCCCTCTTAGAGGGGGAAAAGGGGGCCATTTTTCTCCTATAAAAGTGGGGGTAAATGTTGTATTGAAATTTCTAATACCGCTGGGCCTAAAATTTAGTAGGTACGAGTATAAAGGTAGTTTGTATACCAAAATAGCACATAGGATAGTTTTTATATGTTAGAAATCCCCTTTTTAGAAGGGGAACAGTGGTGAAGTTTGTATGTGTTATCTATATTCGTTAGGCCAATTAAGCTTTTTTTACTTCTACAAAGGTTAGTTTAAGTACCAGGAAGGACACAGAATAGCTTTTATCCGAGAAACCGCCTTCAGAGAGGAAACCAGGCATTCAAGAGTTTGTATAAGGAATCAGTATCCGTCGAACTGACGTAGTTTTATTTGGTTTTAACACAGTTTGAGTCCTGGGACAGAGCATAGGATAGTTTTTATCTCTGAAATCTTTTTAGTATCTTCAAACATTGTAAAGGCCGCGGCAGTGGCCGATGAAGCGCCAGAAGCTACTAGAATATTTTAAGATAGATAGAATCATAAATAGGATCACAAGTTGTAAAAAAATGAGACTAAATTCATGTTAAAATGCGAATTTAATGTTCGTGATTATTGTCTATTTCTAGCAATATTTTACTAAATCTGTAGATTTGTCATTGAAATATTTATTGCGTAGGTCTTATTATTTTTATTTATTTTTTTTTATTCATAATGGCACCCGAAGCGAAGCGAGGACGGGCCGCTAGTTTATAATAATTGTGTTTTAGTTCTTAATTTTCTTTTAATTTGTGTTTGTGTTTCAATAAAGAGTTTCCTATTCTATCCTAAATTTTAACATAGTTCAGAGACAGTAAATAGATATCAGCCATTTCGATCTTGTGTTGATAGATTAATCAGTCAGTCAATCAACATTTTTCTTTATTTAGATTAATAAAAATATAATATATCGCAAAATAAAAATATCTAGAGGCCAAATTCTAAACGAGCTAAAGTTAGAATAAACAAATTGGAATCACAAAACTGTTAGCACTGGGATGTAACTTGAAATTTTCACGAGATAAACGCTAACTTAGTCGACTTACCTGCAACTTTAGTAATACTTAGTGACAACTTTACTGCTAGGTTTTACTCATAGAGTAGTCGTAAGGGGAATTGGGTATTTGATAGCAATCTTGGGAACCCTGGAATATCGACGGGGGCGAATATGATTAAATCACCAGCATATAGGATTCAAACATAGACAAGAGAACCAAAATAGACCCCACTTTCGTGATTTTCTGTTTAAAGACAAAATCGCCTAAGCATGGCGGGGTGGGGGAAGTTGTTGGCTAGTTTTGAATGGCTAATTCAAAGTAGTAATTCTTGTAAGGGCGCTTAGTCCGCGGGACGCTCTCTCACTCGCACTATTTGACACATTTTGAAATATAAATTCATAAAATTATCTTTTTGAAAATTCCTTAAGTATATCACTGCACAATATTATTGCTCACGACATTTTAAAAGTGTTTTCAGTGTTATACATTGAAAAATGGCATGAGAACCAATAAAAAAAAAACAAAATTCCTCATCTTGCCGTGGACCCCGAGAGCGTCCCGTTGACTAAGCAGCCTTAAACCAAAGACAAATGACGTGTGTTACGCAGTAACAATGCGAATCAGCGGGATCGAAATACATGAACAATTAATTAGTTTTCACATGAACTTATTGTTCATGTATAGCAATCACTACAGATATTAACATCTCCTAGTCTAAGAACTCTTAAGTTTCTACTATAAAATTTCTGAAAGATATCTAAATCTGATATTTTTATTCGTATGTTTTCGTTGTTCTACAATTTTATCCACGAAAACTGAACATTTCTGAGCTTGACAGAAATGAGCACACA
The DNA here is from genome assembly GCA_947507615.1 of Hemithea aestivaria. Classification (NCBI taxonomy): domain Eukaryota; kingdom Metazoa; phylum Arthropoda; class Insecta; order Lepidoptera; family Geometridae; genus Hemithea; species Hemithea aestivaria. The sequence continues at coordinate 1,049,571 of OX382330.1, forward strand.
TGCATTATTTCACCGGAATGGCAGCAAAAGTCTCGTTTCATCGCCGTCTCTCAATATTATGAAAACTATTGGACTGAGTTTGCATAATATGGCAATGCAGTACTGGTAATAATCTCACTCGCTTGTTACATACATGGACGACGGAAAAATGACATTATCATCACGGTAAAGAGATAACCAACTCCACTATTACTCGACTTAGGTCGCTTCTTACTTGAAAGTCATAAGATGTTAAGACTCTTCAACCCAGTAATTTCACTAGCTACAGTGCCTTCCTACCGAAGCACAGTAATGATTGCACATCACTGCGGTAGAATAACAGGTACTGTTGGGGTACCAACCAAGTCAACCACCTTCATGCAAAGGAAGTCTACCCCAGGTAAAAACATACACCAATTTAAACATGTATGTAGCTTATCTGCCTCATTTTTTCCCACCAAACTCAATCTATCAGCTTTTTCTTTGTTTTCAATATTGTTCCTATTGTTTTTCGGGCCGCTAATGCATCTATTGTCCCGATATCTAGGCCGTTTTGTGATCTAGATAAACTGAGCTAGAGTTTGTAGGGTTCGGTGGTCTGGGGTGTTGGGTAAACCACAAGGGTTCCTAGAAATATTGGGTTAGAAACTAAAAGTTATTTGACCTTGAATTTGTAACAGTCTAGTGGGACTTACGAAGTGATTTGTTACTTGATAAGGATGTAAGTATTTAACTACCTGCTATGCTATATTTTTGTTGATATTTTACACTATTATTTAATGAAAAACATGGCTTATTGTAATATTGCCAGCTGATTTGCATAACTATAATTGTGTATGGTTGAAAATTACTTTACAAACTATTCTCAATCCTAGCACAAAAAAATTACATAAATTCTTCGGTCCTTTCGGAGGAGTCTGATAACGAACTTTGTGATACGAGATTTTTATAAATTTGATTATTAGGTACTAGCTGCGCCCAGCGGTTTTATTCGCGGTATTCGCCTCTGTGTTTTATTCCAGGGTCTAAGATATATTTATACCAAATTTCAGCTCAATCGGTCAGTTTAGCCGTGACGAAGTAATAAACATACACACGCACAAACTTTAATATTAATTGATAATTAATTGAACCTCAACATCTATCATTTTCTCTCGTAGGTTTTTTTTTGTTTTTTTCTTTAGACAAACTTGGGCACCATAATTCTAATAGAATTTAAATTTGAAAATGAGCTAAATAGTGCTTTAAAAAATAAGTTTAGACAAAAGAACATTTAGAGTTTTTTTAATTAAAAAATATATTTCAAAAGTATTGTTCTAAACCAATTAAATAACAAAAATAAAAGAAAAATACTATAACTTTTATTAAAGTCACCTTACGAGTACAGGCAGTTTGGCATTCGTTATTCGCAAGAATTCGCTATCATTTTCCGCAACCTTCTATCTCAGGATCGTTACTTCAGCCTAAAGTACGTCCTATATCCGGAGACCTAGATCTAGACTGTAGGCTGTGATTCAGATAAAAATGAAACTTTATTCTCTGCGTTGTTATATCCAGGGACATAGCTCAGATTTTATTGGATTTTCTTTTGACAAGAGAACAAATTGAAGATATTGTTTGAAATGGTTCAGTAAGTAAGAATTAAATAAAATCTGTATTGCGAATCCAATAGGGATATTAACAAGCTAAACAAAATATCACTAGTTCTTAATATAAATAATAAAAAAATATTAGTTACTTAAATTTTTGGTTAGTGAATAAAATAAGAAATTGTGGTTAAGAGCGTATACTCGTATATCGAGAGACGCTCTATTTGACAAATTTTGAAATATAAATTCATAGAATTAATTTATTGAAAATTCCTTAAGAACAGCCCTCCCTTATATTATTGCACACATTTTAAAAGTGTTTTCAGTTTGATATATTTAAAAATGGCATAAAAAGAATTTTGAAAAAAAAGTGCGAGCGAGAGAGCGTCACTCGATATATACGCTCTCCAGATATAAAGCTTATAAGTTTTTGAGGTGAGGACGCACATCCTCATCATTCAGTTCAAAATATACCGTCAGACATAATGCTTATAAGTCATTGAGTGGGGACCCGTGATGTCACCAACCGGTGCAAAAATATACAAGAGTGACGTCACAACCCTTTTTTTGTCCCAGGAAAAATGCGTTACGCGTCATCACCCCACGCCGGGGGGCGCGGGGCGGTATGTGGGAGCGGCGGGGATACCCACTAAAAAACCTGGGGGTGTTCCTGCGGGACGCCATAGTGCCGGGGCAACGGGTACACCGAAGCAATCATCCGCGGCCGACGTCACAACCCTCACCAAAGTTCAATGACTCCAGAAATCATTAGCAATACGAATCCACCACATCCAATTTAATTAAAACAAATATAAGTTGTAACCAAATGACCGCGCACGCAGTTCACCCCAAACAAATAATAAATAGTGATGTGCAAACATTCGTGTTTAAAATCTAGGACGTAGCGTCAGGTTTCCAAACGTGCGAAATCAAAGAGAATTAAATTATTATGAGCGTTTCACATTGTATTAACTTTGTCTGACCAATTTATAAATATTATAATGTTTAATTCAATTTTTATATTTTTTAAAATCACTTCATTATATGACCGAACTCTCATATGCCTGACATAACATTGCAAGTTAAATAAAAACTCACAAAATTACTGACAGAGCTTTTTAACAGTTAAACTATTAGGTTCAGCGTACTAACTTCATTTTTTAATGAAATCAAATGTATTTTACAAGTTATTTAGCTACAGAACTGGAGCACTTTTTAAATTCAAAAGCATTTGTTCAAATGGGCTACAATCGAGCACTTTGGTTGTCAACTTTACGTACTTGTGTATTTCTCAGCCAACCTCGAAAAGTTGTTGGTAGTCGGTAAGGTTGAGGGAAAAAGATCTCGAGGACGGTCTCCGATGCGATGGACGGACCAAATAAAATCCCTTACCGGCATGCCAGTGGCTCAGGCCATGAGATCAGCGACGCATAGAACAACCTGGCAGAGTGTCATTCGAAGAGTGATGGCAAATCCTGCAGACTAGACACGACCTTCACTTCAAGAAAAAAACGACTAAGAAGAAGAAGTAGTATTTCTCAGGTCACATACCATTTTAGCTTCTACGTCCGATCAACAAAGTCATAGGCTACGCGCAAACATTTTAAAACTCACTCATTCACCTTTATTTGGATATCATTCCGTTTAGTATTCATGGCGCGTTGACTCAATTGAGGTTTATTTAGTTTATATGGCACAAAGTCGCGGAGCACTTTGATGTTCGCGCTGTAACGTGTTTTACGTGATCCCTGGGGAAAGTAAATCCGTATCTTTTATTCAGAGCTTACATTAGTCTTAATGGCACAGTTTTTATATTCTGAATGTGTCAAGTGTGAAAGGCTAATTTTTTTGTGATTTTATACTCGTACCTATTGGTAAGAAGATTTACCTCTTGGTAAGATGGTTGGACGAGTAAGACTCTTCTGATGGTAAGAGATAACGCTGCCCCTAACTAGTAAAGTGCCACCCAGGATTTCACAATGATGGAACATTTTATGTGCACAGCACCAACACTTTTTACTCTGTTTAACACTTTTTGCTCTGTATCTTTTATTCAGAGCTTACATTAGTCTTAATGGCACAGTTTTTATATTTTGAATGTGTCAAGTGTTATAAAGGCGAGCGTCTAATATTTTTAGTAATTTTTATACCTCTTTTTAAGATGACTGTTCTCTTGGTAAGAAGGTTGGATGAGTAAGACTTTCCTTATAGTAAGAGATAACGCTGCCCATAACTGGTACAGTGCCACCCAGGATTTCACAATGATCGAAAATTCAATGTACACTGCACCAACACTTTTTACTCTGTGTATATTTTATTCAGGGCTTACATTAGTCTTAATGGTACCGTTTTTATATTCTGAATGTGTTGAAGAGTCATAGAGGATATTTTTTAGAGTGCTGTGCTGTATTGATTATTATATTGAATATTTTTATTAAAACTAAACATAGGAGTTGGTGGCCCAGTAGTTGTTCGTCCATCTTGAAATCCGGAGGACCTGGCTTCAAATCTCAGTGTGTAGAAACCTTTTCACCTTGGCGCTATTATGTCTCGAAAGGCACGTAAAACTGTGGGTTCTGGCTATATCCTATATTATGATATATTTTCCCTCCACATCCTATGGTCCTGCCTGCCTCTGCGGCGTACGGACCAAATCGCGGGGCCCGCGCGGTACTTGCCTCTTGCAGTACCCCGAGGGGTCCTGGCTAAAACATACCGCGCGGTTGTTTCTTTACATATATTTCATTAAGTCCCGACCATTCTCCCATACTTCTTCCATCATGGGCCTATATTATATTATGTAGAAGGTAGTCATTAGGTCATGTTGCAGGCCTTGTCTATCTAAGCCACCCGAAGCTGCAGGTTAGCCTTTGCTACGATCTCGTGCTATGTTAAGCGACGATGCGGCCGTAGATGTAGTGTGACTGACAACCTAGATGGCGGGATAAATCCCTCCTTGGATTCGCTGAACGTCATGCCGGAACACGGTAATATTAATCGCTTGGCGACACGGTTTCAGAAATAAATAGAGAAAAAACACCTTTTGCTTGTACTCAGTTTTTCAAACAAATTTCGGACGAAAACTTTTCAAAATTAAGCAGACTCAAGAGCTGTAGCGATTTAAAACGCGATAATGTCCACTAGAGACAGTTCTTAACATTTAAATTAAAAAGCAAAGGATTCTTAATTTTAAATCTCGTCTCTACCTACCGCTATTCTTATACAAAACATTTTCGATCTTATGTTTAAGAATTTTAGGTAAAATTTTCTCTGCACTGATTTATCATAGGCATTGTCAGATCTGATTCAACGATTTCATTTCGTAATAACTCACATTCGCAAAGAAAATGAAGTCTGCCTCGACCGTAGATTTACTAACCAAAAGATATGAAGTGTTTATTTTTGTTCGTGAAAATTATAAACTTACACTGTTTCCTATTTTGACCTTAATGTATGCTAATGAAAATCGGTCTCTATTTGACCTTCGATACAAAAAAAAAACATAACTTCTTTAATAAATTTCTTTAATAATAGTATGCAAATATTATCTCCAACCAATGATTCAAACTTACCATATTGACACTCGAATTGATAACCTGCCTTTTAAAATCGGTTAATGAAATCGGATCACATAAAGTAGGTAGTGGTAATGAAGTATTAATGCTCACCGCCTCTGTCTCAATATTCCTTCCAACCAGGTCGTAAGTAAGAGATCGCGCTATACGTAAGACCGCCGATTTGACCTTTAGCTTTTTAACCCCCGACGCAAAAACGACGGGGTGTTATAAGTTTCATGTGTCTGTCTGTCTGTCTGTGTGTATGAACGGATGAACGGATTTTGATTTAGTTTTCTTTGTTTGAAAGTAGAGTTAATCAAGAGTGTTCTTAGCTATGTTTGGTGGAAATCGGCCCAAGATGGCCGCCGCTACAAAATGGCGGATAAACTTTTTCTTCCACGACGCCATCAATATGGGTATCAAATGAAAGGGCTTGACTAGTAGAATACAACGCACTATGACAAATTTAAAATCCAAGATTGCTGCTACCACAAAACCGCGTATTACATATTTTGAAAGCGTTGCGTTGGGGGTTTTTTAAATTTTTAATTTAATTCACTTGTTGTGTTTAACTCCGCCGTTGCCGGTCCCAAGCCCGGATGCAAAAGGAGGAGGGTTGGTCAGGAGGGACCATACCTACCGTAAAAGGTCAACGCCGAGTCTCAGGCGGCGGTAACTAGCCTGACTGCACCATGGCCACCCAGTGCACATGAAGCGGTATCTAGAGACCGTGAGGGCCAAATACCCTCTAAAATTCTAACGCAGAAGGACGTGGGAACCCACTGCGATGTCTTTTCCCAAGAAAACCCCTTCATATATGGAAAGTGAGATATTAGAGCGCATTATGTTGGACGATCCGACTAACACTCGGCGCCATCCGGTACCCGGGCCGGGTGGTGTGAAATTGGCTACCGAAGCTTCGAAAGAAGAAACTTTAAAGAGCAAAAAGTTTTCAATACGTTCAACCACACGTATTGGTGCCTGGAACGTAAGAGGATTACTTAAAACAGGCAAGTTAACTATATTAGAAAAAGAGATGGAGTGTCATAGCCTGAGTGTGCTTGGAATTAGCGAGACACATATGCGAGGAAGTGGCCATTTCCAAACCTCACTAGGCAATACCATGTACTTCTCAGGTGCGGCCGATTCAAGCCTACATGGTGTGGGAATCATACTGCCGGCGAGAATTAACAAGTACGTGCTGGGTTACAATGCGGTATCCGACAGGATAATAACACTAAAGCTAAACACTAAGCCAAGCATTTTAAACATCGTGCAAATTTACGCGCCTACAGCCCAGAGTCCAGAGGAAGACATCGAGGATTTCTACGGAAAGCTGGAGGAAACCTTGGATGTCATACCGAACCGCGAGATCACCCTCATACTCGGAGACTGGAATGCGAAGGTGGGAAGTACTCTGGCGGATACTGACATCCGTGAAACCGTGGGCAGGTTTGGGCTCGGTGAGAGAAACGAACGAGGTGGAAAACTCGTAGAATTCTGCGTCGCCAGACGTTTCACTATCTTGAACACCTGTTTCCAACACCACCCGCGGCGACTCTACACTTGGAAATCTCCAGGCGATCGTTACAGGAATCAAATAGATTTTATCTTGCTGAATACTCGCTGGAAGTCGTCTGCTTCCAATGTAAAGACCTTTCCCGGGGCTGAATGCGGTTCGGATCACAACTTGCTCGTTGTTTATTTTGCGCTTAGGTTTAAAGCTCCCAGAAAGCTTTCCTCCCTCAAACCAAGGCAAGTGGAGGCGGCTCAGGCATCTGCATTCCGGATGATCGTGGATGGTAATCTAAAGGAGGTATCCATGGACCATGAAGACCCCGACTCACTTTGGGAAAAGTTCAAAACCATTGTCTCTAATGCCGTGGATGAGGTACATAGCTTAGTGGCTACAAGTGGCGATACCAAGCGTACTTCTTGGATATCAGACCGTACTTGGGAACTAGTGAAACAGAGGAAAGAATTGAGGATGATGGGACTACAAGATGCCGAAGAAGTTTCGAAATACTCCATTCTCTGCAAAACCATTGATAGGTGTTGCATTGAGGATCAAACAAATTTTATAGAAAGCATTTGTAGCGAAATCGACCGTCATTCCTTAAAATTTCAGACTGCAGATTTGTTCAAGAAAGTGCGGCTCCTGACCAATAAGTTCAAAGCGAAGTCTTGGGCAATTGAAGATATCAATGGTCATCTGGTCTGCGAGTTAGACAAAGTCGCAGATGTATGGCGTTGCTACTGTGAACAGTTGTACAAAGATACTGCAGTTTCAACACCTCTTGCGCATCCCGACTGGAGTGAAGTTGACTATGAGCCAGACATCCTGCGATCTGAAGTCTCGGCCGCAATGTTGTCACTGAAGTCCAGGAAAGCTCCGGGGCCTGATTGTATAACCGCCGAGATACTGAAATCCCTTGGCGATTCAGGCATAGACGTTTTGCATAACATCTGCGATAAGGTTTGGAAGACAGGTACATGGCCACGCGATTGGACAGAGTCCATAATCGTACCACTTCACAAAAAAGGTTCGACGAAAGTGTGCGGGAACTACCGTACCCTATCTCTCATATCACACGCCAGCAAAATACTCCTTTACATCCTCAACAACCGACTTCGGTACTATGTGGACTGGCAGATCCCGCAAGAACAGGCTGGATTCGTTAAGGGCAAGGGTACGAGGGAACAAATCCTGAACTTACGGCAGCTCATCGAGAAGGCATACGAATTCAACACCCCCGTTATCATGTGTTTTGTTGACTACAGTAAGGCGTTCGACTGTGTCAACTGGAACTGCCTCTGGAAAGTGCTGCTGGAATTAGGGGTCCCCCGGCATCTAATTACCCTCATAGAAAACCTCTACTGCAACAGTAGAGGAGTGGTTAGAGTGGAGCACACGCTTTCGAAATCCTTTAGCTTTGGGAAGGGAGTACGTCAAGGGTGCATTCTGTCGCCCATTCTCTTCAATGCCTACGGAGAATACATCATGAGGCGTACTTGCGACGATTGGGATGGAGGAGTAAGCATCGGCGGGTTGAAAATTACTAATCTCCGGTACGCTGATGACACGACTCTCTTAGCCGCAAATGAACAAGAGATGGTTGCTCTTTTGAGGAGAATGGAAATCATAAGCGAAGAACTGGGTCTCTCTATAAATAGATCCAAGACCAAGCTCATGGTCGTTGATCGTGCGGAAAAGTTGGGGCCCATTGGGACTTTAAATTTTGAAATAGTTGACAACTTTATTTACCTGGGTTCCAGCATCAGCAACAACGGCTCATGTGAGATGGACGTGCGTAGGCGCATAGGTATGGCGAAGAATGCCATGTCACAACTCGACCGTATTTGGAAAAATCGGAAAATTTCTCTGAACACAAAAATGAAACTTGTCCGCACATTGGTGTTTTCAATTTTCCTCTACGGAGTAGAGACGTGGACATTGAGAGCAGCTGACCGTTCCCGCATTGACGCCTTCGAAATGTGGTGTTGGAGAAGAATGCTGCGCATACCTTGGACAGCGCACAGGACCAACGCATCTATACTTAAACAACTAAAAGTCAAGACTAGGCTATCCGCAATTTGTCTCAAGAGGGTGCTCGAGTACTTCGGTCATATAGCAAGGAAAGAAGATGCAAACCTAGAGAAGCTTATGGTTACAGGCAAAATTGAAGGAAGGAGACCTCGAGGTCGTAGCCCGATGCGTTGGTCTGACCAGATCCGCACCACTCTCGATACTCCAGTGCACGAAGCTATAAGAATCGCTTCCAACCGTTCCAGATGGCGCTCCATCATTTATGATCGCATCCTGAAAGATGTGGGTCACGACCCCCAGTAATGGGGAATACGACTCAAGGAGGAGGTGTTGTGTTTATTGTCTACTTATAACTATTTCCTGTAACTTGGTATGCAATAAAGAGTTACTAGTTGCACCCAGCTGTTTTACCCACTGTACTGAAGCCTATGTGCTATTCCAAGGTCTAAGCAATCTCCCAAATGGCAGCTCAATCGGTCCCCCGTTCAGGCATGAAGAAGTTACATACACACTGAAACAGTCACACACTCACAATTTTTCACATTATAATATTAGTGTGTAACATTGTATTTTCGAGTTACCATGTTAAAGCTAAGTGAACACCTCGCTCAATAACTAAGGTCTATGATAGTGGATCACGTTCGCCAAGAAAATGAAGTCAGCCTCGACTATGACACTTTTTCTTTCCCCCCATAAAAGCTAATAGGTTTTTCAAGTTGTCGGTATTTACGGGCCGGGCGCAGATGGTTTTTATGCGGCTAATTGAAATAAATTCTCTTTTTCCTTCGTTCATTAAGAGATCGGAGATTAGAATTGAACTTTCTTGTACGGATATCGATTATAAGATTAGGGGTTCTGTTTTATTAACGTGTGCTTGGTGGGCATTAATCGCAGTGCGACAGAAACCAAAAATCAGTGAAAATAATGGAATAAAGAGTCCTAAAATCTTATGACTCTTGAGTAAGAAGCGTTGGTGCAGTGCGCCTATAATTGCACATCATTGTGAATACACATCACTAATACATAATATATTATTATAATATTTACTCAAAGGAAGATTAAAGTCCGCATACAGAGAGTATAGAGTATTAGAGTAGAGTAGACATACAGACATACGTAATCATGTTAGTTTATGTAAATGGCAAATAATGTACGTTTATATCCAAATATCCTTTGAACCTCACATACAAAGCGAAGTTCAAGTTTCTGGAGACCAAAGTAATTCACCTTACATTAAAATAAAATAGAAAGATACAGTACACGCTATCGATCCTACTATATAAACTAGGGCCTGTTCGGTTGGAGGGATTTATCCCGCCTTGTAGGTTTAGTCTGCTAGGTCTACAATATAAAAAAAAGTCTACCATCAACGACTACATCGTCGTTTAACATGATGTGAGATAGTAGTCAAAATAAACAAGTGAAATAAAAAAATCTTTAAAATCATCAAATTTTCTTTTTATTACCATGCTTTTATTATTATTACCATGTAGCACCATAAAGTACTCGTCAAGACAAATCAAATGGGTCCAAACTCGATGGGGTTGCGTCGTTTTATTACCGAGATCTTATAGCCACCTTCCAGGTTCCATCATCAGATAAGCTCGATGTCATAATATTGCATTGTCATCCGATTTATACGTGCACGTCGTGCATGCAAAATTTTACTTCAACCGAATACCCGGAAGTGGATCAAATTAAACTTGCACGATTTGATTACAGACAACAAACAGTTGAAAGTAAGTAAAAGTTTGTAAAAAATAATAAATAAAGTCTCGGTTGTCACACTGACTTGCATCGATTGTCACCGAAGTAAAATTGTATGCATGAACCTAATTGAAGCAGGCCATTTTTAAGACGCCTGTACCGTGTCCACCCCTTTTATTTTATTCCAAATTTGTAACTAAATATTAATATCAGCTGAAGATTAATCCAATTTCTGTACCGTCATCGAGTGTTATTGGAAACTAATGGTTAGGGTGCCTAGGCATCGAATATTTTAGATATTAGAAGCTTATTCAAAGTCTAAATTTTCCTGGGTTTTGGAATTCTAGATAGAAATAGGATAGAAATAAAACTTTATTCACAGCATATTTGTAGTTACACATTATATTATGTAGTAAGTTATAAAATAACACACTATAGTGTGTAAGCAGGTATTATACACAGGGTTAAAATTTATTCAATACGTTGACGTAGCAGATATTTTTGAAAACATCTACAATTTAATGGCTTTCTTTAGAGATATCACCAATGCATTGCAAAGGTAACTAAGGAAACAAATAAAACGGAAACTGTATAATCAATAAGCTACACTACAGTTAAACTAGAGGCACTAGTAGAGCGCGAGGCACGTTCGAAGGCAGCCTCCATCCATCCTCGCGTCAAAACAACAGACAAACTGTAAGATTCCAAGGCAATAAATTACCTTCCAAATATAGGCTGCTCGCGATACTGAAAAAGGCGTATCTAACATTTTTTTTAAACCCCCGACGCAAAAACGATGGGGTGTTATAAGTTTGACGTGTCTGTGTGTGTATGTGTGTCTGTTTGTGGCATCGTAGCTCCCAAACGGATGAACGTATTTTGATTTAGTTTTTTTATGTTTGAAAGTATAATAAGTCGAGAGCTTTTTTAAGATCCTTGATCGAGAGTGTTCTTAGCTATGTTTAGTGGAAATCGGTCCAAAATGGCCGCCGCTATAAAATGGCAAACTACTTTTTTTCTCCACGACCCCATCGATATGGGTATCAAATAAAAAGGCTTAACAAGTAGAAAACCACGCATTATAATATATTTAAATCCAAGACGGCCGCCACCACAAAAGGGTTAATTACATATTCCGTTGGGGGTTTTTTAAATTTTTAATTTAATTCACTTGTTCAAAATTGAGTTGCATACATCGCCGGAATGATGAAATAAAAAGGAATCTAATGATATTTTTTTAATATCTCTAGGTTTCAGTTTCGGATTTATTATAGTGAAAAAATGTGCATTGTAATGTGTACAGTAATGGGAACACACGGTGGCAGTAGACCTTTTTGTGGCAAATCAAGTTTTTTAATCTTTTTTAATAGGTACCTATGTACTTTTATATTTTGTATTTATAATATTATACACTTATATCATTGTATTATTTCTCTCTTTGGTTTGTGTGCAAATAAATTTCTTTCTTTTTTTTCTTTCTATGTCATACAGTTGTAAGGTGTACAGTGAATTTGCAGTGTGTACAGTATTTAAAACAATAAATTCTCCAAATTCACTTATTGTTAGATACCCCTTTTTCACTATTGGGGGCAGCAGTAGGGTTTAGTGCAAGTTTTCTCACCCTCATCAAAGCAGAACCACTTAATTCTCCCGTCAGTTTTATGAAAAATTTATTCTATCTCCATAGTTCCGTGGAATGAACTTTGCTAATACAAGTTAGCGGTGTGCTCTAGGGTTGCCTAGACCCTATATTAACACTGTTTCAATAATGGGAAAGTTTGACGAAATTTAAGTTAAATCTTCAATGGATGAAATGCCTAAACTTCTAATAATAATAGCAAAGAAACTTTTGCCTTTTAGTGGCTTTTGGATTTTTCTGACAAAGGACACCCATTATGGGTTCAGATTTATTATAATTCCTTCACTCTCGTGCTCTACATGTCCATGTACACGTTCATTCTAATTCTCATTAACAAATTCTTATGTTGGTATGTGAATTTGACTCTGCATGCGAAGTGGTGCTGGCCCTTTAAATAATTTTATTTTTATTAATGATTTTCTTTTACGCTATTGGTGACAATTTAACAGATGACCTATCTGATGGTAAGTGGTTTCCCGCTACACCAGTATTGTCAGAACATAGTAGTACATACCCTAAAGGCTGTGCTGACAAACTTTTAGTAAAGTTCAAAGATCGCAATCGAGTATTAAGGTGTATGTGCAATGTGCAACCCCTAACTGTAGTTTGCGCGAGTTTATACCGGATTGAACCTGTTATAAAGGGCGTTTAAAGTTTTAAAAGTGGAGGAACTTTATCATCTTGGATAAAAGACCCGAGAGTATCGGTATCGGTTTCGGAAACTTTAGCATTGTTAATTTATTTTCAAAATTACTCGAAGGAAAATAGATGAAAGGACCAATTTTAACCAGCGTCTAACTAGAGCGGAGGCTTTTTTTGGTACACCGATAAAAAAAGCTTTACGCGTACCATCCCGTCGCGTCGGGGGTAGAGGATAGTTATATGTGGGACTCCAAGTTCAAGACGGCTGCACGGGTTAATATAGCTAAAATCCCCAATCATTCGACTAACATCTAAGTTCGAACGTAGGGGCAGACTGAAAATCAGCAATTAATATGGTAACCTGCTTCAGCAGGCTCCTATTGCCTACGATGTATTTTCTTGTAATAATTGTACATTATTTTTGTGTGGTAATAAATGATTTTTATTCTTATTGTTAAATTACTAAACAGCACAACGACGTTGTAACATCTCACGTCTAATATTGCTGATAATATGTGAACCATATTGCTGAGAATATCCGAGAGAACCACGGTTTCTTAAACTCATATTAATTACAAGCTTTATATTACTTTCACCTGTCTGTTGTCTGTCTGTCTGTCTGTCTGTCTGTCTGTAATCAAATCTTGCAAGTTTAATTTGACCCACTTCCCGGTTTCCAATTGAGCTGAAAATTTGCATGCGTGTGTAAATCGGATGACAATGCAATATTTTTATGACATCGAGCTGATCTGATGATGGAGCTGGAAGGTGGCCAAAGGAACTCTGTCATAAAACAACGCAACCCCATCGAGTTTGGGCTCATTTGATTCGTCTTGACGAGTACTTTATGATGCAAGATGATAACAATAATTAAAGCTTGTTTTTAAAAAGTATTTTTAAAATTTCACTTGTTATATTTGTCAGGACTTATCGCGTAGGTGATGCAAGATGATAACAATAATTAAAGCTTGTTTTTAAAAAGTATTTTTTAAATTTCACTTGTTACATTTGTCAGGACTTATCGCGTAGGTATTTAATGTTAGTTTTACAGAAACATTATAAAACTAACCTCCCACGTTTCAAATCTGTTACAAGATGATCTTTGCTGACACTTTGCACAGACAGTTTGCTCGTTTACGCGATAAGTCCCAACTAATATAATTAATAAATAAAGAACAAAAAAAATGTAAATATCATTATTTCTCTCCCATTAAGGTTGTCTGGAAGAGATCGCTTTTAGCGATAAGACCGCCCATTGTTACACTTATGTCGTGTTTTTGTGTTATAGTTTTAAGTTTTCTGTATGTTTGTAGTGTTTCAATAAAGAGTTTTCTATTCTATTCTATAAATATGAATTTACGACGTCTTTCATCGTTCACGCCTGCAATACAACGTAAACAACCCTCGGGATAGTTTCAAAAATCGTAACGTTAATAATATACTCAAAATTACTAAAGAAATAAAACACTATAAGTAAGAGTAATGAAGTAGATACTTCGCATCTAAAGGGAATGTCCTTGAAGGAATCTCAAGAGCTCGAGCGGGAGTAAGCGACGGCGTCCAAAGCTTTGACAAATGAGGATGGATCGTGGATACGCCGCTAATTAAATAATGATTTTAGACGTGGATTTACGAAGTTAGCTCTTAAACTTTACTTGGAATTGGAGTTGACAAATAATCTTATTTTTTGTATCACTAATTTTACGCTGCACCCAGCGGATTAACCCGCTTTACAATAGCCTATATGTTATTCCTGGGTGAAAGCTTTCTATATATGTACCAAATTTTAGCTCAATCAGTCCACCCGTTTAGGCGTGAAAAAGAAACAAACTTACATTCGTCCATAAAAATGTTAGTAGGAAGTTATACTTTCACTCCAATGTTTAATGGATTCTTTTCTCAGGCACCAATATAAGGTCCGGGTATTTTTTTAAATGTAAATTTAATATAAATAACGCATTTTAAAATATAAATTTAAAATAATCTTAGGCGCGCTTCAGTAATAAATTCGCTTTAATAAATTCTACGATGTCAAAATATTAATGAGTGGAAAATCTGATAAATTGTTATTGTCCGTGTTGTTTGAATACCTTTGCAGTTATTTGAGGTAGATCATAATATATTTAATAAACTAAAATCGCTTCTTACACTTTACGTACCTTCACAGAAAAAACCCATTAAATAAGAAATGTTTACTCGAATGCGGCAATCTCTGCAACTATTTTACTGCCTCCCATAAAACACTACCCACTTTCCCTATTATGTTCCTAATCGAACAACAATGTGGGCCAGTGTTTTGGGAAAACTTCACTTGTAGGGCATGGATTAAGCAAAACTTCCTTGTTTGGATGTCATCTTCAACACACATAGATAAAACATTAGAATATATGCCGTGAGTCTGTTTGCATAGAAATGAAAACAAGTTCCATGTTTTAAGCGAAGACGTGGCAATATTCAATGCTTCTGCGCCCCGAGCTCACCGTGACATTGATATCAGAGTAACAACTCACGCCCCACTGTCAAGAGTAATAATTGTTGGGGAGTAAGGACTGGGGGTCACGTGTGCACGCTAACAAATAACCTGCGAATTATTTCAGTTCTATCTTCAAATTTCAGGTCAATCTGCTCAGGCATAAATATGAGCAAACACACGTACAACACTCAAACTTCATTTAACCTTTGTACCTAATATGAGTATTGAGTATGATAAAAACCAAGCACGATTTGTCTGTTTTCCGTTATTGATTTTATTATTTTTGTTCAGTTGTTTGACGCGTCATTGCACTAATAACCTAGTAATTTTGTACATAATATTAGTATTGTTTTGTTTAAGAAAACCGAAATGAAAAATGATATTTTAGAGCACCCACTTAAGCAGTTCAAATTAGAGATATGACGGCATCTAGCTGAAATTATAACCTGTCTCCAACATTAGAGATATTCTCATGAGCAAGATGTTTATTGACTGGAGCTCCTCTGTTCTCTGTTCTTATTACTTCAGCATATAAGTTATGACGTCATATAACTTTACTAACTTTTCGAATAAATGTATCTTGTTGCCATTTTTCATTGTATGGGAATTGACATTCTATTTCTGATTTTACTTGTTTACAAGATTAAGGTTTGAGTTATACTTATATATTTGTTTTAAAATTAAACAAAGAAGTTTTGTAGTGGCCGTATCTATTGCAGAGCCTGTCTTTAGTATACTAATAGTACTACCACACCTATTTAATGATAGATATTCATCTGCCAAGCTACAGCTTCCCTTGTATATTGTAATATTTGCATATTGTAATATGCAGGTATTACCTATATTACTGTGTAACTCATCAGACGTGTCCGCCTCGGACCAGTGGTGGTCTGTCAGCTTTCACGCCTGAGTAGTTAGGTGCCGGCCGACTCCTATTTAAAGGGTAGAGCATGAGAGGGTCGGGTTTCCGTGGGTTGAGTTACCGAGGCTTGGGGAGAGAAAGTGTCAAGAATTTATATAAAGAAGGGCGCCAGACACTCGCTCCGCCAACAAAGGTGTTCCGTGAATTCAAACAAAAGTTTTCTAATAAAATGTATATTATCTGCCAAATATTAGCTTCTTAGTCCTTTAGGTTATAATCTAAGTTCGATTATCTCTAGTAATCACAAGAGTTAAAGTTATTAAAATCTTGGGCGGCTAGCGGCCCTTACAAAAACTAAATATCAATAGGGCAGTTACAACGTTACATAAGCATAGCCACAAAATAGACCAGAAACACTGGTCGCCACAATAGGTTATCTAAAAATAATAATATAACTGGCAGTTTACAAACACTGGTGACTTACAACACCGTGCATACATATGAGTCTCGATAAGTTCCGTAGTTAAGTAAAATAAGGGGCCTATGGCACCGCCGATATAAAGGGCATCTAAAGCACCATAGTTAAACACTGTAGTTGAACGCCGTTACTAAACCAGCGTAGGTAGACACTGTAGATAAACCGGTGGCAAAAAGCACCGTCCATAAAACCGGGGCAAAAACACCGTCCAGAAAAACGCTGTAGTTAAACAGGTCCGTAAAAAAAAACCAGCGTAGTACAAACACCGTTCCACGCGTAGGGCAAACCACCACGTTCCGCGTAGAGCAAATAACCACGTTCACAGCGTAGGGTAAACAATGCTTCACGCGTAGGGTAAAAAAAACCACGTTTCCAGCGTAGGGTAAAAACCCTGGAACAATACAATTCCAGTGTTAAAATAACTATAACCACAAAAAGAAAAGAACGCGGCCCTAGGTACACTTACCACGTTTCCAGCGTGGGTGTTATTTTCATAAATGGGAGGTGGAGCGACGCGACAACGCTGCTGCTCGACTCCCAGGCCGATGAAAAATTTCGGTATAAACTTGAAATAAGTCCAACACAAATGGAGGAGAGGCTTCAGGGCACGACTATCCGCAAGTGTGGCGCAAGGGCAAAGCCCGAAGGCCTACCCCCACGCCGCTATCCAAATTTTCTAGAGGGACGCCTTCCAACAACCTCTCACAAAAACCAAGAATGGCCGCGGTCAGTGTGACCACCATTACCATCGAATTAAAATTCTACCAAAAGTATAAAAAAACGAGATGTTAGAATTCACCAAATATGAGAAAAACTGAGTTTCCTAAAGCCAAATATTATTAAGTTCAACAATCAAAATACTCTGTATATCAAAACAGCAGAAACTCGAAGACATCCTGAGAGAAATTGACCTACAACGAATGACCCCACCTTCGAAGAGCTGATACGAAGTCAACGTTTATTTTGGAGGACATTTCCCTCCGAATATCAACGTGAAATTGAATCTAATTAGAAAATATACCAAAACAGTAATTACTTTCATTTTCCTAATCATCTTCTAAAATGTCATAAAGTTTATTACCTGGTCACACCAAATAGTTAACTTTTTAAATAAGTTCCATTACACACGATCGAACCATCAAAAATGATAAAAACCGATAAAATCAATAATTTCTTTATGGTTTTTTTGGTGACACTTGACACCATGTTTTGCATATGTCAACTTCAAATGGCAACCATCAATGAACGTCAATGTCATATGATAAAATGTTTTGAAATTAGATGCTAGCAAAATTACTATTTTTATGAATTTACATAATATTATGTGAAAACCAATTAAATGGCAGATTATTATTATCTTCCATGGAAAGTACTAAGTGACATTATGATTCTAAATGAAAGGACTAAGTGCTAAAGGTAATTTTGTTACAACTGTGCTCTGGACAGAAGAATAATGTTACTAGCTAATTTATTGGGCACGACGAGTTCCGTGCTCGGTCCGTGCAGCGGCGCGGGCGCGCGCCAGTGAGCGTCGGTTACTGCAGGCGTGAACTCCTGATGAAGGACATCGTAATTGTTCGAAACCGTGGTCGAGATATTCTCGGCAATATTTGACGTGAGTTGTGCCGTTTTTATTATTGTAGTTAATAGAAATCTTTATAAAAATATGTATCTTGTTATGTATCTTTATATGCCATATTCGAAGAAGCGACGCATCTGCCACAGTTTCCAATTTTCACACAATGTTATGAGTATGTAGAATGTACTCTCACAATAAATGAACTCTCTAGCAATTTACTCGAGATCTTTTTTACGACGCTTTAAACTTACAAAATTACTCGTGGAATGTTATCGTAAAAATAATCTTATAATGGATATTTTTTATTACTTGACTATGTGAAAGAAGAGTTTAGAGAAAATGTGCGTTTAATTGCAGCGATAAGACGAAAGGTTTTTTTAGGGTATCTGCTACGTCAAGCGGGTGCACGAAGCGGGTGCACAGAGCGGGTGCATGGAGTGGATGCACAGAGCGAGTTTCACATTCACCGTTCGCACCGACATAATATTCGATATTTATTGCTGCTTAATAATATTCAAATAGGGTAAGCCACCTTCTCTAGTGGAGGCTTTAAATTCTAGGTCGCATTGAAGGCAACCGCACCATGGGCAGAACATCGGCTCGATGTCAGACTTCGTGCAAAAGCAGGGTGGCAGTATTTAATGGAAAGATCCTATTTAGATTAAAATCATCTTCATTTCTGTTACCCTAACCACCATAACACAAGCATTAAGTTGCTTAGCTTGGGGTTAGGTGGCGCTGTGTGAAATGACATGAAATATTTATTTATTTATTTCTTTGTGTTTCTTCTTTTGGTTTCAGGAAAAGCATAACGATTTTAATTTAAAAAACATGAACCTACTTATAACCTATTTACATGAAGCTAATATTTTATAACACCCCGTTGAACTTTTAAATTTCACCTACCACATTACTAATAATAAGCGAGTTTTCAAGAAACCCCAGTTTTGAATACTCCATATTTCTATACCAGTTTCCATCTCATTTCTTCCACATTGACTGAGACAGCCTTCAAAGGCTTTATATAAAACTAATGACTATTATCATAGGTATTTTCAAAAGATTTCTGGATATTTATTTGGAACCTATTCGTTTATGATATGTACGAATTATGACACAAAATTGGTCTGACTTATTCTTCTAGATTTTTGGACTTGTTAAGAAGTAGGGCGCTTGTGATCAAAATGGGGCAATGAAATCCAGTAGTGGACTTTGTCCAGCCATGGACAAATGTAGGCTTTTGACGATGAAAACGTCAAATATTTCAATTTTAAAGCTTTCACGAACGTTACACGTGAAAGCAACGAGCTGGAAACGTGTGAAATTAGGAAGCATTTAAGTATTTTTTTTTTAAATTGATGTTTATGCACGAACTAACGTCAAAAATAAGGAAAATCCTAGACAATATCAATAAAAATATCTCTTTGAAAGCGAAATCGCTTTTTCAAAACTTTTTCTTAGAGATTAACCATAATGGATTTTCACATCCTTTAGTTTTATTTATTTATTTCGAACACATGTAGGTAATTACATTGCATAGATGTTATTGTTTAAATGATTTTTATAAATGATTTTTTATTTATTTATATTATTTATTTATTGAATAAAATTTAGGTACTACGACGGTGTGTAGACTATTTATTATTTATTTACTATTCTTTGTAAGTTTGGTAGAGTCATATCCATATTTTTATAAATCCACGTTGGCCTCCATTCATTCATTAAGCCCATTTCACACGTCGCTATATAGCGCTATATAGCTTCACATAGCGCGGCATAGCTTCAGTACAAATCGGCATCCGTCACACACGTAGCTATAAATGACATATAGCGCTATATCGCGCTATAATTTACAGTTGATGCGTAGAATCCGCCATTTTTCATTTTGACTAGGTGATAAAATGACCAAGCCGTTTTGTATTACGGAGACAAAAGAAAACAAACTCATATTACCTACGCGATATATTAAACTAAATAGTAGCAAATGCTTAACCGCTGTGTAACAAATTAGAAAAAAATGTTTTTTATGTTTATTAAATATTTTGTTGTGTTTACAGTTCTTTATGTTAGTATTTCGAAACAAATTAATTTACTAGTAGTTCGCCTCGAACTGGGACCTCGCAGACTCAATTTCATTTAACATTTTAAAACCTTACATTTTTAGGTACCTATACCTATCTAATGATAAAAATATAATGTACCTACAACGTGTATACATTTATGGAAACTTTAACTTTAATAATACCAAAATTCAAAGTAATTGAAACTCAAAATACCTACGTAACGGAAATGTTTCAACATGATCTTTTTAATCACTGTTCTATTGTTGTGATCAAAATTTCAATAATAATAGGTATAATAGAGCGATATAATATTATTAAAGGTTATGCGTATTCACTTGATTAATAAAATTATAGAATAAAAGAATACATTTACTTTAGGCTTTAGGCGCTAGCATTCAATTTTGTAGAGTTAGTACCTACATAGTGCAGACAGACGAATGAAATGTAGTAAACGTGAAACGTAGTTGTAGCTCTTGTATAGGAAAAAAATTACAACCACTGCATTAGAAAAATCGGCCTTTTGCCGCCTTTTTTTGTTCAAAAAATGTCAGCAAAATTTGAGGTCACTGGGTCACCTATCTAAAGACGTACGCGCATAACTTTGCTTCACTTCGATAATTACGTACTTTTATATAAAGCCATTTTTTTAACATAAAATCTAATATGAATTAATAACATAGTCATCAGAAGTCATTTTAATAATAGTCCTCAGATTTTTTCCTGAACTTAAACTAAGTAGGTATATATATTCAAAATCTGCCAAACTTCATAAACGGCAACTACCCTATGAATTTCGATTTGTTTGGAGGATCGAAATGTACGTTTTTGGACCATAAAAAGAAAAAACCGGTCAAGTACGAGTAGGACTCGAGCACCGAGGGTTTCGTACAAACCTACGAGTTTCTACGGAACCCTAAGGAAAAGTGGGTATAATATTATATACTGTGGGTTTTGATTCCCTTGCGAGTACTTGCGAGTTTGAAAATATGCGGCTAAAATTGCTGTTTCTTTTGATTGCGTTGACATAGATATTTGATTTTTTTACAGCTAAAAGTTATTATAAAGCTGAGTATTTAGTATGAATTTCCATTTAATACCTGTACGCGTTCTTGAACAAAGGGATAGTAAATACAAAATT
Source organism: Hemithea aestivaria (assembly GCA_947507615.1). Lineage (NCBI taxonomy): Eukaryota > Metazoa > Arthropoda > Insecta > Lepidoptera > Geometridae > Hemithea > Hemithea aestivaria. The sequence goes on from OX382330.1 coordinate 1,070,824, forward strand.
ATTAAAAATATTTTTTTATATGATGTAACTAACAATTTACAGTTTTCGCAATTTTTCCTGTGCCTGTGATTTAAGACGTTGCTGCGTACCAAATTTTAAGATTCTGAGTTAACGGCAAGTACCCTGTAGGTTTTGATTCCCTTGAGAGTAGTCGCGAGTTAAAAAATACGGCTAAAATTGCTGTTTCTTTTGAATGCGTTGAGATAGAGGTTTGATTTTATTACAGTTTAAGGGTATAATAGACTTTAGTATTTGATATGAATTTCAGTTTAATACCTGCACGCGTTCATGAGAAATAAGGTAGTAAGTATGAAATTTTTAAAAATATTTTTTTATATGATGTAACTAAAAATGTGCAATTTTCGTAATTTTTCCTTTATTTGTGCTCTATGGAGTTGCTTTGTGCCAAATTTCAAGATTCTAAGATCACGGGAAGTACCCTGTAGGTTTTGATTTTTTGAGAGTATTTGCGAGTTTAAAATTGCGACTAAAATTGCTGTTTCTTTTGAATGCGTTGACATAGAGGTTTGATTTTATTACAGTTTAAAGGTATTATAGACTTGAGTATTTGATATGAATTTCAATTTAAAACATTTACGCGTTCATGAGAAAAGGGGTAGTAAGTATAAAATTATTCAAAATATTTTTTTCATATGATGCAAATAAAAAATTATAGTTTTCGCAATTTTTCCTTTATCTGTGCTCTAAGGAGTTGCATCGTGCCAAATTTCAAGATTCTGAGTTTACGGGAAGTGCCCCGTAGGTTTTGATTTATTTGCTAATGTCGAAAATTTGCTGAAATTTGCGACACATTCGACTATATCTTTTGATTGCGTTGGCCTAGAAGTTTGAAATTTTCACAGCTCTAAGAAGCAATAGACCTTAGTATTTCTTATAAATTTCAGCTTGTTACCTCCACGCGTTCCTGAGAAAAAGGGTCTTGACAGACAGACGGACGGACGGACGGACGGACGGACGGACGGACAACAAAGTGATCCTATAAGGGTTCCGTTTTTTCCTTTTGAGGTACGGAACCCTAAAAAAAACGAGCGGTAGCGTCTTAAAATATATCTAAATAATTGTAAAATTTACTTATAAAAGTGGAGCAATGTAGCCTTGAATAAAAATTTTGAGTAAGATTTAACAAAGTATATTATTTACCTACTTATCATTAAAGTAAATATTATATTATATGGAAAGTACTACAAAGCATACTTAAATTTAAGGCAAATAATATTGAACTCTCGGATGCTTGGATATTACTATAGCTATTATTATGTTAATACTTAAAAAAAAGATAAACTAAGTGCCTACTTCCACTTTATGAACCTATCCTGCACTCTGCGGTCATTTAAATTCATATTATTATATGTCAGTTCTCATGTTAACATTGTAATTTAATAATCTCTATAGCTCTACAACCCTTACAGCGATTTGGCTCATATTTGGACTTGAGGATTATTTTAGTTTGTACTACTTGTTTGCAAAGTTCTATCAAGATTGGATTAACGGTAACGTTGTAATCAAGCAATCTCTATAACTCTAAAACTCTTTGACCGATTTGGCTCATGTTCGAACTTAAAAATTCTATTGTTTCATACTACGTGTTTGCAAAGTTTCATAAAGATTGGACAATCCCTTTTCAAGTTATCGCGTAACAAACATACATACAAACATACACTTTTGATGATATATTTATGCGGTTATAAAAAATGTCTACATATCAGAAAAAAAATTATCAGCGCACCAGTTTTGGTATTATCGTCAGACCTATCGTTAAAACTTTATGTCACCAATACTTTGCAACCCTGGAGCCTATTTGGCTATTTTTTTTTACTAAAATTATCCAATTACCCTTGTTAAATTGTGTGCAAAGTTTCATTTAATTTGGATTAACCGTTTTTGAGTAAAAGTCGATCGAACTCAATCACCAGAGGTCAACCGTTAAACTGGTCGAAACGCAGGCTTTTCGCGGCTTTCGAATCTAAGACCTCGCTTCGCTCGGTCGAATATGTATTTTAAATTTCACCTCCTATTTACTTGTAATAGATGCTCATATTATGCATAATGATTATTTGTCCGAATAACTGAAAGCTTTGAATACCTTGCAGTAGACTTTCGCTTAACCGGCTAAGTCATGCTACAAAATGGCTACGCATTTTTTTTTTATCTAGTTCAAATGGAGTTTGCCAAATTGTATGGTTTTACAGCAACATGGCTGTTGACAATGTCAATTTTGAGTCTTATACAGGACGTGTGAAAAAATTCATGATTTTTTTTTCACATTTTTAAAAAGTACGTACCAGGAGTTTGCCATGGTTTTTTTTTTACAAAAGTGATTGTCAGTTAAAACTGTAATAATGCAAACACATTGTTTCAAGGGTTTTGTAGGTACCTCTAAAGAAAAAAAAAACAAATCATTATTTTTAGTTTTTTTTTCGACATTTATGCTCGGAAATGGATCGTTTGGAGTTCTTCTCCTTGTCATATTTTCTATTACTGGGAGTCATGACCCCTCCTTTGTAGGATTCGATTTCTGATGATGGAGTGCTATCTGGGTTGGTTGGATGCGATTTTCATGGCCAGGAGCCACGAGACAACAGGACAACAGCAACAGCGTCATCTTAGTCGAGCACGGGGCAGGCTGAAAATCAGCGCTGTGCAGGACCTCCCTGCCCAGCATTATGCTGAGCCTATTCCATTTATCAGTGTAGGTACCTATTGTTTATGTTGTTTTATTATCTTCTGTTCGTATCTCATACTAACATATCACTATATTTATGTGTATAATTTTTCATGTATGTACTTTTTGGAACTGATAATAAATATATTTTTATTTTATCTTAACAGGAACTTCGAGGGTGGTGCGGATCTGATCTGACCAGCACATCGGACCGCCTTGGGACCGCTTTCCTTTGATTTTGCCCGAAACAATGACCATCTCTAGATTTCCATCCATGCCATTTGGCCAAAGTACATACTCGAGAATTCTCTGATAAAGTCGGTCAACTCTAACTCAAATCGATCTTATTCGATGAACTCTCATACTTTTAGTAAACGATGATAATTTCGAATAAAGTTTTCTGGATTTCTTGATACGTCAAGAAATCCAGAATTCGTTGAATCGTCATTTTTTTTAAATTTTACCAGGAGCAGACTGGAACGAAACCAAAATCAAGGAAAAAAGAAACATCCTTTATGTAGAAAAAAATGTCAAATTCATTTGTTTAAGTAGTGTTGGGGAATCATTGTGGAACTATATGCAATCAAGTGATTGAATCTCCGTTCCTACTTCTGGTACTCCTGGTACCTACTTCCTAAAAAATATTAACTAGCTTTTAACTGATGAAAAGTGGTCTGTTAAGCACAAACGTGCGTGCATATATGAAAGTGCATAAAATAGACCCCGCATAGGAAAAAAAAAACTGTTGTGCCCTTTTTGAAGACTGAACCACGTTAATATTAAGAGAGAAGAGAGATAGAGAGGAGCAGCGGTTACAGATTTCCAATTTAAACGCCGTATTTTTCCCCTTAAGGGCAGATTTCTGGAATAATAATATTTTATACGTAATTTTATACGCAACATGTTGATAACATTTTTTCATACAAGTATGTGGCAAGTCCAACTTGCACTTGTTTGTTTTTATTTTGAAATAATATAAATTTTCTTTATTTTTGTATTAATCTGGGGGCACGGTAGTGCCCCCGCCAAGTCGAGCGCGAAGCAAGCACTGCCGTACCATCCTTTACAGGAACCATTTCGCCGCATTTTCAGGCCCCTATTTGAGAACCTCTGGATAAGACCAGAACACAGAAATTTTCGTCATCCAGTAAGCTATAATTACATACTTAAAATCCAAAATTTCAAGTCTGTAGGTCATTATGTTCCAAAGTTAAGCGAAAGCAAAGTTTCGCATTTACGACACTCACTCACTCACTCATGATCATCAAAATAGAACTAGTACTTCCCATAAACTCAGAGAGCTGAAATTTGGTACATACTTAGACTTTATTGTATAAACCATAGGAAAACTAAAAAAACATGCAATTTCGGTCTCGTTTTCGAGATAATTAATCTGCATAAATAACTTTGTAATCTCATATAAATGTATAGGATTACAAAGTTACATTTGCAGTCAATGGTTAAAATTGTGTAATATCCAACTTATTAATTAAAAATATATAGTATATGTGTGTGTGTGTGTATATGTGTCGTAAATCGTCAGTTATGATCAGGCGATATCTAGCGTGGTCTAAGGCTTAACCTATAACGAATCTATCACAAGAGCCCAACCAAACTATTAGAAGAGATCGACATATCGCTTTTACTACAAGCTTTTATTTACTCGCTTTTACTACTTACTTTCACCTGTCGGTCTGTCTGTCTGTAATTAAATCTTGCAAGTTTAATTAGGCCCACTTTCCGGTATAATATTATAATGCATTGGACTAAGAGTGAACGCACACGTATCCAGATGGCGCTGACTGTATTTTAAAACGCGCTTACGGTTTGTATATCTGATAACCTTATAATATAGAATATAGCGTTTCTACAAAAATAAGTGAAATACCACCAAAAAAATTCTGTAAAAATCTAGCCAAGTCTCGATGGAGCTGCTTGTTTATCTCTAAAAAGTAATGAAATCTAGACAAAGTCGTGCCAAGTATAAGGTTCCTTACTGCAATTTCTTTATTATTATAGTTAATGTTGTGTGACTTGGCCGTTGAAGGGTACACAAGGGTACAAAACCAGATGCTCCATGACACTTGGATCGCCTAAACATAAGTATTATTGAAATACGCAGCTTTATCAAGCCTACAATTGACTGGTTATTCAATCAACGTTTTCCAAGTGGAAATTTTCTATTGTGAATGGGTAGCGGATAGATTGGTGCAATAGTGTCATGGACCTGGTATAATACCCTTGTGTACCCTTCAACGGCCAAGTCACACAACATTAACTATAATAATAAAGAAATCGCAGTAAGGAACCTTATACTGGGCACTACTTTGTCTAGATTTCATTACTTTTTAGAGATAAACAAGCAGCTCCATCGAGACTTGGCTAGTTTTTTACAGAATGTTTTTGGTGGGATAAACCTATTCTAAACGCACTCAAAACATTTATTGACAAGTTATTCCAAATATTTGAGTGCGTTTGTAAAGAGGAAATAAGTAGTCATTATCACTTGATTTGTGAAAAAAGGAATGTTAATGTCACTTGATTTTATTTCAAAGATCGACTCAAGATTCAATCACAAAGAATGAACTATTAAAAAATATAGTTCCGATCAGTAACCCGGCCATCACTAAAAATAATATAGCACGGCATAGCGAGGTATAGCAAGGCCTTGCGATACGATACTATATGGTACCAGGAGTCATATAGCAAGATATAGTATAGCGCCGTGTGTAATGGGCTTTATTTATAATTAGCCGTATCGCCTGTCCCTTCCCGCGTTCATCATCTGTCACTCGGGTTTCATAAAAAAATCATTTTTACCTACAGAAGATAGAATCTGAGCACTCTCGAATTGCGCATAGGTCCTTTCATTTCAGGATCATTTTGTGTATCTGAAAAGTGCAATTTTAAAATAATAAAATCTAATCTCTTGCATAATTTAATGGAAAATCAGTATATTTATTTGGTAATAACTTTTTCTGTGTTTTCAACTCAGAATCATGAAAACAAAACCATTAGCCAAACAAACAGACAACAGTTTTTTTAATACCAGGATGTACGGTGTGAAAATGTCACATGATGGGTAAAATTAACTTTTGTTGGAAAATTCCCAAAAGGGACAAAATAATATAATTATATTTCACTGATCATATTTTAGACATGCTTATATACTCGCGACTTTGCCTGTGTGGCTTAATCCTTTCTCAGCGTATAATATTATGTACTTCATAGAACCTATCTAATGCAGCTCATAAATGGAGTTGGGCAGGACATATTGCCGGGCGTGGTGATAGCAGGTGGAGTAGGTCCCTAACAGAATGGATACCTCGAGACGGAAGGCTTAGCGCCGGCAGACCACCTGCCCGATGGGTCGATGACATCGCAGCAATCGCAGGAAAGACCTGGATGCGAACTGCACAGGATAGAGTTGCATGGTACAAAGGGGAGGAGGCCTTTGCCCAGCAGTGGGACGATATGGGCTGACAATGATGATGATGATGAGAACCTATCTGTTTTGGCAAATTTTGACTCAATTCCTGCAGTGGTTTGGTCTGTGCCACAGCATTTAAATATCAGGAACATTTTCTTAATCATAATCATTTATTTGCCTTTAACATGGTATAAAAGATGTACAAGTAAAATAGTGTGCGAACAACATGTTAAGCCATTATAACATTATAGCATGCAAATTCATTTCCCATAAAGTGATACAATTCGATAATATAATTAATTCATTAACAAATTAGCTCAATAATAAAACATGTCATAATAATGATAAGTACCGTAAAACTACACAACTATAGTCCTGTCTTACAACTATGGTCCAGTACCATACTTTGACATTTTGTGTTATTAATAAGAAAGTAGCTACATTTAGAAAAAAAATCGGCCACATTTAGCTAGAATAAATAGTAGGCTTTGTAGTTTAGGGCAAATCCGATAAATGGCATCTATGTGCAATCAACAGCAAGGGGTGCGGAATAAACCTGTTTTTACGTGTTTTTGAAACTCCGCTTACTTTTATAACAAAAAATCAGTAAGAGTGGTCCACCAGTTCTACAATTAATTTTTATTAAAAGGTAATATGTTTATATTTATAATATTGGTGCTGTTTTTTTACATCAGTTAATTATTTTAATATTAAGTGAAATTTATTCCAATTTTCATACTTTGGATTCAACAATAGTCCAACGGTTTTTTTGGGCCATACCTTATTAAAAACCGAATTTTGTTTTAAACTGCATCAAGGTTTTGAGAATATTGACAAAGAAGAAGCCTGGAGCTAGTTCATACAAATATTATTCAGATCGACATAATATTATGGAGTTAGATCTTTCTGATATTGAAAATAGAAGACTGACTCAAGACAGGTCGTATGTTTAAATGTATGTCCCGCTGCGGACTTGCCTGAAAATGGCTCGAAAAAGGTGATGAAATTTTTTATCAGACCGGGCAATTAAAACTTAAAATTCAGCCCCAAAAAAAACTCAGCACTGAGAGATTTGCTGAGCTGAAAACGACGAGAACAAGACGAAAAAAATTTAGCAAGTTTACCTGCTAGACTTTTTTATTTAATTTTTTATCTTACAATATACTGATTTTATAAGATATACTACGTAAATATAAGTAAAAAGTGATTCATTCTTCCATTAAAGTTACTTACAATGTTGTCAGTTAAACTTGAATAAATATGAATAAATTCTAATAAAACCTTGGTTTTAATGAAACGATATCATATAAAATAATAATATTTCAGTATTCCAGACCTTTAACATTGCTTCAAGTCAGTTAAAGTACGGTTTTTTCTTGCATTTTTAACCTGGACTAGTTGAAAACTGCTAGTTGAAAACAGCGCACACAACAATGGTCCAAAAATAATATATAAAAATAAAATGTTTTTGTATAATACCAGTTAAAACGTTAATAATATTATATTAAAGCACATTCATTAACCCACCTAATTAAAAATAAAAATACTCTGTGCGATTAATAACATGACTCTGACAACACGATAAAGATTAAATCCTATATATTTGGACCATAGTTGTGTAGTTTTACGGTATCTAAATGTTACATAGTTCCTTTATAATCAAAAAAATCATTCATGTCATATAAAACATAACAAACTTGAACATTTGTTTTATTAACCCCCGACGCAAAAACGACGGGGTGTAATAAGTTTGACGTGTCTGTCTGTCTGACTGTCTGTCTGTGTGTGTGTGTGTGTATGTGTCTGTCTGTGGCATCGTAGCTCCCAAACGGATGAACGGATTTTCATTTAGTTTTTTTGTTTGAAAGTAGAGTTAGTCGAGAATGTTCTTAGCCATGTGGGAATCGGTCCAAGATAGCCGCCGCTACAAAATGGCGGATTACTTTTTTCTTCCACGAGCCCCTCAATATGGGTATCAAATGAAAGGACTTAACGAGTAGAATACAGCCCACTATATAAAATTTAAAATCCAAGATGGCCGCCATCAAAAAAATGGTGAATTACGTATTGCGTTGGGGGTTTTTTAAATTTTTAATTTAATTCACTTGTTATAGCACGAATATAGCTAGTGGCACAGCCGCGTGTAACCGAACGCTCGATGGCTTATAATTTGTCACGACCGCTCGCGCCGCTCGTCTCATGAGAAGTGCTCCTCCGAGAGGGCGCTGCTCGTATGCAACTTCATCGAGACCCAAATCGACTACAAATGGCGCTGGCGTCAGGATATTCGTTTTGATTCCGACAAGTATATAATATGAATTCTATATTAATTTATGCATAAAAATGCCTTAATAAACGTCTACCAATGCAAGAAGACATCCCAAAGCAATTCCACGAGCGAACCCTCTTAATATAATTTGATTTGTTATCCGGGAGTCGGAAGCAATTAATTAATCATTAATAATGCAGGCACAGGTTACCGAGACGTGGATCCCACTTCTGTTAATCTTCCTAATTCCTTTGAAGTTTCGTGAGTTTTTGATTCGCTTCGTATTATGAATGTTAACAAAGAATTTCTTGTTTTGAATTTAATTAACATTTTTTTTTTAGTCTTTGTGTTTTCATTGTCTTACTTTTTAAAGGGGAGGATACGGTAAAGGTGTCTCGCAAATGGACCGCTCCAATTAAGTTCATGCACACAACTTTACCTCGATGCGAGTCATCGCGGCAATCAACACTTTCTGACCCAGCTGACTACAGCAACGTAGTAGGTATAGTTTACGCTATCGCCTTAGCTTGTGTTAAACCGTTTGCCAATAAATGTCAATCCCATCCGTTCTATTGTCACGGCCAATACAGGGTGTATTCCGAATCAAATTGCGGCGTTTTGAACTCACGGGTAACATCCATTCTTAATAATTATTATCTTTTAATGTTATTTTTCCTTATCTATATAATATACTATGGCTTATGCTCGCAGCTTTGCCAATTTCTTTCTTAGTGGATGTTTTCATTTTAAAACCCTTCTGTATTAAAAATTTCAATCCAATTCGATCAGTCAGTAAATCAATCAGTCAATTTTCCTTTTTATTATTTAGACTACTATGTAAACTAGCTGCGTCCAGCAATTTTACCCGCTTTTCTGTGGCCTATGTGTTATTCCAGGATCTATGCTATCTCTATACTAAATTTGAGCTCAATCGGTCCACCCGTTTAGGCGTGAGAGTAACAAACATACATCCAGACATCCATACTTTCTTACCAACTTTCACCTTTATAATATTAGTAAGATTATTAAACAGATATACTCAGCATCTATTTATATCTACTGAGCCACTTGATAGCTCACAAGTGAATTAAATAAAAAAAATAAAAAACCCCCAACGCAATATTTAATTCACCATTTTGTGGTGGCGGCATTTTGATGCCACAGACAGACACACGCACATGCACGCACGCACGCACGCATTCACAAACACACGCACAGACAAACACGTGTAACTTATAACACCCCGTCGTTTTTGCGTCGGGGGTTCACAACAGGAATTGTTATAATACCTCCTTGAAATATTTCCACGCTAAATACCGACAAATCCCACACATAATAAGTTAACCAAATGTGAATGTTTGACAGTGCACGTATGCTCGTATTAACTTTATTGTTCACTTTACGGTATGACGCGGAAACACTTCGCGCCACCTCTCGTGGAAAAAATGCCTAATTTGTTCTAATGGGGCGTACTATTGCTTTATTAAGGCGAGTGGAGTTCTTTGGGATGTGTTTGTGCTTTGGGGATTACTTGGGTGTCATGTTTAAACTTTTTTTTATACAATGAAGTAAGAAGACGAGAAATACGCTCTCCTGGTGGTATGAGATAACGCAGCCCATAATTAGTACAGTGCTAAAGGTAAAATTCTGAGTGCACTGCACGCTTCTTACTTGAGAGTCATAAGATGAGATGTTAAGATTCTTCAGCGCAGTAATTTCACTAGCTACAGTGCCCTCCTACTGAAGCACAGTAATGTTTGCACATCACTGGTTAAGCGGTAGAATAACTGGCACTGTTGGGGTACCCACCTAGTCGACGTACTGCGAAGGAAGTCTACCCCCTGTAAAACGTGTGACGAGTAACCAAAATAAAACTTGTCTGTCGAAAATCAATTTATAAAAAAATCTTACAAGTTGTTAACGTGAAAACAAATACAAAAGCTCTATATCTCGCGTGCTTTTAAGCGAAAATACGGCTTAAGATGGAAACGTAAAAAAGTTGGAATGAATCCGTCCCAGGATTCGCTAAGCATCGAGCGAGAACAGTCGTAATGACTGCTTGGCGACACGGCTTTGTCCAGTGGGTGTTAACTAGCGACGGCGGAAGCCTACCAGTGGAAAAAACCACGGACTTTCAATAGGTTCCTTCAACTTAAGTACTACCACAGATAAAAGAATACTAAGTACTACGAATCGTTACCGGGTTTCATAAAGCGACGGTATCATATTTGTTAATTAACGGCATAAACTCACTTGTATTTACTTCGACCGTTTCGATCCTGTACGAGGATCTCGTGGAAGCGACGGTATACCTTCTAGACAGTCGCTGAGAACGATTAAATAAAAAGTATCAAACACAAATCAGTTTAAAAGGTTTATTCGCGTATTAAGAAGCGGACGGATATTAGCAAATGCCGAAATAAATTGGCTAAATAAGTGAACCGAACAAATCCTCGTGTTTCTCCAAAGGGTCTTGTTAAAAAACAAAGTACTCGAAATTATTAAAAGTAAATCGAGTAACGGAATATGAATTATGAATCTTGTAATTGCTTTTCCTTCCCTTTCCATCTGCTCTTGACTTTTTATTAAAAATCTTTTTTGGTTCACATAAAATGGGTCAATTTTTAATTTTAACGGCTTTTAGATATCGTGTTCCCGAACTTGAAGGAACGAACTATGAAAAAATATATTACAAAATTTATATTAAGCTTTTTCTTGAATTAAATTATTAAATTTTCGTAACATTTGTTATCGTGGTATAATTAAAAGAAGTTAATTAACATCATTTTTAACGACTCAGCATAAATAAAACGCGTAAAAGTTAATGTAAGCCACTAAAATAATTTTGCTTTTATTTTTAATCTAAAGATATCTGAGTCTAATCTGAACTTCTTTGACTTATTCTTTCATTGAAAAAATGCTAATTACAGTCGCTTCGAGTTTGATTTAAGAACGGAGCTTAAAATTCCTTTTATCGGAGAAACTAATTATTCAATCTTTAGAAGCAATTCCTCCGACATCGTTAGTCGGGCGCTGGATTCTTATCGACTATTCATTACTATGCTATGTGGGGTCTTTTCACAGAAATCTTTACAAAGATAGAATAGCACTAAGTTTCTTTGCTTTTTTCCAAGAAAAAGTCCAAAAAAATAGGTGTCTTTATCAAAAATATATGTAGAAATACGACATGTCACCATCGGTATCAATGGAAAACTTGACTGTCTTACTGACTGATTTTTATACGTACTTCACAAAATGTTGACCATATCGGGATTATAATCGGTACATATTATTATGTTTTATTATATATTTCTTTTTCCCAACACTTATGTCAGTCATTGGGAAAATTCATAAAGATACTTATGTCAATTGTCGAGAAAACCGATTGGGAATCCATTTTGAAACGTCACACAGTTATAATATTATGTTACTTTGGAAGTTCTATCAAAACATATTTCCACGGATCGATCTGTTCTTTTCATTCTGTCCTAAGTCTTTGAATATGTAATGACCCCAGAATGCTTTGAACGTTTCCTAGTCTGTAGGGTGTAGGAATTACTTAACTTCTCATCGCTTTTATCGAACACCCTTCTTTGTGTAAAACTAAATCAATGGGCATTAGGAATTATGAGCGTTTGACATGGAATCGGTTCAACTATAATAAGCTTTAAAAGCTAATACTGAATTGCATTTTACCTTCTGTTAGCAGTAGTTTCAGTAGTAGTCAGATTTTCAGATTTGCAAAGTTAAATGTGGTAATAGTTGCAATTATAGTTCTGCTTGGTAATATTTCGATACATTGTTTTCTAATCTTATTATATTTTTTGATTACTAAGGTAACATTAACTAAGTATAAAATGTGTAATTTATAATGTGAAAATACTTGTAAATCAGCCCTACTTCGCGTAAATTTTCACGCGAAGTGACTAATATCAAAACAAGTGAAATTTAAAAAGAAAACTTAAAAACAAGCTTTTATTATAATTATACTCGTACCATCTAGCACCCAAGTACCTACTTGTCAAGACAAATCAAATGAGCCCAAACTCGACGGAAATGCTTCGTTTAAGTCGGAGTTCCTACGGAGCCTTCCAGCTCTATCATCAGATTAGCTCGATGTCATAATAATATTGCATTGTCATCCGATTTATACATGCAAATTATCAAAGTACTTTTTGAATAAAAATTTGACTTCCACCGAGAAATTCTCGGTGAATTAAATTCATACCTATACTGACAGAGAATTGGACCTTTTCTGGCGAATATTCGCACGAAGTGGCTTTGAAATAGACAAAAACAAGCATTGATCATGCTCACAAAACCTCTTATTAAAAAAAAATGGCAATTCAGGGTACGTTGACTTCAACTGAAGGTTGTGATCAACACTATGAATATTATTTACGATTTCACACCAGACACATCAGGAAAACAAGTTTTCCGAATAAATAAAGTAATTTAAACCCTATGCATTTACTGTGCGCTTCATTTCCCAAACATTTTCCTATGAGACTGAACACACTTCAAAAACCAACCTTATTTCTTTGTAATTTAGATGAAATTTGAATGAGAAGCTAAGAATATTGTATCTTACAACTGAAAATTGAAGACGTCATTTAAAAATCAGCTTTAAGGTGAAGTAGCAAGATTTTTTTTCGATTGTTTAAGATTATGTCTTCAGTAGGGGTAAACGCAGACGGCAGGGCTAAACTGATTGATTGATTGATCATCCCGGAATGATTGAACGGATATTCGAGGCTGCATTCGATCGGCGAAACGTATTTGATTTTCATCTTTTGTGATAGTACAAGTGATAACTCTGTGATGATGAGAAGCTTTTATGAAGATTGAACCAGAAACCATTACGGAATATCCTTTTTTTTATGTTTTGTAGAAGTAGTACCTCCATTATTGTAGAGGCCACCTTGGGAAGTACCACACCTTGGCTAGTTATTTGTCCGCCAAGTAGTAATGTGCAGAAGTTATTGTGTTGTGTTGTTGTGACGTCAGTCCGTTTGCTTTTGGTATAGGCAGGGTAAATTCAGTCTACCTGTTATCATCAAGCCGTAACCAAGTCATAATTACCCTTTGAGTATTATAATTAACACTTGGCGACTCAGTTTTGTACTGTGGGTACCGTGGTGGTAGTAAAGAGTGAAAAAAACCGCAATAATTCAAATGATTATAAATTAATTAATTGTCATTTATTTCAGTCATTAACCATAAATCTAGTGTAACATTTCTAACTTATAGCAATGACAAATAATTAAATAATAATTGTCAATACATACTGAGCACTAATTAATTTAAAAAAAACGAGGCCAGGATACAAACTCGGTGATCCAGAATCAAATCTGCACCACGTAACTTCTTGGCTACCACCGCACCGCCTTAAAAAGGCTATTTCCTAATAAAACGCCCCAATAATTAAAAATGCAAATGTAACTAACGTCAGTCCATTCGCAATTTAACACGGTCCGTCCTTACCCGTTACATAAACAAGGTGGGACGGCAACTTAAGTGATTAAAGCGAAATTGTCACTGAATCCGGAAAGACAATTTAGGACGGTTTGCAAACGGACTTCCAGCGTCAGTTGGGCGAATTACTTCAAAGATGTTCCAAAACTCGCAAATGCACTGCAAAAGCTGACTTGATCCTTTCTCTGAATGGTAAATAGGAGTAAATGAGACTGATTGCTCAAAGTAACGTGTAGAATGTACATCTACTTTGTGATTGAGCTGCGCAGTAATTATATTAAGGTGCACTTTTCGTTTTATTTCAGTTACATTAAAAAGTCATTAAAATCGCGAATTTTTACTGGCATTTTTGGCATTTATTAGTCGTCATCATGTTTTTATTTGTTGGTTAGTTTGTGTCGTCAGTGTTTGTTATTTTGATATTATAAGAGTTTTAAGAACTGGATGAGACTTGCATAGAATCGGAAGGTGTGGCGTGAATATGAGGAGGCCTATATACCCAGCAGTGAGTGGATACGGGCTGAGTAGATAGATAGAAGAGGTTATAAGTAATATTATGGTATATAATTTTATTTCTCTAAGTCCAAATTCTGAACTCTCCTTTACCCTCTAACTTAGGCATTAATAACAATAATATTATGTTTCGAGTCATAAACTTATTTTCTTTTCACATCTTTTAAATTGAAACTGTAATATAACATTTAAAATTTATTTGCCTGATTATTCTCGCACGTGACCCGCTCCAGTATTTCCCAAATGTAAAAATTCCCGACGCATTTGGGAAAAATGTATTCGAGTCAAAATCATCACGTGCGTAATATAATATATCGTTGAATGAGTGTGATGAAGCTCATTTTGTGAAATAAAACGCGGGGTATTCACGGCGTTACCGACGACGCGCGTTCTATGTTAGAATTACGCAATAACCTTGAGTAGGGAATTACCCACACACTATGTGACTATGTCAGATACCAAGCACTAACAGTTAAAGAAGCCGAGCTCAATTAATACTATTTTGTAATATGAGGTATGACAGAGATTTAGACATGTATTAGTTGTATTTTATAGAACACGATGTTCGTCTTAACAAAATAATAATAATCCAGAAAAGATAAACAAGTAAATAGATTTCAAAAATTCCCCAAGTCAATAATAATTTTAAGTTCTGTGGTCAACCGCCTCCTGACAACAGCCTCTCATATAACTCATAGATACAGTTTTAATGCCTTAAAAAACACGAAAGCGTCCAGTTGAAAAACATACCACATACTGAGATTTGAACCCAGGGCTTACGAATTTTTATCATTTTTGTCTAACTCTGGCGACACATGCGACATTAGGATTTGCACTAATCGAGAAAACCAAGCCGACAATTACTGCAGCAGACGAGTTTTGGAGTGGAGTTCACGTTTAAGTAAACTTCCTACGACCAGGTGGAATAACGACCTGAGGAAGATGGCTGGCAGTGACTGGATGAGAAGAGCTGAGGACCGAGCACAGTGGCGCGTATTGAGAGAGGCCTATGTCCAGCAGTAGACGAGTACGGGCTGATGATAATGATGATGAGAAAACGTATTCTAACACTAAATTGCCAGTTTTATGACATATAGCACGATATCTGCCTGAATTAGTATAGACTGGTCGAATTACCTCAGTTATTCGCGACTACCTCGGTATGTGCGCACCTTACTCATTTTAGGCGAGAAGTGACGAGAATATTGTTTTACATTACCTACGTCTTGGTGTATAATTACGATTCCAATTTGAATAATGGAAAATGGAACATTCTCGCAGTGAAGCTAGGGAGATTTTCTTCTAGATTTAATAAGTAAAAAAAGTTGTGTGTAAAATAGAATAAATTATATTATTTAACTAAACTTGAAGGAGTTGTGAAAAAAAACTAATTCGTCGTGTTTGGCAAATGTAAAATACGATTTTTTTCTGGTTACGAATCTTTGTTGTGAATGTGACAGTAGTGGATTTTTTATTGTCTTTTGGGTTTGCTCTGCTATTATTAGGGGGGGTCAAAATTCTAGAGCATAATTATTATTAATATAACATAATATTATTATAACAAAACGTTGTCAGCTATTAGTAAAAAGTTGTTGGTTAATATAGAATTTATTGAATCTTGAAGCATTTTTTCTGACGTCTAAGATTAGTCTTGTTATAGTACCTTTTGGTTATATTTTGGTTTGGTTCTCCAGCCCTTTATAAAGCAATTTTGAAAAAAAAATATAGCAAAAAGCCTTGAAAGACTATGTACGAGTATTTAGATTATAGGAACAAAGTTTTAGTTTTTAAATATTCACACCTCATAAAATGTTGCCTTATCATTGTAAAATTACCCATTCGTGACGGAATTACCCGACGTTCCCTCTCTAGTCTCTAGCAATGAATTACCCATCTCTGTATATCTCACAATTCTCTCCTTACAATTATCACTTTCTATTGCGACACGTGGAAGCGCGACTTGAAGAAATATACAATTATTTCATAACTTCGTTTCTATGAAGGCTTGATAAAAATTCACCTATTCATGTTGACTAATGACGTGGATTCTTAGTGATTCCAAGGTCCAAAAATACC
Source organism: Hemithea aestivaria (assembly GCA_947507615.1). NCBI lineage: Eukaryota > Metazoa > Arthropoda > Insecta > Lepidoptera > Geometridae > Hemithea > Hemithea aestivaria. The sequence continues at coordinate 1,087,270 of OX382330.1, forward strand.
TAAACATTTAGTATATTTGTAGAAGTGCCACTCACTCTGGGTTGTTTCTAGTGCAAATAAATTCCATCGCCAAAAAACGCGAAATCGCAACTATAGGTACTTTCCACCGAGGACGACCAAGGTGGTCATTTGTAATTTTTAAATAATAATATGATGTTATTGCTAGCCTTGTAACGTTGCACGTACATGCTTTCAAATAAAATATTTTTTCTTAAAAAATAACCTTAAAAAAAAATTACTTAAAAGAAATATCAAAACAATAAACTCCATAGCTCTCTATGCGCAGCCGCAAGTGTGGCCTGATGTCGTTCTGCGCGCTGATTGGCTGACCGGTTCCTACGTCACGGATCGTACGATGCGACTCACGTCGCCTGCGCTGAGGTGGGGCTTCCAAAACCCGTCTCATTTAGTAGTGGGTCGTTAACGATTTTTGGGTTAACGCAACGAAGCCGTTAAATTCATCATGTTAACCTGTTAAAAAAGCCGTTAACATTATTAACAGGTTTTCATTAATGTAACAGATTTGTACCAACGGCAACGTAGCAGTTAATAGTAGCAAGCGAACTTAGAAACATAGATATCTCTCACTCTCGCTCGTACAATTTTAAGCTAGCGGCGTCTCGCTCGCTCACATAGGCGCCCTCGCGTCCACTCGGCATATTCCGTTTCTATTCGTTCTTTCAACGCAGAAGAAATAGATAATTTTAACTGGTTTTGCGTTAACAGCTTCAGATTACGTTAGCGACTTTGAATACCTTTTCGTTGAGATAATAAAAAAACGGATTGCCAAAATCGTTGAATGTAACAGTTGATAGATTTAACGGGTTTTGCAGTAAACAAAAAACTGTTAATTCGTTAACATTAGATTAACAGTTAAAAAAAGCCGTTCGTTGAATTAACGCCCACTCCTAGTCTCATTACACCGCAAGCCTCGCTCGGTGAAGAGCGTTTGTCGTGCCGCGTTCACATAATAGTGTCTTCATACGCGCCGACCATTTTAAAGTTATATGTTCTTCGACAACTACAGTATTTAACAAATTTCGATAATAAAAAAAGTTAAAAGTGTCGTCAAGCACCCCAAAGGGTAAGTCGCTGAACAAAGATAGTAGTTATAGGCACCTATTGTAAAATGTCTCTCACATAACATAGTCCATAGTGCGCCGCTCTTTTGTAGCCCTCTGCTTATAGCTATTTTTTTTATATCAACATTGTAGATCAATTCACTTCATTTCACTTCTCATTTACTTATTAGCTCTTGCTTATTATAATGTATCGTATCTCCGTTCCGACGGTAAACCCTTCACCAGCTTAATCGGCTTCCGCTCATTGTTGCACAAATTTCATCATAAAGGGTTTAGCCTCGGCGGAGACGAGTGGACAAGTTACTAACTGTGACGTATTTCACAGGGTGCTAAGTTACGGCTTCGCTTTCTTGACACCACCTGCCCGGTACCGGAGCCCTACGCCACCAGCTCCACCACCCGTCGCCCGAGCCTGACACCCGGCGGCGGCTGCACCGTGAGGGGAGTAACGACCTACGGCGTAGGAACCAGACGGCTAACGGAACCTAAACTCGATATAATAAATATTTTTATTGTTGCTGTAATATTGTTTTTTTTTCCAACCTCCCACCTACTGGGTAGGAAACGCGACACTGGCGCCCTTTAACGTGGTTTTTTTAAAAGTCTGGTTCTACGCCGCAGGGTAAGTTGGTGTCTTATTTTATTTTGTAAAACGTTATTTTTTGGTTGCCGTAACTAAAGTGTACACAATGGTTTTTGTTTAATTATATTTTATTTTGGTCTTATTAAACACACTGTATACGTAAACTGCGTTCCTAGTATATTTTTTTGTAGCTTTGGATTTAATATTTTAAATACAAAATTGTTTCATACATCTTATTAATAAAAGAAATTTTAAGTGTAAATTCTTAGTCATAGTTATTGTTGTGCACTATAGTTACAAATTTATCTAATGCTTCTTTTTTAATGCTTCATTTTTATTTTTGTTAACATTTTATTATTTTGCACATCATCATTTCATCAACCAAAACGTTGTCTCATTTTTATATTGTAACGGAACGGAGTAGTAGTAGAGTAGACTTTGTTCAGCAATTTATTCTTTGTGGTGCAATAATTTTTTTAACGCGATTTTTTTTTATTTGGTTAACAATTAAATGTAAACATGACTCATCCGGTAAAATTTTTATCGCTTCAAAAGGCCGAATTAGAATATGAAGTTATGATTAGGGGCACGACTCCTGCTGTAAACGTACAGGAATTGCGTAAACAAATTGCGAAATTGGGCCCATTATTTCCGTCTGAGGACATTTTAGAAAGTCCGCTGGATACTGAGGATGACTTGTTAGGAACTAGTGACGTCATCACAAAGGTCCAGTCACTATTAGAATCAGCATCGGATAGGAATGTATTTCTACGTGCCCAAAATTACTTAAATCATATTTATCACCGACTTAATCGGATGATACCTGATGAAACAACGCAGGCTGCTCATAAAACTTGTGTCGCGGATTATCGATCTCTAATGGAACGTTTTAATTCTATTAAAGATTCTACAGTTGTTGATAGGCTGGCAGCTGCGTCTAGTGCTATTAGCAATCCAGATGTACAATCAGTAGCGTCCCCCATGAAAATTAACGTGTCTTGTGAACGTGGCATAACCGGCGAACTAAGCAAGTTCAGGTTTGACGGGAAGTCGTGCGTACTTTCCTTTATTCAGCGTATCACCGAGTTTAGCAAAGCCAGAAACATCTCGTCACCCAAGCTCCTTTCATTGGCTACCGAAATTTTCACCGGCGATGCGTTACATTGGTACCGTGAACAACAGTACCAACATCAGCTATCCGATTGGGATGATTTAGTCGCGCGTCTTAAGAAAGACTTTGTACCAGCCGATTACGATTATCGGTTGCTCACTGAAATACGCGCCAGGACTCAAGGTGAATCAGAGAACATAACAATTTATTTGTCTATTATGTCTGGGCTATTTTCCCGTTTGTCGGAGCCATTATCAAATAAAGATAAACTGGAGATTCTCCTCCATAATATTAGGCCAGCATATGCTAGCACCTTAGCTTCAACAACAGAAATCACTGATATAGACACCTTGAGATCCTTATGCCGTAATTACGAAAACATCCAGACACGTCTTGCTGGATATCATGAACCTCCCAAACGGACATCTGATACCATGGCGCCTGAATTCGCGTACAGTGGTAAATCAAATAATTCAAATCAAACTTATGAGAAAAATAATTACACAAATAATTACAATAAAAATAAACCATATACAAATAACAACAACAACACTAAACCAAATAATAATAAATATGTACATGCAATGCAGGCATCTACCCCTAAAGCGTTATATTGTCCTCGGTGTCGTAACAACACCCACAATTTACGCCAGTGCAAGGCAAACAAAGACAAAATACTTTGCTTCATTTGTGGCATGGAGAATGTCAAAACTCCGCAATGTCCAAATTGTAACAAAGATAAACCAGGTCATTCAAAAAACTAGTAAGCCTGCAGAACTGTGACGACAATCAAAATACTAGTAAATTCGATAGTGAAGATTGGGCCAACTGGCTAAAGACGATTAAAATCTATTTTAATTCATATAGAATCGACACAATTCTGCAGAACCAACCAATTAATGACCCCTGCCCGTATGCCCCAATACAGATTTACAATTGCCAGATGTTAGGTCTTTTAGATTCTGGGTCAGCCGTTACGATATTAGGCCATAACAGTTATCGTAATTTAGAACAGCTAGGCCTAGAAGTCCAACAGGGACAGACTATAACCGTAACAGCAGCAGGTGGTCAGTCTATGACTAGTATAGGCTATATGAACCTACCCATTACTTTTGAAAACATAGTACATGTCATCAAGGCTTTTGTTGTGCCAGACATTAAGGTAGACCTCATTCTAGGTATTGACTTTTGGCATGCGTTTAATATCTTCCCAAAACATCTCAAAAGTATTGTATTTTCTAATACCTTGGTTTCCAATGCCAATATTAACACGGAACAAACATCGCATTTAAATGCGTATGACAAACTTAATGACTCGGAAAAATTGCTAGCTGACAATGTAATCGCTCAGTATAGTGCTATCTCTGCCGAATCTAAGGGTTTAGGGAAGACTAGTCTGATCACTCACCGAATTGATACGGGTGACGCTCAACCTATCCGACAACGCTATTACAGGATGTCACCAGAAAAGCAGCGTATTCTTGTCGAACAGGTTGACGAAATGCTTGGCCTTGACGTAATCGAGCCATGTGAGAGCGCATGGTCTTCTCCAGTATTGATAGTTAACAAAAAGAACGGTCAGCCTCGTTTTTGTCTTGATAGTAGAAAATTGAATTCGGTCACAAAACGTGACGCGTATAATTTGCCCTACGTGTCCGAAATATTGGACAATCTTCGTGATGCCCGCTACCTCTCTAGCATAGATTTGTCGAAGGCGTTTTGGCAAATTCCTATAGCTCCCGAAGACCGAGACAAAACGGCTTTTTACGTGCCTTCTCGAGGTACGTTTCGTTTCAAACGTACCGCGTTTTGTTTAACCAATGCTCCAGCTACTCAACAGCGGTTGGTTGATTTGTTGTTCAGGGAATTCGACCTCCAAGTATTCGCTTACCTCGACGACATTGTTATCGTCTCCGAAGACTTCAATTCCCATGTCTCCCTCTTACTTCGCGTGTTGGAAAAATTGAAGCAGGCCAACCTCACCGTAAATCTGGACAAGTGTCAGTTTTTTAGAAGCCAGCTAAAATACTTGGGCTACGTTGTTGACAGTAGTGGGCTACGGACCGATCCGGAGAAAGTCCAAGCTATCCTCAATTACCCTACACCTACATGTAGGAAGGACATCAAGCGCTTTCTCGGGACTGCCACATGGTATCGCCGTTTCGTCCCCGATTTCAGCACTATAGCAGGCCCTCTCAATAAGCTGACATCCAACAAGAAAGGTGGACCACCATTCGTCTGGTCTCCAGAAGCTGAAGCTGCATTTCACAAGCTGAAGGAATGTTTGGTCTCCGCACCAGTTCTTTCTTGTCCTGTCTATGACCAGCCATTTGAGGTACACACCGATGCCAGTAACTATGGAGTGGGTGCTATGCTTACTCAGACCTTTGATGGTAAGGAGCACCCAATTGCTTATATGAGCAGGTCATTGACTGCGGCAGAAAGGAACTACAGTATTACTGAGCGTGAGACATTGGCGGTAGTTGTTGCTTTGGAACATTGGCGGTGCTATTTGGAAAACGGGAAGCCTTTTACCGTGTACACTGATCATAGTGCTTTAAAATGGTTCCTCTCTTTAAATAACCCAACCGGTAGACTTGCTCGTTGGGGTGTTAGATTGTCCGCGTTCAATTTCGAACTGAAACATCGTCGAGGCGTGGATAATGTCATTCCAGACGCCCTTTCAAGAGCTGTTCCAGTGAGCAGTATAAGCACGTCAAATTACTTCTCAACGACTACTGATTCATGGTACAAAAATATATATAACTGTTGTCTCACAAAGCCACAAAATTTTCCTAACTTCATCATTAATTAATGTATCATCATCTTCATCATTAATATGTATAACATCTGTTAATTAATGTAAGTGTTCGTGTCTGTTAATTAATGTAAGTGTTCGTGTAACGTTTTAATTAACATTAAACAATTAAACAATTAAACAATCATTAAGAACAACACCTTATATCGGATGACTAAGGACAAACATGACTCCACTGACTCAAATAGTTCAGAATTTTCTTGGAAGGAGGTCGTTCCGCTTGAGCTTTGTGACCAGATTATTCGCGAAAACCACGCAGAGCCAACTGCAGGTCATCTTGGCGTTTTCAAAACGTATCGTCGTCTTGCGTTACGCTACTACTGGCCTGGTATGCACCAGGACGTTGTAAAATTTGTAGGATCGTGTGATAAGTGCCTTCAGTACAAAGCGCAAAATCACCAAGTCTTAGGAGAAATGGGACGCCCGAAAAAATGTAGTCGTCCATTTCAAGCCATTTCAATAGACCTCATGGGCCCTCTGCCAACCACACGAAAGCAAAACAGCTACATCTTAGTTGTCACTTGTTGCTTTTCTAAATTCTGTCTGATTACTCCTTTACGAGCTGCTACATCTGCTGCCGTTTGTAAGTTTATAGAGGAAGCTGTTTTCCTAGTTCATGGACCACCTCAAACTATATTCTTAGACAATGGTAGCCAGTTCATAAGTAAAATCACAGACGCTCTATTTAAACAATATAAAGTTCCAAACGTATTTTTTACACCCAAATACACGCCACAGATAAATCTAGTAGAGAGGTTTAACAGAACGATCATCACCTGTCTGTCAACATACGTAGATGATGACCATAGAACCTGGGATCTCTTTATCCCGAAGGTTCAGTTCGCCATCAACAGTTCTGTGAATGAGGCGACTGGGTTCACTCCTTCATTCTTAGTTTACGGGAGAGAGATCGCTACTTGTGGCTCACATTACATCAATAATGACCTGGGAGACGAATTGCAGTTTCTCCCTCGTGATATTTATGCAGATAACCGCGGTTGCCTATCTGAAATATTTAATAAGGTTCAGACTAAACTCTGGCATGCACATGTAAAAAATACGACCCATTACAACCTACGTCGAAAATCGGTCGAATTTAACGTAGGTGATGTTGTTATGAAACGTGCGTATGTCCTAAGTAACAAGGACAAGTACTTCAGTAAAAAACTGGCACCGAAATATATTAAATGTCGCGTAGTTGTTAAAAAGTCTCCGTTAGTATACGTTCTAGAAGACATGTCCGGAAAAAACATTGGCACCTGGCATATAAAAGATCTTAAACTAATTGGCCTAAATACATAAATTAATAATAATAACATAATTAAAATTACAACATTATAATGATAAGAACATAACATATAAACATTCAAAACATTTTTTTTGTAACTAAAATTTAAATATAAAATAAATAAGACAAGTATATAGTACGTGCATACTTGTGACCTATCTTGCGTTCACTTTTATTACATCAATACTATTTTTTTGTAAGGGTCACTATGATAATATACATGATATATAGTAACCTTAAAATATGTTAGGTCGCGATAGTAGCCTTTATTATGGTAGCTATAGCTTATTCTGTTAGCGTGAAGTATGAAAGATTGAATTTTGTAAGGATAAAATACAAAAAGTTTACTTAAAGTTTATTATTATAGAATAATAAAATCCTTCCGTGACGCGGGGGGTAATGTAACGTTGCACGTACATGCTTTCAAATAAAATATTTTTTCTTAAAAAATAACCTTAAAAAAAAATTACTTAAAAGAAATATCAAAACAATAAACTCCATAGCTCTCTATGCGCAGCCGCAAGTGTGGCCTGATGTCGTTCTGCGCGCTGATTGGCTGACCGGTTCCTACGTCACGGATCGTACGATGCGACTCACGTCGCCTGCGCTGAGGTGGGGCTTCCAAAACCCGTCTCATTACACCGCAAGCCTCGCTCGGTGAAGAGCGTTTGTCGTGCCGCGTTCACATAATAGTGTCTTCATACGCGCCGACCATTTTAAAGTTATATGTTCTTCGACAACTACAGTATTTAACAAATTTCGATAATAAAAAAAGTTAAAAGTGTCGTCAAGCACCCCAAAGGGTAAGTCGCTGAACAAAGATAGTAGTTATAGGCACCTATTGTAAAATGTCTCTCACATAACATAGTCCATAGTGCGCCGCTCTTTTGTAGCCCTCTGCTTATAGCTATTTTTTTTATATCAACATTGTAGATCAATTCACTTCATTTCACTTCTCATTTACTTATTAGCTCTTGCTTATTATAATGTATCGTATCTCCGTTCCGACGGTAAACCCTTCACCAGCTTAATCGGCTTCCGCTCATTGTTGCACAAATTTCATCATAAAGGGTTTAGCCTCGGCGGAGACGAGTGGACAAGTTACTAACTGTGACGTATTTCACAGGGTGCTAAGTTACGGCTTCGCTTTCTTGACACCACCTGCCCGGTACCGGAGCCCTACGCCACCAGCTCCACCACCCGTCGCCCGAGCCTGACACCCGGCGGCGGCTGCACCGTGAGGGGAGTACCGACCTACGGCGTAGGAACCAGACGGCTAACGGAACCTAAACTCGATATAATAAATATTTTTATTGTTGCTGTAATATTGTTTTTTTTTCCAACCTCCCACCGACTGGGTAGGAAACGCGACAGCCTATGCTCGGCTTTACTCGCATGGAATCCTTTACTAGCGGAGGTCTTCATTATAAAAACGTATCTGTGTTCCAAATTTTCCCTTTATTATTATTAAGATTAAATTAATGTGTTTTTAATCAATAAATTTGTGGTTATATATTTTTTTATTTATTAAAAAAGTCAACATAAAAGCCCAATTATTTAATACGAGTATACCACGAGTAGCTTCAATATAAACCACCGACTTTCAATCTCCTAGACGTATAATTCGTAACGTAGTCTACAGAAGAGTATCGCGCTAATGACGGCACCAACCGTCTCCGGGGAAATTAAATTATCTTGAAACCTCATAAGAATTCAACGGTCTTAATTACGATGAATATAAAATCCCGACCTTTGTTTTGTTCAAGTATTTGAGTGAAACTGTTATATGGATTTTTTGTGACCATTATAATTTACCGGGGTAGACTTCCCTATTCAACTTGCTGGTTAACCCAACAGTACCAGTTATTCTATCGTCTGAACAGTAATGTGCAAATATTACTGTGCTTCGGTAGGAGGGCACTGTAGCTAGTGAAATTATTAGGCGGAAGTCTTAATATAATATAACATCTTATGACTCTAGAGTAAGAAGCGTTTATATAGAATTTTGCATCGCTGTGAGATCTTAGATGGCACTGTGCTGATTATGGGCAGCGTTATCTCTTACCATCAGGAGATCGTCTTGCTCGTTTTCTTACGTCATTGCATAAAAAATGTATAGGTTCACAAATGTATGATACTACCTCTATATACGCACTAGTTTATTTTAGGTTAAGCTTTAACCCTAAAAGTAACTTCAGCAAAACTCTCAAACACTAATTCACCCACTTATCTTAATGTTTATTAGTAAACTACCATCATAAATCTAAGCCTTCAAGATCCTTCAAGACCTATTTAGTCTAATATAATGGCAAACAAACGAAGGCTGTCAAAGCACCAGTTATTATTAAATCAATTAATGTAAATGATGTAATATTTTATTTAATTAAGCAGATTGCCATTCCCCGGACGACCTGCTCCATTAAAGTTTAGGTTGGGAGCGAATGCGCAATTTTATTTACTAATGGATTTGTAAAGTTATTAAATCTAATAATTCGTCCCTCACAGAATCTGGAACAAAGGTCCATTAGACTGGATACGTTGCCTCAAAATCGTTTTTTTTTATATATCTACCACTTACGTTCTAACTAGGGACTTATCACAGCTATATTACCTATTATCGTTTTCCATAGAACTCTATTTTTAATGAACTGATATTGATTAAGAGCAAAGACTGCGATTGGTACTCCAAATACCCATTTTGAAACAAGTGTTTTTAATTTTATTATATAACTTATCACTTAAATATTTTTTAAGATAGTTTTACAAAAACATTATTAAACCAACCTCGACGTGTCGGCTCAGATACATTAACCGTGGTCACGAGCAGACTCAAATTAAATGAGTTTAAATCCCGAAAGTTTAAAGTGTTATAAAAATATTGTTAAATGTTATTCTTTTCAATTTCATGCGAGCAAAGAAAGCACGTCAATAAAATTTATACTTATGCTGTTTGTTACATTAAATGAAACTTATAGTCATCATTTAGCCTGTTAATTATATTCGAAAGCTCCAGGAAAAAGCATTACAAAATATGGCACTCAAATGTTAATGTGGCACTCTTATTTCGGTATCGCTCAAATAAACAACAGTCCCATTCTTAATTAAAACCATTGCGCAAGAATATTGCCTTTTTAATATTCCTATCGTTATCATTTTGAACAATAGGTCCCGACTAGAAGCCCGCAGCTAAATATTATAATAACTTGAATAAACAAAGATTTTAATCAAACAAGTGACCTGTCTCAAATTCTTAGGAAGACACTTTACAGACATACAAGCAGTAGAACATCTTTGCACAATTTGTACAATTATTTTCCTGATGAAGGACACCGTCAATATTCAAATCAGTGGTTGGGATACTCTTGACAATATTACATGGGTCGTTTTCTTGTTTTAATTGTTTTGTTTCTAATTAGTTTGTTATGTAAGTGATAGATAGGTACACAAGCATACAGCCCACCTTATAATGAGCGATGTGTATGCTACCTATAGTGCGATATCTTACACACATGCTAAATATACCATTTTTTGTAATAATTTAACATTAATGTCACTCTTTATCACAGAAAAATAAATTTCAGACCATTAAATTTGTTTTATTGTCTACAAATTGCATTTCAGAAATGATAAAAGAAACGACTGTAAATAATTCTGAATCCCCATCACAATTTTTTGGTATATTTTAAAATTATGATAAACTGACATGAGTACCATGAAATATCTGCATGTTTTTTGTTTTATTTATCGAATAATAGAGATATCATCATAATTTTTAAATACGTACATAGAAAAGAATCGTGTCTATCATATTAATTTGGTGAAACTTTCAAGAATCTTGTAAGAATAAAGTTATCCTACTGAGGCGTATCTGTACTGTGACACCTAATGGCTCTTTCAGGTTAGTTGTATATTACCTAGGTTATATCTAGAACGCTTGAACAAAAATCTGATGGTATACAGAATAACGCTACACTCGTGTTCTGTTCAAAAAGAGAACAATCTTTGGAATTAAATGAATGCGTTTTCTTTATTCATACATCATCATCGTAATCACACCAATATTATAAATGCGAAAGTTTGTGAGTGAGTGTGTTTGTTTGTTACTTCTTCACGCCTAAACGGGTGCAGTACAGCGGGTAAAACCGCTGGACGCAGCTAGTATTTATATATTTTGACCATTATCTAGGTTACTATAACATTACCTAGAAGTAGTCCGTAACATATACGTCAGCTTTCAATAATCTTGATTCAATAGATTTTTTGTCCATAGTTTTTAAGGTATATTTCAGTTTTAATAACCTAGCTTCACTCCCTATAAGAAGGCCTTTCTATACTTACTCATAATAATTGGTCATAACATATTATTATTATCAATATAATATTTGAGCTAAATTTCAAAGTTTGCGGTTTGAGCTGTTGCTTGATAGGTAAGTCAGTCGCGCTTTTTTTTAAATTGATATTTTTTTCTTAATTTCACGGCTCTTGTCTTATTGAACACAGCGAATCTTCCTCACATGACAAGTAGGAATATTTGCGTAGACTGCGTAACGCGATACGTCGGCGGCGTAATGCGGAAACGCGGAAAATGGCTTGTTTGCGCAACAGAGAGTTATGTTTCTGTGCGAATATTTATATTTAGGGTCTTATCAAGTTCGCGATTTGTGTTGCCAGCTGACGGAATTTATTAGATACCTATATTTTTACGTTTTTATTCGCGTTTCATGCAAGAAGGTAGATTGTGTGTAAAACTGAGATACCACGATACTTATATCTTTGTGACAGTTTTTTACATTTTATTGACTGCGTGCGCAGGTCTACGCTATCTCCATGCCAAATTTCAGCTCAATCGGTCCACCCGTTTAGGCGTGAAAGAGTACCAAACATACATACATCCAGACATTCTTACAGACTTTCACGTTTATAATATTAGTAAGATGTTAGACGTTATAATAAAAATAAAATACTTTTTAAATTTATAAAAAACATAAAAAATTGTACGTTCAATAATTTATAAGCATTTACCTAAAAAAAATATTTATTATTTTCTCGGCATAACTATTACTGAATCCGGTTGCTGCCTATACCCAAGTACCAAATCTCCTCACATGCTCACACACTCAATAAAATATCCATTAATAATCCTACCGCTAGATATTACCGAATTCCCAACGCCATCTTTATCACGTCTCACCGTGTTCTTAGCCACGGATTACTTAGTAGCATTAGATCAGACATCACTGCGCACTGCGGAAGCGTACGGCTACTTATCCTTATTCGTTGAATGTTTTTTTTATTACCGCCTTATGCGGACAACAAAACCTGCTGCTATGGGTTATTGCGTTGAATGTTGCACCGACTTTATTGCATCTCAACAAATTTACCCAACTTATATAAGGTGACGCGAAAATGTCATTATCCGTTTTTATTGTACACAAAAAGAAAATCGGATGATTAATTTTGCCCTACTTTGTATCATTATTAGTTTTGATCCGCCCCTTGGCTTTTTTTATTAGAAAAAAACGTCCGTTTCTTCATTCAAATAATAGTGGCTTTGAGACTGAGAATTTGCGGAGTTACAAAATCGCGAATCAATTGTGGCAAACGCAAAAAATAAATCTAAGATGACAGCCGTTATCGTTTGATTTTCCACAACGACTATCATCTCAGTTATTCCAGCGCTATCCACAAACTGCTGCCTAAGCCTGCAATAGGTAAGTGGATATAGGACAATTTGTGGCTATCACCCGTTCCACTCGCCTACATATTCTCTGTCGGCAGCATTAAGATCGCATTATAATGGCGGCTACACACTGCGGAAGCGTACGGCGGCACTTATCCTTATTCGCGTTGAATGTTGCAGCGACTTTATCGCGTCTCGGGGGATATGCTATTTTTAAGAACCGGCGTGTTTATGTGTTCTTACCTTTATGATGTATACGAATATTTTTTTGCTAGAGAAGGATTGGGATTGGGACATTTTAAGTTATTTATTATGCTACTAATAAATTAATGTATATTTTAAAAGGTGTTTGTTACATTTTAATACAAAAACCAATTGTGCAATTTTGTTCCTAAGAACCTGAAACGCTACATATAAACAATAGTTTTTAGCGTGAAAAAGCGCAAACTATTTATAGACTGCGTGATTAATTTTATTAAATTTTAGAATAGTTAAAATACCTACCTGTATCAATTTTATCTTAGCCCACTAGATTCAGTACTTAAATAAAGAAATTATGAACTTTAACACACTCAAAACCCTGAAAAATCACTAATGGACAATCTATCTCTAAATATACAACAAAGATAGGACAATCATATAGATAGGATCAATAGGTATAGATAGGACAATCTATCTAAATTTTTTTTTTTTTTATGTGTTGAAGTAGAAGACGAGCAAGACGCTCTCCTGATGTTAAGAGATAATGGCTGCCCATAATCAGTACAGTGCTACCTAGGATTTCACAATTATGTAAAATTCTAGGAGCACTGCACCAACGCTTCTTACTCAAGAGATGTTAAGACTCTTTAGCCCAGTAATTTCACTAGCTACAGTGCCCTCCTACCGGAGCACAGTAATGTTTGCACATTACTGCTCAGGCGGTAGAATAACTGGCACTGTTGGGGTACCCACCAAGACGACCTCCTGCAAAGGAAGTCTACCCCCGGTAAACTAAACGACTAATCTATCTAAATCTCAAGATAGATTGTCCATTAGTACCATCAAAATGGTGACAGCACGTTAAACTTTTCAATGCAAACAAAAATCAAACAATTCTAACCAAAATAACACAAAAAGGGGCGACAAACAAAAAAATCACATCGCAAACAAAATAAAATAACAAATTGTTAATTTTTCGTCCATAATACAGGCATTTAGTCATTCTAAAACAGCGGAACTCCCACATTTTACACACATAAAACACCCTTTTAAAATACTACACGGTATAAATCACGGAAGCTTTGTTTGCGGCGCGACGTTATTTTATAAATATACTAGATGTGCCCGGGGTTTTACTCACTGAAAAGTGTGGGATATTCTTGGTTTTATGCTTCTTGTTTAAGTCAAATTGTTTAAGAATTTAATAACACTACATCTCATGCGGAACAGGGGGTTTTAGCAAATATTAAGTAGTTTCAAGGAAAAAATTGTGTAGTTATAAAAAAATATGTCGAAACATGACTGAGCCAGCTTGTGCTCGCGGCTTTTTCCGCGTGATGAAATCCTTTCTTACATTCCAAATTTCAACTCAATCCGACCAGCGGTTTGGGTTGTGCGTTGATAGATCACTCAGTCAGTCACTCTTTCCTTTTATGTATTTAGATTTATATTATTATTTTGGTACTGATTATAATCATTCAAGCAAGTTCAAGTAGCAAGGAGTGAAGTAAAAAAAATCTTCAATAAATTTTGTATTATTTCGGGACCCAAGTTTTTTTAATACCAAATCTTAGCTCAATTAGTTTAGCCCCATAGAGTTGAAGAAGTAAGACACACGTACACACACTAACTCACACTCACTTACCCACTCATTACTTATAACTCACTTACCCACTCACGCTCGTACGTACACTCACGCACGCACACACTTACGCACGCACGCAAGTACACACATACGCACACCTATAACGACCTCATTTATACCTGTCCCGTATTTATACGTGTCCAAGTACCTCAATTCGTATTTATAGGGTTTAAATTATTTAAACTTCAACTCAATCAGTAAAATTAGAGAAGGGTTGCTCGCAACGGACAATAGTGAAAAGCGTAGGTTGATTTTACCAAAAGGCTCACTGACTTTAGTTACATTTATTTATAGGACAAGAAGTGTAGTTTGTTGTTTGAGTGTCTGAAATAGAGCTATTCAAATTTGAGTAAGATGACTCAGATTTGAACAGGAATTTTACTGTAGCTAGCGAAATTACTGGGCTTGAGTTTTAACATCTAAGGACTCTTGACTCTTGAGTAAGAAGCGTTTGTGCTGTGTGCCCAGAATTATACATCATTGTGAAATCATGGTTGGCATTATACTGATTATGGGCAGCATTATCTCTTGCAACAGGGGAGTCAGGCGAGCGTCTTGCTCATGCTTACTTCTATTATAACAAAAAAAATGCAATATAATATGTCTATTATGTATGTATAATAAAGTGTTTAACTAACCATATCAAGGTATAATAAAGTATATCAAACAGAGCATAAGTGGTGGTTTCAGGCTCAAACCGCGACTTTAATATCGCATCGACCCCACTGCATCCCTGACGTTTTTAACAGCTCTATATTGATCCGAAATAAGTGCATTGTTGTGGGACTAGTGAACCGGCGCACACTTCGTAGCACCTAACAGAATAATATCATTATTTCTTTACCATTTTATTATGTAAGTACTAGCTTATGCTCGCGGCTTTGCCCGCGTGGGGAAATCTTTAGCGGACGTTTACGTTATAAAACCTATCTGTGTTCCAAATTTCAATCCAATATGTCCAGCGGTTTGGGTTGTGCGTTGATAGATCAGTCAGTCAGGCACTATTTCCTTTTATATGTTTAAAAATGTATTTATCCATATAAACCGTCATTTTGAATCACTCTATCTTTCTGGGTATAAATATGAATATTATGAATGCTGATATTATGTGAGAGTGGATGTAGTTAGTGAAGTTCTTAACCAATTAGAGCAAAAGCAAGTACTACATAGTCCTGATAATAAATATAGAGGCCAACACAATTTGTATCGATTAAAGTTTTTTCCACGAAATTTTCACTAGAAACAACAATTCAGAGTGATTTACTCAAACAATGTAAGCTACCCGAGCACTATTTCTCCAAAATTTAGTGCTTTTAGCGCTGTTTAGTACATTGAGTTACTGCATAGTGAAAGGTGTAGAGTCGTCACAAGTCACTACTGTGTTCCGTTCTACAGCGGCTTTTTGACTGCACTTCACTCAATTGCTCGTTTTTTTTTAATTAAAAAGAATAAAGGTAGTCCAAGACCACTATAGTGATGTCACTCTAATCAAAGATAATAATATTATTATCCTTTTCAGATCTCAAGACAGACCACCAAGCCAATAGGAAGATTTCAGACAACGGAAACAAAGAAATACAAAACACGAAGGTTACAATAATAATAAAATAGGTGATACTGTCAAATATTTTAAAGAGAACTAAACTCTAGGACCGGAAGATGTAGCATGGTAAGGAGGCCTATACCAAACACTAAACACTAGAAAATATAAAATAAAGAATAGTTTAGGCTCAAGAAACTTGAGTAAATGGATGTTGCCGCCAATTGTGGACCAAAATGTATCGTAGGAGTAGTTAGCAATAGGTTATAATGTATTTTTTCTATTGGTCTCAATAAAGTGTATTATATTCTATTCTACCTACGAGTATATTATAATTTAGAAAAATCCAATGACCGTTGTAACTTTAATGGAACCACCAATTTGGAACTAGACTAAACTTGTTTAGGGTGGCATCTCTAGTAGCACAAAACTCAATGGTTTAGTGCTCCCAGTGAAATCACCTGTAGGAATTAGATCCCCAAATTGCGCCCTCAACAACTTCTTAGTAAACTAGATGTTAGAACTTTGCGCCAGTTGCGCTTGATTGTTAGACTAGTTTCAAACTGAAATATACCTACTTGTACACAATAACTGTACGAATGGACGTGTTAAACTTGAATAGGCTAGTAGGTGAAAATTGGGGGTTCTGCCTCAAATCTGTAATGATGATCTATTCACTCCGACAGGTTGAATAGATGATCTGTTCACTTTGGTAGTGAACAGATCATCTGGTCACGTCATCTATTCGGTTCACGTCATCGGATCCCGAAGTGAACAGATCATCTATTCAACCAGTCGAAGTGAACAGATCATCTGCTATTCAACCAGATTGTCCAAACTGGTCCTTCAAACCGTGTGTAGCAGATCATCTATTCAACCAGATAGTCGGAGTGAACAGATCATCTATTCAACCAGTCGAAGTGAATAGATCATCTGCTATTCAACCAGATTGTCCAAACTGGTCCTTCAAACCGTGTGTAGCAGATCATCTATTCAACCAGATAGTCGGTGTGAACAGATCATCTATTCAACCAGTCGAAGTGAATAGATCATCTAGTTTATAACTATTCGGTTCAGGTCATCAAATCATGAACAGTAACATATTAGCTGGGTTTAATCAAACTGTTTAATGCCTGCAAATATCTCTTTCTCTCTATCAACAACCGTTTGATCGATTGTTTAGATTAATTTATTAAACTAAGTAGGTACTAATAGGGATAGACATAAATAAAACACATAGTTTAAAGATCAAATACAATTTTATTATCGGTACACCATTTATTTAAACATGTTACATTTTTCAAAGCACAAATATTCGTATGATAAATACAGGAATATATATCATTACATTCGTCGTATAAATTATATAAAGTAAAGAAATTAGGACACTCTAAGTTTTCTAAGTTTATAACATTATAATTAAAAAACATTTCTCTAACCCATTTTGTTTTTTCTTCACCCTTTACATAAATACGTTTATTAAACAACAGGGGCGAAATTAAATATTTATAATTTGAAAAATTTACAAATCCCGTCTTCCAATATATATTTCTATTTCTCTCAATCCAGTCAACTTGTCTCCTTTCTTTTGTAGTTAAATCGTAAAACGGACAAGGTGGTCGTATTAAAAAACTTTGTAGTCCTTTATTATTCAAAATAGCTATTTCTTTGGGTATAAACTCATTTGATTCGGTTTTAAAACCCTGCACATCGAGTATTAAGTTCATGATATCTTGCGAACAGTACTGCTGAGAGGTTTATATTCTATAATACGGTCGTTGATAATGATACAATAGGCACTCGTTTGGTCAGGAAAATCTTTATCACTTTCTATTTCTAGTCTGACATCAACCGGACCAGATTTTAATGTTTCATTTTGTCTTGAGCAGTCAATTACACACAAAGGTGCTTTTTCTTTAAAGTCTGTAATATTAAGCAACGGGTCGACTGGAGTATTGTAGTAAGACTGACGGAATCTGATGTACATTTCGTATAATATATGATATTTATCGTCATCAAAATTGAGTTTAAGTGAATCATATGGATATGTTTGTGAATTCAAAAATAATGTAACGTCAGTTAAATTACAATGATCAAATAGGGAGTCATTTTCATCCTTCAAATTTTTCTTAGCTGTTTGAAGACCAAATATAACATATCTAGGTTTCTCGAGTTGAGAGGCAGTCTTAATCGACCATGAATGCTTATTTGTTTTAGGTAATAGTGGGTATTCATATGTATCCCAATTCCGAAATGCTATTTGTATAGGTTTATCTTTCTCCAATTGTTTTAAGAGCAGTAATCTTTCACGATCAGACACTTTAATATGAGGTACGCGCCACTGAATTCTGTTAATTTTTACTGACACTTGATCATTCTTATCAAGTATGAGAGCTGCGAGATTAGATTTACATCGTGTTAAAATTAATTCATGCTTGCAGTTTAATATGATTTTGTTGTAATCTTCAGCAAACCCGAATAGCTTGCTTAGTGGTAATATTACATTAATAATTCCATTCTTAGATGTTGTTCCATTTAAATTCCAGCCCCATAAAGCAGCTCGCTTGCTCTCTCCTTCATTCATCGAAACGTAAGATTTCATTGTAGAAGTAATACCAACATGTCTAATACGATCAATTTCAACTCCATTTATCTCATATCTAATATCGTTAAAAAGAAATGGTATAGGATTATTGTTAAATTGACACTCCTTTTTTACAACTACTTTTCCAGTAGGATCCTTAGAAGATATTTGTATACATCCTTCTATGTAAATAGAACTGGCTGAAGGTAGTAAATATATGTCTTGTTGATTAATCGGTATTCGTATTTCATCATTTTCCTTGAAGCTATTAGTGTACGGAGAATAGGAATGTACTTCATAACCTTCAATAGAGTTGTCAAAATGCGGTGCTTCGTTAATTTGCAAGATACTCATAGCTGAAATCCTAAATTTCTTAAAAACTCTTTATTAATCTCACTGAGTGCTGGTACAACACGTGTGTGTTTATTGAAGTTACGATTTGAACTATGAACTTTTTCCGGCTTACTACCACTTTTCTTACTTTTTTTAATATTGAAATCGATCATATTTAGCAAGTTAATTATTTGTCAGACAAATAAAATCTGGTTATTTATTCAAAGTATAAACGTAAACTGATCTATTACGTTTCGATCTTACAATTTATTTAAAACATCTAAAGCATACAACTTTCAAGAAATTTAAGACATAAATGACCGCAGTTATATGGATGGCTGCCTTGATAATTATTATAGTTATACTGAATACAGTCCCCCACATATTTGATAAACTCTGTTGGTGGTTTTAGATCACCATAACTGTCAAAGTATTCAATGTAATCATTTTTCTTAACATATGCTACCCAATGTGTACCTTGATTTTTAGAGTTATCCAAATTAATAATACCACATTCTATTTTGCGAGGACGTATAGGTAATTGATCTCTCATGAACACTCCTCGAAAATATGGGATATAGTTTTTTGAATATTTCATTATATCAATATTGGTAAGAGGACGATTAGGTAGCCGCTTATTTAGTTTTTTGTCGAAGCGTAAATACCTAAACCACCTTTGTACGGTTTGAGCTCTAATCCTTTGCCTAGGCATACTGGCTCAAAATTCTGATTAAGACTTCTCATCTCATTCCATGTTTTTTGTGCCGCCTGAAATGTTTTAACCATTTGTGCTATAGCTGATGTTTTATTAACTAAAGCACCAGCAGCAGATAGCCCCGTGATTATTGGTATTAATGGTAAGAATCCTCCTGTTTTTGGTAGTGGTATCACACGTGGAATTTTCACATCAGAATCGGATACAATATCTTTAATAGCAGCAATAGCTAAATCGATAGCCAACTTTTTACATTTTGGTTTTGCTTTAAAAATATTTCTTTTTGCAGCAGCAACGACTTTCTTAAAAGTTTTCTTAAGTCCTGATCCATTTGAAACTTTCGCTAGCATTGCATTTTTAACTATTTTTGCCGCTAGTTTTTCTCCTGCACTTGCTTTGCGGGATAATGCTCTTTTGTTAGCCATTTTCATTAAAATTCGATCTGCTTCGTGTCTGGATTTCAAGTTCTCTGTGTTCGTATATGTAATATCGTGTTGTTTACAATACTCATCAAGTTGATTAACACCTTTATCTCCTCTAATAAGTCTCTCCTGCAGTCTTGTTCCTGGCCCACAGTAATTATAGCCCGGGAGATGTAATTCAAACGGTAAATGATTTAAAATACTATTGACAAGACCTTTCCCTTCCATGCATGGGCGATTAATGACAAAAAAATATCTTAACCTATAATATATTAGTGTTGCTTATCCAACTGTTTTCCTGAGACGGTAATCCTAACCATTTAACAAAAACCTTATTTCCTTTTTTCTTAAGAACTTTTTCAACTAAATATATGTCTGGATTTTTTGTTTTTTGAAGCTCTTGAGCATAAAACGATCCAAGTATTTTATTTTTCCTTGAATCTTGTAATATATATGTTGGTGGATTAGTATTCTGAACATAGACTATTTTAAATAATTCAGTTGACCAGTTTGGAGTGTAACCTTTGTCAAAATTTGCTTTATGCTTACTTATTCGTACTACGTCTCCGACTGCAAAAATATTTTTTCTTTTAATTTTTGGTTTATTCAAAACATTGTACGATTGCATCACAATGTGCTTTGTATCTTTACTTACATTAGCAGGACACATTCTTATAGTTCTATGTTTGGTGTGATTGTAATCATTTACAACTATATCTAAAGTTCCATCTATCCATTTAAAATTACCTTTCAAACTAAAGATTTTATAAAGTTTACTTTTTATAGTACGTATAACTCGTTCAACTATTGAAGCCTTTTTAGTGGAATAGGTCGAGTAATGATTTATTGAATGCACCTGTATCATCTTTTTAAAACTCTCATTGTAGAATTCTTTACCCCAATCTGTTTGTAAATTTATAGGGACTCTACCATTAGACAATATGGATTGAAATGCTTTTGTTACACAATCTTTCTTTTTATTTTTTAGCGGTCTGACCCAAACATACTTTGAAAAGCAGTCAATTACAATAAGTATAAAATTATATTTAGAATTAATATTCGATATTTTTTGTACATCAATCAGATCAGCTTGCCAAAGATCATCTATATCTCTGAGTACGACACATCTACGAGAATAATTAATCCTTGCGTTTTTATGTATTTCGTTCACCACATCTTCTTTACTCATTTTAACTTCTATAATTGCTCATATACATATAGCGACTGAATAAATGTTTACTATGATCACGTTATTTATGATTTTATAATTCCTGCTTCTTTTAGTTCTTCAATTATGGATATAATTTCATTATCTTGATTAGTGTTTCCTGCTTGTTTTGAAGCGATCAGAAGTTTCAATCTTTCGACAAGTTCATTAGGATCATCCCAGTAGATGAAATCAGTATTTTTTCTATATCTTTTTAAGATATTTAAGTTGCCACCAAGTTTTTTGTTATCAGGAGCTTGCATAATGAACATAGGCTTAATAATCAGTCGATATTTTTCGCCTTTGTCTCCTTTTAACTGTCCATTATCGTCAAAATCACGTTTATGAGCATTTGTTTTTAACAAAATGTTTTTATATACACTTTTATCACTCTCCGTTACTATTTCTAGATTCGGTTTTTTATGTAATAAGACTTCTTTCAATCCTGCAGTTAATTGATATTCATCACTATCAATCTTAATTCGACATGGTTCTCGGTCGCCGTCTACTGAGGAAATTATTTTAACTACAGAGTTGCCTATCATTAATTGATCATTGACTTTTCGGACTCCAAAAGGAATATTAATGTCATAAAGACTACTTAAATATTTTTTTGTTATAGATACGTCTTGATTATCCGTATCAAAATAATATTCTGTGTCAGAACAAGCATTGTCTTGATCTATTTCTGAATCTTCATCTGATGATTGCTTATTTGTAGCTGTCGATGGTGTGGATGTTAATAAGGCCTCATCTAATGTAAGTGGCACTCTTATGGCGTTAACATTAAAATCACACCTCACTTTATTTTGATTCGATTCCAACATTTGAGTTAAAGGCTCAGTAACAGGTTTGAATATTTTATTAAGTTCCTGGTTGTTTTGATCTTCCATATCTTTTAACTGTCTAAGTTTGCTTTTTATGATATTTGCTGAAGCAATTATCTGTTCCTTGATATTAAGACTCATATTTTGTCCTGTCGCTTTCACTTTTCTATTAGAAATGACAATATTACATTTTAGTTTAAATATATAAAGGTGTCCAGTTTTTTTCTGTATCTACCTTTATTTAATTCACAATCTTTATTTATAGTTAAAATGCCATATCTTTCTTGCCAAACATTGTGACATATATCTTTAAATGTTTTCCATGACATATCGGAATTCACGTGCTCATTGTATATATGCTTCAGGTTGATTTCATCTTGTTTGAAAAGCAATAATAAATTTGCATTATCGCGAATTAATTGTTTTGGTACCTTTGAATATGTCTGTGACAAATAAAAGCTGTCTATTTGATTGTGCCTCCCCATTGTAAAATAATTACGGATATTAACCTGATTTTCACAAACCACATCATCAAAAATTATAACAGTGTTTGGTAAAGCATCATTTGGGTGTATAACTTTACTATTATCACTTAATACACTATATTTGATTTCAGGAACATTTAAAAACACTTCTTTCAGAAAGCAATATTTACTTTGAAATGGTGTTTTGGTATATAAATATAAATGTCGAAATTTAAGACCGTTTTTATGTAATAATAAAGTGACCATTACATTCGTTTTACCACAGTTAGATGGACCACAAATCAAACATCGGATACTATTAGGAAATAATGGACTATGATTTATTTTTTTTAAATGAGATTTTGTTTCAATTTCAATTGGACTGACGTCCAAACTGAGCGATTGTTTTTTAAGCTTCATTGCTAGTTGAATGATGAATATTAGTTCTTGAGCACCATTTTATATAGATATATTGTACCCACTCCAGACTAGAGTGAATTCGATTCGAAAATTCAACCGTCATGAATGTATAAAGGTGAAATAATGAAAGACCGTAATAATTAATAAGCTTATATTTTTTATTACTTATATTACAATGTTTGTAGATACACAGGAAATAAACCCTTACACTTCAAACAATATGTACATATTCTTACAAAATTCTTACTAAAATACATAATAAGAATTTAATTATAGCTAAAGGTATGCATAGTGACCCCATGCTACAGTTTCTACTTGATTCGGAAGTATTTGACGTTTATCATCATTTCGGTTTAATACTAACTTGTTTTCTTCTTGTGAATACAAAGTATGTTTCAAAGACTTAATAGTGTTCATTTTGCATTTTAAATCAATATTATTTAATAAACAATCTGAATATTGTTTAAGGTTTAAAGATTTTGTTACAGACTTAGATATACCTTTAGCCTTTTTCATTTCTTTGTTAGTACTTTTGATACAGTAAAGTTTAGCTCTTAATCCTACAAATTCCGTAATTAGTGTACCACCCATTTCATCTTTAAACAAGCCAGGTATTTTGTTATTAACTCTTGGGATTCCATATGAATTATTGTTATCGAAATTACTGGTATCGAACACTTGAATGTCTTGTTTAATATCCTTATATACATCATCTGCATAAATTAAATATAAGAGACTGTCAGTATCAGTGTAACAAAGTTTTGCATTCTCACCGTATTTACTTTTAACATAATTATAATGGAATTGATATAAATGTGTCTTTGCGTACTCTAATACAGTAAATCCCACATAGATTGGTTTATCTAAAGTAATTTTTTCTAGACTTAACTGTACTGCTAAGAAATTTTCGGAAAATATTGATACTGATTTTAAATTTGGTTTAGCAATTAGTTTCCGAGCACCTACAAGTTTATTTGTTACATTGTTATTATCTTCCCAATCAGATACTAGTTTCACATTCACCTGTTTTCGTTTGTTCTCTATGGTTTTACCAAAGATAGAATTATTCAATAATTTGAAAAAGTCTTTCTCAAAGTCAGATTTTGAAATCTGACGTAAACTTGTATTCAGATCTATATATGTCTTTAAAAACTTTCTTGTCTGAAGGATATTACACGATATATTTTTTTTAATAAGAGACCTTGTTTTAAGCATTCCTTTAAATGAATATAATGAATTACGTAACACTTTTTGTTAAATAAATTTGCCACTAGTTTTGGTGATTTACTGCCTGGTGGAATAAGTTTCTCTGCAGCAAAGGGTAAGTCACAATGAGCATCGTGTAAGTAATAAGGGTATTCCAAATCAACTTCCAAAATGTATCCGTATTCACTATCATCTGAAATGGTTTCAATATTTAAATTACTAATCTGTTCAGGTGATAAAAATCTAAAATCAGATATTGGCATTTTTTTCATCATAGCAAAACCATACAAATTATTGCAATCTAAATATATTAAAAAACTTGATGGCTTTGAATTATCAAAATTTGGTAAGTATTTATTATTAGCTTGAGCATGTCTCAGCGAACATTGTGCCAAGCCACCTCGAACACCCTTTTCTATCATTTCATATATTTCAAGATCAGTAATTAATTCTAATCGGACATCAGTATAAAGAAGCATCGCATCCCAGCTCAAGCCTGGAGCTGTAACATAATAAGCTGGATCTAAGTTATAGTAATGCAAACTCATGTTTCTAAAGTTTTCAAATATATCAGTTAATAATAAAACATCACATTTTATATATAGATCGGTGTATTCACCCATGTTCCTAATGTTAAACTCTTTCCAAACATTTTGTGCATGTGTGTATTCACTATCAGTTATATTTTGCCTTGATAAACTGTTGTAAAATAACCGTTTAGGAGGTAAACACTCTTCATCATATTTAACAAAACTATCCATGTAGTCATAAGGATAAATCCCTTTTTTTCTCATTACCTCAAATTGATAAGTAGTGTTGAAAGTTTTGAAGTATGAATAAAATCATTATCATTTAAACTTTTACTCAAATTATCTAAGCTTGCGTTTAAAAATAGGAAAGAATCTATAAATTTCACTTGAATAGAAGACTTGTTTCCGTTCTGATTAAATGCCTTCGTTACTGTTATGTATTTTTCTTTAGTCTTTGGTATAACATTAATCGAACCATCGTATTTAGTTAGCTCCATTATAAATAAATGTAAATCATAACCAGATAAATTATGAAACACAACTGGTATATATGGACATACTTTAAACATGAGATTGCAATATGAATGCGCTGCCCCTCTGTACTCTCCGGTAACATGGTCATGGTCACGAATTTTGTCACCAAATAATAAATGTTTACAAATATGACAATACACACTGCTATCGTATTCATTTTGCTGTTCCTCAGTTAATTTTATCATTGGTTTATTGGTTTTAATCAAATCATTAATACATTTCACATCTTCCATTAATGTTTTGATAAATATTTCCGTTGCATCTAAACCTCGATACGAAACAAATTTGTTAAAGGAGCTATCAAATGAACAACAAATATAATAAGCAAAACATGATGGAACATGGATTTTAAGCTTGGTAGTGTTTGTGTTTTGTGATTTATCTGAATACTTCTGTAACAAACTTTCAAAGTCAGCATATATTACAAAATGAACCTTTTGCTTTCTTTCGAAATGCTTAAACGATAAATAAGTGTCGGGTTTTGGTAATACTTGCAATACTTTGGAACAATTATGTGTTTTGTATTTATTGTCGCTGCAAAAAGTCTGTAAGCATGCCTCACACAAATAAACATCTCCTCTATGCTTCGTTACTTGGCTTCGTACTAATTTCAGTAAATTTTTTATTAAACAATAGTGACCTTTTCCATTGCTTTCTATATATAATAAATTGAAATGATTAATTCTTTTATTAGCAGTCATATAAAGAGGCCCAGTTACAAATTTATTTATTTTGTCTAGACCAAATACATTAATACTTATATTTGAATTATTCTTTTCAAAAATTTTAATATCTTTAAATGATGGAGGAAATATCATTCCATTTACATTCAATATATTTAAAAAATTTGGATAAGAACTACATCTATCTGAGTTTTTATCACAGGGATAAAGCCCAGCTAATATGCTCCAAAGACAACAAAATTCATCATTATTTTTAACATTAACACAGCTCTTAGTATTGTACACGCGAGGAGGTAGTTTTATATATGTACCACCTTGCATAGGACAATATTTATTTACATTGATTTCTAAATGACTGACTGATAAAAATGTCCAACCGGACTCAGAGTGTTCAAATTCACTAAGTTTTCGTTTCATCGTATCAACAGTGTTCATTCTAAATATTTCTTTCAATTCATCAACATCATGTATTATTTCATATTTCGTATTAAAAGATTTCAATTGCCTTTCCTCAGATTTTGGTAATAAATAATATGCAAATAATTCAAACTGTATCTTAAGACATTTGTGTTTTTGTAAATTCATTTCTATAAGTCTATAAATATCTGTTTCACAATCATATAAAAACAATTCTGGTATCGAATACAACTTTTTGTCAGATTTTATGCGATAACTTATAACTCGATTTTTAAATGCAGTACTCAAAATATCAATATTCTCAAAATCTGTTTTTATCAGTGAATTCAATTTATGTATTTCAGTTTTCATATGACATTGATATCGATTTCTTTTTACTTGTATATCACAATCATCACATTTCATAATCTCATCATTAACTGGCACTGGAGAAGGATTGATGTTGATAACTGTAAAAAAAGAACGTTTCTGGATATATAATATTTTAATGATATAACTATTATGTATTACAAACAATCACATTATTATTATACATTTACATTATGTACTTATACATTTAGCTTGCATATTATCATTTATAACATGTACCCAATACGTGAAGATAAAAGTTTATAGACTTATAACCAAACTAGTAAGTTGTTTAGTACTATTAAATAATATTATTGTTGTAAACTGAAGTTGGATGTGAATGTGTTAGGAGTTCCTCGGAACTCCTTCCTAGCAGCACTTATTAAGTTAGTAAGATGCTGCCAGAAAACAGTGTCTGTGTCCGTCCTTAATTTTAGTGTGGACACGGAGTGACGCCATCTATTTATTGGAATAACATTTTCTATTTCATTACATCTATAGACTTTTAACTCCACGTAGTGGGTACCTTTTTTGTTAGGTAAATTTTGTTTTGATAATCCTGTTGCAATCCTGTTAACGAACACAGATTGCAGTGGTGGTGGTGGTGTACCTTTTGGTGAAGGTTCTACATCATCTTCGCTTTCCTCCCCGAAAAGGTCAACCGCAGTAATTTTATTCGCTGTGATAGCTTTGATCACCGGACGCGTTTTCTTATTCGGTGGATGCGAGGTCGAAGGCCGTCTGGACGACACTTTCTCATCTCCGGAAACAGATGTATGTGATCTATGAATAAAAAATTAAATTATTAGTAAATACTATGGAGGCCTGTAAACTACAACACGTATATCTGTATAAATTATTACACTAATATTATATATACATACACCCTCTCGGTTATACTAACACTATTACACTGTTAACATTACAAATTGTATTTAGTTCTAAGTTATTTATGTTGTATCAATAAAGCGTTATCTATCTATCTAACACGGCTTTAAACCAATCGAGGCTAAAAGAGTAAGTCTATAAGTATTAATTAATTACATAGTTAACTAACCTTTTTGGTTGCTTCTTTTCTCGCTCCCTGTCAACTATCGGCTTCGGCTCCTCGTCCTCAGAAACCGGTGAATGTACCCTGTGCAACAATTAATAGATGTTACTAAAATAATGTATGTAAAAAATCCATATTATATAATAGCTCTATGAAAGCTAATATACAATATGAGCAAAACAGTTATAGTTTGATGCCTACAACTTACCGTTTTTTTTCTTTCTTCTTTGTCTCACTATCAGCTCTTCTACTGTAGTGAGATATTCTTTTTTTTTCGACCGCCTTCACCTCATCGTCTGATGGCGGAAACTCCTCATCTCCGAGTAATGGCATTGATCTGGACCTGTAAAATATACAATAATTAAAACAAAGATAGCTTGATACGCCTAATTACTGACTAGTGAATTTACTAGGCAAAGCGTCTAACATCGTATGACTATTAAGTAAGAAGCACTGGTGCAGTGCACCTAGAGCCTGGGTAGCACTGTACTGATTATGACCAGCGTTATCTCTTATAATATAACCGGTGTATTTTCTTCATGATCCGATGACCTGAACCGAATACCAGACCACCGAGACCAGATGATCTATTCACTCCGACTGGTTGAATAGTTGATCTGTTCATTTCGGTAATCTGATTGAATAGATCATTATTACATCCTAGCTTATCACTAGCACTGATTATGGGCAACCTAGACCTAGAGCCTGGGTAGCACTGCACTGATTATGGGCAACGTTGTCTCTTAACATCAGGAGAGCGTCTTGCTCTTTTTCTTGCTTCTTAGTATAATACAAAACATTGAATGATAGAACAATTAATTATAAAATGAGTATAGGTACTTACATGTTGCTTGAAGTGTGGAGGGTTTATTTCCTGGTGTACCCTTAGCGCCTTGCTTGCCGGAACTGATAACTTCGATCCTGGTTCCAGTCATATTTATTGCACTAAATTTGAGAGTGTGTGTAAATACGGATAGAGCGATGTTTTTGTGCATAATAGCTGACTCTATTAAAAATCCAAACATAGGTTTGTTATGGAATGCGTTGGAAGACCTAATTTGGCAAGTATCTACTCGTACCTAGGCGCAGTCATAGGAAGAAACTTTCCATGATTTTATCGTTGTGTCAGCTAAAATGAAATATTGTTCAATTTTGAACTTTATAGCAACAAAAAATTGTCTTTAAATTCTGGGTACATGTACTACCGAAATATTAATATTTTTGAAACAATCAAGAAAATAAGACGCTTATACAATGGCTGTAAGTATAATTTATAATATTAGATAAATTAATTTAAGGTATATTATGTACCTGCGATACAAACGTTGGCCGCAGCTAGTTATTTTAATTTACTTTTTATTTACAGGACAGCGAAGAATCACTATTCAACTTTATTCCAATGGATAAAAATCGTGGATCTACGAGCCGCAAAAGAACAATTGCCGATGATAACATAACAATCTATTCATGTATTAAAAGACCTATCACTGGTGGTATGAAATTAATAAAAATAGAATTGTATGATCTTATGAAGAGTGATCTTGACACAAAAAAACTTGCAGGCGTGTGTCAGTGTAAAGCTGATGTGTGTGTGCAACATGTTATTAAGAATAGTTATATGGATGATGATAATATTTATAAATGTGTAAAAGAACTTGTCGCTAAAATAGAAAACAATGTATTAAATTATTGAAATAAATTTCTGAGGTAATATTATGTTTTTGTTTCATTTGTTGATTTATAAGATCTAGAATAAACTGCAAGTTACGAGTAGGTAGTATCTGTTCAGTTATGTTATAAAAGGAAAATATTTTTAAAATCGTATTTTTAACTTACTTGAGAAAGGAACTAAAGAATTATTATTTGTGTATATGTAGATATTTCAGATCAATCATTTTTGTCACTACATACTAGATAAACTAAAGTCGCTCCACATTGTTTGTATGCCTCTATGTATGCTTAGATCCTTAAAACTAAGCAACGGATTTAATGCTGTTTCTAGTAGATAAAGTAAATTAAGAGAAAAGTCTTAAAATGTACTTATAATAGATGCATAATAATATAGTTGAGAATACACAATAATTTAATTTACGCTACGAAGTGCGCGCGTGTAATAGTTACAAATAAATATTAGAATGATTGATCTGAAATATTTACATGTACATCATTACACTCGAGAAGACGTGTAAATGTAGATATTTCAGATCAATCATTCTAATATTTATTTGTAACTATTACCCGCGCGCACTTCGTAGCGTAAATTAAATTATTGTGTATTCTCTACTATATTATTATGCATCTATTATAAGTACATTTTAATACTTTTCTCTTAATTTACTTTATCTACTAGAAACAGCATTAAATCCGTTGTTTAGTTTAAAGGATCTAGCCATACAAACAATATGAAGCGACTTTAGTTTATATCTATGTTGTGTCAAAAATGATTGATCTGAAATACCTACATATACATCATTACACTCGAGCGTCGAGCGAAATATGTGCAACGGCGGCAAAATTCCTTCGGTTCGCCCGCATAAAATTAGGTAACGATAGATTTATATTATTATTAAATATCTTGGACTTGCACACGACATACGGTGTACCTAGGTCTTCTGTTCTTCATGATCCGATGGCCTGAACAGCCTAGTTTTGAGACTAGATAATCTAACAGCTTTGGCAATCTGGTTGAATAGATGATCTGCTACACACGGTTTGAAGGACCAGTTTGGACAATCTGGTTGAATAGCAGATGATCTATTCACTTCGACTGGTTGAATAGATGATCTGTTCACTCCGACTATCTGGTTGAATAGATGATCTGCTACACACGGTTTGAAGGACCAGTTTGGACAATCTGGTTGAATAGCAGATGATCTGTTCACTTCGACTGGTTGAATAGATGATCTGTTCACTTCGGGATCCGATGACGTGAACCGAATAGATGACGTGACCAGATGATCTGTTCACTACCAAAGTGAACAGATCATCTATTCAACCTGTCGGAGTGAATAGATCATCATTACAGATTTGAGGCAGAACCCCCAATTTTCACCTACTTAGGCTCTATTGTTAATGCCAACAACACAAGTTATTTATGTGGTTATTTTTAAAGTATCACAAATATTATGAATGCGTATTATAAACGTAAATGTATAGATGTCGCGATGTATGTTTGTTACCCTTTCACGACTAAACGGGTGGACCGATTGAGCTGAAATTTGGTATAGAGATAGCTTAGACCCTGGAATAACACATAGGCTACATTACAGCGGGTAAAACCGCTGGGCGCAGCTAGTATTATAAATTTGACATCGAGCGACCAGAAGGCGCCGTTTTCGACAAACATCATATCGTGTGAGTGAGATAATCGCACGCATGGATAAAGTTTTAACTAAAATGTAATGTAAATATCTCGTATTCATCATTTTCATCAACATATGTTCGTCCACTGCTGGACATAGGCCTCCCCCATGGCACGTCACTCAACTCGGTCCTTCGTCTTTCTCCTCCAACCACTCCCAGCAACCCTCCGGATATCATCGCCCCATCTCGTCCAAGGACGCCCTACACTACGTTTGCCGAGACGCGGAGAATATCTCGTATTACTAAAATATAAATTTATATTAAGTTAAACTCTCACAAACGCCTACAAAAGCTAATATGAAGCAGTTAGCATTAAGTTTAAGTAGAGCCATAATCTGTTGCTCGCGAACCACAAACCACTCGGATCCTTCAAGTAACTATAAACTTAAAAGTAACCACATTCGATAATGTTTGTTCCCAACCAGATGTTGAAATAACAGCGGATACTGCTCATCAATAACCAAAGTGAAACCAAAATCTAGTACTACCCTATTGTAAACCAAAGGAGTTATGTTTGTGTGGTTTATGGAAACCAAATGGCTGGATCATTTATTGATTAAAATATACCTACATCTTATTAACATATATATAAAAAAACTTGACTGACTGTAATAAAATTATTTTAATCTAAATAAAAATATTAAAAAGGCAAAAGTTTACGAGTGAGTGTGTATGTTTGTTACTTCTTCACGCATAAACTGGTAGACCGATTGAGCTGAAATTTAGTATAAAGATAGCTAAGACCCTAGAATAACACATAGGTGTAGCCAGTTAACTATTGAAATATCCGCGGGTCCATACTTCTTAACCACACATTTTTAAGGGGAGGATACACGACATAATAACATTATTAAGTTGACATAGGAAGCCAATTCCATATGAATATGTAGAACTGGCTTAGCACTTAGCACTTATAATGTAAACGTAGGTATTCTTTAGATTTTTTTAAATGGCTATGGTATCTGCACTTATTACAGGTCTGTATTCCCAACTTGCCGCGAATCTACTTTAAAAACTAAACTTGGAGATGTTGTGAACTTAACAGTATAACTTGGTTTGTATCAACTGCTATTTTACTTAAGTGTTTAACTTTTTATTTGAATTAGAGTTTTTTTGCATATGCCCTCGACATAAACTAATTTATCTAAATAAAGGAAAGCATGACTATCTCTCTCTCTCTCTCTTTTCTCTCTCTCTCTCTCTCTCTCTCTCTCTCTCTCAATACATTACCCAATACGCTAAAGGGATTGCGATAAAATTTTGCACATCTGTATTTTTTTTATGATAATGAAAAGAATTTATTAGACCAAGCAAGCAAGGAGATTTTCAGACGGACAAACCTAGGAGAATTGGGTTCTTTGTTTTTATACAATTACGTATTAATTTAATTTTAATACACAAAATATGTAGAGAACCCCGATTTTTTAATAAATTCCCAAATATATCCCAATTTATTATATAAAAATAGAGCGTATCAATTTCCTTTCAGAGCAGACAATACAAGGAAAATATCAATCTGAAACCTCAACACCTTCGAACAAAATTACCGCCGGAGCGTTATTTGAATGCTTCCCACATCGCTGCGGTATAATATGTACTAACTATAGTAATCTATGCAGATATCTACCAATCGAAAATCAAAAGTGAAACTATTTTCTACTTCTCAGTTTAACGTCCTTGACCAAGAGGTCCGACATAAATTAGGAGACTAGGTCTAGGTCCGACATAAATTAGAATCTATATGTAGCTAATTTCGCTAGGACGTTTCACAGTGTTTTCGTAGGTAGATCCCGACTCTTTAAAAATATAAATAATAATACTTTTATAATTTATTTATAAACTAACTTGGAAGGTTTTATGAATCAAAAAGTATTGAATTTATGGACGATATATGATATACCCACTCTGTGGGCACCACAAGACAGAAGGCGTCGTCGAGGCCGACCTAGAAAAAGGTGGCGAGACGATCTAGACGCGCACCAGACTGACTGGCCAGAGGTGGCGCAGGAGAGAGATGCATGGAGGGATTTGGGGGAGGTCTTTGCCCAGCAGTGGGACAGTATAGACTAGGAAAAAAAATACCAATTATAATCTAATATTTTATATTCAAAAACTAACTAAACATATTCGACATATTTGAAGATAAAGACTTTTACAATAGTATGCAGTACGCATGGATGAGAAAATCGTATTTTTAAGTACAAACTATATGTAAGTGTTTCTTCGTGAAGCGCGTTATCTGCCTCAATTACAATAATCTGAATATAATATCATAACACATTTCCATAAAAATATTTCGTACATTAAGTTTTTATCGGCTCCCAGTAAACACGTGTCAGGGACGTGGTTGCCATACGCAATACGTTCCTTTTCACGTTATTCAACAAGTGTAAAAAAATTCACTTTATACCGGTAGGGGAGACCGAGCATAGTTCACTGTAGGGGTAGACTAACTACCAAAAACTCGTCGGCAATAGTAGTATTGGGCTAACCGATCACAGCTAAAGCTTACGACAGAGTGAAGCGGGACGGAACGGTAAAGCGGTCGTGATCTTCATTTTATTCCTGTCCGCGTTCGCTTTACATGTGACAGGTTACGTACAAATTCGAACATTACAAAAATTCGGTCCCGGATCGCGTTCGCTTTACCGCCTAAGTCTGACGTATGCTTAAAAGACCGCCAATTGGTACACCATTAGTTAAAATTTTTGTATATATGTGGTATGAATAAAGAGTTTCTTATCTTATCTAAACTAGTAGTTCGCCTCGAACTGGGACCTCGCAGCCCAATTTCCGTGGTAAACCTTAGACTTTAGGCCTCGACTATATATATCCTAATACAAGAATTTTAACATTAATATTAAAACTCAAAATACAAAAATTCAGAGAAATTAAAACTCAATAAACCTACGTACCGAGATTTTTTGAATATATTTAATCCTTTTTAGAGTTTCGTTCCTCTGAAGGAAAAAACGAAACCCTAATAGGCTAATAGGATCACTTGGTCATCCGTATGTCTGTCAAGACCCATTTATACTATACATTCCGTAGAATTGTATATATTTACCATAACACACAGGTCTATGGCCGCTTGGTATCCGTAAAATTAAACTTCTAAGTTAACGTAGAAAAAAATACACCCGTTTATCCTTCAAAAACGTACCTACATTTTTTTGACCCTCTGAATAAATCAACATTCATAGGGAACTTGCCGTTACCATATATTTATGAAATTTGGCAGACTATAAGTTCATATATTTTAAATTCTTATAGCTATACATTTGAATTAATTCATTTAAAAATGGCTCTATTAAAGTACGTAAACATCGAAGTTAAGCAATATTATGTGCTTACGTATTTGGATGGGCGCGTACGTAGTGATCTCAACATTTTGCTGACTTTTTTGGAGAGAGCCACCAGCGGCCCGCGATGCATTATGGTGTGCTCGTGCACCTTTATTGTTGAATGTGCCGGCACAAACAATTACTCTAAGTTTTAAAAAGTTATGCAGACAGACTATTTAAATAACCTTACTGCGAAAAAGCAGAGGCTCTCAACTCTAAGAGTTCGCTTTGCTCGGTCGATGATATATGTATGTATTCATATAAATTATGTATTTAAATTATATTTTATAACAAAACGATTCAGCGAGTTTTTTTTATTCTATCACCACTTCCACAGACATTGTTACCTGCTTATTATTGTTTATGGTCTCTACTTTCGTGTTTTGCCAGTGGCCGTAGCATGCCACACAGAATCCCGACCAAACTTCAAGAGTAGAAATGTCATCCCATACATTCACAAAACTACAATGTATGGCATGACAGTTCTACGCTTGACATTTCAGCGGGATCTCGTTTGGCATGCTACGGCCACTGTAAAATATTATTTTACTTGACAGCGAGTTATAGTCCGGTACATTGTGTTCGGGATAATTTATACAAAATTTTAGGCAATGTGACGTAGTTATGTCGTCATAATAATATTATATTATAATTATGCCTATACTACTAAACCCAACTTGCCATTAGCGATGGGCATAAAATAACGCTATTAATAAGGTTTTTATTTTAAATAACTATTTTACTTTATTTTTATTTTACTTAAATTAAATAACATTATATTTTATCGATCGAGCGAAATGAGGTTTATAAAAAGATTAAAAAAACAGCACAAAACGTGTTCTTACCTACATGTATGTGACACCTATCTCAATAGCAAACTTTAGGCGGCCGGACTATAATTGACGCAATTATTGGTATTACGCAATGTACTAAAAAATAACGTTATTGAAAATAAGATAAATTGCTTGAAATTCTCGAATTATTGGACTTTATCGCTATTAATTCTTTAGCTTGATCTTCTTGCTCACTCTTTCTTGCCTGTAGGATCTTTCTCAAACTTAATGTAGTTACCTAACAAATTGTGCAAAACATTATAATTTAGTCATCTTTATAACTCTACAACCCTTGGATCGATTTGGCTCATTTTCGAACATGAGAATTCTTTTAGCTTATACTACCTGATCGCAAAGTTCCATTAAGATTGGAACTTTGGTAACGTTGTAATTAAGCATTTTCTATAACTCTAGAACCCTTCGACCGATTTGGTTGATGTTCGAACTTAAAAATTCTATTGACTTAAACTACGTATTTGCAAAGTTTAATAAAGATTGGACCATCGGTTTTCAAGTTATCGCGTAACAAACATACATACAAACATACACTTTTGATAATATATTTATGTAGGTTAAAAAAAATGTGTGTATATGAGAAAAAAAAATATCAGAGCACCAGTTTTGAAATTATCGTCAGACCTATCGTAAAGACTTTAAGTCACCTATATCTCTGCAACCCTAAGGTCTATTTCGCTATTTTTTTCACTAAAATTATTCTATTAACCTATCTAACTTGTGTGTAAAGTTTCATTTAATTTGGATTAACCGTTTTCGAGTAAATGTCGATCAAACCTAAGCGCCAGAGGTCAACCGCTAAACTGGTCAAAACGCAGGCTTTTCGCGGCTTTCGACTCTAAGACCTCGCTTCGCTCGGTCGATAAAAGACTCCATACCGTAGGCATCTAACGTACACAGTCTAATACTTGGCTGGGATATGATAACTCAACGCTCGTATATCCAACGAATTGACGAATTTCTGTGCAGTTAGTCTACCTACCCCAATAGCCAACTATGCCCGGTCTCCCTTACGCTCCGTTGTACGTAAAAACGAATGGAGCAATAAATATAGCCGCTACAATAGTTTAAAACCAATCGCTTTGGAATGAATAAAAGCTGGAGTTAGCAATGGAGCTATTGGAAGATACGAATG
This sequence comes from Hemithea aestivaria, assembly GCA_947507615.1. Classification (NCBI taxonomy): domain Eukaryota; kingdom Metazoa; phylum Arthropoda; class Insecta; order Lepidoptera; family Geometridae; genus Hemithea; species Hemithea aestivaria. The sequence continues at coordinate 1,123,649 of OX382330.1, forward strand.
CGTGTATTTTTTATTGTAGAGGTCCATGACCTGTCTCGTACTTATTTTATAGAGAAGTCCGTTCCGTTCCGTTATCCGTTAATATTAGATTTTTTTGTTTGACAAGAAGCAAACGGTCCGCCTTATGGTGGCGGTTACCGTCGCTTATGGACGTTTGCAACACCAGTGGCATTAGAGACGCGTGGTCGGTTCATCAGGTGTTAACTTCTTTATCCTCATCTTATAATACTAGTAGTTCGCCTCGAACTGGGACCTCGCAGCCCAATTTCCGTGGTAAACCTTAGACTTTAGGCCTCGACTATATATATCCTAATACAAGAATTTTAACATTAATATTAAAACTCAAAATACAAAAATTCAGAGAAATTAAAACTCAATAAACCTACGTACCGAGATTTTTTGAATATATTTAATCCTTTTTAGAGTTTCGTTCCTCTGAAGGAAAAAACGAAACCCTAATAGGCTAATAGGATCACTTGGTCATCCGTATGTCTGTCAAGACCCATTTATACTATACATTCCGTAGAATTGTATATATTTACCATAACACACAGGTCTATGGCCGCTTGGTATCCGTAAAATTAAACTTCTAAGTTAACGTAGAAAAAAATACACCCGTTTATCCTTCAAAAACGTACCTACATTTTTTTGACCCTCTGAATAAATCAACATTCATAGGGAACTTGCCGTTACCATATATTTATGAAATTTGGCAGACTATAAGTACATATATTTTAAATTCTTATAGCTATACATTTGAATTAATTCATTTAAAAATGGCTCTATTAAAGTACGTAAACATCGAAGTTAAGCAATATTATGTGCTTACGTATTTGGATGGGCGCGTACGTAGTGATCTCAACATTTTGCTGACTTTTTTGGAGAGAGCCACCAGCGGCCCGCGATGCATTATGGTGTGCTCGTGCACCTTTATTGTTGAATGTGCCGGCACAAACAATTACTCTAAGTTTTAAAAAGTTATGCAGACAGACTATTTAAATAACCTTACTGCGAAAAAGCAGAGGCTCTCAACTCTAAGAGTTCGCTTTGCTCGGTCGATGATATATGTATGTATTCATATAAATTATGTATTTAAATTATATTTTATAACAAAACGATTCAGCGAGTTTTTTTTATTCTATCACCACTTCCACAGACATTGTTACCTGCTTATTATTGTTTATGGTCTCTACTTTCGTGTTTTGCCAGTGGCCGTAGCATGCCACACAGAATCCCGACCAAACTTCAAGAGTAGAAATGTCATCCCATACATTCACAAAACTACAATGTATGGCATGACAGTTCTACGCTTGACATTTCAGCGGGATCTCGTTTGGCATGCTACGGCCACTGTAAAATATTATTTTACTTGACAGCGAGTTATAGTCCGGTACATTGTGTTCGGGATAATTTATACAAAATTTTAGGCAATGTGACGTAGTTATGTCGTCATAATAATATTATATTATAATTATGCCTATACTACTAAACCCAACTTGCCATTAGCGATGGGCATAAAATAACGCTATTAATAAGGTTTTTATTTTAAATAACTATTTTACTTTATTTTTATTTTACTTAAATTAAATAACATTATATTTTATCGATCGAGCGAAATGAGGTTTATAAAAAGATTAAAAAAACAGCACAAAACGTGTTCTTACCTACATGTATGTGACACCTATCTCAATAGCAAACTTTAGGCGGCCGGACTATAATTGACGCAATTATTGGTATTACGCAATGTACTAAAAAATAACGTTATTGAAAATAAGATAAATTGCTTGAAATTCTCGAATTATTGGACTTTATCGCTATTAATTCTTTAGCTTGATCTTCTTGCTCACTCTTTCTTGCCTGTAGGATCTTTCTCAAACTTAATGTAGTTACCTAACAAATTGTGCAAAACATTATAATTTAGTCATCTTTATAACTCTACAACCCTTGGATCGATTTGGCTCATTTTCGAACATGAGAATTCTTTTAGCTTATACTACCTGATCGCAAAGTTCCATTAAGATTGGAACTTTGGTAACGTTGTAATTAAGCATTTTCTATAACTCTAGAACCCTTCGACCGATTTGGTTGATGTTCGAACTTAAAAATTCTATTGACTTAAACTACGTATTTGCAAAGTTTAATAAAGATTGGACCATCGGTTTTCAAGTTATCGCGTAACAAACATACATACAAACATACACTTTTGATAATATATTTATGTAGGTTAAAAAAAATGTGTGTATATGAGAAAAAAAAATATCAGAGCACCAGTTTTGAAATTATCGTCAGACCTATCGTAAAGACTTTAAGTCACCTATATCTCTGCAACCCTAAGGTCTATTTCGCTATTTTTTTCACTAAAATTATTCTATTAACCTATCTAACTTGTGTGTAAAGTTTCATTTAATTTGGATTAACCGTTTTCGAGTAAATGTCGATCAAACCTAAGCGCCAGAGGTCAACCGCTAAACTGGTCAAAACGCAGGCTTTTCGCGGCTTTCGACTCTAAGACCTCGCTTCGCTCGGTCGATTAATGAGCGATAAGTCGAGCATATCATGTAGATACATTATCTTTATCTTAGACTGATGATTAAGCATTATGATTACTCATAAGACAAACCCAGTGTTTTAAAATTTACAAATTTTGAAAGAAAGAAAAAGTTAAATTTACGGCATTAAGGTAGGTACATAAAACACACTAAGTTTTGCAAAATTCTGCGCGTCTAACTAGTCTTACTGATATTATAAATGCGAAAATATGGATGTGAAAGCATGTGTGTCTGAGAGTCATGCCTAAACAGTAAACTACTTGAGCTAAAAGACCCCGGAATAACACATAGGCTATTACAGCGGGTATAACGATAGGCACAGTTAGTAAATAATAAATAATTTAGACTATATTTCTTGCAATAAATACATATACTACACCATCATGAAAGCAAGTGAATGAAAGATATTATTATCATGTTCCCGGAGGCATCGTGGAACACCTTTCAATGAGGTGTCGCAGCGGAACGGCGCAGTTCACAGCTTCAAATTGTTCACTACTTGGAAATAGGTTGACCATCATTGCTTTAACTTTACCTCTATAAATGTACTAAACGTACAGTTAAAATAAAATCTTCTTTGCGTATATTCCAGCTAATAGCCAGAGATCGGTTTTCTACTTCTTTTTCTCTACTTTGCTCGATCTTCGGCATCTTCTATAAAATAAAATATAAAAAATTCAAGTTCCAATAAATAATCCAATCCCACAATGCCAATCTTTTCTAGAGTCCCGGATCGGGTCATCATCACGACTTAATACTGCCTATTTCTATTTGAATTACCAATCTTTTCTAATTTGGTTAAAGTACAATAAGTCTTATTTTTTATTAGTGGCGAATATAAATAGATTTATTCGACTAATTGAACTGAAAATTTTAGTTTTGATTACTAAGTATTGAAATTCTAAAAAACGTAGAAATGTGGTCACCGTACATCTAGACAGTGCCTAGTGCCTGCGAACCTTACAAACGTATTGTAATTCAGGATCTCAGATCTCTTCGGTTTCATCTATTGGTTACAAAGGATTGAGTCCTTCTTTCTGCAAAGCACGATTATTTATTATCTTTATTAAAATAAATATTGATGATGAAAAGTAATTATTTTATGCCAAAATTTTAACCAGACTTACCGGGGGTAGACTTCCTTTGCAGGAGGTCAACTAGGTGGGTACCCCAACAGTGCCAGTTATTCTACCGCCTGAGCAGTGATATGCAAACATTGCTGTGCTTCGGTAGGAGGGCACTGTAGCTAGTGAAATTACTGGGCTGAAGAGTCTTAACATCTTATGACTCTCAAGTAAGAAGCGTTGGCGCAGTGCACTGGGTAGCACTATACTGATTATGGGCAGCATTATCTCTTACCATCAGGAGAGCGTCTTGCTCGTCTTCTTATTCGTTGTATAAAAAAAAAAAAAAAAAGACTCGCGTTATAGAACTCAATATTACACCGCGTTGTAGACCAAACGTTATACCTACATATATAGGTATATATCTGTAAAGATGTTTTCATAGTTTTATTTATTAATTTTAAGTCATTTATTGTAAAAGTATTTTTCAGGTCACAATAAAGAGTATTTGTACTCGTATTGTATTTTATTTTATTATACGTAAAAATTACGAGTAGGTACAGAACGAAATTTTCTAATAACCAATTTAGGCCGCTCCACACTATGACTTCGAACTCTTACCGTGAAATGCGCACAAAGACTATAAAAGGAAAACAGCTTCACAAATTGACTTAAAATTAACACAAATAGGTTTTATGGCGTAGTCATCTGGTTTTATAAGTTTGCGGGCAAAATCGCGAGTAAAAGCTAGTAATATTATATCAGGTAGAATCAAATCTTGATAAAATCTTGAGGCAAACCAAATGTTAAGAAACAACGCGCCGCAGCACATAGCTCACGCCTATAAATTACTTTTATGCGAGGTTCATGCAAAAACATTACAATAAAACCGTTTCTTCTTAAATGAAGTTACTGCTTCAGAGAAATTGACTCGTAACTCTTTCCACTTCAATAAAGGTGTTCGTAAAGGTAGAGTTTTTATGAATCATGATATAAACAAGTTGATCTGTTTATATTAAGCTACGTCATTTTTATTTGAAACAGAGATACGAGCTGTGGCTCTAGCATGCCACACGGAATCCCGACAAAACTTCAAGAGTAGAACTGTCATCTCATACATTCACAAAAGTACAATGTATGGGGTGACAGTTCTACTCTTGACATTTCAGCGGGTTCCCGTATGGCATGCTACGGCCCCTGGTGGTCTTGGTGGTGAGTGTCTCTGCCATCGTAGCACATTTCGACATTGACATAAGACTAGCAACTCCAGTCCCACTGTCAAGAGTAATTGACGTTTGTAAGAGCACAATGACATTGGGAGTAGCTGTAAATTGTATGCAATGACAGCGCGAGTAGCAAGAGTAGCGTCCTGATATATGTCAGTTTAGTGGAACGGGCTTGTGTTGGCGGGTTGATGTTTTTTTGTATCTATTGTATGTTAAGCCGTCGAATAAATGTGTTTTCTTCCTTTCTTTCTTTCTTATTTCCGGGAGCTAGTCTTATGTCAATGTCTTCCTATGCTCAAGGCTTTTCTAATCTGTGGTATTGCCGACGCGTTGTTGGCCACTGCCGATGCGTTGTTAGTGAAGTTGGCGGGGTAAGTCTTTCCCTATTTTTCTTAACCCATTACGCATTGTTACTCCAACCTAATTTTTTTTTCCTCCATTTAAATATCTCCTATTTTATCAGGAAAAATTCGTTACGCATCGTCACCTAGCACCTGGGGTGGTTCTGCGAAACGCCACATTACCGGGGCTGCTGGTACGCCGAAGCACTCATCCGCAGCCCCAACGGCGTTTGGCTTAACATATCGTACTAGAACGCGGCTCTAATGACATGAGTTTGGCAACACGATTATGTCCAGTGAGTGGTAACTACGACCGGATCTACTACCATTAGCTATATAGCTAGTGAAGTATAGAATAGTACAGAATCTACGATCGTCCACTGCTGGACAAAGGTCTCACCCAGACACGCCACTTAACTCGGCCCTCCGTCTTCCAACCACTCCCAGCGACTCTCCGAATATCGTCTCCCCATCTCACCCAAGGACTTCAAAAAAGCTAAAAAATTCTATCTACCTTTATCTTTCTGTTTGCGTAGATAAGTCTTAGAAAACCTTATTTTTCTATACAAAAGCGAGCCATATCGTATGACTCCAGATATAAGCGGGCCTACAAATCAGTTTTATGCTCCCCTCATGCAAAAACACTGCAATAAAAACTCTTCCTGAGATGAAGATACTGTCACGCGAAATTGAATCGTATATCAACAGCGATTAGATAGAAAATCGTTTGTGGAGTCACTTCTTCAAAAACTATTGGAAAAGTTATGTAATTAATGCTCTTGCATTGGACTCGATCTAGAGCTTAACTATCTAATCTAGGTTTTAATATATAAGTTGAGAGAGTTTTAGCATAGTTTGCAAAGGTCTGTAATCTAGATTTTCTTTCCTGCAATTTAATGACCAACTTGATAGGTTTCTTAACCCCTAGATCCTCATCCTACCCTATCCTACCCCGTAGAGGTCGTCGTTGCTTCTCCACATTTAAGGATCCTAAAGAACTCTCCGAAGCTCCACTTTTATATGTGTTGTATATTGTACTAGGTGAGTGTTAAATTCTCAACCAATACAAAACGTTAAAAGTTTTTTAAATGTGAATTTAAGAATGCGCGCGTACATTTGCAAGAAGTGGAGTGCCACTCGAGAACAGCATCACCTTAAAGGCAGCAGCAGAACCTTAAAGGCAAGTTTATATAATCTTTTTTAAATTCTCTCATTGAAAAACAATAGCCTAAGATTTTATATAAAATTTGTGGTAAAGTAGAAAGTTATTTAGACTAAATTGACACTAATATGTAAACTTAGATTTATTTTTTTATACAAAGAAGTATGAAGACAACTAGATGCTCTCCTGTTGGTAAGAGATAACGCTGCCCATAATCAGTACTGTGCTACCAAGGATTTCACAATGATGTAAAATTCTGGGTGCACTGCAGCAACGCAACGGTTCTTACACCAAGAGTCATAAGATATTAAGACTCTTCAGCCGAGTAATATCACTAGCTACAGTGCCCTCCAACCGAAGCACAGTAATGTTTGTAGATCACTTATCAGGCGGTAGAATAACTGGCACTGTTAGGGTACCCACCTAGGCGACTTCCTAGCAAAGGAAGTTTACCCTACAGTGGCCGTAGCATGACACACGGGATCCCGACAAAACTTCAAGAGTAGAACTGTCATCACATACATTGTACTTTTGTGAATGTATGGGATGACAGTTGACCTGACAGCAAGAAATGTCTACGCAGCGTCTAAGCTTGAGGGGCTGTTACAGAGAAAAGCAAGTAAATCGCTTTCAAATAGGTCAAAATTGTATTAATTTTGAATGTTGAAGTGTTCCTAAGTCGTCAAAGCGCAGGTGAAACATAAAAGTTTTCATTTAACTTATGAAAGTGGATTCGACACCGACTCCGCAAACATCGGGACAAATAAAACGTAATATCGAACTGGTACACACTACTGCAATTAATGCAGATACCGCACACCGTACAGAAAACAGAAGGCAAGTATAAGATAATAAAATAAGGCATATATAAGTATATACAAATATGTATCCTTTTGATAAGATAAGAAACTCCCTTGTTGATACACATAAAGTAAAATTTTACAACCACAAATATTAAAACTAATGATGTACCAATTAGCGGTTTTATCTCAAAGCGATTTCTTCCTGAGAACCGTGCGGGGAGAGGATATATACAATTATTTGGAAGGACTGCGGTTTCACAAAACTATATTTTCTCATTTCTTTGATTTTCTTTGATTTGTCGCACAATTTTAAATGGCAATAATTATAGCCGTGCTGTATTGGATCGTGCCTTTTACCCATTGTCCGTAATAATAATATGTCCTAATTATGTATTAAAACGAGCCTTTGCTTATTTAAGTTATAACGTCGCGAGCTTTAATTCATAACGAGTTATTGAAATACCTACCACAAATAATACAGAAAAACTTAAACACAATTAAAATTAGATTGTGTTCATTTAAATTGTAAAGTAGTAAATAGCTTTCTATTCCCTTGGAATTCACTTGGTAAGAGCTGTCTGCCTTTTTTTCTTTCCTTTGCGCATCGCTGACTCCCCAGCAGCAGCTCTCAGGTAACTTTAGATAAATTCCAAAAGTTCGCAATTCGTTCGAACTTATGTTTTAAATTATACCAAACCCTTTTCAGATACCAATCTATTTCATATTTTATTTAATGCAATAAATCGTCTCGCGGCAAATTCTGAATAGGGTGATATTTTTTAAATTATTGCTTTCAAGAGTACAGATGAAATTATTTCTCTTGAATATTATTTACGCCACGTTTCCGAATAAATAGTTAAGCTTGCTTAAAATAGCGAAAAATATTATTAAATTTTTTATTTCTTTGTTTTAACTGCGCCATGGAAAATAATTTTATTCTTTGGTTAAGCTATCTACGTGTACGTAACAAATTTTCTTTATTTTTTTACATTATAGGTTAGCCTTTGACCACGATCTCGCGTGATGTTAAGCGACGATGTGGCCGTAGATGGTAGTAGGCTAAACCTATAATATTGGATAAATCCCTGCCTGGCTTCACATAACGCCGAAACGCGGTCATAATGACAGCTTAATGACACGGTTTTGTACAGTGGGTGCTACTAGCCATGGCCTACCAGTACCACCAGTATAAACTATGCTTCCACTGTTCTTCCTTTTCTTTTTAAATACAGCCACTTTAACAAGTGAATTAAATTAAAAATTAAAAAAACCCCCAACGTAATATATATTTTTCACCATTTTTTGGTGGAGGCCATCTTGGATTTTTAATTTATCATAGTGCGTTGTATTCTACTAGTTAAGCCCTTTCATTTGATACCCAAATTGACGGGGCCGTGGAGAAAAAAGTAATCCGCCATTTTGTAACGGCGGCCATCTTAAAACGATTTCCACCAAACATGGCTAAAAACACTCTCGACTAAACTAACTCTACTTTCAAACAAAAAAAACTTTATCAAAATCCGTTCATCCGTTCGGGAGTTACGATGCCACAGACAGACACACACGTCAAACTTATAACACCCCGTCGTTTTTTAATAGGTTATTAAAACCAACCTCGACGTTTCAGTACAGTTACATGCACCGTGTTCATAAAACAATTACGCGATAAGTCCCGATTAATAAAATCAAGATGAATACAGCCACTCACAGGTTTTTTCAATTAAGATAATCTGAAGCATTTCTTAGCTTCCTAAGCTTTTTATACCTGTTGTTTTTGAAAGAGAAACTAAAGCGCAAAGTTACAAGCGAACTTCAACATTAGCTCTTGGTTCTTCAGTTTTTCTTCAGGTAAGGGTGAATATAGACTAAAGCATTTGTAACAGAATATTTAAATACAGCAAAAATGCCATGTTTTGTTACAAGTAGATTAAGAACATTTACCTCGACTTAAGAATGACGCAAACTACTGGTCCGCTCTACAACGTAACGCATAGGAATAAATAATCGGATTATTTATTTATATATAATCGGATTATTTATTTATATATAATTTATTAATTATTATGTAACCAAGATAAACATCGTAAACATATATTTAAAAAATCCAATCCTTATAATTTTCTTACTCGTTCTTCTTATGGAGGTGCTTTGCGAACGAGCGGTAGAGTGTTAAAATAGAAAAAATGTAAAATTGACTTGCAAAAGTGCTCCAATGTAGCTTATTTGAATATATGAATAATTTTGAGTTATAGTACATTTTATATTAACTAACGCACACTACAGGTGGATAATCGCGGTTCGGTGCGCCCGAAGTGTGTTATTTCATTCAAAATGTACTAAAAGGCATGTGACATGTGACAGATACACCCTTAACTCCACAGCTACTAGCGCTTTAATTGTTTTGAAGGATTGGATGGACGGGGGTGGATTGAATTTGTTTCTAGCATCCTTAAATTACAGATTAAATTCGAATGGGGTGGTTGCGGCCCGGTTGAGCCGCTTGGGAGTTTAAGGGCAAATTCAAAAGCTTTGTTAAATCTCTCTTAATCTAAAAAAAAATAATTCGCGCAATGCATTATTGTTATCGCAATGTATGGACGCCTTGTATATCTACCTACGCACGAGTGTTTTCGCAGCGAATTTGCTTAATCTGTACAAGGTCTTAGCTAAACTAATTAAACCAAGTTCAAGGTGGAAAAAATATTCATTTAATATTGTTATCGAAAAACAAATGGAGGCAGATAAAAGACGGTGACAGTAACAAGTGGCCCTAATTTAACTTTTGGAAATCTTTACGAGTTGGCAACGCGCCTCCCGCATCCCAATGAGGGGTATGGGCTGTTCTATGGAATTATATATCTTTGGTTTTATACGAGGATACTTATTAAATAATCAAAGAGGCACAAGATGGCGAATTCTATTTTTTTTTTCTTATTTTTTTTATCTTATTTCTATTAGATTATTAGATAGATTTAGATTATAGGTTTAGTTTGTAATGTTTTTTTTATTCATTGTTAATTTTAACCATTTAGCTGTTTGAATAAACAGCGTTTTAACAGTGTTTTAACATTTGCACCATTTCTATTATGATTTCTACACAGCTTACATATACTCGTTTTATTTACATATCGTGTGTGTGTTTATTTAGAAAATTTAAGTTACCTGCCTGATTTTGTGACGAATGAACCCTCATTTTGTAATATGACCACCCGGTCATATTACAGCATCATTTTAATTCGAAACCTTCAAAGTAAATACTACATTTATAGCATTAAATCAAGGTCCGAAAGGCAACATAGATATTGACATAATTGGGTTTACTATGTCGTATTATATGTAAGTGTTTCAGTGCGAGCGTACTAATGGCATACTGAGGCTGCATCATTTTTTAAAGAGGTTTTTAATCTTGTAGTTTTGTTCCCATGGTTTTATGTGTTAGTTTTTATAACGCGAATCGAGAGGTTACTCGCATTTTATTGTTTTGTTTGTATGTGTTTATTAAGCGAGGCATGTAAATCAGTGTTCCTCACGGATCATTTCACGCTGACTTATACGTTGTCCTTCTACTTATATGCTTATTGGCATATTTTGGCCAAATGTGGGCATTTATCCTTTATTAGAAGATTGCTCGTTTATGTTAGAAAGTTGCTTGACTTAAGTGCTTTCTTAGATTTTACAATCCATTGACTCATTGACTGCTGAAAACACAACAGCTGTATGACCTCAAGGTGGAACGCGTGTGCTAAAAGACACAAACGTTGTGTTTGGTCAAAGGATTTTTCCATACAAAATTAATTTCAGGCTCCTGGGATATTATTTAAAACGCCGCCGCAACCAATGTGTTTAATCTGTAAATGGCTAATCGCGATGTTGCTCGCGTGAATAATCCTCTCTTAACGGAGGTCTACGTCATAACAACCTATCCATATTCCAAAAATCAATCCAATCCGTTTTTATTTTAGCAATGCGATAGTTCAGTCAGCCAGTCAATTCGACACACTTTCTTTTCATACAATATTTAAGAAAGATAGAGGTTTAAAAGATTTAGAATAGTTTTCTAAGGCTCATTCTCATTTTAGCTCAAATTTGATGGTCACACGGTTATATTTCCTAAACAGTTAAAGACAGAGATATGAATTGTGGATAGGTGGATAAAACATATATTAAGCTTCAAAATAAATGAAGATTACCATAAACGACGCAAAAAATAATACTAAAATTTAACATGAAAGGTCAAAATCGGGGCCATTTTTCGTATTCTCATGGTGTCACACTTTGCGTTGCAGTTAAACATTTGGGCACTAATTTAACAAATTTTGATGTATCTGTATGTAACATATACCAAAATTATCGCAAACAAATATACTTTAAGGTCTTCAGACTAAAAAAAAGTTTTCAGTATTATTTTAAATTTAAAATAATATAATGCGGCGGTCACACAATTTTAGGTGCTTTAGATTTGCGTAGTTTAACGGCTGCTGTTAAACACAACATCAACAATCCAATACAGAGTTCGATTCATTTCAATGATGGCTATGTTCTGCAATCGTAGAAGTAGGATCTAGGACTTATCGAACCGTGGGAAAAAATATAATTGCTAAGTTTCAATTTATTCATGGGTGTATCGATCACTTGCATGGACAACATTTTTATGCATTGCATTTTAGTTATTTAAATCAATGTTAGCTTTTCGAAACGCCAAAATGTGCGAGATAAAGATGTAGTATTTAACTTATTATACCTAAACTTTCCAGAATTTCACCAAAAAGGGATATTTTCGTCACCAGCGTGGCATCACCTTCATAGCGTTTTTTACCATGAAGGTGATTTTTGAGACACGAAAGTGATTTTTAAATATTGTTTTCTTTTGAAATAGCCTTTTTACCTACTAAGAAGTACAGTATCTGTTATGTCAAGGTTTTAATACATACAAACCAAATTTCTGACTAATAAAAAAGTAAAGTGAATGGTAAAGTAATATCTCAAATTACGCATATTTTCTTTTGTAGTGAGGTTTGTTTTTTCGTAAAATGTCGTTTTATTGCATATTTTTGGTAGATTTAGTCTTTTAAAAGGGTTTTACTTGAAAAAGTTGTGAAAAAATAATTACTGAATCACTTTCGTGGAGTCGAAAATTTCAAAACTGTTTTTCTTCGAAATGAAACGTACGATTTCAATCATTTATATAAAAGTTTACTCGTGTTATCCAGCTCTATACAATATTATACATAAACATTACAAATAAGCAATAAATAAGAATTGCCATGAAGGTGACGATGAGAATCAATTCCATGAGAATGAGCCCTAAATCTTTATTAAACGAATATACGAAAATAAAATAAAAAATAATAAATAATTGGGGTTTATACTCCAACAGAACAGGTTGCCCTACTTACACTGTCAGAGTCAAATCACAAATTATAGGTTGTGTGGCGAACCTATATGTTGCAGTTTCAGGTCGCCGAGATTCCTACAAGGCCTGCAACATGACCTAACGACTGCCTCCTACATATATTATAGGAAACAGCCGGGACCCACAGTTTTACGTGCCTTCCGAAACACGGTAGCATCCAGGCGAAAATTTTTGCCACACTGAGATTTGAACCCAGGACCTCCGGCTTACAAGTCGGAGGTATGACCACTGGGCCACGGACGCTACAAAAGGAGATAATTGTATTGTTTGTCGAAATATTTTTACAAACTTAAAATTTAAGCGCACAAATATGCACATACTTAAAAGCCAGACAGCCAAATCAATATTATAAACTCAACAATATTATTTTATAAAGCTAAAGTTTCCACAAATAGCGATCAGCTCGTTAGCATTCTGTCGCCACTCAGCCAACTATTCCTCCATATCCACACTTTCCACACAATTTGCACACTTGCCGCATTTCCCCCGATACACGGAAAAACTTTAGCACCCATCATTGAATAACGCGAAAACCATTCCATAACATCAAATTAGAGGTGCGATTAGCGTATCGATAGATATCGAAATTATCATATTATATTATGTCACCGGAAAATAACTAGATTTTACGAATCTTCTTATTTTCCGATTATAAATTTCCTCGTAAAATAATACAAATTATCTTTCGTTTGGAATCCTACGAAAGTTTAATAATAAACTTACAAATCTTGTTATTTTCCAGTGAAATTTTATATATGTACACAGGCAAATTTAATGTAACCTAATTTTTAAACGGCTTCAAAAGAAGAGACTAATTCTTGTTCAAAGTAAACTAGCTGCGCCCAGCGGTTTTACCCGTTGTACTGCAGCCTATGTGTTAGGTATTCCAGGGACTAATCTTTCTCTGTACCAAATTTCAGCTTAATCGGTCCACCCGTTGAGGCGCGAAGAAGTAATAGTCATACACACTTACAAACTTTTGCATTAATAATATTAATGTGATACCTAATATACCAACTGCTGCTACAACGAAAACTTGGTTGCATTTTTATTCAACAACACAATGAATCTATCTGCCTTGTCAACAAATCCTTTCTAAAGCCCTATATCTAGGACACTTAAAAATATACATTACTACTTAAAGTTTAATTCCACCAATAACTTTACGTTTATACTTCACTTGGGTAATATTTATAGAAGGCTAGGATACGACTTAAAATACGGGGATGATTCTTCTTACCTCAGACTAATTATTACAATTCAAAAACCCTTTTGAATTTAAATAATTTAAGCCTAACGAACCCTTTTGAATTGTAATTGGTTACTATTTGCACCTATTTTACCCCCGACGCAAAAATGACGGGGTGTTATAAGTTTGTCGTGTCTGTCTGTCCGTCTTTCTTAACGTCGTGTCGTAAAGACATGAATATTTTAAAGAACTATTCCACTATAATAAATGTTCCTACACATTCTACATCCAAACATTTATTTCAAAACACTAACCAAAATAAACGAAAAAAGTAAAATAGATTATCGATTGAAAAAGTTTCATCCCTAAAGAAAATTCATCCCGACCACAATACGTTGAACGAACGCGGTCTGTATTCAAATATGGAGGAAAGGAATAGGAACGATTCTCGAAGCTTCCATGAACGAACCAAATCTTCAACAATTCTCAGATTGTTGTGTTTACGTATGAATGGAACTGTTTGACTGTTGGTTTGTTTGGTCGATTTATTGGTGAACAGATGGAGAAAATAATTCTTGACAATAGGGAAATGATGCTGAAAAGATAAAAAAGTAAAAAAGAAAATGGGGCCACAACTAGGACTATAAATTTTACCTACTTTGGATAAAAAAAACTCAGTAATTTAGAGTTTCCTACATTTTCAGAGCCTCTTTTTCTATTTTAGGTTCGTATATATTCGGAAAGTTGAATTATAATCAAATGTGTTGCCAAGCTCAAAATTTGGGAAAAAAAAACAAAACGAAAAAAAAAACCAGCTTACTTTTTAACATTCGCTGCATCCCGTGTTTTCTTGTGATGAAAAAAATTGGAAAAATATTGTATTTTGAACTTAGAATAACAAATAGGCTTTTTAGGAAGTAAAACCACGGGATGCAGCTGATGATAAAGTGATGGTTTGAGAAAATACGCTAAGTGGGGAAAATATCCATGATATTGAAGTAAATATGTTTCTAATAATATGGATAAAACATTCTACTTACAACGTCGTAGGACGTTCACCCACAAGGTGGACAGACGACCTTATAAAGGTCGCCGGAAGACGCTGGATGCAGGTCCCTTCCAACCAGTATGTATGGAGGTCCAAAGGTGAGGCCTATGTTCAGCAGTGGACGTTCTATGGCTGAGATGATGATGATGATGATGATTGTACTTACGAACCAAAGGTATCCTTTGACCGGCTTCAAATAAAGCAAGGTTAAAAATTCGTCGGAAACTTTTTTAATGTGTCACCTATTTTTTTTTAATGTGTGAGGTGACACACTAACTCTTACTAATTACTATAGTACTCAATATCTAAACCGAATTTTTAAACGTTATGGTTTCCAGGTAAACTTAAATAAAGTGAAATATTTTCGAAATCGATAGAGAAACCACAATAATTATGAAATCCACGACAAAACTCAGGATCAAAAGTCAAAGCCAGGCCCGACACAACTGACCCGGCAAAAACAACTGAAAGTTCTAAGCTCCAACGCGAAGTCCAACGCTTATTACTCTAGAGTCATCTTGGGTAAGAAGCGTTGATGCAGTGCACCTAGAATTTTACGTCATTGTGAAATCCTGGGAGCACTGTGTACTACTGTGTATATGGACAGCGTTATTTTTTACCATCAGAATATCGTCTTGCTTGTCTTCTTACTACTTTGTATAAAAAAAAAAGCAAAGTCGCGTCAAACCTCTAGTGTTGATAGGTGAAATGCTTTCCCCCAAAACGTATGTATTGTTATACTCCTTGAACTTTTTCACACGAGAAATAAGTTATAGCTTATTTATTTACTTTATTTATTGCAAAATAGTTTATCAAATGGGATGTTGACTAAAGTTATACTCATATATCACACATCTAGATCTAATGGAAGTCAACTAAAAAAACACTTAGAAAAAGCGAATAACCGATTTCTGTTTCCTAATAATGTACCTAAGAAGTGTTCTGAATTTTAAAAATGCTTTTATGTATTTTTGAAAAATATTGTTAAATGTGTTTTATTGGTTAATAGGCCTTCGTTGCATAACTCAAAAACTAGTCGATTTTGAGCTTTTATTCGCTATTTAGTCCATTTATTTGATCAAGATTTGCAATATGTAGGTAAGTATGTTTTTTTGTCAGGTTATCTTTAATTATTAAATGATGGACTAAATAATATTACTCGGCAACAGCTTTCAAAGGAATTAATTCTAAGATTGACTTGAATTATTTTCATTGAAAATATAATACTTTTATTTTCGCACCAACAACTACATTCTTGAAACTTTTCTTACACAAAAGAAAACCTAGACTAAGTCCCATTAGAGTCTAGCCAAGGGAGCTTATTTTTTAGACAATAATTTCGTCTCGTCTATTTTCAGGACAATACAATATCTAACTCAATTCTGTGCTAAAATATAAAAGAAAACAACATTATAGTTGGTTAGCTGTTACTATTTCTATTTTAACAAGCTTTTATAATTTACTTTCACCTGTCTGTTGCCTGTCTGTAATAAAATTTTGCTAGTTTAATTTGATCCAGATCCTGGTTGCCGATTGAGCTGTAATGTTGCATGCAAGTATAAATTGGATGATAATGCAATATTACTATGACATCGAGCAGTTCTGATGATGGAGCTGGAAGGTGGCCATAGGAACTCCGTCATTAAACGAAGCAACCTATAGCCCAGTCAATGAGTGCCCAAAAAGGGTATGTGGATCGAAAAGTCGAAATCAGAAAAACCAACTTAAGAACTTTGTTTGGACTAGTTAGGAGATAAACATACTAAAAGTCCCCACCCCTCCGAGGTGAGCCCGAGGGGAGGGGGGGAGGCCGAAGAAGGTCCCATTTTTAGGTTTTTTTGCTTATATGTCAAAAACTCCATGTGTCCAGGTGTTAATGACTTAGTATCACAAGCCCAAAACGATCTAAATATTTTAAACACGTGGTTTCAATACAATCTTCTTACCATAAATATCAACAAAACATGTTATTATGTCCTCTTTAGAGCAAAAAACAAACCAATACCCCCGTATCCCCCTCTAACAATTAATAATATAGCCCTCCAAAAGAAATCATTTGAGAAGTACCTTGGCTTGTATATTGACAGTCAAATTGTCTGGCATCATCATATAGATAAAATTTACAACAAACTTTTAGCATTGCGCGGTGCCCTTCGTAATATAGTTCGTTGCATCCCAAGTAAACTTCGTTACACGATATATAATGCCCTTGTGAAACCTCATTTATCGTATTTGATTGAAATTTGGGGGTCTGCTGCGAAGACAAGGCTTACTAAGTTAGAAAGACTACAAAACAAATTAATTAAAACTCTTTTCAAATATAAATTTTCTACACCAACCGCGACAATATACGACGATACAAAAATTATGAACATTAAAAAACTCCACAAATTTAACGTCCATACTAATCTTACGTTCACTCACCGAAAACATGTTACCGGCCTGCGCACGCGGCGCGCCAGCTATCTAGTTATACCCAAACATAGAACTAATTATGGCAAAACAATGCTTACAATTGAAGGAGCGCAACTTTACAACAAAATACCTTCAAATATAAAAAATGTTAAATCATTTCCCGTATTTAAAAAACAATGAACGCGGTACATTCTTGCAGAATAATTCTGTATTTTATACTATTATATATATATATATATATATAAGAGTATAAAATACAGAATTATTATATATATATATATATATATATATATATATATATATATATATATATAATAATTCTGTATTTTATACTCTTATATATATATATATATATATAATAGTATAAAATACAGAATTATTCTGCAAGAATGTACCGCGTTCATTGTTTTTTAAATACGGGAAATGATTTAACATTTTTTATATTTGAAGGTATTTTGTTGTAAAGTTGCGCTCCTTCAATTGTAAGCATTGTTTTGCCATAATTAGTTCTATGTTTGGGTATAACTAGATAGCTGGCGCGCCGCGTGCGCAGGCCGGTAACATGTTTTCGGTGAGTGAACGTAAGATTAGTATGGACGTTAAATTTGTGGAGTTTTTTAATGTTCATAATTTTTGTATCGTCGTATATTGTCGCGGTTGGTGTAGAAAATTTATATTTGAAAAGAGTTTTAATTAATTTGTTTTGTAGTCTTTCTAACTTAGTAAGCCTTGTCTTCGCAGCAGACCCCCAAATTTCAATCAAATACGATAAATGAGGTTTCACAAGGGCATTATATATCGTGTAACGAAGTTTACTTGGGATGCAACGAACTATATTACGAAGGGCACCGCGCAATGCTAAAAGTTTGTTGTAAATTTTATCTATATGATGATGCCAGACAATTTGACTGTCAATATACAAGCCAAGGTACTTCTCAAATGATTTCTTTTGGAGGGCTATATTATTAATTGTTAGAGGGGGATACGGGGGTATTGGTTTGTTTTTTGCTCTAAAGAGGACATAATAACATGTTTTGTTGATATTTATGGTAAGAAGATTGTATTGAAACCACGTGTTTAAAATATTTAGATCGTTTTGGGCTTGTGATACTAAGTCATTAACACCTGGACACATGGAGTTTTTGACATATAAGCAAAAAAACCTAAAAATGGGACCTTCTTCGGCCTCCCCCCCTCCCCTCGGGCTCACCTCGGAGGGGTGGGGACTTTTAGTATGTTTATCTCCTAACTAGTCCAAACAAAGTTCTTAAGTTGGTTTTTCTGAAAATTCTAAAAAGTATACATTTTTATTTTCATGAACAATTCGAAATTCGAATTCAATAAACTTTTTTGTGGCCAGCATTCTAAAAGAAAAGTTTTTACTGTGTGACAATACTTATGACCTGACTATGTATATATATCTATTATGTGTTACCGAGAGAACTTGGACTTTTTTACACTTGGCTTACTTATGACGCCTCTTTATATCAAAATATGTCGCTTGTAACTATAACGATCCGATTTTAGCGACCGCCATTTTAAGTATATATATATATATATATATATATATATATATATATATATATATATATATATATATATACTTAAAATGGCGGTATATATATATATATATATATATATATATTTACATCCCAGTTCCATTTCAGCGTCCCCCCAATTTACATCAGTTTTGCGTCCATGTGTTTCAATGACATTTGTCTTTATATCTTTGCATATACTGCTTTATAATCCTATAAAATATTGTGTGATGAATTTAAAATTACAAGATTATAGTTATACATCAATATTCAATTTCTGTTCATTCTGGTACCTATTGAGACCCACATTTATATCTACGCCTATATGGCGTCATCGTATATTTCGACTATTCCCCCTTCTTTTATGTACAATTGACGTCCTTGCTGTGCATACTTTGTTGCGTGCTGTTATGAAACGTTGTATTTTTTTAACCAAATTAAAAACAAGTGGAGATTCTCAATTCGTCAGTAATTTTATTGTTTTACTAGCATCCGCCCGCGGCTTCGCTCACACCTCACATTTGATTCCCGCCTTCAATTAAAAATAAGGGTTTAATTTGATTTATACGGAACCCTAACTATTTTTCGGGAATCAAGCCTATATTACGCGCAAAGTTATCAGCTGTCTGCCAGTGAAAGTCACGTCAAAATCGGCCCAGCCGTTTCAGAGATTACCCGGATCAAACAGACAGAAAAAAATTCTAAAAAAAGGTTATTTAGGTATATGTATCGTGTATACATTATACATTCTCAAACCTATGTACTTAGTAAAAAACAATTATATTAATATTACAAACAGACACTCCAATTTCATTTATCTGTATAGTAGATGTATGTTACCTCTGAACTCTGGATTGGGTGGATCTATTTTGTTTTAACCCCCGACACAAAAATGACGGGGTGTTATAAGTTTGACGTGTCTGTCTGTCTGTCTGTGTGTGTATGTGTCTGTCTGTGGCAACGTAGCTCCCAAACGAATGAACGGATTTTGATTAGTTTTTTTTTTGTTTGAAAGTAGAGTTAGTCGAGAGTGTTCTTAGCTATGTTTGGTGGAAATCGGTTAAAGATGACCGCCGCTACAAAATGGCGGATTACTTTTTTCCTCCCCGATCCCCTCAATATGGGTATCAAATGAAAGGGCTTAACGAGTAGAATACACCCCACTATATAAAATTTAAAATGCAAGATGTCCGCCATCACAAATCGTGATTTACGTATTGCGTTGGAGGTTTTTTAAATTTTTAATTTAATCACTTGTTTTACTTGAAAGTTGGTACTCGTGCCCGCGTGGTCTCATTTCAATTTGGTCTAATTTTGAAAATGGTATCCGTGACAAAGCCATACAAGTCAATTTGAATTACGTATGTGAGCGATAAATAGAAAAAT
The DNA here is from genome assembly GCA_947507615.1 of Hemithea aestivaria. Lineage (NCBI taxonomy): Eukaryota > Metazoa > Arthropoda > Insecta > Lepidoptera > Geometridae > Hemithea > Hemithea aestivaria. The sequence goes on from OX382330.1 coordinate 1,143,783, forward strand.
AATTGAATATCTCGCGAAACAATTTTAATTTTTTTTTTATTGGAAATGATGTACCTACTATAAGGATATCTATACTATAGGCAACTCTTGATGGAGTGTGAGTCAATTTTACGCCAACAAAACACAGATTTGCGCTTTCAGAGCATATATCTCTATTCCTTCCTCTTTTCAGAGCACTCCGCTACCACTACAGGATAAAGTAAAGTAAAGTAAATCCTGGGCATTTGGCATTGTATGAATATGGTCATATGTTACTCAGGGTTAATGTAGCTCTCTAATGGTGAAAGAATGTTTAAAATCGTTTCGGGACCTATCAAATATTTCCTGTTTATAATAATAGTTTAAACAATAACATTTTAATACACTCGTTGGCAAAATACTTTGTAATGATATTCGTTTGGAATATGGAGAGTGACCCATCCTAACATTAGTTATCTTATAAGCCTTGGTGAGACAACATCCAAAGTATTCAACATAACAGAAGTTAAAAGTAATTATTGCTTCATTATTTTTTTAAATATGGCGTTTAATGAAGAAGTATGTTGGGCTCCTCCTAATTCACCGAATCTCTCGGACAAAACGGAGCAATTAGGTGAGTAAACTAACTTTAATACAATTATTTTATTTATAGAATAGAATAGAAAAAAATGCAGTTTAACTACAGATAAACTTATTCCTTTAAAATGATTTTGGAATTAATACTTTTGAAAAAATGGACAATGTCAATTAGTAAATCTTTACTAGCTCTAGAAGTGTGCCCTAATTAACTGCTATTAACTTTTTTTCACAGACACAAGTAGCGTAAACATTGATTGCCACCGGTCGCCATCATACGTGGAAATGATGCCAGAGCCCGAACCGAAGCCCCTGACGATTCAAACCCAGCATCTACCGCCCAGCAGCACAGTGGTGACGCAGGAGGGCGGTGGGCCAGAGCCAGCTAATGCAGTCATAAACACAGTGACTATAGGACTTCAGCGTATTGAATTATTATTCATTATTTCTACTTTGACAATTTCATTATTACAATTTGGATTAATAATTTTGATGATAATAATCAATATAAAAAAGTAGTTTGATGTTAATTTACTGATACTGTTTTAACGATTTTTTGATAATGACAACCTTGTTACAAGATTTTATATTTATGATAATATTCTTTTGCGTAGCATTAGCAGTGTATAACTAGAATTACTATTGGCATCCTCTATTTTAAGCCGTTATAGTTTATATACAGGATCTTTGGTTATTCAGTACATTGGTGTATAGGGTCTTATTGGGGAGGTCTTTGGCCATGTTTTGAGCGCTATATATGTTCCGCAAAAATTTACAGTTCTCGAGATATTTAATTTTTTTTTTGAAAAATTGAGGTGACAATTTAAAAAAATCATAAAAAAATAACCCTGTATAATTATTTATTTTTTAATATCTCTTTACGTGGACAAAATATCAGAATATTATTTAAATTTATCAAATTAAATCTAATTTATCACATTAAATGGACAAGGAGAAGTAATAAAAATTAGCAAATTTTATGAATACTTTGAACCTAAATTGCAAAATTTTTCAAAAAAATCATAAAATAAAATTTCAGGCAGATTTTTCAAAAAATATTGTCGTATTAGCTTTTATCTGAGATATCAAAATTAAGAATCGGATAAGAACTTACTGAAATTTTGAGGCCACAAGTTACAAAAGGAAGCTCTAAATACTCAAATTGTCCTTGAAAATGCTTCATACAAATTGTCTCAAAATACTGAAATAAGGTAATTATATGAAATCTTATGTTCTTATAATTAATAATCTCACTTATTGCTTCATTTTGACGGCTACAGATAATATTTTACCAACGATTTAAATTTTCATACATTTTGTATGAACTAGTTTCTAGGAAAATTTCAGTATTTAGAGCTCCCTTAGTGACTTGTCACCAAGATTTCTGTAATTCCTTATCCGATTCTTAATTTTGATATCTTTGATGAAAGCCACTGAAATGTAAATGTTTTTAAAAAAATCTGCCTAAAATTTTATTCTATGATATTTTTGAGAAATTTTGCAATTTAGGTTCAAGGTATTCATAAAAGTTGCCCGTATTGGTTACTTATCCTCTTATATTCCTTTAATGAGAAATATTAGATTTAATTTTATTCATTAAAATATTACTCTGATATTTTGTCCACGTAATGAGATGATTAAAAATGAATAATTATACAGGGTTATTTTTTTAATGATTTTTTTTAATTGTCACCTCGATTTTTCAAAAAAATTTAAATATCTCGTAAACCGTAAATTTTCGCGGAACATATATTGCGCTCAAAACATGGCCAAAGACCTCCCCAATAAGGCCCTATACACCAATGTACTGAATAACTAAAAACCCTGTATACGTTAAAATGAATGGAAACCTATTATAGTCATATGAAAATGTAATTTAAAAAGTCGCTGTTGGTTTTTTAATAAATAAATCAATAAATAAATTTGTTTTATATAATAGCAAGTAAAATGTACCTAATAGTTATAAGAAAATACTTTTAAAACACTAAATAAAAGACGTTTTCCACCGGGGTGGTAAACGGCTCGAGTGTATTAGTACAACTTCCATCCACAACCTCGGTGGAAAGCTAGAAGGGCCGATGGGAATAAAGTGGCCTATTAAGGCATCCACAAACATGATTCCATAAACATGATTTTTTTTGAATAATTACAAAAAAAAATCATGTTTATGGATTTATCGGATCCATAAACAAAAAATTAAAATCTGTCAATATCATTGAATATCGTACACTACACAAGTGCAGGATTTTCTATGATATTGACGGACGGCGAATATCATGTCGAACGGTGTGACTTGTTCAGTGTTGACTGTATAACAAGTGAAATTTTAAAAATACTTATACAAGCTTTTATTACTATTACCATATAGCATCATAAAGTACTCGTCAAGACGAATCAAATGAGCCCAAACTAGATGGGGTTACGTCGTTTAATTACGGAGTTCCTATGGCCACCTTCCAGCTCCATCATCAGATCTGCTCCATGTCATAATAATATTGCATTGTCATCCGATTTATACATATATTCAAAATTTCAGCTCAATCGGAAATCGCGAAGTGGGTCAAATTTAACTTGCAAGATTTGATTACAGACAGACAACTGACAAGTGAGAGTAAATAAAAGCTTGTAATAAGTTAAATCAATGTGAGGTTTATTTTTGCACAAGCCATAGGTTAAACGCGCCAGGCGGCCAGGGAGTAGATAAGCCGAATTCTAAGAATTAAACAATGTCAAGGTCTCAAGTCGCATTCCTTCGTTACATTGTTGTCAAACGTATATTTCGCGCTACAGCAGCGCTTCATGTTACAAACGAAATTGCCAAGAACTAATCGAAATACAATTTCATATATTGTGGCTGTAAAGTGAAGTCCAATTTTTTTTTTTTTACAAAGTCCACATAGTACTTTAGACCAAGACGCGTCGTTTGGCAATGTCAACCAAAATGACGTCCGTATATGGGACGCCAAAAGCAGGTGGACGCCATTTTAAATGCAATTAACTCCATATTGGACGCCGAAACGGTTCTAGGATATAAATATATATATATATATCTATTATGTGTTACCGAGAGAACTTGGACTTTTTTACACTTGGCTTACTTATGACGCCTCTTCATATCAAAATACGCGACATATTTTGATATGAAGAGGCGTCATAAATAAGCCAAGTGTAAAAAAGTCCAAGTTCTCTCGGTAACACATAATAGACTACCCACAAGCACAAAACTTAGCAAAGTATCAAATTGCACCGTCTACGGAACTAAGTTGGTACCAGTTCTGCAGATCTCAACATCTCATCTCCATTTGAAAACTTGTGTACAACTTACAAGTTTGTTTCTAAACTCGGCTGCACCTACAACTGGGTTAATTTTACTATCAGGCTGTGATGACAGCTGCTGTTTTGAATTTAGAGGAGTACATGGCGTTATTTACATATTATGTGGTTTAAATGGGATTTAATTTAGATCTAGAGTTTTGATTGAAACTTATCATCATCAGCCTATGTTCGTCCACTGCTGGACATAGGCCTCTCCCATGGCACGCCACTCAACTCGGTCCTCCGTCTTTCTCCTCCAACCACTCCCAGCGACCCTCCGGATATCATCACCCCCATCTCGCCAAGGACGCCCTTCATTGACACTTGAAATTTGTAATAAAGATTATCTAACTTTCTTTTTGGTATCGGACACTGGTGATTATCACTATTAAACAAAACAAAATGATTTTACGAGAGTAGGTGCTAAAATCAAAAGACGTTTCTTAAAATGTTGCAAACTTTATCGCTCCATGACTCTATAAAACTTTTTATTTTGGGCATAGACATCTGTGCGCGATAGCCAATGAGCACTTTGATCAGTTTTGGGAATTAGCTTGAGTAACTTTTACCTACATTAATAATATTATTCAGGCCACACCGAAAATGGTTTATGTAATTGGATAAACCTCTATTGAAGTGTAAAATCCAATTATTCTCATTCATGACTAGTATAATCAAGTAAAACAGTGTGAACCTAGCTCTAGCGTACGAGCACTAATCAGCAAAGTGACATAAAGCTGCATGTACACTATGCAGGCACCTTCGATTAAACACCTAACTGGATACGTCACAGTCAGGCCCCCCCAGCTGCCAAAAATGGACCACCGGGCATAAACCTAGTTGTAACAATACAGGTAATATCTGTGTGTGTATGTAATTGTGTAAGTATATTTTACATATGTCAGTGTATGACAATTTTATTGGGTGAGTGCGCAGTGACGTTATTGAAGATTCATTAGCGAGAAATAATAATTGGTGTCCAAGAGAAGAGATAAAATACTCCAACAAAACACACTGCAGCACCACCACCATCAATTATCCACCATTATTTTTGCACTAAACGATTCGTATTTAGATTCATCTTTGTAAACGGCTTAAACTCACTTGTATTTACTCGGCATGAAATGGTCGGCACGAACCTGAAGTTAATACAAGTAAGTTTATGCCATTTATTTATAAAGATCCACCATTATTGGCGTGTATTGCCTCTACCCAAAAGAAACTGGCTGACTTTTTGCTTCTATTCCCGTGTTGAAATGTTCTAAGGCACTGACTCACTGGGTCTGCTTTGACGAGCGAGTGCAGGATCCAATTTGCGACAGCCGCTCTAAGATTGGTTAGAATTGGAAATCGAATGAGCTACGTTTGGTTCGCACCTTGACAACTGAGATTGGTTTTAGGCACAGATTACTATAGATGTCCTACTATTTTTTTAATGAAACAATTTGTATGTATTATTTGTTACTCTTTCACTTTTGTGCTGAAACTAGCTATAATAGGTAACTTACGTCGCAAAGACTCCTGAACCAATTTCAAAAACTTTTTGTTGCAAGTTACGCGTCAAAATGCGCTTATTGAAATCAACTGTGAGTGAGCAGTTATTAAATCACTTGTTAAAATAACATTTTAAAATGCAACAAGTAATAGTAATGGTATCAAATTATCAACGTACAGCTCAAACCGCTGAACGGATTGAGTTGAAATTTGGAACAGAGATAGGTTTTATGACGTAGACTTTCGCTAAGAAACCATTTTGCCACGTGAGTAAAGCCACAAGCATAAGCTAGTATACCTATAGTAATCTCAAATTTAAATTATTACGATTATGACAAAGGTCACTTACGTGCTCAAAAGACGTAATAACATTTTATCCTTTTAGAATAAATTATAACTTCGCAGAGTCTGGCAATCTAAAAGATTTAACTGAAACCTAAACACGGACTTTCCTAACAGAAATACTTTGAGAACATCTTGTGTTGAATATTAAGTGCTAGATTACTTTTGTCTAGATATTACATTTTTGGTACAAATATGAAACGTTTTATATGTTTTGTGCATCCTCAGAAATCTCTATTCACGGTAACTTCACAAATATTTAAAATGGCGCGGTCACTAAACGGAAAATTCTCAACATTATCATGCTGAATTTGAAATATATAGTCTCTGCTCCTTGACCATTCATTCATTCGCATAATCTTTTTGTCTTAATTTAATTTGGTCGAAAATTTTTCGCACTTATGTTTCTCATAACTTTATGTCATAATCAAAATTTGACTTACTTATATTTCAAACATCTTCACCACCAACCCATGTAATTATAATTATTTGTCTCCGTGCAAGGTTATCTGGAAGAGATCGCTTTTAGCGATAAGACCGCCAATTGTTACACTTAAGTTACGAACTTGTAGTTTCGTATATTTGTGGTGTAACAATAAAGAGTTTTCTATTCTATTTTAGCATAATGATGTTTTGACAAAGATGTTGCAAAACCGCCAGCTAAAGTTACTATTTTTATATGAAAGGTAAACCAAACCAAGTTATCAAGCCAATTCTCTACCACAGTGTACCACATTGTAAATTGTGCTACACCAATTTCGCGTGCCCTAAAATTTCTCTTACCATAAACCTTAGTTCCCGGCTTGGACAATAAAACCATGATCGTTAGACGTAAAACGGAGGAGCAATACAAATACAATGTAATCTGCGAATTCTTTTAGCAGAACAAACTTTGTAGTTTATGCCGCATAAAGTGGAAAGCACCTTGGGGAGACCTCGGCCCAGGACTGATGGGCAGCACCCGTCCGGTATTATTTATATTTTGTTGTTTTTGCCGGATGGCAACTTTTTGTGAAAGCAGATGAAATGATTATGCTCCTGATAAAAAAATATTTTAAGTTAGCAAAACTCTTGTTTAGGATCTTGTTTAGGATGCGCAACATATTGACCACAAACGGAACAATACCTGACCACCAGTTTGGGTTTAGACAAGAGCATTCTACGGTAGAGCAGGTCCATCGAGTTTGCTACACCATCAGAAAATCACTAGAGGATAAAGAATACTGTGCTTCAGCATTTCTCGACATCCAACAGGCCTTCGACAAAGTTTGGCACAATGGGCTACTAAGTAAAGTTAAAAGACACCTGCCACACACATACTACTTATTATTAAAATCATACCTAGAAGACAGATTTTTTTACGTTAATGAATCCCAAGCAAATTCTAAGTGTTATGACATTCAAGCAGGAGTTCCTCAGGGCTCGATCCTTGGTCCAGTGCTCTACCTCCTATTTACAGCAGACCTACCTGGGACACAGGGTACAACTATAGCTACATATGCTGATGACACAGCTATACTGGCTAGCAATAGTGATCCGAAAAAGGCATCAGAGACACTGCAGAAAGGGTTAAATGAGATAAACTCATGGCTCCAAAGGTGGAAGATAAAAGCCAGCGCTACAAAATCGGTGCAAGTTACTTTCACCCTGAGAAGACAAGATTGCCCACCAGTTAAACTTGGTGATACTACCTTACCACACAGCAATAAGGTAAAATACCTAGGATTAACCTTGGACCGAAGATTAACATGGAAAGACCATGTGAAAGCAAAAAGAGATGAAATAAACATTAGATACAAATCACTCTATTGGCTACTTGGAAAAAATTCCAAGCTATCAATTGACAACAAGCTCTTAATATACAAAGTCATCCTTAAGCCCATATGGACCTATGGCCTTCAGCTCTGGGGGAGTGCTTCTGACTCAAACATAAATAAAATACAAAGGCTCCAGAACATTATCCTGAGGACCATATGCAAAGCACAATGCTTCGTCACCAATGTTGAACTGCACAAACATTTCGGTCTTGTTACTATAAAGGAAGAAATACAAGAAATGTCAGCAACCTACTTCAAGCGTCTAAGCCACCATCCTAACCAATTAGCCATTGATCTTATCAGCAAAACTTACACCCGACGCCTCAAGAGAAAACACATAGTCAATGCTACTAGCTAGTCTAGATTGCTGAAACATTGAAGTAGTCCCATAGAGGGGCACTTAAAAAGCCATAATTTACTGCAACACATCCGCTTATAGTCGCAAGACTGATCGCAGATAACCATGAAGAAAAAAAAAAAAAAAAAAAAGTTAGCAAAATAGAAACATAAATTTAATAGTACAGAGGGTGGTTTTAAATTTTTCCTATAAACTCAAGTAATTATAGTGTCAACTGGCCTCAAGAACGATTTGAATTTTATGCATTTGAGAATTTATTTATATGAATGGCACAAGAGGGAAGACGCCTAAGACCAGAGCGGCTTAGCTTTTTTTTTTATTGGAAAGCTTTTTGACTATTCTTAACAGCTTGCTTGTAAAACTTGTGATAAAAATAAATATCGCAATCTGTAACAATAACTCCTACAAAACACTCCGGATAACTTTCACGTCACTACCTGAAAAACGACTTTGCTTATCTTTTTATCTGCGAAACTGCTCTTAAAGAATAAAACTGGTATTGTTTATTTAAAGCAGTGTTGACCATTGTTTCTCACGTACCTTCCGGGTGTGACTATAGGTTAGGCATTTGATATGGACGGAGGGCGGTAAAGTAGTGATAAAATGAGGGTCCAACTAGGGTCTTGTTTAGATGTTGGCCACAATATTGGCCAATGTTGGCTGCATACAAATGTGTGGGACGCCGAATAAGCTTGTAAATCACTGAATAGAGAATTATCAAGGCAATACCAAATTTTTTTTTTACCCAGAAAAATACGACGATGTGTAAACGTATGTGAAACTCCTCCGCTGATGATGATACCTTAAAAATCCAGCAGCGGCCCAACCACACTTTGACATTGACATAAGACTAGCAACTCCCGTCCCACTGTCAAGAGTAATCTGACATATATCAAGACTCTTCCGCTACTCGCGTTGTCATTGCACGCCATTTGTAGTTTCTCCCAATGTCACTGTGCTCTTACAAACGTCAATTACTCTTGACAGTGGGATGGGAGTTGCTAGTATTATGTCAATGTGTTAATGTGCTCGCCCGCTGTGGTGTTCCTGCGACACGTCAAAAAAAAGTTATAAAGAATCCCTTTGACGGTAATTGAGGATTTTTCTAGAAAGTACCAATTCAAATAAATGCCAAATTGGACAAGTTACGATTGATGACAAATCTCCTTTCTCCGTAGACATATTTCTTACGTGTCATGCTAAAGATGGTGGAGATGAACCTCATAAACTTTCTGCCACAAATAAAATAGCCGTAACTTTTACAGCTAGGTTTTGGGAACGACAAGGGATATTAAAACGCAAATGAGTGGTCGGCTTTAATGAAAAAGGAGGGTATCTTAGGATTAGAGGTGTTTTACTTAATGAAAGTGAGAGTGAGGTTTAGGGTCGCAGCTAGCTCGTTTATTAAACTCGAAGGTTCGTGTTTGAATTTTAAGTAAGGGATGGAGATAGATGATATGTTAGGGTAGAAGATGCGATTGTGTCATTGTATGGAAAGGAGCCATAAAGGACGCAACCATAAGAGTGCGCATTGCCAGAGTTATGCTCTGATAGACTCAAACAGACTCCGATAAGTGTCACCCATTTTAATTAAAAGCTTAAAACGGCCGCTGCACTTTCAACTATTACGCCTATAAAAAGGCCCGGGCTTAGCCCGTGTTTAATAGTGACGTAAGAGAGAGACTTTAGAGTTGAGACTTATAATCCGAATAGACTTATAACCCAGGTCAGAGGTCCAGGTCCATCCAGGTCGGATGGACAGGTGGATGACGATACAAGAAAGAGCACAGTAATCGAAATTTTAATTGTGACAGTAGGAGCATTTCTCCAAGTTCGGACACGCAAAGTAAACAAACTTACGGTATCAATCTCGTTATATCATCTGTGTAGATAAGCAATGGCGAGTCGGTCCTTATGAAACAAGTTTGGCTAGATAACCTACTCAAATCTATCTAGTTCGTAAGATAACATTTAATTTTATGGTAATATGAATCATTATGGCCCTTACTTAGTGGGTCATAAGTGGTATATAATATCTACTGAGCCATAAGTGGTATGTAATAATAATACCCACTAGTCGTTGTTATTTATTAATGCCCCGAAACACAGATGTCTTTATAATATTGGATCAGCCAGTAAATTTTTAACAAGTTAGAGATTAAAGCTTACGTCACACTGAGCCGGTAAAGCGAACGCGATCCGTGACGGAATTTTTGTTATGTTCTAGTTTGTACGTACCCTGTCACACATAAAGCTAACGCGGGCAGGAACAGTCTTTTTTTTTTTTTTTTTTTTATCCCAGGAAAAATGCGTTACGCATCATCACCCCACGCCGGGGGGCGCGGGGCGGTATGTGGGACTCCCCCGCCAAAGATGGGAGCGGCGGGGATACCCACTAAAAAACCTGGGGGTGTTCCGGGCAGGAACAGTCTGACGTAACCTTAAAGCTGACGACAGACAGATGCGGGATGGAGTGGAAAAGCGGGAGCGATCTTCATTTTGTTTCTGCCCGCGTCCGCTTTATGTGTTACAGGTTACGTACAAATTCGATTATAGAAATTCCGTCCTGCACCTTGACCGCGTTCAAACTCAAACTCAAAATTCATTTATTCAAATAGGCTACAATGGAGCACTTTTGCAAGTCAATTTTACATTTTATTTTAATATTCTACCGCTCATTCGCAAGGCACCTCTATGAGAAGAATGGGCAAGAAACTCATAGGGATTGCTTTTTTTTAAATATGTGTTTACAATTATTATCTTGGTTACATAATTTATTTACAGGTGGTTGCAGAGGTTTCCAGGCATCTTTCCCGCCTGTGTATGGCGTCTTAAAGCTTACGTCAGACTGAGGCGGTAAAGCGGTCGCGATCTTCATTTTGGTCCTGCCCGCGTTCGCTTAATATGTGACAGACATACAAACTAGAACATTACCTTTTTACCTAGGGCCTAACTTTGGGGAGTTATCGTGAAAACATCCGCTTGATCTCTGAAACCTTGGGACTTGGACCTTTCTTATAATTAAATTAACTACTTGGGTCCTAGGCACGAAAAATTGCGTGGGAAGTTTAGTACCGACGTTAGCTTAAAATAATTGTACCACTAAACACAAAAAACTGATAATTGAGTGAACAGAATCGGAGATACAACTTGAAATATATTCATAATCAGGTTTTTTTTGCAAAAATAGTAGCACTTATATCACTGTTCACGAAATTATCTCCGAAACTATAGAAGATAGAAGAACGTGAGTAAGACCAAAAAATTCGTTATTTTTTTCTCATTATTTATATGTAAAAATCTCAAAAAGGGTACAACTCGAGTTATATCACTCATCACTAGGGCCACAGAAATATAGTTTCATTTCAACGCTTATATAAAACGCAGTTTACTGTTGCATAACGCAATGCCCTGAGTATATTAATTAAAAATAGTCCAAATAGTGCAGGCCAAAATTACTCGCAGCAGTTCACGTTATTCCGAGCTATAACATTTTATGGCGCGGCATGTTTGGCATTTCGCACTTGCTAAGCGACGCCGATTAATTTCCGATCGCTGCTGTCGGCATATCACTTCGGTGGGTGTAAATAGGCCGGAATATTCACTTGGGTAAGAGAGGGTACATATTAGTTTTAAAGCACGCGCTTTGGTAACGCGCGTTTTGTGAGATGTCTGGCGAAAACATTCTATCGCGCGGTTTTGTTTTAAAAACTGCACGCCTTCTGTAAGGCTTGCATGTAGTTTGAGTACCAAAATTTACTTTTTTGCAGCCTTTTACCATGATCTCACGTAATGTTTAGCAACGATATGGCCGTCAATATGACCAGACTAAACCAGGAAGGCGGGATAAATCCCTCCCTGGCTTCACTATTTGAACTTTACAGTTCAAAGTCAACATCAACGTTGCACAATTTTTTTTGTTGATTTTTTTTTTGTAAGTGTAAATTAACAAATACAGCCGCTGTTATTTAAACGCGCGTTACCAAAGCAGGCGCTTCAATGCCTAATGTGTCCCGGCCCTATGGATGTTTGGTGATGTTGATTAGTTTTGAGGTACTTTGTCATAATCATAGGCATGAACTGCTGTTATACCCTCTATGTAAAATAACTTAAGCTTTAGCTTAATTGCTATATCAAAAGTCTTTGTGCAAATGAAAGGTTTTACTTGTCATCCCATTTCTAACTAGTCCGACTAATTATTAATACCTATTATATTTAAGCAAAAGTATAGATGCGTCTGTGTGTGTGTGTGTTACCTTTTCGCGAGCTGAATTCGGTATAGATAGCTTAGACTAGAATAGCACATAGGAGATAGCAACAATCTTACTTATAATATTATTATAAACGTGAAAGTTTGTGAGAATGGATGACTGGATGTCAGGATGTTTCTTACCCTTTCACGCCCAAAACGGGTGGACCGATTAAGCTGTAATTTTGTACAACGATAGCTGTTCAGTTTCTTAATTTTGTAATTTCATAATATTTTTTAATCTACCTAATCTATGATATTAATTTGTCAAAGTCAAAAATGTCACCTGTCAAAGTCAAAGGTGCATCTGTCAAAATGTTTTGCCGCCATCTTCCCTTCAAAATTTTCATGTCTGCGATACAAGCTTTGGGAACAAATAAAAGAAATTAATTCAAGAAGCATCGTTTTTATTCAACAAATCAAGCCAATAACACTTTGGGGCTGCGAAATAAACATTGGTCCTTACGAGTCGGAGAGAAATCTACAAGAAAGCAATGGAAGCAAGAATAAAAGTTCAGTTCGACACGTGGCAGCGGATACAAAAACTGCAAGCAAACTTGAAAAAGTCTCCAAAAGAAAGACTGTCGAACGAAGCTCATATAACGACAAGACTGAAAACCCTAGAAGAAATGTGGGCGCAATTCTCCGTCACTCATACGAAAATCGTAGCCGAAGCGGAGACGGAACACAAGGGAAACAGTTACTTCTCTCAAGATTTATACGACGTGTGCCAAGAATTATACATTCAAATCAAAACTGATTTAACTGAATATTTGGACAAGACTCACATTCAAAAGGAGAATATTCAAGACTCAAGCCACGATTCTTCATCGACGCGAAAACATACCTTGAAATTGCCGAAAATTACCATAACCTCATTCACTGGAAAGTACACAGAGTGGGTCACATTTAGAGATCTATTCTCCTCTTTAGTTCATAATAATGGCCAGCTAGACGATGTAGAAAAACTTCATTACTTGAAAGGCCACTTGAAAGGAGAAGCAGAACAACTTCTGAGACACATTCCGATAACTAATGAAAATTATAAATTATGTTGGCAAACTTTACAAGAAAGGTATGATAACAAAAGATACTTGTCAAATTGCATACTAAAAACCTTCTTTGCACAAAAGAACATGAGTGGAGAGTCAGCAACAACGCTACGAGCAATGCTGGATTGCACGAATGAAACCCTTCATTCACTAGAGAATTTAGGAGTCAGCGTCCACGCATGGGATATCATGGTCATCTTCATATTATGCCAAAAATTAGATCCAGAATCAAGAAAGCAGTGGGAAATCAAACTCAGCGAGTCGGCCAACAGCCTGCCTTCGCTCACGATGTTCAAGGAGTTTCTGGAATCCAGGTCAAGGGCATTAGAATTTTTAGAGACTAAGGTAACCTCTAAGATAAAGTCGCACATTGCACAAGTAAGTCCATCAGACAATAAATTATCCTGCATTTATTGCAAGGAAGATCATAGATTGTACCATTGTAAAGGTTTTTCAAGTGAAAATGTTGAGTCACGTCGTAAGTTTGTCCAAACCAATAATGTTTGCTTTAATTGTTTAGGCACAGGTCACTCAGTTTATTCTTGTAAACATACTACAAGGTGTCGCACTTGCCGAAGAAAACATCACTCACTACTACATCCTCAAAGTGTTCAGTCAGCCAGTGTCGAAGTAATCCCACCATCACTGGCTCCTGCAGGTACTGATTCTAGTACCTCACCCGAAGTCACAACGTGCTTCTCATCCAGCAACACTCAAGTGTTACTAGCTACAGCATTAATCAACGCTAAGGCAACCTCAGGTAAGCTAGTTACATTAAGATGCTTGCTCGACCAAGGGTCACAAGCATCCCTTATAACTGAATCTGCAGTTCAGTTGCTGGGCATCAAGAAGATTCCACACCAGAGCTCCATCATAGGTATTGGTAGCAACCAGAATGATCTTTTAGCCTCAAAATCGAGGGTCGACTTCAACATTCAGGCGCTGCACAATCCAGATGTTTGTTTTAGAATTCAAGCTTTGGTGTTACCCAAACTTACAGCATTTTTACCCTCTAAGCGTGCCACTTTGGATATTTTGTCACAATTTTCAGACATTACTCTTGCAGATCCATCGTTTGGCACTCCTAACAAAATTGATTTGCTTCTAGGAGCAGACATTTATGGGCATATTCTACTTGAAGGCATCATCAAAGGACCACCCGGGTTACCAGTCGCTCAGCAAACCAAACTCGGATGGATTCTCTCGGGGCCCATCGATGTTCCAGAAGAAGAAAATCCAATTACTTGCAATTGGGCGCAAGTATCACCAGACAACGAGCTTCTCAAAAAATTTTGGGAACAAGAAGCGGATATTGTACCAGTCCATACACCCTTCACCGAAGAGGAAGAAAAGTGTGAGCAAATCTACACTTCTACTACATGTCGGGACAGCTCAGGTAGATATATTGTAAATTTACCTTTTAAAAATCAGCCTCCTCAATGTGAAGATGGGAATTCTAAAGAAATTGCTATCAAACGTTTTCTCCAACAGGAAAAACGTTTGAATAAAGACTCTGCTCTAAAAAGTCAATATTCTGAAGTAATTTCAGAATACATAAAGTTGGGCCATATGGAGATAGTGCCACAGGAGGAGGTAAACAATCCAGTTGCAGTTTATTTACCCCACCATGCAGTAGTAAGAGAGAATAGAGACACCACTAAGGTTCGTGTGGTCTTTGACGCATCAGCTGTGAACTCTAAGGGCACTTCTCTCAATGATGACTTGCTTGTAGGGCCAAAACTTCAAGATGACCTCCGACATATACTTATGAGATGGCGTAGGCATTCTATATGTTTAGTATCTGATATTGTTAAAATGTATAGACAGGTGAAGGTCGCTAAGCCACAAACAGACTACCAACGCATGGTTTGGCGAGATAATCCAGAGGAAGAGCTACAACATTTCCGGCTGCTACGCGTTACCTTCGGGACAGCATCGGCACCCTACCTCGCCGTGCGAACTCTCCATCAGCTGGCGCAGGATGATGGCGCTGATTACCCAACTACGGCTGAAAAGGTAAAAACACAATTTTATATGGATGATTATATGGGAACCATGGAGACAGTCGAGGAAGGAAAGCAGATATATGAGGAAATGACAAGGCTACTAAAGGGAGGAGGATTTGAGCTACAAAAGTGGACCACTAATAATGAGGAGTTGTCCAAACTGATAACCGAAGGTGAAGGTGAAGTAGAGAAAGAAGTAAAATTAAAGCTAGACACTTACCTTAAGATACTAGGTCTCACCTGGAACCGGAACGAAGACTCTTTTGAGTTTAGAGTGGAGCTCCCAGCAATGACAGAACCTGTAACTAAAAGAAAGGTTATCTCAGACATATCACGGTTATTTGATCCTTTGGGATGGTTGAGCCCAGTAATAATCAAAGCAAAAATCTTTATACAAAGATTGTGGCTTTCTGGAATAGAGTGGGATGAGGAACTCCCTCCTCAATTACTGACAGACTGGATATACTATAGAAATAATCTAACACAACTTACCAATTTCAGGCTTCCTCGATGGATACATATAAAATCAAACGACGAACTTCAGGAACTTCAAGGCTTCTGTGATGCATCCAACGACGGATTTGCAGCAGTCGTGTACTTACGAGTGATAGACAGTCAAGGAGAGGTACATGTCAGCCTGATTACATCAAAAACGAAAGTTTCTCCCATCAAACAAGTTTCAATTCCCAGATTGGAGCTCTGTGGAGCAGTGCTTCTTACCAAACTCTTGGTCGAAGTATCTGAGGTTTTGGGTATTTGCAAATCACACATACATGCATGGACAGATTCGTCAATCGTCCTTGCCTGGCTAAATAGTAGACCCAACAGATGGAAAACTTATGTAGCAAACAGAGTCACAGAAATCATAACTGCTGTAGAACCTCACCAATGGTCACATGTCATATCTCAAGATAATCCTGCTGATTGTGCGTCACGCGGCACTACTCAACTAAACGAACAAGAATTGTGGAAAGAAGGTCCAAAATGGTTGAAAGAGAAACACATAAATTATAAAACAACAAACAAAGAAGACACTCATCTGGAAGAGAAAAAGGTAAAACAATGTTTTACAAATATTAGTTCAAACACACAAGCAGAGAATCCAATGGATACACTTTTTTCAAAATGTTCATCATTTACTAAGTTAATCAGAGTAATTGCATATATAAAACGCTGGGTAAGGAAAGCAAAGGGAGAAGAAGTCAAGCTATGGTTAGAAACAAAAGATATTCAAGAAAGTTTGAAAACTTGCATCAAAATATCTCAAGAAAAAGCATTTTTTGAAGAACTAAGAGAAATAAAGGAGAAAAGGGTAATAAATAAGAAAAAAAGCAAACTTACCACATTGAATCCTTTCATAGATGAGGATGGACTGCTGAGAGTCGGCGGAAGGCTGCATCATGCAGAAATGTCAGAAGATCAGAAGCACCCTGTCATTCTGCCTCATAAATCAGATTTCACCAAACTTGTTGTGGCGGATGCACATTTCAAAACCATTCATGGCGGACCTCAGCTAATGCTCAATAATTTACGGACTAAATATTGGATAATAGGAGCGAAACAACTGGTAAGAGCCGTTTTACGTAAATGCATACAATGCTTAAAGCACTCAGCCAAAGCAAGACACCAGATCATGGGACAACTACCATCAGTACGAGCTGCAGTCGCTCGTCCTTTCATCAACAGCGGGGCTGACTATGCGGGGCCGATACAAATGAGGACATCCAAGGGCCGAGGACATCATTCTTTCAAAGGGTACATTTGTCTTTTTGTGTGCATGTCAACACGGGCAATTCACTTGGAAGCGGTGAGTGACCTAAGCACTCAAGGATTCTTGGCTGCATTCAAAAGGTTTGTGGCAAGACGTGGAGCATGTGTCAACCTTTGGAGCGATAACGGCACCAATTTTGTCGGTTCAGCACGGGAACTTAAAGCACTATTCACTGAAGAAAAATCAAGTATGGCCACAGAGATAGCAGAGCAGCTGGCAACCAATGGAACAACTTGGCATTTTATTCCTCCCCATGCTCCAAACTTTGGAGGATTATGGGAAGCCGGTATAAAATCTACCAAACACCATTTGAAACGGATCATTGGCACTTCTACTCTTACATTTGAAGAAATGTCTACTGTTCTAACTCAAATCGAAGCTTGTTTAAATTCCAGGCCTCTTTCTAAATTAAGCGATGATTCAG
The DNA here is from genome assembly GCA_947507615.1 of Hemithea aestivaria. Lineage (NCBI taxonomy): Eukaryota > Metazoa > Arthropoda > Insecta > Lepidoptera > Geometridae > Hemithea > Hemithea aestivaria. Next base: position 1,161,166 of record OX382330.1, read on the forward strand.
GAGACTTGGCTCCATTAACTCCAGGACATTTTTTAATAGGTGAACCTCTCATTGTAGCTCCAGATTATAATTATGAAACCTTTAATTGCAGTTCTCTCAGACGCTGGCAACTGACGCAGAAGATGGTCCAGAACTTCTGGAAAAGATGGTCACGTGAGTATTTAACCCAGTTTTACCATAGGTATAAATGGACAAACCTGACACCAGAGCCACAAATTGGGGATGTAGTGTTAGTGATGGAAGACAATCTGCCTCCAGCTAAATGGTTATACGGTTTGGTTACTGAAAAGCATACTGGTTTGGACAAACTCACACGGGTAGTTAGTTTAAAATGTAAAGGTAGCATAATCAAACGACCCGTCTCAAAGCTATGTTTTTTGCCTGTTTCCCCTAATTAAATTTAAATTTTTGTTTGTACCTATATCTCATAATTCAGGCATATGAATTATATTCACATTATTCTACAATGTAATTCTGTTTAAAAGGTTAAGAAAACTTCTCTACTATAAGCAATACCTACATAGTATGTACCTTGATTATTTTATATGCTATAAAAATTCATCTCAATTCATCTCTTTTTCAAGTTGTGTAAATTGTGTTAAATTCAATGTATAACTCATAAGGTTATGTAAACAGAATATTTGTTTATGTAAACAAAGTTATTTAATGTACATGCAATTCAAATTGCATTCTTTATAGTCTGTTTCAGTTAAACATATAAGCAGTTCCTATCATGGTGGGCGGTGCCTACTCCTGTAAAGATAATTTCATCCTCTTGATAAAATTTGTAACATTTAACTTCAGTAACATTACTTAGAGTCAGATTAAGATACTTTATTCATACATATTAACAATTTAGTTTGCATTATAAGATTGCAGGATGAAAATATCTATTCTATTAGTTATTTAGTGAAAATATCTTTCTAACATGTAACTTCAAAATAGTTTTGTGTTAAGGATAAAATTAATGTAATATTGTCAATATCCTTAAGGTGAGCGGCATGTTCAGTTTCTTAATTTTGTAATTTCATAATATTTTTTAATCTACCTAATCTATGATATTAATTTGTCAAAGTCAAAAATGTCACCTGTCAAAGTCAAAGGTGCATCTGTCAAAATGTTTTGCCGCCATCTTCCCTTCAAAATTTTCATGTCTGCGATACAAGCTTTGGGAACAAATAAAAGAAATTAATTCAAGAAGCATCGTTTTTATTCAACAAATCAAGCCAATAACACTTTGGGGCTGCGAAATAAACAATAGCTTAGACCCTGGAATAATACATAGGCTACATAAGTACTGCGGGTAAAACCGCTGGGCGTAGTTTGTATAATTATTATATTAATAGGATTCACACGATTTTTTTGTCTCTAGACAATTATAATCAATTTGAAAAGAATAGGAAAAAGATAAATTAAATATAGGTAAGCAGTAAGTACTAATAGCATTTCACCACTAGCTTCATACAATTTTCTTTAAAACATCGGAAATTTTGTTTGCTAAGAAGTGCAATTTAATATTGGTTGGCCTCTATATTGAGGTTACAGAGCCATCTATCAGCCGGGGTATAAACTGCTTGGGTCTAAAATTTTGGACATTTCGCGTCTACAGCTTTTGCTACGCTCTTCGGTACATCAAATTCAGAGAAAGTTCACACATTACAAAATAGATGGAAATACCTAAACTTACCTATTTATGCAAGGTTACAGCTAAAGTTATTGAACGTAAATAAATTTATTACTATTATATAAACTATGTCGCTCTTAAACACGGGCTAAGCCCAGGCCTTTTATAGGCGTACACGGAGACAAAAAAGTCCAACGTGCAGAGGCCCTTTTGAGCTTTTAATATAAATGTAATGGGTGACACTTGTAATAGGACCATCTATAGAAAATGGGCTTAGAGATAATCTCCACCAAGTGACAGGACTATTGCTAATTAATGGAAACTACTTCATGTGCATTCTAAATGAATAGTAAATGAGGCCATTGCTAGGACTACGGCACCTGCCACTTCCGTCCCATTAGGAAATTATATAAATTTATTATTATTAATTCTGGCGAATAGAAAAGCATATAGACAGTTAATATACTGAACTCAATGTTTATTTTTAATTATCAATCAAGTCGATCAAGCCAGTTTTAATTTATAGGTATCTAAGTTGAAAACGACTCGACCGATATTGATAAAATTTTAATTGAATCACTTGAAACTTGAAAGAACAGCCTGAAACAAAAACTCAGGCTTCTTAATGAATTGAAAAAGCCTTTCCGCCTTTTCATCCTTGGTCCCTTTTAAATTGTATCAAAATCGGTCGAATGGTTTTCATTTATTTAGTCCATAGATAATTATAATAGATATTGTATAGATTTAGTCGTCGCTTCTTGCTTCGGGAGCTTTAGTCAATTTTATGTATCTTAGTTAACTATGTTTATATTTTTTGATTAACTTTTTTAAAGTCAACTAAATAAATGAACTGGGGTTAAAATAAAATATCCTCATTTATATAAAAATCACAGTCGTTTATTATTAATAAATACTGGTAATAATAATTAGGATAGACATAGAGATTTACCAAAAAATCTTTAGCATAATGAAGGTACCTTTAAAATACTATTTAAATCCTAGAAAACATTAAATTGAATTGAGTACATACAATGGCTAATGTGTTTTATAAATATAGTAAAATGAAAAATTAATATCATTTATTATTTAAGGAACTTAATATTAAGTCATGGGCCCAAATCTAATAATCCTTAACATCTAACCCCTAGGGGTACGTATAAACAATCTATATTAATTCTATTTGCATCCTAAAAAGCTAATTATTTCGAAAACTAGGTTTAAACCTACAAATTGTCTATTTAAAATTGTGAAATCGCTGATCAGATTTCCTGTACAATTAATGCTTCGCTTACACCGTTCCAGTTGACTTGCTAGTCGACATAACAGCATTATGCATCTACAACAGTAACTATCTTAATAAATGTGACCTATTGACATTCTCTTTTTAAAATAAATGTCATGCTATCAAAACAATTCATTCCACAACAAAAATCATCTAATTTACTGATACACACATATTAAGTTATAAATATCTTAATAGTAAAATTATCTAAACATAAATTGTGATATATTAAATGATGCAGAGAAATTGCTTGGCTAAATCTTAGTACCTATTTAATGTCTAGGTAATTATACAGCAATTAACACGTGCTGGTGTTATCGCTTAACATAAAGCGAGTAAAACTCGTCTCGTTCATAATAATATGCTCGCACAAATCTTATTTAGGTAGCAATTACGTATTTAGAACTTCCATACGAAATAAAAATAATAAAATGCTAAATCTCCACGTTGCTACCTATAGACAAACATAAATTTTGGTATGCCTAGAATCTAAAAAAAACTAATAAATAATTTAGTATATGTGATGTGATGTAATAACACAATTATTAGATAGTAACTGGAACGATGTGAACAAGGCTTCAGGTATATATTTTGGAATGGTGCGGGTCTACACCCTAGAACAAGCTTAAAAACTATTTAAGTTCAACTTCGTATGTCATACATTCATACAATTCTTTAGGCACCTCATTTTTACAATTATTTCATTAAAAATAAGGATATGTAACACAATTTCATTAAAAAAAACTAATTAATTGCTCGTCTGGTTAAGTACAAGAGGTCACAATCTGTCTACAGTCTTTATGGATGTGAGATTTGGCGCTAGTTTCTTAAGACATTTTAAACATCGTAACGTAATATGATTTATTGTATGAGTAGGTTATTCTATTTAGTTTTGAGTTAACTACATATAATTGGAAATTTTCTATGTATGGTCTCAATAGAGTATTTCTATTGTATTGTAGGAATGAATATTAGTTCGTTTTTTTTAAGTTTGAAATCGGACTGTTATTGATACAAACAATAATTTAAATGATTCAAAGAGTAAATATTTCTTGTCTCATCCCTTCGTATTACATACGAAGTTGATTTGTGACCAGCATATTGTATTTAAAATTCATTTCCGAAAACCTTCACCAAAAATCTAAACTTTAACATTTCCAACACCACGAAACTTCAAACCCTGTCTTATATTCTAAAGGGTGATACACTGGATTAGTAAAGATTTTACTAGACTCGTGTGTATAACCCTTTATAATTAATCAATACAATACGCTGATCGTTACATGTCAAATGTAAAGCTAGCTCTTCACTGCACGCAAGTGTTCGCGCGAAGTGACAAATTCTAATGTACCTAAGTGCTGCTGACTTTGAGAACTCATTGTTCTTGTATTGAGAATTTCACATTTATCGCGAATATTTACGCAAAGTGTGGCCAGCCTATAAATATGATGCACGTAGTAAGTACTCAGCCAAATGCTATTCCAGCTTCTATCACTAAATTTACACAGCCCTCGCAAATGGCGTTAAAATTTGTCCCCCGTCTTAACTTTAACTTACCCTACTGCAATACAATTTAGAATTTGTAATTATTTGTCGTAGGCAACTAGCGTATTAACGAGTTGAACTACTTACTAAGGGACAACCCAGCTAGGATACAGAGGCCACATGGAGGCTACAGGCAAGAACAGGTGATATTTAAACTCCAGACTCAATTTTCCATGAAAATCGCATATCGGCTTTAAAGTAAATAGGCCATTTTATTACAGAACCTTATAAGCTACAGCTTATCTACCATCGAAAGCAAAGGCCACGTATCTTATAACACTACTGAACTCCATGCAGCCTCTTGCACAAAAAATCTGACCAACGTCAAAATCGAACCAAGCTTTGTGCGACTACTGCATCATTTTCAACTTGAACCTTAGAACTAAATAGGAGATTACTCTAATAAACACAAAGAAGGCGGTTAGAGCGCCGACATCTACCCAGAAATTAGCCTTTTCCATGGACATTTGCTTTAAGAAGAGATCAGGGTTTCGGAAATGGCAGTAAGGTTCTGAGCAGTGTAATTTTTCTCTGCCGTAGCCGTAGACTGAGAGCATAGCGCCTTCGAAGCCGTAGCGGACGTAGCTGAGATAGGTGAGCCATTGGAGGTAGGCTGGGATAGCTTTGAAGTTGACAAAGAAGCCTGAGAAGAGGACGACAGGGATTGTGGTGACTGGCCCGAGATAGACGCCTGTTTCTATTTTCATAGCGGCTCCTATAAGCAAGCCTAGCGACTGCGCGACGAGAGCGGTGAGTATGTTGATCGTGGTAAACATGAGGACTCTGTCGGTCTGCATCGGCTGCCCCGTCATGAAGTACACTATTATCACGTACACGCCGCTGAAGACGATCTGGAAGAAAAATGTTGAAGTTAGTGGTGTTAGATATAAGAGTGTCCAGCGTTACATCTCATCCACATCTTATTTTATTCGCAAACCAAAAAATAATATTTTTGTATTATGTAAATGACGAATACACTATTTTGTTACGTTTTTGTTTTGTTATGTTTAATAATAAACTAATAAAGACAAAGGATGAAGACGCTAGTTTTCCTTTTGTCTCTATATATAAATTATAAACATTCATTATATAAATTGGCTATATTATACACCTTTTGCTTTATGAGGTATAAATAAACGAAAATGTTTCAGAAATATGCAGTTTTTTACCTAAATTACCTAATCGCTGCATTTTTATGAATATTTAATAAAGGACAAACACATCGTACGCGTGATCGAACAAAGAATTAATAAGGCAGAATATCTAACACTTCCTTCTACTCCTACTGCCTACTATGAACAAAGCAAACAAGTTAAGCAAAAATGACCTTTAAAGTATTCTCATTATTTATTTAAACGTAAGCATGTGACTAACTACTAATTAGGTCCAATTTGCTATGCAAGAATTTCATGGGTAACCGTTACAGAAATTCTATGAAACAAAGGCTGACCTTGAATTTAAATACACTGAAACTATTTAAACATAATGAATTTGAACCCAATTATAATACCTAAATATCTTTTTTTAACACACAATTGTTTTTAATTGTGTCGTGTATTTTTTGTTAATTTAACTCTGTAAACTATGGACCATGTTTCTGATAATAAAGAATTTTATTTATTATTATTATTCTCTATATTTATTTTCATTCTTAAATTACATTTTTTACAATATTTCTATAAATAAAAGATATATACAAAACATAAAAACATTGTAAAAAACCTAACCTAGAAAACCCGCCGTCAGCGGGGCCAGAGCCCAAGCTGCCGGTGGTCAGGGCCGCAGGGTGAGGAACCTCCGGACAATGCGTGCCGTGTCGAGGATTACCGCCTTCTGTATCAGGCCCTTGATCCAACCGTCTAACGCGAGCCTCTCGAGATGTTGGTCGAGGCTCTTCGCTATTAGACCGTTCACCGACACGACTATCGGAACAATGATCGTCGAATCAACGTCCCACATAGCGGTAATCTCGTGCGCCAAGTCAAGGTACTTGCTCAGCTTATCCTTCTCAGCTTTCACGAGATTCTCATCATGGGGGACGGTGATGTCGATGAGCACTGCGCGGCGTTGAGATCGATCTACCACCACGATGTCAGGCTTATTGGCGACAATAGTCCTGTCCGTGATAATAGATCGATCCCAATAGAGCGTAGCACGACCATTTTCGAGAACTGGTAAGGGCGTGTACTTATAATACGGCACTTCAGAGTCAACAAGGCCATATCGAAGAGCAAGTTGCTGATGAATGATCCTGGCTACTAAGTTGTGCCTGTGTAAATACTCGGTGTTAGCAAGATGAGAACAACCGGAAGTTATATGCCTGAGTGACTCTCCGGGACGGCGACAGGCTCGACAAACGTCAACAGTGCCGTCCTTCAGGATATACTTCCGGTAGTTGTTCGTCAGAATAACTTCATCTGCAATTGCACAGGCAAAACCCTCGGTTTCCCCAAATAGGTCTCCAAAACGTAGCCAGTTCACCGACGCGAGCAAGTTTACATCAGCCCCTGTGAGGGCCCGGTAAAAGCGCCCGTGCAGCTCCTTACTCTTCCATATGTCCCTGCGTTCTTCAGTGCTCAGTACCGCTGGTTTTCGCCAGTTCTCGTTGCTAAAGGAGAGCGGTGTGAGGTTTTTGTCCACTGCCACCACATCTCGATGAATCCCACACTCGTTGTTAAGGAAGTATTCCCTGAGATTACACACTTCACGATTGTGTAGGTTCTTAGCGTTTAAAAACCCTCGGCCCCCGCACTTTCGTGGAATGTATAACCTCATCACAGACGAGCGTGGGTGTAGCATACGAAATGTCGTAAGCATTTGACGCACCCTCCTGTCCAAGGCATCTAGTTCAGTTTGAGTCCATCTTAGTATTCCAAAGGAGTATGTTAACAAAGGCATCACCCAACCGTTAAAAGCACGAACCTTATTGCCACCGGACAAAAGACTTTTCAGAACTTTTGTCAAACGACACAAGAAACGCTCCTTCAACGACTCCCTAATATCTCTGTCAGCCACACCTAATAACTCTGGCATACCAAGGTATTTGTAGGTTTCGGTTTCAGAGAGAGATTTGAGTGTTATAGTCTCAGAGAGTTGTATATTCTCTGAATTTACAACCCTACCTCGTTGTACATGAACGGCCGCACACTTGTCTACACCAAACTCCATCCCAATGGCACTACTAAAATCGTTCGTGATATTGAGTAGTGTCGTTAGGTCTTGACGTTTTGTTGCAAAGAGCTTGAGATCGTCCATGTACAGCAGGTGAGAAATAACCTCACCCTCTCTCCGAAGCCGATAGCCCTGTCCTGAATTCCTCAGTAGAGTACTGAGGGGATTCAGAGCCAGGCAGAACCACAATGGGCTCAAACTGTCTCCCTGGAATATACCTCGCTCGATCCTTATCAAGTCCTGCGATTGGGACAGAGTCTCGCCGCCGCCTGGTTGAAGAAGAACTGTAGCCCATTGTCCCATACACATACTTAAAAAGGATCTTAGTGATGCATTAATTTTGTACAACTCTAAAATCCTTCGTAGCCACGTATGAGGCACCGAGTCATAGGCCTTCTTATAATCAATCCATGCAGCGGCAAGAGTCCCCCTATTTCGCCGGACCTGTTCGCAAATGGTCGTATCAATGAGGAGAAGCTCCTTAGTACCACGAGACCCAGCCCTACATCCATTCTGAGTAGGTGCCAAAACATTATTCGCAACAATATGCGAATCTATTTTGGATCTCAGAATGGATGTAAGGAGCTTGTAGATGGTAGGCAAGCATGTGATCGGTCTATAGTTTTTGGGTTCCGTGGTACTACCAGATTTGTGGAGCAGGATAGTCTGACCTGTGGTCATAAAAGCTGGAAGAGAGCCAAGCTCAAGAGCTTCTTGGAATTGTGTTGCCAGACGCGAGTGTGAGCTCCGAAACCATTTTAGCCAAAAATTGTGCACCCCGTCCGGTCCAGGACTTTTCCAGTTTGGCGCCGAACTGATTGCACAACGGACGTCCAGGGGACTGATGGTAACGTCCTCCATGGTCTCTATGCCCTCACACTCACGTTCAACAACATTTATCCAGTCACTCTCAGAGTGTTCAACGGGCACCGACCAGATACTGCGCCAGAAACTCGTCATGGCATTAGCATCCGGTAGTTGCCCATCACACACTCTACGGTCGGTTCCCTCCCATCTTCTGTACACCATCCTTTGATCACTTTGGAAGAGGCGATTCTGTTGGTATCTGTTTACACGTTCCTTGTAGCGGCGAATACGGCCTGCCCACGCATAAACTTTCTGTTTAAAGTAGTCGATGCGCTCAGTAGCATTGGCCATGTAGTCCCGAGAGCTAATGCCGGTACCAGCAAAAGCCTGAGCTACGAAGCGCATAACTCTGGGGCGCTGGTTGCCCGCTCTAAAGCAGATCAATTTGCCAATGAGAGTCCTGGCCCACTCGATACGTCGCTCAATCCGTTTTTGCCATTCGGGAACATTATCAGTAGGCCTCGGGGATCGGTTGAAGTCGGGAAATTTCACCCGAGCCACTTGGCATACCGCAATGGCCCCACAATACAGAATTGAGTGAGTATCGGTGAGATCTTGGCTGTCCCGTAGTAACGGGGTCAGTAAAGAATCCATGGCTCCCATTAGCGCTAAATTGCGTTTATTCGTGGGTAGGCGGGGTTATTATTATTATTATTATATAATACTAGAATCTAAAAAAATATCAAGAATTTAATGTAACCAACTGAAAAAAATTAGTATACTTCAAAATCATAATAATTAGGTAATAATTGTAAGTATAATACATAATAATTAACATCTATTTTGAGTTTCACGACGTGCACTTATAAAATATTATAATTTCGACCTATAATGAAAAAAGTGGAAAGTAAAACGTATTATATATTCTATGGTCGAAAAAGTTTGGGAAAAATAATATTATTAATAAGAACTTTATTTCCAGAATTTACATTTTTTTTTTATGTGATGAAGTAGAAGACGAGCAAGACGCTCTCCTGATGTTAAGAGATAACGGCTGCCCATAATCAGTACAGTGTCACCTAGGATTTCATAATTATGTGAATTCTAGGAGCACTGCACCAACGCTTCTTACTCAAGAGTCATAAGATGTTAAGACTCTTTAGCCCAGTAATTTCACTAGCTACAGTGCCCTCCTACCGGAGCACAGTAATGTTTGCACATCACTGCTCAGGCGGTAGAATAACTGGCACTGTTGGGGTACCCACCTAGACGACCTCCTTCAAAGGAAGTCTACCCCCGGTAAAACATTACCTAACTATTTAATAATTTAATAAGTGATACTTCAAATTAATGTTGAATAGTAAGACTTTATTCTAGGGACGTGCACAAAGGTAAGGAGAAATTTACCCCAGTTGTGCTTACCAATTGCACGAATTGGTACGCACAACTTATAGGGTAAATAATAATTATTCGTAGAGAAAAAATGGAGGCATGCTGCCTGTACCTTAGTTGACAGGAAGAGAGCGAAAATTGGGATTCGCATCCGGAAATGGCTGTTGTGATTGTGACGTATACAGGTGACTTTTGACATTAAGTAATGGCTTGATTAGTTTTTGTTTTTTTTATGAGTGTATTCGCGCGTACATCGTGACTTAATGACTAAAGAAGTAAATTGTACCTGGAACGGTAGGTCAGCCATAGTTTTCGCGAAGTAGAAAGCCTTCAGAGAATACCAGTAGTTGAGATGCTCTCTCACAAACACGCTCATCTCGGTTGGGACTGGAAATAAAAAAAAACACATTTTAATTTTAAAAAATCTTTAAAAATTTCTTTTTAAAAAGTTGTACTAGTTGTAATTCATAATCGTTTATTGGCTTATACAACACTGGTATTTCAGGTGTAACAGTTTGGTATTAAATGCTAAGACATGTTGAGCTAATTATCATATTAATAAAAGCTTGCAAATGTAGTCCTCTATTATTACAGAGGCCGCCTGGGGAAGTACCACACCTTTGCCAGTATTCATCCGTCAAGCAGCAATGTGCAAGCTGTGTTCCAGAATGGCAAAGTTACCAGCGAAATGAAAAAAATCATGCCCCATGACGACATCTAACAACTAATATCTTAGGGCGACAAGCATAGTGCAGTGAATTTTGGATGTTTGTTAATAATAGTGAACGCATCCATCAGAGCCGACTGCGCCGAAGGAATCGAATTTTGAATTCTTTATAATATGAAATGTCAATTTTTTTCGGCGCGGTCGATGCGGATACGTGTGCTAGCACCATAAAAAACTACATATTAGTCAGGTTGAGATGTTAAAAAAAAAACAATCATACAAAAAAGCACAAGAAACGCAACATTAACGTATTTATTTAGTTTATTTGAAGCTATATTATGTAGCTTATTTTGTTATAAGCGTCTTAGTTAGCAATGCTATTCGCACTCAAAACTGAGAAAAATATGTTTAATGACTAAAAATTATAATATGATTTTAAGAGATCAGCAAAAAATTAACCACTTGCTGGTGCCAACTGTTTTGAGAGGGGACTATAGCCTGATAAACAAACTAACTTACTATTATATGTTAAGTATAGCTCAGTAATTTCGCTGTGTTGTATTATGTACTTTACTTTATGTTTTTTTTGAGGCACTAAATAGTACTAAATAGGTACTAAATATTGGTATAGGTTTCATGCGAATCCAAGACTTGGTCCCGCCATCTTGATGCTAGCTTTATTTATGTCAATAAATAACTTTGAAAATGAATGAATGAATTGAAGCTATAACTATTACACGAATAATAATAAAATTATATTATACACTAATTTTTAAGATATTAAATAATAATTATAGGCTATAATCGTTGTAATAATATTTACTAAAGTAAATTTAATAATTATTGTAACAAGTAGAGTCTATTATTTAGTTTAAAGTGTTTTTACTGTTACGATTGGTAATTAATTTTATTGTTTTCGAGGTAAATGACCGATTATATTATTATCTAAGCCATTTGATTAAGATAACGATAGTGTTTATTCGAATTTATGAAAATAATTATTAAGGAAAATATTATGCAAGATAAAGGAAAGAGATAACAAGTGAAATTTAAAAAAAACTTTTTAAAACAAGCTTTTATTATTATTACCATCTTGCATCATAAAGTATTCGTCAAGACGAATCAAATGAGCCCAAACGCGATGGGGTTGCGTTGTTTTATGACGGAGTTCCTATGACCACCTTCCAGCTCCATCATCAGATCAGCTCGATGTCATAAAAATATTGCATTGTCATCCGATATACACACGCATGCAAATTTTCAGCTCAATTGGAAACCGGGAAGTGGGTCAAATCAAACTTGCAAGATTTGATTACAGACAGACAGACAGACAAACAGACAGAAAAGCTTGTAATAAAGAGGTAAGTCGCGGTACGCGCTATAATTGCTAAGGCCAAACTAAGGCCTACTGGGTCGGAAAGTGTCGGTTGCCACACCGACTCGTACCTTTGGTACGAGTCAGAATTGTGTGCATAAACGTAATTGGAGCGGACCATGTGTGTCGCCTGCGCCGTATCTTCCTTTTATATATTAATCTAAGACATAACTAAATTATTAGTTTTAAAACGTATACTTTTATCAGGGATGATTGATATTATGATAAATAAAGTAAAAACGCTTTATAAAACTCGCTACTGAAATCACTGAAAAAGTCACCGTAGGAAATTTTGAACGTATGGACAAGTTACTAAAGATGGGCACAGTTTAAAATCATTTCAAGGCTGAGTAACATGAAGGACAGACAGGATTGGTTTCTCCTTGCATCGGAAGGTCAAGGTCCAGTTTGGGTCACTGAGTTACCCTGCTGAGCTATATTTAGTGAATGTCACTGTTCATCTTTCATGCCCGAATCCACCTGGGAATAGATCTCTAGCATAACTAATGGCTCAGAGCGCAGAATGCATTTTTAGACTTGACTACTTTTAAACTATATTTTTATTCTCACGTTGTGAAAACATACTACAGCTTAGTACACGGGCCTTTGAAATACTTTTACGAAATTAAAACTGTATATAAGCACTAAGCAAACAATTTTCGATACATACTGTGACTGTACCTAGGTATATAACTTTAGCAATAGGTACCGCTCTGAAAGTTTTCCCTGAGGAATGGTTAATTCTACAAATAAATTATAATTAGCAAAAGGTCTAACTTGAACTTAATTTACCAGAACAATTGGATCTATCTGTTTGTACAGAATTTTTGTTGGGTTATGTTTGAGAACCGGTACATTTCTCTAATATAAAATAATAAAAGAATACTCACATGTAAGAATAGTAGGCATCATAGCCGTAAACATAGTAAACATCACGGTGAAGAATATACATCCAGCATTGCTCATAACTTCAGCTGCATCGTTCCCAATATCGTAATACAGGAACCCGATCAGCAGGCCAACAATCGTATGGGAACATAGCCTTAAATGCGTCAACATCTGGTCTCGCAAAATGCTCCTGAACGTCCGCTTCAATAAGATCCAGAATTGCTTCCACCCTGAAGTTGGGAAGCCGGTTTTGACCGGTTTCTTGGTGAAACTCTCGCTGGAATCGAGGAGAGACGTGGTGCATGTCACTGGAGCCAGGGTTGAGTTGGGAAGAGCCAGTTGCTTCTCCGTGTTGAGGACTGGTTCTGACATGTCTATTACTGTGCAGGTGGGTTTATCTGAAAAAAAAAATTGATTTTGACAACTAGTTTTATAAGAAGCTTAGGTACGCTTGAAACTTAGCCCGAGCAGAGACAATCTATCTTATCAGAAGTCTACATCGTAATAGCAACATGGGAATCTTCAAGGTACATTTCTAGGCACCTTATGTGATTTATCGTCGACCACATCTGCAATATCCATCAGATGGTGGATATGCTCAAACGTAGGCGTAAGTAAAGTACCTACATATAAGAAGACTAGCTGAACAGATTTTGAATAAGTAGATTCAGAGGAAGCCTTGGCATGTAGATTACCAAAACTTGATGACTGTAAAAGTTCTGGACTATTTTAATATTATTCTCAATATACTACTGCTTTTACCCCCTTCACTTCACATTTATGGCAGCCATTATGGCGCACCCATAAACGGCTACTTTGAACATTTGATGACGCACTCGCGAGTCATAGTTTCAGTTTAGAAAACATATTCAATATTTTTATAGATATCATGAATTGAAATACTTCAATAAAATTATTACTTCTTCTATGTCTTCAACAACAATTAGACCTTTTTCAAAAAATAATGGCATAATTTTTAAAACCTAACCTAGAAGATATCAGACAGACAGATATCACCAAGTAGACATAATGGACCCAAAAGATAATCAGAATCGTAGGGCTAGGAATAGCCACATAGTATATTTCTAAGTTGGAGGTTAATTTTAGTTTGAAGTTTTCCTTCTCACCTATCACAATAGAAAGCGCCTCTGCCTTCTGCGCGTTGTTCTTGCTCTGGCTCTGGTTGTTGTAGTTGAGGTTCTGCGCGACGGTGGACGATGATGATGATGATGAAGACTGGCCTCTGCCACAGTTGCCTTTGTTCACCGCCATCACCAGCTTGTGGACCCAGTCGCCGTGCTCGCCTGTTGCTACTTCCATCACTAGAATCAAAAATATATCAATTTTAGTTTAGTTTAGAAAAACAAAAATCTTGACATCACGACAAATCAATTTATCAATCAACATCAATCATCAATTCATTCATTCATCATCATCATCATCATTTAATATTTTTTTTCATTTTCATCAATTTTGTCAATGTGTTTGCATCTTTAAAAGTAAAGGACTTTCAATATTATTTCAAATTGATACGTTGATCCATTTTTCAGAAATTGATTTAGGCAAAATTTAATTATTTTAAGACCACGTTGAAATTTTGATTCAATTGTGGAGAACGTATAATATAATGAAGAACACTCACGATAGTTTTAAAAATCGATTGTCGTGAATATTACAGAAACATTGATTTATGTTATTTATGCGTGGAGGGATTTGGGGGAGGTCTTTGCCCAGCAGTGGGAAAGTATAGACTAGAAAAAAAAACACCATTATTCAGTTATTTATTTATAACAACAAGGACAACCAGTAGTTTCATAATTTAGGCATCTTATCATCACCATATAGATAGATAGATAATCCTTTATTGAAACACAAAAATGTATAAAAACAACTTAAAACTATAATATAAAACTAAGTGTTACAATTGGCGGTCTTATCGCTAATAGCGATCTCTTCCAGACAACCGTGCAAGGAGAGGAGAGCAATTGTAATTCACATGGGCAATGAGCAATTGTCATTCATATACCAAGTTCTTAAAATAGGTACACATTTTATTCTGTAGTAATTTCAGAATTTTCCATCTATTCGCTTTGCCTTTCCAACCGCAACGATTTGAGACGGAATGTTGGGCATAGTTGTATAATATTACTTGAGAGATTCCTCGCATTTAGGGCTGAGAAACCTTCTGAGAAGGGCCCTTAATGTGAGAAATGTCTAACTAAATTAATTATAATTATGCAGAAGTTCGGGTCGTTTAGTTTTAATATACACGTCCTACACAAGATTATGCAAAATCTTTTCTTAGCGGAGTTCTACATAAACCCAAACTTTAACCGAATTTGTTAAGCGGTTTAAGTTAATAGAAAGCCAATTCCTAAGTCAATTAGTCAGCCAGTCAAAACTTTCCTTTTCTATACAGACAAGCTTACGCTCTCTTCAGATTTTTTTCTTTTCCGATATATTCTACCTATAATTTATTTAATAATTTATTTAAAATATTAGTTATTTACTTATAGTACGTACTCATATGTACATAATATGTTTTTTAATTAATTTGTATTTCTTATTGTTTTTTTATGTAATATGTACCTACTCAATTATATACCTCAGTTTCGTCACCACAGGGGGAGAGCTGAAAATCAGCGTTGTAAACAATTAAATTTGTCTACAACATTAGCTGAGCTCTCTCCCAATTGGGCAGAGCTGCACGATGGCACGGGATGCGTCTCCACACGCAATAGGTCGTACAATAGAATGTTTTTATTTTATGGTGAATTGTGAATTGTGATACTACAGTACCTATGTATACGAAAAATATTCTTGTGCCTGTGCTTCTGTGCTCAATAAATATTTATCTTTCTTTCTTTCTTTCTTTACGCTCTCTCTCTTATCGTATTATTTATTTTTTTATTCTTTGTAGATTTTTCCTTTTTTTTTGTACCCTTTGGCCTTTAACAATGATCTCGCGTGGTGTTAAGGGATGATGCGGCCCTAGATGGTAACAAACGATAACTAGAAGGCGGGATAAATCCCTCCCAGGCTTATCACTGCACATCATGTCGTTTTATTTTACCTAAAAGCACTACCAGAGATACTTATTGATAACATAAATTTTGTACTAAGGTCATAGATATAGGTACTAAAATAATAATATATTGAAGACTTAAGTCGAAAAGTCTTGCTTCTATGTACATTTATTGTGTGTATATTTACATAATTATTAGATATCTTTGATGTTGTAAACATTTAATTACATTATAACTGTTAATGCGTGGGCATAAACTTTGACCCTTCACAAAGATACACAGCACCACGTCATTTATTTGAACCTTTATCGCAATAAATATATTATAATTTTGTGTGAAATCTAGAAGAATTGTATGATTTTTTATTTGTGAAAAGGTTCTTTTAGCGCACTAGTATCGTACTACGTCAATTATTAAGTGCTTTGTCACAATTAATGTAGTTTGATTTTTGTATTAAATCAGGAATAAATAATATGATTTGCTTATTTTGATAAAGTACCTCTGCTGCATTAATGTGGTACCTTATCGCAATAAGATTTTGTAGGATGTCGATAGTTGACAAAGGAATGGTATCTTTTGTTATTATGACAGAGTTCCAATTACACAATAATATTGATATCAAAGTAGGGTTTTTGTTATCATTTGCGTTACACTGACACAGTTCTTTGTCTCGTGTGAAGTAATTTACGATTTTATGTTAATTTTCCTATCAGAAGTAATTTTATAAATGCATAAGTATGCAAGTAAGGTAAGTGTGTTTCTTGAATAGGTATTCAAGCTTAAACGTCTGTACTGATTTAATTGAAATTTGGTCTAATGTAAGTGGCTTAGTCCCTGAAATAACACAACCACTACGTTTAACGAGTAAAACCGCTGGGCACAACCAGTATTAAATAAAGAGTAGAATATGACTAACTTAGCTCAGAAATTTCACTAGCTATAATAGCAGTGCCCTCCTACCGAAGCACGGCCCTCTCTGCTGTTTTGTTACACTTTTTAATTAGTCATAAAAAGTGTAACAAAACAGCAGAGAGGGCCGTGCTTCGGTAGGAGGGCACTGCTATTATAGCTAGTGAAATTTCTGAGCTAAAGACTACAACAGCAAGACTGCAACAGCTTACTCAAGATTATTAGATTTTAAGACTAATATCTAATAATCTTGAGTAAGAAGCGTTGGAACAGTGCACCAATAATTTCACAATGATGTGTAAATGAATCCTGGGTGTTAATGTACTGATTATAATGGGCAGCGTTATCTCTTTAACATCAGGAGAGCGTCTGTTTACTTCTTTACATAAAAAAATAAAAAAGGTACGCTGATAAAACAGCGAACAACATACCAAATTTCATTTTAATCGGTTAGAAGTTTAGGCATGAAAAGGTGACAAAGTTTTATAATAGATAGTATTAGTAGGAAGTAGGATAATAATATTAGGGCTTTATTAAATTAATTAAGTATAGATTCGCATGACCTTTTTCATCCTCAGAATGAGAACTGTTATAAGTCCTCTAATCTTATCTCGACTTATTAATAAAATATACTAATTTGTACAATGTTGAAGATTTATATCGTTGTTTAATGTTATTCCCTCGACAGAGGAAATAATACTTGATTGTGGAAAAAATGAGGAAATAGAAGCAAACTGGTTTAGTCTTCTTATATGTCAATGTATTTCAATGTCAATGTATTTTTTACTTTAAGAATATAATTATAGCACAATGCGAAACGAGATCCTGGTAACAATACTTATTATTACTTTGTAGCCATATTATTAACGGTATAATTACTTCATGCAATAAATATAAAATAATTAAAGTTATTAAACGAGTTTTCTTAACCACACTAAAACAATTAGTTTTATTAACTTGTTAATTTTATTTTTATCTTAAGGTAAATTGCGTTGAACGCAAAATTTGGGGGCACGGCAGTGCCCCCGCCAAGTCGAGCAAAAAAAGCGGCACGGCCGTACCATCCTTTTCTGGAAGCATTTCAGACCATTTTCGATCCCCTATAACTTTGTTGTGCCATTAATATATATTCCGTAATAATGTACATATAAAGCCAGGTAGGGATTATCCCGCCTTCTAGGTTTAATCTGCTCCCATCTACGGACGCATGGTCACTTAAGATCAGACATATCGTGAGCATAGGCTAACCTATAACGAATAAAAAAAAAACAAAAAGTAGTGAGATGCCGCCAAAAACATTACTTGTATTAAAAAAACCAAGTCTCGCAACTCGCAGTTCTTCTACTGTAAAAAGTTGTGAGATCCATGTATTACCAAGTCGGTAAAATCTTTTATGTTTTAAATTAATAGATTGACTTGGCAATCGCACTATTATGTCGGTATATTACTTGTGAGATACATTGTTGTGTTTTCATGCGATGGCCAAGTCGATCTATTAATTTAAAACACAAAAGATTTTACCGACTTGGTAATACATGGATCTCACAACTTTTTACAGTAGAAGAACTGCGAGTTGCGAGACTTGGTTTTTTTTAATACAAGTTATGTTTTTGGTGGCATACCTAACAATTTTAACATGTTTGAAAAACGAAGACTTTGTGCCGTTAGCCGTTATATGTATTTGCATATTATAATGTATTATTATGTCAACGGTGACTCATATTATGACTCTTTGTTGAGAAGATAAGAATAAAGTCGGTCATTTTAAAGAGTGCTTCCCGCCACACCATGTGCCCCACTGGTGGGGCATGTGCAAAATTTTAAAATATCACGTGCCCCACTGATTGCAATTTGGTAAGGCAGGTGAGACTGTTAAAAAAGTACGTTAAAAAGTAAGTAATTAACTCACCATAATCCGCCGGATTGTGATAACTGGGACAATGAAGACCCATGGACGACAAAAACGGCACCAGTCCGCTGACCTTCCCCTGGTATATGCATTGTCCATCAGCCAGAGTGTACAAGAAGTCGAACATCTCAAACAATCTCGCGGACGGCTGGTGAATGGTACAGATGATCGTCCTCCCTCCTCTCGCCAGAGATTTCAACAAAGATATGCACTGGAAACACGACGAACTGTCCAACCCTGATGTAGGCTCATCGAAGAACATCACAGGAGGATTATTAACTAATTCTAAAGCTATAGACAATCTCTTCTTCTGACCACCAGACAAATTCATAGTCCGCGTGTCAGATGCTTCGCTCAATCCAAGCATTTCTAATATCTCCTCGATGACAATCTTCTTGGCAGTGACTGTCATGTCTTTCCCGAGTTTTAAGTTAGCTGATACGTTCATAGCCTCTTTGACAGTGAGATGTGGAAGCAAGCAGTCGTCCTGCATGATGTAGCAGGACAGCTTCCGAAACCGCCTCAAATTCCTCTCTTTTCCGTTGATTAGGATGGAACCGCTGACGTTGGACGTTCTGAAACGAAAGGTTTGTTGTTAAACATTTTGAAGGCATTCGAATCATTTCTGGCACACGTCCAGCACTGTGAGTGGAAAAAACATTTTTTCTGACTATTTTGATGTGAGAAATACATGACCTAGATTCTAGGTAGGAGAATTGTTTCGACGCCACTGTTCAAATAGCTCTTTAATCCCGTGCTTCAAAAGGCACGGCGAGTTGTTGATCTATGCATCGTATAGACGATACTCGTAAGAGACTACCAGATGTCTTGAAATGATCTACTTTTTGACGTATATATGTACATCAAATTGGCCAGAACAAACTCTGTGGCCTAGAAACAAAGTGTTCGGTACATCTTGTTTAAAGAGCCTTTAAATAAACGTTCTATCTAGAACATTATAAATAAGTATATACTGCTACCTAGTCCAGATCGTCCAATTCAGAGCACGGTTGGCCTACTTCAAAGTTTATTAACTTTCAACTGTACTTAATTTTTCAGTTGCTCTTATTTGCTAAGAGTCAACATAGTGACGCATAATAATCATTGTGTGCTAAATTCGAGATTCCATGAAACATGAGTAACGTTAACTATGTAAATAAAAAGTTAAATGTTATACAGATAGCACGCAGTAAAATACGTGACCTTGAAATGTTATTTTCATTATCAAACCCATTAACTGAAGACTCGACAAAAATCGATACGAAGCTTCTACCTCTACAGAATTATTGGTAAAGGGAATTAGTTTTGCGTTTTAGTCAACTCAATAATTGTATCAATTATATTACAGTCTTATCTATAAGGCCCTTTGTAAATTTCCACCTATAATATAATAACATCATCATCATCTCCAATTGCCCTTATTTCATAATATTATTTAAATTTGTCACACGTCTTCCTCTTCCATTCCAGTCTATCATCCGACATAAATATGTCGAGCGGGCAGTGTGTTTGTGTGACATAGAGTAAAAAATACCAAAATTAATTTAGTTGTTTCAAACAAACCATGTATATTCTTGGTCTACCAATGTCATGTAGAGTATTTTTATCAAATACCACAACATTTCTGAGGTTTCATTTCAAATTACTATCACTTTTATCTTTAGGTAAATTATTACGCGCATGTGGAATTCTATGTCAGCAATCGACATAGATTTTCGATAACAAGTACCACCACGTGATTTGATCAAATATTTTCGCTGGTTGCTGAGTCACCTGACTCCAATATCCTACTACTACGTAAAGATATACCTCTACACACAGATTGGGTTCAATAACCTTTAACAATACCATTTTATTTTCTTTCCTATTCTCTGATAAAAAACCTACGAGTAGCTCTCGACATCTGTCCATCATCCCGTCTTACAACCTGACGTATAAAATAGATATATTATGAATCAAAAAGAAAAATACGAAATGTTACGAATTCCAGGGACTTGCTTTCGCTTTACTTGTAAACGTAAAAGAAAAATATTGTAACATTGATATCACCCATTAACAAAAAGCTTACAACTCATTTAAATTTATGGTGCACCAAAACTTAGAGCAATATTATATTCTAGACAATCGTTCTGGGAGATCAATACAGAACTGTAAGAATAGTGATATATGAACCTTCCTGTTATTTAATCGCTATCTATTTATTATTGGAAACCACACCAAATTCTACATTTCTTCACGAATTCTACACAAGAATGTACTTACTTATACCCCGCTAAAATATTCATAAGCGTGCTCTTCCCGGCCCCAGACGGCCCCATAATGGCTGTGAGCTCTCCAGACCTGAAGGTGCCATTGATGCACTTGAGCAAAGCCTTGTACCCTCGCTTCCGACCTTCGCTGACTGAGTACGATAGGTCTGAGAACTCGATGTCGACCGGCGGCCGTTTCGGCAGGTGTGTTAGGGACGCCATTGGTTTCTTTTGGTCTCCAAATCCGTTGGGGATCTTTGGGACGAGCCCGGTCATGGCCGGCCCCGCGCCGCCATTGCAGAGGTTGATCTGTGAGCCCCTGGAACAAGATGATGAAGCAAGTGAAAAAGAGAAGAGGTGAGCGAAAAGTAAACGTATTAAGGACAACAAATATAAAATTTTTGAATTTTGATAAAAATTACTTCTAGAGATAATAAAAAAATAGAAAGAAAAAAACTTCTCATGGTTTTCAGAAAAATAAAGTAAACATACATAATAATATCCAGCAGTGAACAAACAAAGGTTTATGATCACAAAGATAACCTGACAAAAACCTTATATACCAACTATGTTCATAACCTGCGTAAATAGAAAACTAACTCTTCCTCAATAATCTTTACCTATACATTTCATATTGCTTTTAATTTCAACTGCTTCTCGTATCGCACAGCTGTTTGCAGCCCACAGTAGTTTCCAGTTTCTATTTTCGCAATGGTTACTTAATAAGATAGATTGGGAACAAAATGTATTCTGAGGGTCTATTAGATAATATCGGCCATTGGTGACTATCCCTATTATCTAACTGGTCCTGTTAAAAAATTCCCTTTTAAGGATAATAGTGGTAGTTAAACCGCCGCTCTACGTATATAAAAAAATTCGGTGATAGTCACCAGAGTGGGCTATTTCTAGAGTTCTGCTGATCAAAGCCGTTCCTTTTCCTTATACATGTTTGTGTGATGTGAGTTTATGAAACCAACAAACCTGAATGCGTAATGAAAGAACTTTATCCATTCCATAGGTTATAGCACGTTACCTTTGCTGTTGACGTCATACGTCCCAACAACTTCAACTTTCGGAATATCACAGAATATTTTATTACAACTGGCTTGACCTTATTTCTATTATTAGAGCGTTAGGGTTTAACACAACTCCGTCTCTATACTATAAGCCATGTTTAAAAAACACCTCCGAAATAGTACCTACTGACTGTACAATTCACAGAGCGTACAGTTCTTTCTAATAGCAAGACAGAAAATACATTTGCATGATTTTATCAATAATTAGCTCAACATGAATAATTAGTAATAATTATACATGTTGAGCTAATCAATAATATTAGCACTTACACCAAACTGTAACACCTGAAATACCATTTTGTATAAGCAAATATTGTAATATCGATTATAATGAATTAAATTGGGGCTATATTTAAACAGTAACAAAAGAAGATGATAATGATTAGATAAGTTTATTCGGCTTAAAGAAGAAGGTCTTGAGATGGGAATATACAGGAAATCGCTGGGTTCGAATGGAATGAAAGGATGAAGGCACGCGAGTTGAATGTCTACTATAGAAAGAATGAACCAGGTTCACCTACTATGGAAAGCTCTAAAAGTGCAAAGTCGAGCAGTGAAAGAGTATATTCTGATGATGATTATAATCAAGTTTAGTTTATTTTTTACTATAATTTCGCTAGTTTTGTTTCATCATGCCCACCACCCTGCTTAAATGTGGATTTCATTCCAGTCAAAAGTGAATAGATTCTTACTGAAGTGATTCTATTTTAGGCAACATTACTTACTGACAGGTGAGATTGTGTGAAAAAGTTGTGTGCTATAGTCCTAGATTGCCATAAAATATATTTTATGGATGGGAATTTATCGTAAGATACTAAAATAACCTAATTACCTCCATAATATTCCAAGTCAGAAAATAATTCGAGTTTTCAGACATTCTGCACTTTTAATTATGAATCAACAGTTTAGCTGTCGCGTCTTTTGGCATTGAACTTTACAGTTTGAATAAGTTATTATGCTGGTACTGTTATTTCGTCTTCAAAATTTTCATAACGTTACTTTTTGTTTCTATTGTCTAGTTTAAACTTATAACCTCTACCTCCAACAAGATTATCTTCATCTTTGGCATTTGCAAAAATATCACACCAATTACGAGTATATTATGAAAGAGAAAAAAACTTTTTATATCAGGTAGCAAAGCAATAATAAGCTTAGATGACTGCCTGTCTGATGGTTGGTAGCTACCGCCTATTTTATTATAATTCCTGTATTATAAGAGTAATTGCTTTGAAATCTGCTAGGTTGCCGGTTGATTTATATTTGGAAAAAGTTCATACTATCCTGATCTTCAAATTCTAAAATATGTTTTTAAAAAAATCTTATATTTATTTTTTAATCACGAGACTTGCCTTTCACACCACGTGTAGGACACAGAAACATACATTAAAAACATATATATTATAATATCTATTTTTAAATTCATTCATTTTATTGCGTAAGTCTAACTCTTCACTTCTAATATAAAAAATCTCAAACCACAAAAACCCGTTGCATAAATTAACAGTCACTGTAGGTATAATTATATTAAAAGTGCCCAATACATGACGCATAGAAACTTTTTTTTTATTGTCTTCTTTATGTTAAGTTGTTTTGTAGTTAACGTTTATTTATAGTCTCTAAAAAGTTTTGAGGTTTTAGTGAAGATAATTATTTAGTATTATATTCTTACAATAATTTTGTAAAATTTGATTGTCCTGTTTTATTATCCAATCAACTTATTCTTTATTTAACATTTGCTTATTGTATTAAAATATTATCAATTTTTTTAATGAATGTTGAGAGTAATCTAAATTAACCGTTAACAGAAGATTAGTATCAGATCCATAATAATTATTAAAGTTTAGTTCCGTTGAATATAATATTGAACGGACAGTGGAACGTTAGTTGCATTAACTTTTGCCTTCAGTGTGATAGGATTGCGCCTGGGCACTACTTCCGATCCGCTACTATTTTGTGTGGTCGTTGTATTTTAATACTATTACAAAAAATGTAAATAAAGTGCAGCTTTACTGCCTGATGTGCTATTTTTATTTAATTTATCTTGTACTTGTAATTATATTAGGCCTATGATATTGATTATAATACAAGTACTATTGCAACTTTTTAAATGTATGACCCATGGACTAAAATCACAAAACCTAAATTTTGTATGAATATCAGATTTCGAAGTTTCGAATCCTGATGGCTAAAATATAGAAACTAACCAACATAACATAAAAATATGAAAACCATATTCATAACCAAACAATGGGTCAAATAACTAAAATATTAAAGTGTAGAAGAGACTGGCCAAATACCTTTTGCTCAACTGAGCGTCCCGATGTCTGAACAATTAAATGTCAGAATGTGACTTGTATCACTCGGTTCAATTGCCTTAAATGAAAGTTCAATCATTATTGTTACTCAGTCGATGAGTTCGGCCATGGATGCTACTTGTGCATTGTTAAAACGTTGCATAATAACACTGGTGTTATTTAAACAGTGGTAAAATTAATGGAGATAGAACTGGCCCTTGGAAAATCAAATATTTTTCATTAGTATTCGCATGAATGAAAAAAATTGCTTCCTTTTTTTGTTATATCGTTGCATTGATAGAAACAACCTCTACATATTCCACTAATCCCTCCTCCATCAGTGGTGGTCTTCATGTCTGAGGGTCATGACCCCCTCCATCTATGATTTTGGCCGAACAATGGAGCGCCATCTGCTCCTATCTCCGGCTACCCTGAGAGCATCGTAGACGGTAGAATCGAGCGTGGTGCGGATCTGATCGGACCAACGCATTGGGCTGCGGCCACGTGCCACTTAGCCGATGACCACCAATTTCTCAAGATTTTCCCCGCTTTTCCTGGCAATGTTACTAATACTTATAAGAAAATTAAAGTTTGCAATGCTTTTCTAAATTTATTTATGGCAATACCTAATTTCGATGTATTTTAAAGAGCCATAACACTAGTTAATCGCATCAATTTTCTTAGATAGCTCAGATACTTTTACCAAATACAATACTAGACCTTCCAGTAGGCTGTTTGCATCTAGATTGAATAATCCAATCAAATATCGAATAAAACCCAGAGGCGTAACGTACTTATTTCTAAAATTACTGTTTCGTTCGGACCGCAGCGAAAGAACTGACAACGCGACTATTTGCTTGTTTTTCACAAGCCCCTTCTCATAAGGATGATATCATAAATTCCACTACATCGATGCTAGAGTGCACAAAATAAGACCCATTCACACGACAAGAATTCAATGCGCTTTTGTCATCTCTCATATATATTTACTATTCATAGCGTCATAGTTATAGTAATTCATTCCCTGAAAATATTCAATGATATAACAGTCTGCCTAGGCTAGTCTAATATTGCTGAATATCATTATCTAGTATCTCGATTCTCACGAGCTTTTTTCGTCATCTGTATCGAATGTTCTGCAATTTAGACCATTCTTCTGTCTCATCACTCATTTCACAGACTGAATCTAAATTTCAGTTCACAAACATCCTCCAAAGGATTTTTGTTCTCCAAAGTTTATTGGTTCTTCAAGATGTGGCCTTGTCCTTTTCTGTTAGCTAAGTCAGTAACTATTGTTTTCAGATCTTTTATGTTTATATTTTATACGTATAATGACATAAGGAAACTTCAATCACACCTCGCATATCGTATTTATGAGGGCAACAGTTCTTGACAACAGAGTAATGATTTAGTGCAACGCAAACGATTTAGTAATTTTAGCGTGTGCGAGTAACACACCCACAACATCGTAACCCAAACATTTGCATTTATTTTGATAATTATTTCGACTTGGACGAAGACCGGCACAGAAATTGTCCAAGAAATAGCACAGTTGTGTTTGTTACTCGTATTATTGCTTTATTCTCCACTTTTGTTATAATGCAAATAACCTATATTTCTAAGAACATTGCTAAAACTGTCGACGCGTTATCTACTAAAAACAAAAGATGCTCGTTTACGCGAGTTGTTTTATAACCAAAACTGTTTGTGCATCTCTATAAAACACTATCATATTAGGAAGAAGGAAGCCTTTAAATGCGAAACTTACAAGAGTTATGGCTATCCTTTAGAGTTGTTCGAACCGGTTTGAAGGACTAATAACTCTCAACTGTTTTGATCATCACTATAACGCGCAAGCGACGTGGAGCCGCCAAGAAGGCCGGGTTCTTACTGACTTCAGACTAGTAACTAATACAGCCTCTATACGAAAATTGTTTTTCTTTTTAATTTCGATTGTGCGCGTGCGCATTGGAGTGTTCCAGCGGACATTTGGACTCATTAATTATAACTGACAACATTGTGGGTCAGCAGACTATTTAAATTCTATGGCTGTCTGTTTTAATGTGGACAATGACTATGGTGTCCTTGTTAATAATTTGAGTAAATCTGGGTTGTTCATAATAAATACAAGTCATATTTAATTAAGTAAAATAAAACAATGGGAGTGCTTTTTCCACTTTTAGATATATTTTGTTAAAAATCTTTGTCCACAAAACAAAGAGGTGGTTTTCCTTTTGTCGCGTATCTACTTGTAAGTGCATATTAATGATATCATCAATTGATATTATAACATTGTTCACATTTTCATTTAAGATCAAAATATATAAAATTGCAATTTTGAAAAGAACAATTTCTACATATAGAGCCACTAATATGGACTCTATATTTATAGTTCCAAAGATCTTTTATAGCCTTTTAAATTTCACAAGCGTATGAATCTTCTAAAACAGCCTACGTACTTTTTAGGGTTCCGTACCCAAAGATAAAAAACGGAACCTACATATAACTAAGTTTATGTTAACGACAGACACACAATCGGACGGCATGTCTGATAGTATCCGCTATATAACACAAGTACACACGCACTCAATGTTTTGACATAATACGTTCACACATTGAGAACTTTCCTAAAATTCCTATTCTCTTATTACTCATCCATCAGGCCCAGTTTGTTCGTATAACAACTTCTTGGCGCGGGCCCAACTGGCGTGCCTACAAAATTCAATGTTCTCGTTCCAACCGAAAACGAATCTTGCTTCTTCAACAATTAGGTGCAAATTGCTTTGTGGATAAACCTTCGTTAAGTTTAAAGTACGCGCTCCGTATGGGGTCGATATTGCGAATTCTCGGAATATAACTCGGTATTTAATTAAGTAAGTATTTAAGTGGATTTTATGTTATTGTCAGAATAATTGGGGCTTTGGAAAGTAATATTTGATTCATTTTTGTACGCAATTTTCTGTTATTTAAGCGCCGGTAACCGCTCACCATAAGGTGTTCAGGCGTTTGTTGGCCTGCTATGCGGAAAAAAATCAGAAGAGGAAAAACTACAAAACCAAAAATATCAGATTTGAGTGAAACAAAAAGGGAAAAAAACCTTTTGCATTCTTGATCCTAACTTAAATTAAATGCAAAAATATTATAGTAATCGATACTTCCCTTTTTCAAAGTTAATTAAAAAGGTACGCAAAATGATTACGTAAGTTTCGTATCCCACCGTCAACACAGCCTGTTTGACCATGAAATTGGGTTGGACACCTTCTCATTAATGTCCACGATACTAATGCCGGGTCAGGCTCTACTAGGCTAGGCTTTAATTAGGAAACTAGATCTTTGTTTGTTATCTAAAAGTGTGGTGGAACCTGATAGCGATTTTGGGTGGCGATATTTGGTCACTTTTTAACTGCTTTTTTAGAAATAAATGTAAATTGGTGGAATTTTAGTTACAAATAAGTAAACGATAAATAAAAGTTATTTCAATATCTATATTTTTATATAGATAGGTATGCATACTATAGCTTATTAGAACATTTTTGTCTGCGCCTGTATACACAGAAAATAACATAGATTAAAATCACTTTATGATTTTTACCCGAATTTATTCAAACAAGATTTTTTTTAACTAAAGACACATGGGCCTTAAACATAGCTCCCGTTCATTATTACGTACAATATTCATGTAAAAATCAAAACTAATTCCGAATTAAAAATTAGTCTTATATTATCACTAATCATGGAAATCGATAGAATTTATCGAAAAAGCAATATTTCACGAAGAAAATAATGATATAATAGCTAATATCAGGCATATTTTGCACTTATCTTAATAAGTGATAAAGCATAGAGGCCTCTTTTCACATCGCAGGCGTTTGACCCAGACAAGGAGGTATGAGCGCGATCTCTCCTGATAATAAATATATACTCGTATAGGTACATAATCACGGAATAATTAAAGAAAAGGATGTACGAATAATTACTACATGGTACATGACAAAGTCGCTTCCCGTGTCTATTTGTCTGTCTCTGTGTATGCTTATATCTTTAACAAGTGAATTAAATTAAAAATTAAAAAAAAACCCCAACGCAATAAGTTGGGTACGGAACCCTAAAAAGAAAATCCATACAACTAAAACATCTAAAAAATGTAATCTTACCGCTGTAATTCACAATGAAAATTTAACAAGCGCTTGAAAGCAAAACGCTTAAATTGATCCCAAGAAGGAAACAACTAAGTGAATATTGTATTTTCTATCTCTCTTCACCTTGACCCGACTGAATTTCTGAGAATTTACATTTCAGGGTGTAATCTTGGGAGTCCCAACGTTTACTGGAAAAACTTTCTCAACCATCTTACTTATATCATCTCGGTTTGATATAAAATTCAGTGAATGCACATATTTCTGTGGAGATTATGTCGTAGTGACGTACTTCAAATCATAGGATAAATTCTGCAATTCAAACAAGTTGATCTTATCTTTATACGAACCGTCATGAATCTGGTTAAAGATACGTTAACCATGATTTTTTTAAACTAAACTTTGATTTAGGTAGACCGTAGAATAAAAATAGAGAGAGTGAGAGAGATAGAAAGTAGAGAAAGAAAGCAGACTGCTTGTCTTCTTTCTTGCTATACCTTGCATACTACGAAAAATAAGATTGATTGATTTTCACTAAAATTATTTTAATATTGCCAAAGTGCTCCATTGATTTGAGTTGAGTTATAATAATAGGTATGTGGATAGATCAGTTAAACTTTTATTTCAGGATGTGAGATATCCGGCAAGCGAGGCATCAACCTCTATCGCAAAATGATTAATTCATACGTATGCTGAATGAAGTTCAAGTATTATCGCCGGATGAAGTATACATTATTGGTGTAACCATTGAGTTACTCACAGAGAAACCAAGCCGAGCAGGACAAAAAATAATCTCTTACGAATATATTATAATACGATAGAAAAGAAAAACGAATCTATTGTTACTGTGACTGTGGCCGTCTTTGGTTGACAGGTTTGCATGAATTGACATTAAAATTCCTGACCTAGAAAAAAAATCCTAGTGACTCAGAATTTTGATAGCTTATTCTAGCTTTTTAGCTTATTCTATTGTTTTTACGATGTGCCATATATAGTTTTCTTATTTATTCTACTTTTGACGAATCAAAAGGATAAAGAAATTTATTTGCATAAAATGTGGTACATTTAAATGGTCTTAATATTATAAAAGAGCTTACACATTTAGCCAAAATAGCTTGAAATGCGAATTTGTTATACCTTATAATTAAAGTAGGTACCATAGGTATGATAATACTTATTACAATACAAAATAATAATTGGTCACGCGATTTTGTAATGTCAGTTCATCTACGTACCTGATATGCTAGATCTATGGGTGTAACGGGTAGCTATTGACGTAAATATTTCTTATTCATGTGACCGAACGACCTATTACGATGGTTGAGATGCAAAACCATAAATGCAAGGGCCACCACCTTAATAAAATGTTATGCTCTTAGGTAATGGAATAAATAAGGAAATACTTTTGGTAAGTACTGAACAAGTGGATGTACGGTACTACGACATTGCTAGTTGGCTGACATTCCAGTTATTCGGACCGATTTGGTTCCATTTTCTTCGTCTGTACTATGGAGAAATGGAACTCCTTGCCTGCTTCAGTATTCTCCGAGAACTATGGTTTTTTTTTTATCTAGAGTGAATTAATAGCAATTAATAGATGCCTTCTAGGTATCCCATCAAAAACGGGTCTATCAATATAATTATTAGGTGGGTATTTTATTTTGAAAATTATATCCATTTCTTGCAAAAAGGTTTTAGGATGAAACTTAACAAGCTATCTCAGTCAGTAGTTAATTATACTTATACCTGGGTCCAACAAGTTTCAGAATGGTATACTGTATAAAAACTGTAAATGCCCTCAACCCATAATATAGAGGACGCAAATACCAAAGAATATTTTGTTAAATAAATGGGTAGCCGTCCTCAACTGTACAAATAGCCGTCATAATAAGCAAATATAGCTATAATGTACCAATGTAGGTACACGAATCTTTTCCAGCCTACAACGTGTTAAGAAATAATAAATTGTTTCAAGACAAGACGGAATAAAAACAAGTAGACGAAGACAAGAGAGAAGACTACCACAATATGGATCCTACGCAAGGGCAATGGAGACTTACAGAAGATACAGAAGAAGAGAGTAACTGGAGGAGATATACTTGCATAGAACAGGAATGTGTGACATGAATGTAAGAAGGCCAGCCGCTAATTCCAAGTTAGTAGAGGTGGGCATCTTAGAAGGAGGTATTTCCTTATTTTTTGGTCTGTTCAAAATGCTTATCCCAAAACTTGACCAATATTAAGCTGCTCGGTCAAAGGTGAAAGACTTGACCTGAGAGAAGGTGATCTTATCGCTTATCCTAGAAGGAGAATTTTCCTCCTTTTTGGATGACTAAAAATGCGGATTCACCCCAAAACCGCTATATTTGCACATTATTGAGTTGCTTGACATGGGCGAAGTTGAGCTAATCTTAGGAGGCTCTCCTCCTTTTGATCAGATAAAAATGCTAACTCACCAAAAAGTCCATTAATATGGTGATAGGTGGCAATCCGGGAAGGGGTACCCGAAAACGGTTTGGATGAACTGTGTGAAAGAGGATATGCGTGCTAGGGGAGTGGATGCAGATATGACGGATGATATAATCTAGATAAGGGCAGGAAGAAGAAGAAGACTCACCCCAAAACCTGTCCATTATTGAGCTGCTCAGTCAAAGGCGGAGACTTGACCTGGGAGAAGGTGACCTTATCGTTGAGCTCGCCCTTGCTGCCGCGCCCCATCAGCGGCAGGTGGATCTGAGTGCCTTTCGACTCCATCTTGAGGCCGGGCGTCATCGCTGCATTACCATCTTGTGATATGTAGCCCTGGAGAAAAACAAAATACCTTTAGTGGACTGGAATATTATAGGTACCTTGTTTTGGTGACATTCTTAAGTCCCCAATAATAGGTACCCAAGAGAAACACCGTGTGCGGTGTTAAGTGCTATTACTAATAATCACTACATCAGGCGCGGATCCAGGGGGGGGTCTTTGACCACAATCTCTCGTGACGTTAAGCGATGATGCGGCCGTAGATGGCAGCAGACTATACCTAGAAGGTGGGATAAATCTCTCCCTGGCTTCACTGAACATCATGCCGGAACCCGGTCACAATGACCGCTTGGCGGACACGGTTTTATCCAGGAATGCAGTAAGTACCATGTTTTGAGAAGAAACATTAATTACTGCTTAAATTGCATCATGCTACCTATACCTACATATTTCATATGTATGCTAAATTTATGATCTTAATATATAATCATACTCGTTATATATGTATATAGCTGGTAAACAAAACCTTATAACTTGACCCAGTCATTCGGAGCTCTGACGTCAATGATCGCAAAACAATAATATATATATATATATATATATATATATATATATATATATATATATATATATATATATATATATATATATATATATATATATATATATATATATATATAATCGATCTAAACATCGCATCGACATTATATAGACTCCTATATACGAGTATGTGTGGGGAAGCATATTCACCCAGCATGTGCTGAATGCACGCCTATTGCCTAATTTACTTTAATTTTAACTGCTATTTATATGTGCTTATAATGTATTCTCGGTGACTCGCGCTATGCGAATCTGTCTTTAATTTATAAGTAAGTAATAATTACATTAGTTTAAGTATATGAATGAATGAATAGTTTATTTGCTTAAATACAGGTTAATAACAAGTTCTTATGATAGATATAAATAGTTCTTACTGTATTTGACATAATCTGTCGTGCAAATATTTAGTTATGTCTACATAAATCTAGTTTTACATTTTTCATTACAAGTATATAACATTAAATACAAAATTAAAATTGAATTGAAATTAATATTTATAAAATTAAAATTTAAAATTTAAATAATCATCTAATGAGTAAAAACATCTGTCACTAAGCCATTTAAATATTTTTGTATAAAATTCATTTGCCTTTAATTTATGATATTCCATTGGTAGTTTGTTATATATTTTAGTTGCCATTTTGTAACAATTTTTGTTGCACATTTCTAATCGGTATCTAGGCGCTATTAATGGTTTTTGTACTACTTTTCTTTTTCTTATTGCTAAATGGTCTTTCTCAAATAGATTTAAATTATTTCGTACGAATTTTAACATTTCAAATATATATAAGGATGGCAAAGAGAGTAACGCATGTTTTTTGAACAAAGGTCGACACGAGTCTGTCCACTTTAGACCAAAAACAGATCTAATGCATTTTTTTTGTGCAACGAATGCTCTTTGTAAGTCAGTTGAGTTTCCCCACATTATGATGCCATATCTCAATACAGAGCACACGTGACTATGATACACAGTTATAGCTGTTTCTATGTTTGTGAGTTTTCTTATCTTCCTCAGCGCAAAAACAAATTTATTTATTTTTTTACAAACGTTATCTATATGGGATTTCCAATTGCAATATGTATCTAATCTAATTCCTAAAAAATTAATGTCATTTACAAGTTCAATGTCAGTGTTTTCATATTTTATGTCAATTTTATCATCTTTATTCTTATTATTATATGTCATAAATTTCATAAATTTAGTTTTGTTTGTGTTAATTTTTAAATTATTTACATCCAACCAATTTACAATATCGTTAAGCGCTTTATTAGCTATTGTTGTAGCACACTCTGCAGTTTTTTCTCGAATCAAAAGGGTTGTATCATCTGCAAAGAGAACTGTATATTGATCCGTAGATTCAGGTAGTTCATTGACATAAATAATAAACAATACTGGGCCTAGAACACTCCCTTGTGGGACTCCATATAGATTTTCTTTAAATTCTGACCTATATGTCATCTGTGTTTTAGTTTTATAACACATTTGTTTTATTTCTGTACATTGCATCCGGCCTTTCAGATAGGTTTCAAACCATTTAAGTGCTGGTCCTCTTATGCCATAATTCTCTAATTTATTTAATAGTTTGTCATGGCACACCGTGTCAAATGCTTTGCTCATATCTAGAAATATAGCGACAGGTAGTTCTTTTCTGTTGATTGCTTCTAAAATTTCTGTCATTAATTTAAAGCATGCTATCGTTGTCGATCTGCCTTTTATGAAACCATTCTGTTGTTCGCTGAGTATATTTTGTCCTTCTAGGAATTTCATAAGTCTATTACACATAACTTTTTCAAGAATTTTGGAAAAAATTGACACTAGGGTGATAGGCCTGTAATTTCCGGTATCAAGTTTATCTCCCTTCTTGAATAGTGGTTTGACAACGGAAAACTTCAGCTTTTCTGGAAATATGCCATTTTCAAGGGATAAATTTATAACATGTGTTAATGGTCCAATAAAGTGACGCAAATTTTGTTTTATCAATTTTGTATTGATTTCATCGAATCCAGCCGAGTTAGTGTTACGTAAATCCATTGCAATTTTCAAGATTTCTAAGCAATTTACTGGTTCCAGAAAAATTGAATTTGCTATTCGTTTCTTCGCATCTTTTGCTTTATTTCTTTCATTTGTGTCCGGCTTTGCAATATCAATAAAAAAGTTATTAAAGCATGTTGCAATGTCGTTTCCATTATTCAAAACATTTTCTCTGTCCTTTATCTCTTATATATAAGCTGTATCTATTTTTTTTTTTTTTTCAGCGAAAATGCAGCCAAAGATCGTTGTAGACTAAACCTAGAAAACTTATTGAGCTGGAGTATCTAGGCTTTTTATCCCGTTTTTTTTTCTAATTGTTTTTTTTTTTTTTTATATTATAATCTGTGTTTCAATAAAGTGTTATCTATCTATCTTTTCCAATAGAATACACGGCTTAAACCGCGGGTCACTACTAGTATTATATACATATTATGATACTAACAATACTGTTATCATCATAATGTTTGATGAATGCAAAGTCCAATGATGTTGACTAATTGCTACGTACAAACAAACCAACAAAGAACAAACATGTGTATTTATAATAGGTACCTATCGCGCCCTTAGCGCCATTCTAATCTAAACAAATATATCATTATTGAAATAGGTTAGTATTTAGTAACCTTGGCTTCGATTTCATGAGGATCTCTATAACTCTATACCTTAGGCCTTGACCACATATTCCGATATAAATAGAATAAGATAAGTATTTTTATGCTGAAATATGCGTCTAAATCTATAAAATCAGTGAGATTTCTTTAGAGAAGTGCTAAGCTTTTTTTATGTGCTTAATAACTTCGAACAAGAAAATTTCATAAAAAAGTAAGTAATGTTAGACCGCGACGCGTATTTTAATTTATAATATAAAACCGCTATTATGTAGAATTACATAAAATTTTAATGGGACTACCAGAAAAAAGTAGGTACACCCATTGTTTTTTTTTTAAGATCGGTTCAGACATCTTCGAGTAGATAATAAGATAATATCATTGAACTAAAAATAACATGTGAAATTAAAACTTTTCTTCCAGTATTAGAAGCCTTAATAAGAGCTGATTGAATGAACTTAGAACCAAATAAGCCTTATAGATAATATCGTAGTATCCACCTACCTACCAATATTATATCTCTGACGTCATACCTACGTAATAGGGGTCTCCCACGCTTGAGGTCTTCAAGAACTGCAAGAAATTGTGTCGCATGACCGAAGAAAGAAACCCGACTTTCTCTCTTTCACAATATCTTTGGTTTTTTTTAGGTGACAGTTTTATTTCAATCATTAATTGAATAGACTTGTTAGGCCCAGTGGTTAAAATATCCTACGTTTTATTTTAGGATCTAGAATCTAGGCTGCTAACATTCTACTAAAACAAAGAGTTCCTAATTATTTTATCTGTGTATTAAAATTAGATTTTTTTTCTCATTTCTTTTGATTTTAAATGTTTAAATGTCTGGATGTCTGTGTGTTTGCGTGTGTTTGTTAACTCTTCGCGCCTAAACGGCTCAACGGATTGTTTTTAGTTCTAAATTTAATTCGGCTCAAGAAGCTTAATAATTAAAGAAGCTAAACTTACCGAAACATAAACTAGTATCTTAGTTTGCGTAGTACTTTTCAAAACTAAGGAGAAATCACAAACCCTGGAGAAGAATATGAACCAAAAACTAATACAAGAAAAAAATCTAATACCAAATACAAAATCCTAAACCTAAATTTCGCTGTGAGTCAGAATGCCGACGTTCTCGATACAAAATACAAAATTATACCAAAGTTGTAGGGTTCGTGTCTTTATACCCTTAATATTATTTTGGGTCGGAGCCTTATGTTTCTGGTTGAGTAGATTACGTAATGCTAGCACGGATATTGCCTGAAAAATATTAGTTCTTTGTACTTTTATACTCGATCTGACCTCGTTCTTGGTACCATAATAGGAATAAAAAGAAAAACTAGTTTATTCATAAAATTCAGGTAATTATGCTGAGCTGAAAACTCTCTAATGCAAATACTTATATGTATTTACAAGTAGTCGGATTGTTATATGTATGTTTTTGTAAAACTCTACGATTAATAAATCTAATTTTCAAAATGCCTAGTAATTTCGCTGGTGCTCAGTTCTGCAATAGAGGCCTACCATTAAAATCTATAGGTAATTTCAGAACCTTTTCATGAAGATTGAAGATCAATCTTCATGTAAAAGGTGAAAATTAATAAAAAAATAACCGTGTCTACTTTCACTGAACGAAAAACTGCAATGGCAACATGATTTTCAGGATCAATTTTCCTTTCATTTATTCATTCCATTATTATTATTTTTTGTGGTGACAAAAAGTAGACGGCCCACTAAGTGGTTACCGTCGCCTATGGATTCCTGCAATACCAGGGGTACCGCTGGTACGTTGCCTACCTTTCAAGATACCAAAAATATTTTTTAAAGTAAAATAAACTAGCTAAACTATTCTAATATTTATCCGTATTAACAGGCCACCTGGTTATCTGCGTAACAAATTATTATGAACTAATCTATTTATCAGGGTTGTCGTAATTCGGATAATCTTTTAACAAGACTTTTACAGACTGATGTAAATTTTTCCTGTAAGGACTAAGGACAGCTAATTATCAAATTTATATTATTACATACATTCGTTGAATTTAGTTTTTAGAATAATTTGTAGATTGCTTTAGACTGCTTTAGACTTTAGGTAATATCATTATGTTTAAAAGTATATTCCTAGTTTGTACTAGGAAAAATATAAATTTACTACTATTTTTAAATTATATTGATATTTAAAAAATAGTACTTTGTTGTTATTAAAGTTAGTAAATGAATCTTACTTAGCAGTTGACGTCACAATATCTAATCATATACTTATGTGCCAAATTTCAACTCAATTAGTCCAGAAGTTTGAGATGTAACTACGTTATTTACGTCACTATGAATGCCATAGAACCTGTGAGTGATCCAAATTTGAGCCCAATCCGTTGATCGCTTTGGGCTGTAAATTGATGGATCAGTCATCTATTATGAATGTGTATACAGATTCAGACGTAATATTATTACAGCTTTGAGCTGGAATAAGTACTGATATAAAATTCTGTTCATTCTACTCCAGTGTTAGCTAGTTTACGACTCATTCGGGTTCCGAAGCCATTTCAAACTCAACGTAGAGTTATGCTCGCTGATTTGTATCTATACAAAGCCGTGCCGAAAATAACATTGTTTAAGGCTCTGTCGATCCGAGTTATGAAGTTATGCAATGGTGTACTGGTTATATTTGTTAACGTTAGCGAATAACAATTTGCGGTGAAATTTAGCAGAATAATAACTAAAGTTAGTTTAGTATAGTACGTTTTTATGTCAGTCAGTGACACCTGATGGTGAGCGGTTACCGTTTTTTTTCTTGAGATTTCATTTGGGTATTTATTTAAACTAATTTGATATTATGTTTCCTCCTTAAGAAAAACAAATTGACCTTACGTAAATGTTGTTGCAAAATTTGGCAATTTTTTTTTTCTTTCTTTCTTTCATTTATAGACGTTACCAACACCAATATAATTGGTTCCACCCATTGTTTTTTTTTCACCATTTCGGTAAAAAAATGAAGCGATTGGACTGAAAACCATGCCGTGGAAATTTAACCCACATTCTACCTCTACATACATTTATATACTAATCATTATAAAGCCTTTTTAAATTTATTTATCTCTAAAGCAGATAAAAAACTTTTTGGATTCTCACGCCAACACAGTAAGCAATAACTAGGAAAGCAGAATTAAGCAAGTATAGTAAGAATCATCTCAGACTTTACTGACGCGTTTTACATTCACCAGCCTTTGAGTCACATCCGCATAGTCTAGTAATTATTGTCACATGAGATAACTTTAATTAATTCTGTTGAACAAAGGCTGTTATTTTCCTTAGTATCTGTTTTAGCGGGTTTTTATGAACTCGCTAAAAAAGTTAAATGCAACACATGCAATAAAATTGATAACAATGTCATGCTTCTTATCAAAAAAGTGAAAGATAAATAAATAAGAAATTATGTTTTAATTATTGCATTGTCCCCATTTTTAGACGCAAAATTACCTCTATATACCAAAAAATGTCACAATATGTTTGTAAGAGTCTATACCTACGCTAAATTTTTCGAGAATTTGGAAGCATGGAGTGATCGAGAAAATGGAGCTTCGTGCGTTTCAAAATCAAAATCAAAAAGCATTGTAATGCTCAGAAAGAAATAAGAACAGATTTGTATTTGTAATCATATGAACATGATCACGATAAACCTTTCGGTTATATAATAATATTATAACTCTTACCCAATTCCTTCCGACATATTTAATAATACCGTCTAATGTGAATTTTTTTTTCTAGTCTGTACTTTCCCACTGCTGGGCAAAGACCTCCTCCAAATATATTAAATAGAATAACAAATAGGTACCTATAAATTTTTATGAAATACAAAATTCTTCTTATTTTCATTTAATTTCTATCTAATACAGACAGTCAGTAAAAAACAATAATTGCTCGTTCTATGAAAATCAATTCATTCCGGGTCAATGACCTCCAAAGCCGCTTATGATCTTTAGAAACCGTAACTGAGCTCTAAGATTCCAAGTGCCTAAGTTTTTGTCTACACAAAAAGATCTCCAAGGTTAGTCTGTCTTCAACCAGACAAAGGAAAGACTAGGATTTTATAAAGATAAACAAGATATCTGTCGCCCAGGTGTCGATAAACGTAGCTCATTATAATAAAAATGTAATTAAAATAATGTACGTAATTATACAAAAACATAGTATGATTTACATGTATAATAATGTAAAATGTGTTTTTCTTTTTGCATATCCAGATGTCTACTAGATAAGTCTATAAGGTTAAATTATAATTATTGAGCAACATTTTCATATTATTAATTCAAAACGAATTCACGATATTTAAATGAACTTTATAAATTAAGAAGACGATTTTTAACACTTAGTTGGCCAAAGAGGAGTAGTTGAGTATAGTACGTATAATAAATAATTAGGGTTTAACGATACTCCAAACTCCAACATAAACAGTCTACCTTACTAACACTGTTAAATTCAAAAATTCAAATTATGTTGCAGTTTCAGGTAGCCATGATTACAGGTTTTTTTTATTATTTCTACAAATACTTCTTGTGCTATAATAATTATAGTTAGTTCAATAACATTCTGACTTTTAGACGTGCTAATGCACGTCCATAAAATATCAACTAACAACTGCTAAATTAGCTGCACAATGTTTTTAAAAATCTGCGCAATGGCTTGTTTATGATTTCGTAGAAATACTATCATGTTAAAGAAAAATTATTAGGCTAAAAAAGAAAAGGTCGTATATTATAAAACATCAATACAGATAAGGTGTCACCAACAAAAAAAAATTCAACTTAATCTCAACTTACCTGCACCCAAGTAGCGCTTAAGTTCAACATAGCACTAAGCACGACTACTTTACACTAACACTAACAACCTATTAAGCATTACGCAGGCATAATCTTATCAGTCTATACACTTAGCAACTATAGCCTATAGGATAATCACCAGTTTAGTGATAACATACATTGAATTTACATACAATTATTAAAAACTATGTCAAGAACATAAAAATAAAAAGTTGATGTTTTATATACGTATCACTTGTTATTTGTTATCAATGCAATGAAAGAAATGTCTCAATTTAAAGATAAGAAATACTGTCAACATAAACAGAAACTATTCTAAGAAATGGCCGTCTTTAGACGCAATTAAAATAAGTAAGAATAATTAAAATAAGAGGAAATATTCTCGAAGGAAAAAGTGGTGAAAGACCAAGCTAATCCAAATATCTAATAATCTGCTTGATAACATTGGTACAGTCATTAGTGGAATACGAGTAAGTATTAGTAAAATTGAATTAAAAGAAATCGAAATTGAAGAGAAGAAGTAAAAGAATTAGAAGAACCCTGAGTTCCGTAGAATATATTACTCCTACCTTAAAATAATAAGTGAGTTAAATTGTTATTAACAAAAATAAGGTATAGAACGAATAAAAATGTAATGTTATTGGACTTTAGAAGAAATAATAAAAAGAATCTTACAAGAGGAAAAATGTAACAAAAGGAAACAAAAGCAATTTTATTAATATTTGAAGACAATGAAACATTCAGTAACGGAAAATGAAAAGAATAAGATGTAAATTGAGAAAATAAAAGAACAGGACACGTTAAAGACCAATGTCTTCACAGTGGCAAGATTTAAAAGACACTGCGACATATTTAACTATCTACACATATAAAGATATCATAAACTAGACATGATATGTTAAGCAAATCACAATAATGAGTTAGCATGGGTATCATAGCCTTTAAACACTCATTGCTTCTAATATCATGAACTAGCGATGCAGTGTGTAAACAAACTGATTGCTTTGCAAATTGCCTTTCTATTCCTTTACTATTTTGTTCTCTACTACACGTATTATCATTATTTTCAGCACTAAGTAAGGTTAAAACGACTAATATCGGTTTTTCGCAACAATTCGCTGAATTCTAAAATTAAATGCTATGGAACCAATATAAGACTTGGACCGGTCTTTAGTAAAAAGCCTTTTGATTAAGCATTTAATTTCATATATTTGCTTCATACATTATGTCTATTAGATGATAACTCTCTTTGTTCTTTACAGTAATTGTCCTGACAACTGTAGTATTTATTGTCTGCTTAACAGATTCTTTCTCCATATTTTAAAATCTTTTAAAAACTTCATTGGTTCTCATATTATATTTTAGTATCACCGTCGCTTGAATCATCATCATCAGCACATAACAACATCTTGCAAGCCATAGATCACCTTTTTTCGCCAAGTGTATTTGTCGAGTCGTCATTATCATCATTATCGACAACCCATATCCTCGCTACTGCTAGGCAAAGACCTCCTTTCCTTCGTGCTATGCATGTTTATCTTGAGCTGATCACATTCAGATATTTTCTGTGATGTCATTGATCGGTCGCCTAAGTATTTCAAAATCATCATCATCATCATCTCAGGCGTAGGACGTCCACTGCTGAACATAGGTCTCCTCTTTGTACTGGTTGGAAGCGACCTACATCCAGTGTCTTCCGGCGACCTTTATATCTCACCCGACCTTTTTACTTCAAAATAATAAAGACAATTTCTAATTCTGCAACGAAGTGTACCGGCATTCTAAAGAAAGCACGTCACAAATCAGATACAATCTCCAGTGATAGTACAGCCAGTTAATTACAGTGTTGCGTTATCGGGCACATGTGTTATCACCACTATCTACGTTGCTACTAGACTCTGAATATCTGCTATCTTTATTACGTTCACTAGTGTTTTTTTTATCAGCGTTCTTTGATTTTAAATCAGGAGCATGTTTTATCTTTTTAATATTCTTTGTGGAAGTTGCTATTTCTTTTTTTGTTCGCACACTTTCGTATGTAATGTTTATCATTTTGATCGCAGTTAAGTAGAGCGCGGTAGAGTGTAGCGGAGGATTTCTTATCTACCTGCTTTATTTAGATACGAAGTCCTATGCAGTACTGCTGCAGCTTTGGTGACACTGACTGATCGCGTGCAACACCAGGCGACCGTTCAGTTCATCTCATGCAGTAATATGAATTAAATCCAAGTAGAGCAATTTTGTTTACTCATTCTTTACTAATATTTATTATTATCAGTAAGATTAGTTATTGACTTCGAAAATATTTGGCGACACAGGAAATGAAAATTCTGAATTTTCCTTGTCGATCGAAGAAAGTGGCAATACATTTATTATGTAAGTCTTTACTAAGAATATTTTTTACATTTTTTCCTGAATGTGAAAAGAAACCATCTGAAATAAACATTCTTGAAGGGATTTGGGAGAGGTTCTCGCCTAAAACATTGAGGGATTTTGAGAAAGTCTTTGTACAACAGTAGGGTAGTAAAGACTAGCAAAAATACTAAAGTACCTACTCCGTTCAGGTAACCGTAAAAGGTGAACTAAGCATTTTGTGTAAAAGATTGAAAATATTTTTTCTAGGAATTGAATATTTTAGTGAAGCCAGGGAGGAATTTATTTTGCCTTAGGTTAAGTTTGCTACCATCTCTACGGCCGCATCGTCGTTTAATATTACGCCAGATCGTGGTCAGAGTAACCAACCTCTATTGAATAAAAAAAAATCCAAGATTTATTTTCTTAAAAGTAATAACCACCTTGAATCTTATTAGGTACGCTATATTGCATACTTGTTATTATAATAAAATAATATGAGCAGGATGTAAAAGTAAACCCTTTAAAGGTGAATGTCCTCAAGGATCCAGACCAAGCCGGAAACGCCAGTCACTGATCTCAAGTCAAAAGGAACTGATGAACTCTTTGATTGCTTTAGTTAAAACAATTTAGAAAGAACAATAATTATTTATTGATATTTTATGCAGAATTGTTTATTATCTTAAGCCACGTCTCCAGTGCCTATTTTGGTTCAAACATTCAAAACAAACATTACAACAATTAAAAAAAAATCTCGGCGATTTTGATGAATATTGATATCATATTTTGTTTTATGTGAGCAAACAAGAAGTGTAGTTTTACGATGTTATGTGAAAAATGTTGTGATGTTTATGTTGAATGTGAACCAAAACAGGCGCTGGAGACGCGGCTTTAGATTTTAGCAAAACAAAAATATTTTTGTTAAAACAGGAAGCATATTGTGAAATAAATAATTGGGGCTCTTTTATGCCGCTCAAATTGCTTATAGAATACCTATAGTTAAAATAGATGAGCACACAAACGCTAAAGGAACGACATTCTTATCGTATAAAGCAGCAACCAGCGCAGTGGGGCTATTGGCTAATTTATTGCTACTAAGTAAGATGTAAATTACTGCGTTTGATATATTAGTCATATTGATGAGGAAGTTTAAGCAAATTATGTACATTAAAGTGGACATCATAGTAGCTATGAATTAGCCAATAGCCCAGCTGGTTGAGAGAAATATAGTGAATATTAAAGTAGGCATTTATAACATAAATACTAGATTTATATCACAGAAAGACCTGAATAAAGAATTAAAGACGTAAGTAAGTACCACTTTAGATGCTAACCTAAAATTACGAGCTCTAAAATTACATACGCCTAACAAGCTAAACGTAAAAACTCTTACTCGCCACAATGATGTTGATGAAACATTTTACCAAGAAAATTGTAAGGTTTCGTGTCGGCGTCGACTAAAATTGCCGTGTCAATACCGACACGATCTATTTATGGACACGCCAGTTACTGCCCACGTCTTGCGTGGTAACTAGGAGGAAAGTATAAATTGGTTTCTGATCAATTTTGTTCTTATCATTCAGATTTTTTATGAGAATTTCATCATGTTTAGGAGGATCCATCATCATCATCAGCCTTCAACAGCCCACTGCTGGGCATAGGCCTCCCTTTGATTTTGCAATTCTCCCCTGTCTCGTGCAGTCCTCATCCAGCTGCCTCCAGCCTGTTTCTTAATGTCGTCAGTACATCGCGCCATCGGACGACCCGGATTTCTCCGCCCATTGAAGATTAATTCCGACCCTAATCTGAATGTGGATGGTTTCAATGAGAAACATCTACCGCCACTTTGCAAATATTTTTTTGTCTTTAGTAAGTATTCCTTACAGGACAGGATAGGAATATCCCCTGACCTTATATGGGTTGTGTTAGAATCCCTAATTCATATTCTACAAATTTTACAATCTTCTTGAAAGTGAATCAAGAACCTTAGATGCCTAGAACGATTGAAATTTTTGCAATTTCATACTACCTCTAGAAAATAATTTGCTTTTTAATGCCTAATAAACGCACGGGATTTTCGATAGAGATAATTATGGACTAAGCCTTTAATCAATTACATACATTATATGAATTCTGTTTCAATCATGTTGTGAATTCAAATAAGTTTTATTACCTTGCCTTAGTCACATTGTTAGTCTAAATTGGTACAATCGCAATATACTTTCTCTACAATTCCTTTGTTGGGTTACATAAGAAGTCTTGTAGGTGACGTAAAGTGCGCGTGTACCGAAGCGGTTTACAAACCGACTGGAAGCTAATAGACTATAGAGACAGACTGTAAGAAAAGGCGTACTTCGCGCACTAAGAACCAGGTTAGATATTTCAATAAGAATCCAGAAATTGAGATATTTCCTTCACAATCTTTTGCAGACTAGAACATCAATTTAAGGGTATTGACTGTGCTTATAATCAGCACAGGATTTCACAGCAATATAAAATTCTGGGCGTACAACACGAACGCTTGAAGAGTCATAAGATGTTAAGACTCTTCAGCCCAGTAATTCGTAGAATTTAGTTATTAAAAATATTCCTGTGTAAAGCTTGAGTTTTTTAATATTATTTTTAAAAGTAATGCTATGTTGGAATGAAATAAAGTATTTCAGTACGGATATGGCTTCATTTTTGTCAGTGGAATACGATATCCACCTTTTATTAAAACAGTCCGTGACTATAAGCTACTAAAATATTTGTGTATCAGATGGTATACCCAAGGTTGGATTTAGTACTGTTTATAAAATCCACGATGGATCGAAGGTCATGCTTTGTTGAGCTGCCATTACGAAGGGATTGTAAATCTTAAGCTCTTTTCCGATATTAAAAGCCTTCACTTTACATTGAGATCGAATAAAAACGGCGTTTTACGGACGTTAAAGTACCTTAAAGCTACAATTCTGGCTCAGATTATATAAGGTAACAAAAAGTAACAAAATATAGATTGGTCACTGAGCACACAAGTGATTTCGATTTGACTCTAT
Organism: Hemithea aestivaria; assembly: GCA_947507615.1. Lineage (NCBI taxonomy): Eukaryota > Metazoa > Arthropoda > Insecta > Lepidoptera > Geometridae > Hemithea > Hemithea aestivaria. The sequence continues at coordinate 1,205,705 of OX382330.1, forward strand.
GATAGTGTTAAACCCCAACAATTTTATTGTTTTAAAAGGGTTTTGTTATTTTCATACCACCTTTCTTTCCACACTTAGGTAATGAAGCTTACCAGTAACTGTACTTCCGAATTTTTTGACCTGAAAATTTCGAACAAGAATTTCAACTTCAGCTATCCCCGAGTTGAGCAATCCAATCGAATTTTGGCTCGTTTCATTTGCCTTAACTATGAGAACGAACGACTTGGCCAAATTCCATTATGGTGAGTATTTTTGAATATTATCTATTTGGTGGCTCTGAGAATAGTTCTAGAACACAAAAATGCCGAGAAACTTCTGCATAATAGACTGTGTTAACTTTCAACAACCAAATAAATGTAACTAAACATGAATGCGTATTTCAAAAAATAGCATGTTAAAATGGTAATGGGCAAGCCACATTGCTCGAAGAACCAATAACTGATGTAGAGGAATGGTTCTTGAGTCGGCGACCGCGGACTGAAAGGCTACGTCTTTCAGGAAGTGGATGCAGACTACATGCAACTGCGAGTGGTTCTATGAGCTTCTAAGGCTTGCGTTCGAAGGGCAAGGCAAGGCCTATGTTGAGAAGTGAAAATCCTGCGGCTGATAATGATGACATATTTCGACAAAATATTCCCTGTGAGTTTCTTGCCCGTTCTTTTCACAGAGGTTTTTTGGAATGTTAGGTGGTACGTACCTAAGTACCTAGTTTTAAAATAAATTACTTTTAAAAATGTTATGCTCCAACGTAGCCCCTAGTGTTATGCCCCTTTGCATAAATACTTTTTTGTATTCGAGACCGTAAAGTATTTAAACAACACCGAAGAAGTTGTGCGCGTAAGTTATTAAATATTCCATCATCAATTATAAACCTTCCAAAACATTACATAGGTACATAGTAGCTTACAAAATAGCCTATAATTATGACAGAAACAAACATTACTAGGATAGACAGTGGCCAGTCACGCTTCAGTGCATGTAGTGAGCTGGCGAGCGGTCGATAGCTTGGTTTTACGAATGAAATAGAATTGTTACCATCTGTCTGTGGCTCTACAAAGCCGCATCTCCAGCGGCTGCGCCCGTTTTGGTTTAAACATTCAACACAAACATCACAAACTTTTTCAAAAAACATTGTCAAACTACACTTCTTGTTTGCTCCTACAATGTTTTTTGCTTTCTTTAACCCATGGAAAGCACGTACAACAAAACATAATATGTATCAATATTCATCAAAATCGCCGAGATTTTTTTTAATGTTGTGATGTTTGTTATCAATTTTTGAACCAAAACAGGCGCTGGAGACGCGGCTTAAGAGCTACTTTTTACTAGAGAGACTTGAGAAAGTATTTTTTTTATCTGTGATGCTGGTTTTACGTTGATGATTAAAAAATGATAGACAACCAAACAACCAAGAAAATAATAAAAAAGTAAACATTAGGATTGGTTTAAAAAAGAGCACCAAAAAAATTCACTCGAAAAAAAATGTTCTTAGAGATACATACCTACAGACCAAAACCGAAAGTTACTTGTTAACAGTTCCATATAATATGTCCTTACAATATTATAGGTATATTTTTATCTGCATAATATAGATACTGTCACTGTAAATTAGCCATTACAGCATCTGAAATCTGACCTATTAACGTTACGGTCTCTTGTTTGTCTGGTCATGACTCCATAGCAGATTTGGTGCCAAATACTGTCATTTTAGTCTAGCGAAGCATGTATTGTAATACATACTATTATATACCTATGTATGTGTATTCGTACATATTCTGATGCCAAATGGGTTTGACGTCACATAGGCTTGGTACCATAGAGTAATGTGAAGAGAAACAAAACCGAGCAGAACATAAAATAATCTCTCACTTATAACAAGATAGAAAAGGAAGGAGAATCAATCGTTACTATGACCGTTTTTAGTTGACATGTTTGTATGAATTGCCCGCACAAGTTCTTACTACCCGCCTCAGAATTTTGATTATTGCCAAATCAAAATTGGTCACGCGTTTATGGAATGTCTCTTGATCTACGTAAATGCTCAATCTATGTTTGGTACAGTATTTTTTCTGACTTCCATATAAGTAAGATAAATAAATTATAGGTTATTTTCCTTACACATTTCCGCGATGAGTCAGTATAAAAATACTTCTTGTAATACAGATCTTGGTTAGTTTGGTTAAGAGCAAATATTTGGTCGAATCTTTAAACAAACGTCGAATTTTTCAAGTGCGCCGGCACTTCGGTGCAAACAAATAAATCTGTAATGTTTTAGGTTTTAGATAGGTCATAGAAGTCTATACTTTCATAGGTAACTAAGTATTATGTAATGACTAGTAACGCCCCGCGGTGTAACTCGCGATAAAAAAGGTTTTGCCCGTGGGATCAAAATTGAATTAAAAGTACCCTGTGACCTTTCTCAGAACTTAAATTTCATCAAAGTTGGTTCAACAGATTAAGCGTGAAAAGGTAACAGACAAACACACTCACATATAATATTAGTAGATATCGACCTATCCGTAGAACAGTGTTCTATGTGATCATAGACCAAAATGGATTTTTATAGCTTAATGAGATAAGGAAGACGAACTCTTTAGACCTGCGTTTTTGAAATTTTCCTATCTTATTTAGTTTTGGAGATAATAAAACGAATATCGTTCTATGTTACATTCGCTCCGCACAAAAGCGCACGAAGTGACAATGCGACGCCGCGCGGTAATAGGACGCGCCGTGCGCTTGTCACATCGGCCGTTATTTATTGGAGAAAGGCTACATTTGAATTTTATCCGAAAAAATGTCAATATCAAGATAAATATTAGAAATGCTTAACAAGGAAGATAGTTTGAATACTGGTAAATTAAAAAAAGATAGAATTACATTAATTCATAATACACATTATTGAGTTTTTAATTAATGAATATAATTTTCAGTACAAAATGTTGCATGCGTTCGGTGTTTATTTAGGACGTTTCTTGACGGAGTTGTTGTTTTTGTAGTGAAACGCCTTTTTAATGCTTATATGAGATTGGTGTAATGTATTATTTAATGTAGAATAATTATTTCCCTAACAATAAAATGTAAAAAGTAGAAGTCATATGAAATATTAGGACGATTTTACACGGAAACTATCAAACATTTTAACGTCCCATGAAAAAAAAGGACGTTTTATTACGGAATCTGTAACACAATTTGTGGGTTCCATATTCATATGAGACATTGTTATTGGTAGAACGAAATCATATAGGCCGTTATTCATTTTAAAAAACTGTTATTTAAATACATATATTTTTAAAAATATTTTAAAACTATTCCTACATACATAGTTTTACAATAACTTATGTGAAACTTTAAAAAAACGCTGTTTTTTATTATTTATTTGGATGAGAACGTTGCACAGCACCGCAAAACGCAACAAACATCACCTTTGGTCTGGTGCTCTTACAAATAAGCCAGGAACCAGCTAGTGTATGGAAAGAGATTCTACGTAAAGATAGTAGGCCTGAGGAAATTAATAATACACCTAGTGCTAGTATATTATTGTCATTGGAAGTACCTCACACAAGCTTTGAAATTTTTGCCCCGGAATGCCGTCTGCTACTAACACCAATTGCATTTACCTCAACATATCCTGGCCTAATCTCACAAAGTCACCTGCTACTTTAAATTTATGAGCCGTGACTCCTAGAATTACTAGGAAACGAAAGAAGCACACCTCGGAGTGGATGGATGTTATAGGCATTACCTTAGGAATTTAGGCCAGAAATATGTGACAAAATTGGGACATTCGTAGACTTAAACACTATGTATCTGTCATAAATATGCCGTTACAAATGTGTTGCTAAGATATCTTACTATTTTCATTCCATGTTTACGCTGTTAAAAAGTTAAACATAAGAATAGCACACCTGTTTCTACAAAAGGGTCTCCCAAAATGAGGGAACAGTGTCAATTTTGCTATCGAGAGAGCTTCTCATACCAAAACTATCTATTATACCTCTGATAAAAGGCGTTTAATAGTAAGGTGGGCCAAAAAATAAAGCAGAAACCTAATTTGTTCGCAACCTAGCTCAGAAATTTGTATTCGACTTTAAACTTCGGCAATTAGTGAGATATGGACAACATAATGTGTTGTCCATTGTCCAGTCAACTACAAAGATATGTATCCATGTTAGGCTTACAAAATGAAGTAAATTTTTATTTGTCACAATGGACTACCCTTGGTTCGTGACATTTCTAGTAGCAATCAAACTTTATATTATCATCGACTCGTTTAATATGCAACAATGATGTATCCCACTACTTTTCCTTAGGTGATACATAATAATAGCATTTAAAATTAATCGAATATAATATAAGAGTTGGTGGATACTGAAAATGTCACGAAGTAAAGGTAAATAATTTTTGCATACTAAAAGTTCCTTCATTTTGTAAGACTAACATGGATACATCTCTTTGTAGTTGACTGTCCATAGGGCAAAAATATCGGAGTAATATTTGAGAAGTTCATGGACAGGTTAGAGATCCTAACAAATTGTTTTTTACATATATTGTCCTGACTTAGTCCGATTATAATATTTTAGTGATAGGTACAAATATAAAAAAAACTTGATACAAACAGAATCTACGACGTCTTAGGGTATCTGTTAATGTTAATGTTGTGTAAATTGTTGTTCTGCAAAAAAGGTACAAAGAATTAATAGATATGTCGGGACAGGATGCCGGGCACGTAGCTTAGTAACCTATATGTGTCACTGTCACCATATTGTCGCTCATTCTGGAGCCCCTCAGGCATGGTTTACAGCGTGGATATAACGGGCGAGGAGAATAAGAATCACTCAACAATATGATTAGTTTTATTACATTTGCGAACAGTTACATTACAATGTGATTAGGGATGATATTACACTACTCTGTATTACACAATATTAACGGGGACCGAGTGTTCCGCAAAGCTACGAACGCTTCGATAACTAATTCGATACCCAAACCGTATAGTGACCGTCCCAGTCGCCCGTCAATGGTAAAGTGTCCGTCCCGGTCGCCAGCCAAACGTAAAGTGAGTCTCCGTCGTCTACACAGCTCAATATAATACCTCACGCCCGTCCGCCCTACCGCTCGCTCACAACAGCGCCCCTAGCGGACGACCGTGCAACTACTCGACTCTCATTGGCTAACGTCACTTCCCGTCACTCCCATTACATGTCTACCAATCACGAAACGATGTTAGCCTGCGTTACACAAGAAACAGTGCCACTTCCGTTTCTGGTCCCCCGAATTTAACTATGTGGCAACTAAACTTAATAGCTATAATCTAAGCTGCCGATACGGCCTTCCTGACGCTCGCACGTCCTCGGGCGATCTTCTTGCAGAGCGAACTCTCGCAGGGTGACCTCTCGCAACGCGATCTCACTGCACATCTATAACAAAAAGACACCAAATTGATTCCATATTCCACCGCTCGTTCATCCTGACAATTATCCTGACATAATTATTTCAAAAGAGACAGATTATAATTGAAGCTCTCATTAGAAAATATACCCCAGCGACTTAGTATGCCATCAAGTTCGGTTGTGACACGCGACAGCTCAAAACTCAAGATGCACCAGCAGTACAGACCGGATAAGAGTGTCTCTTCGATCTACAGCCACCGCAGCAGCTAGTAGGGTTCGACCCAGATCACAAAATCCTTTCGACTGACTCTGGACTCACTGCACCAACAATAGCCCGGATAACAGAGTCCCTTCGATCTACGGCAACCGCAGCAGCCAGTAGGGTTCGACCCGGACCTCTGCATCCTTTCGACTACTCACTATGCGCTCACCGCATCAACAATAGCCCGGATAACAGAATCCCTTCGATCTACGGCAACCGCAGCAGCCAGTAGGGTTCGACCCGGATCTCTGCATCCCCTCGACTATTCACCATGCACTCACCGCATCAACAGTAGCCCGGATAACAGAATCCCTTCGATCTACGGCAACCGCAGCGGCCAGTAGGGTTCGACCCGGATCTCTGCATCCCCACGACTACTCACTATGCACTCACAGCATAACAATAGACCGGATAACAGAGTCTCTTCGATCTATAGCTCCCGCAGTAGCCCATAGGGTTCGACCCAGACATCTGAATCCTTTCGACTATCTCACAACACACATCGAACAGCCGTGTCACCTCCAACCGCAACTGATCACACCACTTTGTCTAGGTAATTTCACTTCAAGAGTTGGAAACTATTATAACTCGAAATAAAAACCCGCATGAACTACACAAACTCTCCCTTACGACATGGGCACAAGATAATTTGCTATCGACTACCGTGAAAAAAGGCTACTAATTCAAATTTTTTTTTTTTTTTTTTTTGGTTTTGTTGGTTTGGTTTGGTTTGGACCTCTATCTCTCGTGGTGACTGGCAACTAAACATAAAAGGCGATACAAATCCTTTCTCTCTCCTCCCCCCCTTTTTTTTTTCTCCTCCCCCCTTTTTTTTTCTCTCTCCTCTGCACACTCAAAACGACCGCGCGTCGCACGACCACACGCGCTGATGCTCAGGATAGCGCGCCATGTGACCGCACACGCACCGATGCTCAGGCCAGCACGCCAAGTGACCGCACACACGCGCCGATGCTCAGGACAGCGTGCCGCATAACCACATACGCTGCTGCACGTCACTCATCTGTAATAAAGATAACCACAGCACAGAATTGCGTTTGCTTAACCTGACTCAATCCTAACCTCAATTGTAATGTAAGCCTAAGATCTCTGAATATCGTATTGTACCGGTACACAAACCATGGCATTAAAATTGCAATTTTTAAATAGTGCACCTAACCTAACTCAAACCTAACCTCATTTATTGTAATCAGTCTTAAGACTAAAATCTCAGAATTTCTTATTTTACTTCCATTAACACAACGCGAGGGCCTAATTAATTATCAGATAACACTTCTAAGCTTTGTTCTAAGCTGACTACACTGCGAGCCATGTTCAACTATTTACAACAAAAGTGAGGGTAGGTAATTAGCATTGAGCGACATTAAAACTTAGCTCAGGAATCAAATTCTCCTACTACCGCTCATCGCACACTAAAATGCTACTACAAGAGTAGACAAAACAAGCTACGGTTACGTAGTCTGCAGTAAACATGAACAAAAAAATCATGGAATCGACTCACCAAATAATGTTCATCGCTGATACGGCTCGATCTCTCAGATCGACTCAAAGCTCACAGTCACACCAAGATAGACTCGTTGCTCGACCAGCAGCGTCGCAGGTCACAGCGCAGCAGACTCAGCACTCACGCATACACGCACGTATGCACGCACACACACACGCACGCACGAGCGCCGGCAAACGCGCTCCACTGCATCTCACTGTAATCAATGCAACCACAAATCAAATACACACGAACACACGCGCAGACAGCGGGTTAAACGCTGCTCGTAGCACACAGATCGCGCAGACATAACGGGCGGACACGACGTGTAGATGGCGTAGTCATCGCGCAGACAGCGCGCATATCGCGTAGACATCTGCGCAAACACAGCGCGCAGTTCGCGCACTCCGCACTCGCCACAGGAAAAGCCAGGTGCGGCGAACAAGGCAGGCAAACTGAAACATTGAAAAAAACACGTTAAATTCTTTCACCGTTCTTTATCCCACTTCTGATGTCGGGACAGGATGCCGGGCACGTAGCTTAGTAACCTATATGTGTCACTGTCACCATATTGTCGCTCATTCTGGAGCCCCTCAGGCATGGTTTACAGCGTGGATATAACGGGCGAGGAGAATAAGAATCACTCAACAATATGATTAGTTTTATTACATTTGCGAACAGTTACATTACAATGTGATTAGGGATGATATTACACTACTCTGTATTACACAATATTAACGGGGACCGAGTGTTCCGCAAAGCTACGAACGCTTCGATAACTAATTCGATACCCAAACCGTATAGTGACCGTCCCAGTCGCCCGTCAATGGTAAAGTGTCCGTCCCGGTCGCCAGCCAAACGTAAAGTGAGTCTCCGTCGTCTACACAGCTCAATATAATACCTCACGCCCGTCCGCCCTACCGCTCGCTCACAACAGCGCCCCTAGCGGACGACCGTGCAACTACTCGACTCTCATTGGCTAACGTCACTTCCCGTCACTCCCATTACATGTCTACCAATCACGAAACGATGTTAGCCTGCGTTACACAAGAAACAGTGCCACTTCCGTTTCTGGTCCCCCGAATTTAACTATGTGGCAACTAAACTTAATAGCTATAATCTAAGCTGCCGATAGATATTTGCCGATAGTAAATAGTTTCTTTACTCTTTATCATATCACAATCACAGCAATGATGCTGTTTCTAAAGAATCGGATGACATCGATGAATAGCAGATAAAATTATATTATATTATTAAAAGGTATATAAAGCGTTTTTATATATTTAATTTTTAAGAACTGTTATTTTTTCATTTTGAGAAAAAATGCTTGTTACGCGTATTTATAGGTTAATTTTTACGTGATTTATTTTTATGGATTACTGAACTACAGGTGCCACAATATTAAGGAATATGATTTATATTTTGATTTAAAAATCAACCTGAGCATTATGAGGACCTGATCTAGCACAAAGACTTATAAAGGTTACCTAAACGAGAGTTGTAAAATTATAATAATAATTTTGGTGTAAATGTAATTATTATAATTGGTGTAAATGTACCTATACGTACGTTTGTACAAATACGTGTCTGCAGGAGTAATTATTTATATATTTTAGTAAATGCTCGATACCATGTTAATAATTATAATAATTGCATTTTTAACTGATGTGCTTTCTGTTTAAAGTGACGCCGTAATAATAGTTTTGGGGACTATTTTTGATTTAACTAATTAATAAAAATGATTTGAAATAAATATTTTATTAATTATTTTGTTGTATGGGTTTTTACTTAATATATAGTACTCAATAGTTACAATATTTCAAGTTTTTAATTCACATAGGACTCAAGAAAGGTTAGGTAATTCCAACAAATAAATGCATATATTAATATAGAACGTAAATTATTTCAAACATCTCCGTTAAACAACGCCATATTTTCACTACGGACTCCGTGAATTCCGCCTCTAAACGTCCTATGTTGATATAGAACTCGCTATCTTGAGAATGATGAGGAAAATAAATATATAGAATAAAGCATCTAATCATGCTAGGGATACATTACAACATACCAAAAAATCTTAAAGCCAAGTATAACCGTTTAAGAGTAATACAAGTGAATATGTTCTCTAGCCTCTCCTGAACATTGACCATTTTGCAGATAGCACACTATTCTACGGAACGGTCGATATGGATTAGCTTTAAATTTATTACTTTATCCTATTATATCTTCTGCCATATATAACATTAAATTAATGTTTTAACACTTTAAATAAATAATGTTCTTAGACTTGCTTTATTCCTTCTTAGAGAAAGGTAAAGTGAAGGTGCAGTAATGTTTTTTTAACTTTGTCGCGTAATATTATACGAAAAAGTTTAGAAATGCCTTAATTTTAAACTCTTATGAACTCGTACAGAAAAAAATATTATGTTCTTAGGATTGGTTTAATTTTATGATTTGTTGAAGTTCATCGGTATCGTAAATCTGTTACCAATGTCACACATGACATGATTAACTTATATGTATTTCAAGTTCAACTTAAAGACAAATATGAAATACTAGCTGCGCCCAGCGGTTTTACCCGCAGTACTTATGTAGCCTATATGTTATTCCAGGGTCTAAACTATCTCTATACAAAATTTCAGCTCAATCGGTCCACCCGTTTAGGCGTGAAAGAGTAACAAACATCCAGACATCCAGACATCCCGACATCCATTCTTACAAACTTTCACGTTTATAATATTAGTAAGTTTTTCTGTATCAATAAAATCGGATTATTTTTTCATAACATTTTCTCAGAAAGGAGAGCCTTGTTATGAAAAGGCAAAGGACTCAAGTTTCTAAAACCTTTTGTGACAAAGTAACGTAAGAAAACCGAAATTGAGATTATGACCCTTAAGGTCAACGGAACTCGATGAGGTTTCGCCTCGATTATCGTAAAGGACTATGCCTCAAGGACATAAAATGGAGGTTTTTATTATACTGAAATCAATAGAGCTTATTCTCTTATGCACAGAAAATATTATTTGCCGATAAATAAAATCCCTCTGGAAATATTTAAACACACTTTGGGCTGCTGTTGTTGAAAGATACCAAGAAAATCAAGTACCCAACCCAACCCCCTGGGTATATTTTATTTTTGGTCTCCGTCGCCGTTCGCCGTTCGGCCGTGATGCTTAATAATCGATGACATCTCCTGCATGACTTAGCCACTGCCAGCCAAGCACAGACGCTGCGTAGACTTGTCTTGCTGTCAAGTTAACTGTCATCCCATAGATTCACAAAAGTACAATGTATGGGATCAAATGGGATGACAGTTCTACTCTTGACATTTTTGCGGGATCCCATGTGTTATGCTACGGCCAAAGCTTGAACCAAGCTGTCAGGGCATTGATAACGATGCTTGTAGCACGATAAAGAGCCTGTTCATTTTCCGCACAGTTCTCGATCACATTCTAGTCGTCTTGTAGTTTTAAAACATAGCTTGAAATAACACCAAACCTTGGGATATTTAGATTATCTTTTAATCTATGAAAATTGTTATAAAACTCGTCTAAAAAAGCTAGACCGATTTATAATTAGTTTTCTGTAGTCCGTAGCTAGTCTGAGAAAGGTCGTTAAGAATTTTCAACCAGACGCAGACGAAGTTAGCTAATGAAAGTTATACTTTTGAGTTCCAACGATAAGGCTGAAGTTAATTCGACTGAACTTAAAAGGTGATCACCCCTTTCTGGTTTTAATGAACTTTGTGCCAGAATACGGTCGTAAAGACCCCTTGGCGACACGAGTTTGCCCGGTAGGTGACAGTTACAGTTCAGGCTAGTATCTACCGGTTATCGGGCGAACGTTGTTACAATCTGCTGACAAACAGATAATAAGTTTATCGTTTATAGGCCTCGTCATGTTCACGCCACACCTTCCGATCCTGTGCTAGTCTCATCCAGTTTCCTCTGAGATATTTCACAATATCGTCTGACCATCGGGCTGGTGGTCTGCCTCAATATCTTGGATACCATACTGTAGCAGTCTTGGTCCACCTGTTTTCATCCCGTCTTGCCAAGTGTCCTGCCCATCTCCACTTTACCTGGCTATGCGTATACCTACGTCTTCAACCTTGGTACGACGGCAAATTTCTACGTCTGGTACATGATCTACCAGGTGAATTCCTAACATGGCGTGCTCCATAGGCTATGAAACGAGCTATGGACCATAGCTCGTTGAGCCACTCTGATCTTATAAATGCGCTCCTGATTAATGTTCTTCATTGAAAAATAACATATAGATTTATATCAATAATTTAGGTATAATTAAATTATGATATTGGTGCTTGTGCGTTGTCCCATAAAATGATCATTTATTATAATTAATTCAGCGTTCATTCATTTGATCTATTGGATGCAATATTCATTTATTAATTGGGCGTGAAGTTTAAATATTATATTATCTACTTAACATAATTTAGCATAACATTAATAATTTAATAGAGTTTATAATCTCGTTTTAGAAAGAATAAAAGAATATATATTAGATAGAGATGTTAGTAGAAAAGAAATCATATTATGGTATGCTGTGAAGGCTTTTGCATTAAATTTATACCACTTTTTAGGTTTAGGAAAAAAACGTTTTCTGTTAAGAGAGGGTTATCATCAAATTTATCCCACCTTTTAGGTTTAAATTACTACCATCTTTGGCCTCATTGCAAAATTTTAACTTAAAGGTGTTCCTAAAGTCACAATATTTCGAAAATTCTATGTTAAAAATTTCAAATCTATATTTTTAGAGACATTATAAATGTACCTAATTATATTAGGTACTGTCTAGCATAAGTGCCAAATATCTCAATATACGAGTATAATATAATATTATTATGACCTATTTTCCGTGACCGCGTCAATATAAATAGATCCAATGTAAATGTTTATAATTTTTGTTTTAAATAATACAACGTAATTATTGCGATATGTTTATATTTTAATTTATCAATATGAGTATTTAAGTACACATTATCTTGCTTCCACAATAGTTACAACGTCAACTTTGGGGTAACATTTGACATGTAGGTACCTACTGACAGGGGCGGATCAAGGGGGGCTAACGACCCTCTTACCAGTGAGCAAGCATTGGGCATCTTTCTACAAATCAGTGTCGCCGACCGGTCTTTAAGCCTGAAGCTCATATCCTGTAAATTATAATATTTAGTCGGGCAGAGCGTTGTTGTATGTGCGATCTTTTAACCATCGTAATCCGACACGGTGTTCAGTGATGCTAGGGAGAGATTAATCTCGCCTTCCAGGTTTAGTCTGTCTTCTTTAGTTTTTATCATATTGTCGTAAATATAATTATATTATCTAATTAAACAAACTATACTTTCTTAGTTAAACTATGCGCCTTGTACTTAAATCAATTACTTACTATGGCTTTAGAAGTTTAGGTTATACAATCCAAGATTAAATTAAATTGAATTTATATTAACGTCCCTGTAACTCAAACGTTAGGTGTGGTTTAGCTATACGGCATTTTCATTTTTGAGGTTAGGCTTAAATTTTTGAGGTTAGGTCAAAAATCACCTCCAAAACTTTCCTTTGGTGGGGATGATTTCTAGACTGAAAATCCCAAAAATATAAACTGATGAATTTAACGTCGCGTCAGTGAGGAATTTTTTAACAAAAAATTGTCCAAAAAGCTGATTCACAATCATTATATTATTGATTAGAAAAGCCCTCAAAGAAGAAGAAATTTAACTATAATGTCCCCCTCTAGTCATTCCTAAATTCACCTCTGTTTCGCGTAGGTAGGTCCTATATCAATAATAACGTCTCTTTGGACTTTGGTCTATCAATTGTTTGGAGTATGCCAGCTAATTACTTTGGCCTTAAAATTTCATCATTAAACAATTAATTGTGATTGTGACTTTTTTGGTTTTATTTTATTCCGGTTACATGAGAGATCTTATGTATCCGGATTATGTTAGAAGAATATTGTAAATTGAAACATTATTCTACAATTTAATCGGTATAGGTATACATACTTTTTATAATTTTTAGATAGATAGATAGATAACGCTTTATTGTACACCACACAAAAGAAATACATTACAAGCAGGGACTTATTGACTACATATTATAATAGTAGACTTTTATTATAATAGTAGATAGGCACCTACATCATATAAAAACAATAACATTTTACAAAAATTATAATGACGAGTTAATTAAAGAAATATTATTTATTCGTTATTAAGCATTATTGATATTATAGTTATTAAATTAATACAATGCAATAAAACTGTTCAATTAAGATCCGCTCCAATTAAGCAGAATTAATTAGTAAAAGTAAAGTAACTGAAACAATTCGCCTCCGAATTCTGAAAACAATGATTTACTCGTACATTCGTAATTCGTACTGAAATAAATTATAATTAATTATTATTGGTCTCTGGCACGCAGAGTAAAAGGTTTTGTGAAAACATGGAATGGAAATTCCTTTCCAAACTGATATACCTACCTCTACATACTAACTTACTAAATATTACTTACCTAATTAATATGCAAAAAAACTGTACAAGCGTAAGCGTAAAATTTTAATGTTATGTAGAATGTAGAGCTCTATAACAAATATTTAGAAATAGAATAGAAAAACATTACATATACAATAATATAAAAACATTTAAAAAATATATAATTTATTATTGTTATTAAAATATTACGTTAACCAAGGAATACTAAAAGCTTGCAATAACTATTTATACTAACTTGGTAAGTGGATTCGTCAATAACATAGCGCTGTTCATTGATTTTCGTCTTTATTATGTCCCATCTGATCAATTAGGATGTATGAATCGAATACTAATGATACTAATGCAAAACAGTGCAGAGTTGTATGACCTATGCGCAACGAACTAACCTGATGATAGTTCTGGCAGTGGCAGTGCAAATCCACGGTCACTTCACAACACGCGTACACACATTCACGCACAAAGGATCTGTTTAGTTTATTGCATGTCTTCACTGCACACAGGCAAGCCTCGCACTGGCTCGCTGGCTACTGATTCATGACAACGAACCCGACTCTCGTGGCTCGCACCGAACAAAGGCTCACCTCACAGCTGTTCAATGTTTGATCCTACCGATCGTCATTTATTTCAACAATTTTTGAACTTTATCTTATCTCTATTAGTTTACATAGACAAGGCCGATGCGAGAAATGCGTTATTTTTATCGAAACAGTTGTTACATCAGCGCCAGTGCGTCGAGTTCGTCCCGTACGAAGAGGGGAATCTCGGTGCGTTCTTAGTACACGCGCACCGGCGGAGACTGAAACAGCTGTATAGCAGCGTACTATTCTAACATCGATCTCGGTCATTGTACGCGTCCCGCTCTCCCGCAATGATGTCTCGCTCTGGCACTGCCACTGCGGATGTAACCAGGTTGTACTTAGGAAATGGCTGCCCTATTTCGGTACAAAGTTTAGGTGCATTCTGCGACAGTTTGGTTTGAGTTAAAAATATTCGTTGCTATATTAGAAACTGTTGAGAATGAAGCCCACGTGAACGGCCACATATGGACGGGGAAATAAATCAATAGTTCTACATTTACGTCTGCATGCTTGAATAGTTCGAGACTCGAGACTGTTTCGTCACTAAAATACTAGTAAAGAATAAATATGAGATTTTTTGTTAAGCCTCTTGCTTTTACAAGATTCCAATAAGAATTTATATGGATTTAAAACACCTAAGTAGGTACAAATCAAAGACTTTGACATCATGATAGAATACAATAACAAAGAAAAGAAAACTTTTCTCTATCTTCTTTTCGACACGAAGAACGAAACATGACTTTATATTAAAACACCAAAAATATATAGAAAAACTTGAAACTAAAACGCAATAATTGTACCTACGTATAGGATTCTCGTTCGTCAATAAAATTTTGGGGATCTCCAATAGATCTGGTTACCCATATTTCACTACTATAGAGTCAAATCTCAATTATAACTTGTGCCCAACCTATATTCTGAAGTTTTAAGTAACCAAGATTCCTAAAGGCTTCCAATAAGACCTAACGACTATGCTCTACATAATCCACAGTTTAACTTTCCTCAAAAACACAGAACAGCAAAAAAAACAGCTGAAGATATAATAAAACAAAAGAATAAATTTAACGTTCCTATCTCTATGTAGAGTAGGTCAATCTGCCCACGGAGATGCCCAATATTTTACCAGATGGGTAAAAATAGATATGTAAATGTAGAGCTACTATGGATAGTTCCGTATACAAAAAAATAAATGGTTTAATTTTGCCACTACGTATAAAATAGAAAAACGCACAAAAAAATAACAAAAAAAAACCAAATACTAGAAATACCACGAAAAATACAAGAAAAACTTAAAAAAAAACAAACTAACAACGACACAAAGAAACTAAGACATACTTTATCGTATCGGCAACGTCGTCCGCAAATTATATCAATAATAATATGGTACAAATAGTATAAATGCCAGTTATTACGAGTAAATTTTTAAATGCTATTTATTCTAGGCCAATCCAATATTTTTAACGCAAAAGATGAATGAAGCAAACTAGACGTGATGCGACGGCCGATTCTTTTTTTTTATTAATCATTCAGGGTGTATATTAACAGGTCATAGTAACTGACCCAGCCTAGTTCTTGCAATGAGAAACCCAACTACCACGATATTTAAATACCACAATAAACTATAAGATTTATAACTAACTAACTTATGCTCGCGGCTTTGCCCGCATAGAGAAATCATTTCGTAGCTGAGGTTGACCTCAGTCATGAAGCCTATCTGAGTTCCAAATTTCAACACAATCAGGTCAGTTGTTTGGGCTGTGCGTTGATGATAGATCAGTCAGTCGGTTACCAGTCACCCTGCATATTTAGATACCTATACTGTTATTAATATAATATGAGAAACAACACAAAAAAATCTACGATCAATAATACTATTAAAATTAACATCTGATTTGGATTCTTATCTGAATTGTCAAGTGTCTTGTAAAGAAATCACTATAAACAGATACTTGAACGATAAGGGAATGTCGGTTATAATCTAACAAGTCAATAAACTACCGATCTTTGTTACGATAAGCACTGCGATAAGGATGGTAAGATGATTCAGTTCAATTGCACATGTCTTTACAATGTGTATAAAATGCATGATTTTTTTTAAATTAATTTAACTAGTAGTTCGCCGCGAACTGGGACCTCGCAGACCCAATTTCCCTCAAAATAGTTATATATACATGGGTAAAAGTTATAAGTATATACGAAATATAAATGTATGGAAACTTTAACCTATAATATTCGTAAAAGAAAAGGAAAATACCAAAATTGAAAGTAATGTTAAAACTCAAAATACGTAACGGATATACATTAAAAAAATCTCGTCGTGCAGCTCGTCGATCACATTTGCACTTTCCATCAGGTGGGATGTGATCAAACGTAGGCCTAATTATTGATTATTTTTTTAAACAAAAGACTTGTGGATGTACTTTAATTACAAACAACAACTTTACAAAAAACGGATCCAGTACAACAATGCTTTCAGGATGCTTTTGAGCGCTGTCTTGATACTACAGAGCGTCAGGGATGTTTGCAGATGTTAGAGTGAATGATGGTTTTAATGGCATAATGATATGTAATAAACACATAAACAACAATCCCAATAAGTTTCTTGCTCGTTCTTCTCATAGATATGCTTTTCGAATGAGCAGTAGAGTCTCAAAATACTTAGATCTAAATAATTGTAAAATTAACTTTCAAAAGTGAAGCACTGATGAGGCCGAAGACGGTTTCATTTTTAGGTTTTTGCTTATGCCAATTCGAGTGTAATGTGCCCAAACGCGACGGGTTTACTAATAGCCATTAAAGAGGTTTAGTAAACACCTCCTGGCTCCATCATCAACTCAGTGGTACCAAATTATTGAACTGTCATCATATTTCTAGACATTTGGAAAGTTTCATTATGGTACGACAACCAGAAGTTGGTCAAATATTACTTATATAAGATTTTTATGGAAAACTAATTTCAGCATCTTGTTTTTGACATATAAGCAAAAAACCGTTTTTCTACTTTCGACTTTACGATCCACATGCCTCCTATTTGAATAAAAAAATGGGTTTAAGTTTGATTAATAAATTTGAACATAATAATATCCTGCACCACCCGCACGATCATTTAAATTAATAATATTTTGAGTCAACATGGCTATTCCACTTATCCGTTGGGGAACCGAACCTAGGACCGAATTATCAAAATTTATGAAATGACGTCTTACGACGTATCGATTTTTGACAACTCGGTCTTTGGTTCGTTTCCCTGACGGATAACTGAATATCCCTGCAGTTCTCATAATATTACAATCGATAAAACATTGTAATTTGTATTCTCTATAACTCTACAACCCTTCCACCGATTTGGCTCATTTTTGAACGTGAGAATTCTATTAGTTTGTACTACCTGTTCAAAAAGTTTTATCAAGACTGGATCATCGGTTTCATTGTAATAAAGCAATTTCTTTAATTCTTGAACCCTTCGACCGATTTGGCTCATGTTCGAACTTAAAAATTCTATGGATTTATATTACGCGTTTGCAAAGTTTCATGCAGATTGGACCATTGGTTCTCCAGTTATCGCGTAACAAACATACATACAAACATACACTTTGGCTAATATATTTGTGTCGCTTATAAAAAATGTGTATATGTTAGAAAAAAAATTATCAGCGCTCCAGTTTTGAAATAATCGTCAGACCTATCGTAAAGACTTTAAGTCACCTATATCTCTGCAACCCTGGAACCTATTTAGCTAATTGTTTCACTTAAATTATTCAATTAACCTTCTTAACTTGTGTGTAAAATTTCATTTAATTTGGATTAACCGTTTTCAAGTAAACGTCGACCAAACTTAAGCACCAGAGGTCAAGCGTTAAACTGGTCCAAACGCAGGCATTTCGCGGCTTTCGACTCTAAGACCTCGCTTCGCTCGGTCGATAAATTAATTGTATAACTAGCTGCGCCCAGCGGTTTTACCCGCTGTACTTAAGCCTATGTGATATTCCAGGGTCTAAGCCATCTCTATACCAAATTTCAGCTCAATCGGTCCCTGTACACTTACTACTTGTACACTTTTCTTTTGTAAATACATATTTATAATAGATATTGAAACCACCCAGACCAGAAACAAATACGTGTGGATCACACAAACATTTGTCCCATGCGGGAATCGAACCCGCAACCTTCTGCGTTGCAAGCGGGTATTAGCCCACTATGCCACAAAGGTCGTCATACATTTGGCGTTCTCAAATTTGGAGTAGAAAGACGGATGACCTATTCGAGTGGTGTGCCATGGGGTGGCCAATTTCCATTAGTGGGCAAATCGTAAGCTGATGATGGTGGACACACGATGGTGATGTCAAAAATAAAAAGAAGGGATTGCATAAGGAAGATTAATGATTCTACTCATTTGAGGATATGGCATTGAAGGCGCGAAGGATGCCCTAGATTATCCTCATTAGTTTCCTGCTACGTCTTAATTCACTTAAACTTGGTGTTACAAATTATATACTAATTACTTAGACAACTGGCAGACTGAATTAACTTTATTTCAGTTTTCCTTAATTAAAAAGCTTAAATAACGAAATTTTAACATTGTATAGGAGTTTATTGACGGCAATATAAAGAGCAGGCAATATAATAAGGAAATAATTATCAAGGGCTATTTCATAATTTTTTAAAATTGATACAGCGATTTTGCAAAAAAAATACTCAAAAAACGTAAATTTTCGCGGAAAATATATGGTCCTTAAAGCATGGCTAATAAACTCCCCAATAAGGCCTTATATCTTACTTAAATTAAAAACGTGAAAGTTTCTAAGAATATGTTTGGATGTCTGGATGTATGTTTGTTACTCTTTCACGTCTAAACGGGTGGACTGATTGAGCTTAAATATGGTATAGATATAGCTTAGAACCTGGAATAACACATAGGCTATAGAACAGCGGGTTAAACCGCTGGGCGCAGCTAGTAATAATATAATGTTCCAAGGCAAGCATGGAAAATTTTATAAAGTAAGATATAAAGTATCTATACCACATTGTTACCAACTCTAATTGGCTTAATTATATCGTATCTACTTAATACCACCGCTTACTTCCGTGGCACCAGTTATAGTTATACATAACATAGCTTAACACGCTAGACCTACAAATGCTTGTACTATAAATTAATAAAAAAAATTATTGTACAGTTCTTCTAATTAACCTGTAATTTTTGTAATGTGTAGAAATAAGCGTCTTAGATTTAATACGAGTTACATTACCTCTGTAGAGTTAAGAGCACTGTTTTTAAACTAGTTTTCTAAAAAGAATGAAAGACAATAAATTATAATAATCGGATTTTTTATCATAGCTAGATCTACATATACGTTTTTTTTGTATCAAAGAAGCCAAAAACACGAATAAAAAAATCTTTATTCTTACAAAAGGTCAAATGGAATAAATTTGTCCTGCTCTCTACTAAATTCATTCTACGATCATCTTCCATTTTTTCTTCACCTTCGAGGTGCCTTGAAGATTTCCAAGTTATATCGCTCGTCCACGAACTTTCCTTCTAAAGAGCGCTACGTCGCAAATTGTCCCTAAAGAGCTCCAATAAACATTGTTAAATTTAAACTGTGGTAGATACGTCCTCAGTAGCATACTTATTTCCTCATCCTTAACATCCCAACACGTCTTATTATCCCGTATAACTCGTTTACCTCGGTCAGACCCTTTACATCTAATTTTAAAACTTCGTTCCTGACGGAGCATTTAACTGAATTTCGTGTCCTTCCGACCTGAATGGAACTCGGCCAAAGCCTTTTACACCTTACCGTAGGTTGATAATATAAATATTTGAATAAACGACGTGATTTGTTGAGCAAATATGAGAAACTTAGGTATATTATGTCTAATATTAGACCGGCGAATATTTAATATTCGTCATGACCTACATGGTCAAGGAAAAGAAAATTTTCCTATCACTTATTGTTTTATCCCACTTCTGAATTTATTCAGTGGTATTCAGGTAGATTCCTAATCATTGCTTTATGTAGACATTATAATTTAGGTACAACCTGCCTGCTGCTCTTCTTTTACCCTCTAATAATATTTGTTAGGGAACTGAATCGAGGACCGAATTGTCAAAAATTACGTTTTAAGTTGATACGACTTTTCATACAATTCTGCAACTTCTGACAATTCGGTCTTCGGGACGGTTACCTGACGGATAAGTGAATATCCCTGCTGGTGAACTCTGATTTACTAACCTATCGGTAACCTTTTATTTCCACACATGTTATTGTCATAGGCTCGTAACTTAATCACAAACAAAACAAAATGTCCTAAAAACTTTTAAAATGAGAACTTGATAAGCGCGAACATTTGCGCGAAGAAGACAACCGAATGTAGGAAATTCAATGTAAATTTTCAGCTCGCCAAATAAGGTATTGTGGTTTTACAATGTATATTACCTGCATATCAATAATTCACAAGTTTCACATTCATATTATATTTATGAGCCGTTTCGTAAGATGTAAATTCATATTTCAGCCGGGCAATGACCCTAGGTTTACTGTAAACGAGAACCGTTAATCTTCACCGGGCTTTAGCCTGTATAAGTACATAGTATCATTCTAAGAAAGATGCTTTGAAGTATAGCATTGCCGGTAGGTATGCTAAAAAACGCTGTCCGTTATAGGGCAATATAATAATACTTCTCTTCTGGATGATACTCGTAGTACTTGGTTTTTACTGTATACTTCGCCTTTTCTACTCGTATGACTTGATTTATAGAGTTGTCTTAGGCAGTTTTTGCTATTAGAAGCCTTCGGCTGTGGCCAGTAAATAGTAAAATCAACCACTGGACGAAACCGTGTTCCTGTTATTATGACCGTGTTACGGCATGATGTTCAGTGAAGCTAGGTAATGAGGGGTTTACCCTGCCTACTTGTCTCAAAATACATCGGACTTAAGAACCAATTCTCTTATAAAAAGAGGTGTTCTATTTAAATTTTTGACCCACCACAGTAATTATTGTTTGACGAGCCAAATAATAACAGTGATTTTAACCCAGAACATAATATTGATATCGCAGAACAAATAGTTTTTTAGGTTAAATATATAAACGATAACCCAAATGTAATTATCAACCGTTCAGCATTGAATTGCGAGATAATTGTGCACTAAGATAATAAAAACCGGTCAAGTACGAGTAGGACTCGAGCACCGAGGGTTCCGTACAAACCTACGAGTTTCTACGGAACCCTAAGGAAAAACGGGTATAATATTATATACTGTGGGTTTTGATTTCCTTGCGAGTACTTGCGTGTTTGAAAATATGCGGCTAAAATTGCTGTTTCTTTTGATTGCGTTGACATAGATGTTTGATTTTTTTACAGCTTAAAGTTATTATAAAGCTGTGTATTTGGTATGAATTTAAATTTAATACCTGTACGCATTCTTGAGGAAAGGGATAGTAAATACAAAATTATTAAAAAAAATAAAATTATATGATGTAACAAAAATTTACAGTTTTCGCAATTTTTCCTGTGCCTGTGATTTAAGACGTTGCTGCGTACCAAATTTCAAGATTCTGAGTTAACGGCAAGTACCCTGTAGGTTTTGATTCCCTTGAGAGTAGTCACGAGGTAAAAAATACGGCTAAAATTGCTGTTTCTTTTGAATGCGTTGAGATAGAGGTTTGATTTTATTACAGTTTAAGGGTATAATAGACCTTAGTATTTGATATGAATTTCAGTTTAATACCTGCACGCGTTCATGAGAAATAAAGTAGTAAGTATGAAATTTTTAAAAATATTTTTTTATATGATTTAACTAAAAATGTACAATTTTCGCAATTTTTCCTTTATCTGTGCTCTGAGGAGTTGCTTCGTGCCAAATTTCAAGATTCTAAGATCACGGGAAGTACCCTGTAGGTTTTGATTTTTTGAGAGTATTTGCGAGTTTAAAATTGCGACTAAAATTGCTGTTTCTTTTAATTGCGTTGACATAGAGGTTTGATTTTATTACAGTTTAAAGGTATTATAGATTTGAGTATTTGATATGAATTTCAATTTAATACGTCCACGCGTTCATGAGAAAAGGGGTAGTAGGTATAAAATTATTCAAAATATTTTTTTCATATGATGCAAATAAAAATTTATGGTTTTCGCAATTTTTCCTTTATCTGTGCTCTAAGGAGTTACTTCGTGCCAAATTTCAAGATTCTGAGTTTACGGGAAGTGCCCCGTAGGTTTTGATTTATTTGGTAATGTCGAAAATTTGCTGCAATTTGCGACATATTCGACTATATCTTTTGATTGCGTTTACCTAGTAGTTTGAAATTTTCACAGCTCTAAGAGGCAATAGACCTTAGTATTTCCTATAAATTTCAGCTTGTTACCTCCACTCGTTCCTGAGAAAAAGGGTCTTGACAGACAGACAGACAGACAGACGGACGGACAACAAAGTGATCCTATAAGGGTTCCGTTTTTTCCTTTTGAGGTACGGAACCCTAAAAATGAGCTGATTCATATTATGAACTAACTCATTTTTGAGGCATTAAGATGAGTAAGACTAATAAAAGTTGTCACACAGTAAGTGGTCAAACTTTTCTTTATTTATTGTCAGAAAAATATGGAAAAAACATTCGTGACTCACGGTCGCAAATGGTTCAGTGGTGATAGGTTCTGTTAAAAATATTTTAGTAGCATAACTTTAAATCCTATGGCAGTAAGGTCGGTCGGAATTTAGGTGGTAACTTTGACTTTTTATAAAAACTCTAATTAACTTCCATGTTCTGCAGCCATGGTTGAAGATGATTTAGTTTTGCTGTTAAAGGTAAAACACATACCTAGTACTTACGAGTATTCAGAGATAAAGGCAAATTATTGAAACGAACCTATTATGGCATAAGTATTCATGTCGATGAGCCCCTTCTTTTTCTGTAGCCTTAAAATGTTACGTGGTGTTGCAAACATCAATCGAAGCTAAAAGATAAAAGTGAATATTTGGCTGATTAAATTTTGACCTGACTCGAGGAATATGAAAAACTTATCTACAGAACAGACGCAGGTCAATAGGTAAGCAGGTCAAGCCGCATAGAAAGGCGAGCGTAGTATGTCAACAAAATGACTGGACGAAATGATACGCCTTTATGCGAGGGCTACGCAAAGGCAGATTGAAATGTGTTTCAGATGTTGACACGAAAGGGGAGCAAAATATCGCTGAGCACACAGGCCTCCTATTAATAATATATATCCTATAAATGGTCTATCGTTCGAAATAAGTAGATTTGTATAGATATTAGCCAAGTTAACGTTTTTAAAACAGGAAGTACCTTAAAGCCTTAAATGTAAATGAAAAGCATAACCTAAAAACGCCAACAATACAATAATACACTTACAATAACAACTTTTCATTAAAACACCACATGAAAATAAAAACAAAAAATTTAAGGATGTAACAATTGACGGTCATTTGGCCAACTCTACAATCATAAAAATATGTACAATGACATGCAAAACAAACGTGTTTTTTAAACATCATTAATTAATAACTATGGATGATGTCAAATTTCAAACGATTATTTTTCCGTTGTTGACTCCATTCAGAAACTGCACTTAAAGCATAGTTGATCTCCTACCATCTAGCATATAAATTTTGAACTTGTCATAACAACAGGCCACCAAAATCACAACACCGCGATTCGATCTATTCAGAAGCTGCACTTAATGAATAGTTGATCTTCTACCATCTAGCACATAAATTCTCAACTTGTCATAACAACAGGCCACCAAAATCATAACATAGCAATCCGATTATCAATCGGCAGACCAACAATTGGTTCGAATTGGAACGCCGACACGAACAATTATGGGACAATTGACATCGTTTAAACATAAATTATACAGCTGCGATCTCAATTGAAACGCGGGATAAAGTTATTGGTACTAACTATCTGATACACTATAACTATATTTAATCCAACGGGATTAAACTTCCATGGGCACGGAAATATACTCGCTGTCGTTGGCAGTTTTCCCTAATGACTTGGTTTTTATTGAACATGCGTATACTAACTTATACCGCAATAATGCTAAAATGCCGTATCTAATATGCCAAAATTTGTCTTATTGTAGGAAATATTGCAACATCCAGATTAATTTTGTATAAAAATATTTGAATGTTAAAATCAAAACTAAATTGATAGAGGCGTCTAGATGCACATGGTCATTGTAATTATTTTTATAATAGTTACATAATATTAAAATACACATTACACAAAATACTACTTAAGTATACTTAAGTAGGTATGTACCTGTTATGTGAAAAAAAACAGTAAGATGCCTTCTGTATTTATATTCTCGGAAACATAACATAACGCTAAACTCCAGGCTAAATTATTAGTTCCCTTGTACATCATAAATAATACTCTTAGGTATAAGAGTAAAATTCTATGATTAAATATAAATTAATTTGATATGAATAAATAAATCGATTATTTACTCATAATTATTAGTTATTATTTAGTGTTAATTCCGCTCTAAATTTGTATAATTTAGTTTTGTATTTGTATGAGTATATTAAAAATAACTAATAATTGTTGTGATGGATTTCCGCAAAGTAACGCCTAGTTCCATTAATTATTTACTAATAAGGAAAGAACGGAAAATACCGTCGGTAAACACCCTTGTTTTTCGCATTTCCATATTTAGGGGAAAAGGGTGGAATATTTTCATGGGAATTCCGTATACCTACTATAAAAATATTCCATCATTTACTAATATGACACGGTTACGGTTACTCAGAGGGCCTATTGGCTATCGCGAAACGACATGTATAGCACTAGAATCCATAGACAAAATTGCGTACATTACTTGTTTAAAGCTAATCATTAATATGAGTAAATTAACAAAAGCAGCAATGTACATTGAAGTTGTCATCAATCATAGTGGGTGAGAATTAGCCAATAGGCCCTCAGGTATTCATTTTTAGTGAGATTATCTTAACCACAGTTTCGGACAATTACGATGTACTTCATCAGGAATCAGGAGTTTACGCCTGGAGTACCCAACCTTGACTGAATTGTCACCAAAAAAATAATTCGTGAGTACAGCCATGTCCTATTTACACCTAACTAGCTGTGCCCAGTGGTTTTACCCGCTGTACTTGGAGCCTATGTGTTATAGGTACTAAGTTTTGCGGATTCGGAGGGCCTATTTCTATAAGCCGAAAAACGAAAATATTCTAAGAGATATAGAGCAGTAATCTTAAAGTTGTAACGTCCGTGGTCCAGTGGCCATTATGTCCGGCTTTTAATCCGGAGACCCTGGGTTCAAATCTCAGTGTGTGGCAAAAAGTTCAGCTAGACGCTACCGTGTTTCGAAAGGCACGAAAAACTGTGGATCCCGGCAGTTTCTTATATTTAAGACATGTAGGCTGTAGGAGGCAGTCGTTATGTCATGTTTCAGGCCCTGTAGTAATCTCGGCGACCTGAAACTGCAACTTATAAGGTCGCCACACAACCTAAAAATTGTGATTTGACTTTGACAGTAGGGACTCTGTAAGTAGGGTAACCTGTTTTGTTAGTGTATAAACCCCAATTATCATGTAATGTTGCAAAGGCATTTTTCAACTTGGTCGCATAATCCACTGGCTGTTTACACGGCAAATTTAAGATATCAGTGTTTTAACTTTTAGGACGGTTAATACAGACAGACAACGGTGCACGATAGCTATTAGCTCTCAGTTAAATTGATCCTATATGTTCATCTTTGTAAATTGACGGCATAAACTCACTTGTATTTAGTGGTAAGCGGGGCGCGGACGTCGGCGTGTAACCTCAGCAGCTCCCTGAGGAAGATCCTCGTACAGGATCGAAACGGTCGGCACGAAGCCGAAGAAAATACAAGTGAGTTTATGCCGTTAATTTACAAAGATGAATCTAAATACTCACGAATCGTTTGGTGTAAAATAATCCTATATTAATTAATATGCGACACGTGCAAAGTGAATAATTTTCCATGATAAATCCTATCAATATTATTGCAATGTTATAATGACAAATAATTCATGTAATAGACACAATTTATTAGGTTCGATAAAATGTTATAAATGATTGACCATTATGGCATCAGACTCGACAGGATGTTTAATGATAGAGTAAAACACAATAGAGTTATTATTTGTTACATTGTGCTTACAATGTCGAGGTTTTGTGTTTATGTTTGTGCCTAAGAACTTGGAATCCAGAGTTTTATTTTTCAACGATTTAAACCACTGGGCATTTTTGTTTTAACGTAGTATGAAATATCTATTATTACTATCGCTAATAAAAATATACTTTTATGGCAGTTTCATCAAACAACTAAACGGCCATCGACGACGGACGGTTAAACTTCTGGCCATAACAAACTACCACTGTACTGTCTACGGCGTACCGCATTACAACAGCATAAACTAATCTTGAGAAATAAAATACATTATCTGACAACCATTCATAATGTTATTTTGTAGTCTTCACCTCGTCAAACCGCTGCGCTGGGCTCAGCTGTTCGTGTCCTTAGTTGACTGAAAGAGACTATTGGAAGTGGGAGAAAGCAAAAATCAGTTTTCACTGGCAATGCGCAGCAGTTTCAGGTTGTGAGTATCCATGTGAACAGTTCAATGGTTTCAGATAAAACTGCCCGTCACATCAAGTAACAACTAGAAATGTTCGGATTCATGACATGCAGGGCTATTCACTTATTTGTCAGGGAACCGAACCGAAGACCGAATTGTCAAAAAATTATGAAATGACGTAAAACGTCGTATCGATGACGTATTAACATCATTTCATACATTTTTAACAATTCGGTCTTTGGTTCGGTTCCCTGATAAGTAGATATAAGTGAATAACCCTGCTGTCCATTTTTATTCTACAAGTGACAGTCAAGACGGGCGGCGCACCCAATGGGCGAATGGTAAGCGGTTACCGTCTCCCATGGATATAATGGATACCTGCAACATCACAGTGGGCCTATCATGTCATGTCAAACTGTCATCCCATACATTCATAAAAATACAACGTATGGTTCTACTCTTGACATTAATGTGGTATCCCCAACGCCATGCTACGGCCACAGGTCAAAGGTGATATTTATTACTTTACACCTAGAATTTGCTACTGTTTGTAAGAAACATAAATAATCTAAATATATAAAAGGAAGGAGTGACTGATTGACTGACTGATCTATCAACCTACAGCTCAAACCGCTGAACGGAATAGTTTGAAATTTGGAACATAGATAATATTTATGACGTAGACCTCCGCTAAGGATTTTGCAACGCCGCGAGCATAAGCTAGTCTAAATATATATGAAAGGAAAGAGTGACTGATTGACTGACGGACTGACTTATCTATCAACCTACAGTTCAAACCGCTGAACGGATTAGGTTGAAATTTGGAAAACAGGTTGGTTTTATAATGTAGATGTAGACCTTTACTTCGCTAAGAAAGGATTTCATCATGCGGGCAAAGCCGCGAGCATAAGCTAGTAATAATACTATAATCTGTAAGCAATTTATGTTCTAAGATACATGACAATTACATTAGTAATAGCAGAGAGCAATTACGGAGGTTTTTACGTAACTTGGCTGTAAAGAAGCGGAGATTACAGCGTTCTTCGAAGGTGAATCAATCTAATCTAGAAATAATGACCATCCGCCACTGCTGACACCATGATAAAATAAAAACTATGCACTTTGCAGTCCATATTTTATCTTTTTCCTTTTTTTTTTCTTTTTCCCTTTGGTGAAATAATAGATAATTAGAAAACATTATATAAAGAGTAATGATAGAGAAACGTAGGATCTTTAAAAGATTCTCACTTCTAACCAACCCAACACATAGGTACTATGATAATAGTATAATACTAGCTGCGCCTAGCGGTTTTACCCGTTGTACTGTAGCCTATGTGTTATTCCAAGGTTTAAGCTAACTCTATACCAAATTTCAGCTCAATCAGTCCACCCGTTTAGGCGTGAAGAAGTAACAAACATACACATACTCACAAACTTTCGCATTTATAATATTGGTGTAATAATAGATCACAAGCATTTTTATTACTATTGCCTTTAAAAGAAGTAAAGGAATACTGCATAGATTACTTTCAATATCATTCAATAAATACTATTTTATTTTTAAATTTATTACAATATAAATGATAACAAAAGGGTTAAAGGTTATTAATTATTATCATGCGTTACGCATATGACATGTCATTTGACGGACCTTGAACAAAGGAAATCATGTCCTAATGACTCACTTAATTATACGTACCCTACTACAAAGGTTCGTTACCTCTACTCGTTCACTCACGATTACAGTGGGACATCTCAAAATAAAGTAATTTTTCAAAACAAACTTCCAACTTTTTGAATTAAAGGTCATCTGAATATATAAAAGAAAAGAGTGACTGATTGACTAACTGATCTATCAACGCACAGCCAAAACCACAGAACGGATTCGGTTGAAATTTGGAATACATATAGGTTTTATGACGTAGACCTCCGCTAAGGATTTTGCCACGCGGGCAAACCCCCGAGCATAAGCTAGTTTTCTGTATAAAACAACACTTTTTGGCATTATTTCTTTTTGGTAAAAATTACTGATATATTATTTCGTAAAAAAATATTTTTTAATCACGTTGTAGGGATGGGTGCTATTCAGTTTAAGTGTCAAGATATTCAGAAGAGACAGCAGGATATAGTTTCGGCAACGAATTAGGGAAATAGTATCGGGGTAAAAATATATACAAACGTTGAAATTTGGAAACTTTGCACAATAAGATGCGCAAAGTTTCTAGTTAGAACTAGGGTTCTAACTAGCTACGGGTACTAATAGCTAGTTACAATATTAGGTCCCAAATTTTACAAAGAAAAGATATACTCATACCTACGGAATGTACCCACTTTTATAATTATTTACAACTATTTATTAGAGAAATTAAATTAGTTACACGAAATTCGCATTCTGCAGTGACGTAAATTTTACTTAGATATTATTACAAATTACATAGTAATATTTATATTGAATAACTAATATAATAATATTTGTATATTCTTGGTAGAGTCAAAGGTTGTATGGCATAAACTTGGTTTTACGATTTACGAGTTAGGTCAGTGTTGAACAAAGCGGCCGAGTTACCAGTACGTTTGCACTGAACGCACTTAAAACGAACCTTCTTTGTACGGGTACATGTCAACTCAACTCGGTAACTTAGTCATTGCTTCCGGCTTTGTTAACTTGGTAACTTAGACTTCTTAGAATTATATAAGTTAGTATTATGTACACGTAATCTGTCACCTATTCAACTATAACTCATTATTATTCCATCATCAGATTTGTACGTACATTACTATTAACCGACAAAAATAAATGTTCTTAGAGTCATGGAGCTAAAATTAAAAAATATATTTCTTAAATTTGTCGTGTAATGTGTTAGTGGATTATCCAAAAGAGTTTAAAATTCCTTTTGAACTTTAGCACTCTATGACTCTAAGAACATTTTGTTGATTAAAAGTGATAGACCAGTGCGTATAAGCCAATCTTACTAATATTATAAACGTAAAAGTTTGTAAGAATGTATGGATGTCTGGATGTCAGGATGTCTGGATGTATATTTGTTACTCTTTCACGCCTAAACGGGTGGACCGATTGAGCTGAAATTTGGTATAGAGATAGCTTAGACCTCGGAATAACACATAAAACCGCTGGGTGCAGCTAGTACGTATAATATAACGTTGAGTAGTCCAATACAATGTAGCCGTATTCAAAGATCAAAAGCGAGGTTCATACCCATTGACTATTAGCATTTGGTCCTTCGCACCTAAGTGCTAAAACGTTTTCCTTTCGCACGTACACCTGATAAAAAGTACAATCTCTCTGCTACGTAGGTAGGTATACAATTTGAGATGACTAACAAATTCGTCAAAGCTACAAAAAACCAAATAACAATGGGATCAAGCGGAAAGCTTTGACGATTTGCACTTTGAACGAAATGCTAGTCTAAAACTATAATATTATATTATTTATAATTATTAAATCTTAAAAAAAAACATTAATAAAAGTACGATATCAGTTGTAGGATATATCATCGAAGTTAAGAAATGTTATGTGCGTACGTATTTGGATGAGCGACAAAGTGACCTCAACTTTTGCTAATTTTTGGTGGGCGAGTACGACTTGCACTTGCCCGGTTTTTTAGGGTTCCGTAGTCAACAAGGAACCCTTATAGTTTCGCTTTGTCCGTCCGTCCGTCTGTCTGTCCGCGGCATTGCGGATAAACTATAAGTCCTAGAAAAGTGTAATTTTATATACAGGTAAGTAATAATAAGGGTAAGAGAACGGTGACAAAAAATAATTTTTAATTAATTAATTTAGGCTACCTCCCGTACACGTAAGATGGGGATGATTTTTTTTTTCTGGCTGATACCATCGTGTGGGGTATCGTTGAATAGGTATTTTAAAATGAAGGACGGTTTGCTAAAAAACTTTTTCGATTTCATGTTCTGTTTGAAAGATATTAAAGTTTTAAAAAAAACTTGAGCGTCCCCCCCCCTCTAAAATCTGAACTACTAGCTTTAGAATTCTGAAAAAAATCAGAGGTATGCTTTCAACCATGAACTTTCCAGGAAAACTATAGCGGTTAAGATAAAATTATTAGTTTCGGTAAAATCAGCGCTGAAAAAAAGAGATGTCGGCAAGGTCAGCAAATTCAAAATATAATTAGTCCATGTTTTAAATAATAAAAAAATATTAGACACGTATTTTTTTGTTCGTGAATAAAATAAAAAGTGGCTGAGTAACGACGATTATAAGTTTTTGCATCCGGTACAAAATGCACAAAATCTGGTATATTGACGTCACGACTAAGCCATTGTTTTTTATCAAATTTACAAAAAAAAAATACGTGTCTAACAATTTTTAATAATCTACAATATGGACTAAACAATTTGTCAACAACCCTGTTGTTCCAACTC